>JAKZAO010000004.1:1458347-2658347 GCA_023053555.1 Branchinecta lindahli | reverse complement strand
TGTTTTATGGTGCAATATAATAATGATTGTTATTATTATCATTTACTATACCAGTCAACTCCTTTCACAGGGTCGTAGGAAGATCGAAATGTTTAGTCGTCCTTTTTAATTTTTTTCCCACCGGTCTTATTTCGTGTTGGATAATTTGTTTACGTCTGTCAGGCCAAATGATCGTTTTCAGATTCTTGGCATTCTAAAAATCGTCCCTCCAAGCCAAGTTTTATTGGCTTGGTGTTTGTACCGGAAGTAAATGAGGCTCATCAGTGTGTGGTAGGGTAGGAATAGAAAGAGTGCTAGCCCAGTGCTAACCTAGGACAACTAAGGCAACTTGATTCATGTTATCAGTCGGGTCTGTTTTTTTTATTTTTACGAAAATGTTTGTACGAATTGTTTTCGAACAATAAAAATTGATTGTTATAATCGACCATGCAAGAAAACAATGGAAATAGATCGATTCAGCATGTCAGCTTAGCCTGCAATTGACACTCTAAATGACTCGATCAAGATATTGTAAGCCCGGGTCTAGGCTAAAACCCCCCCGGCGAAAACCCCCCCGGACAAAACCCCCCCGCCAAAACCCCCCCGGCGAAAACCCCCCCGTGACCAAAACCCCCCCGGCGAAAACCCCCCGGTACCAAAACCCCCCCGGTACCAAAAGCTCGATTCATTTACATTTAACACGAATCCAAAAAATTTCACTTGACTTCCCGTGATCTTGGTCTAATTCAAATGGAATTCTGGTACAACAAGACAGTGAAGCTTAGTCAGTTCTCAGTTGTACTTCCACTGGAATTAGTCCGCCCCTTGCGTTACACTGAATGGCACGGGTTTTGATTTCATTTCTCACTTTGATCACTTCACCAATAACAGCTTCAGGAGCATGCGTGTGCTCGTTCACTTCAGCAATTATTCTGTCACCATCAACCTTCACCTTCGCTTTACACTCCCCTTGTTTTTCTTGGTTCCGCCTGCGCTTAACGCATTCAAAACTAAGAACTCCTCCAGCCAGCACTTTTTGCTTCACATACACATAACCATTGTGCACAAGCTTATTCTTACACTTGTTACTGGATACCCACTGCACTTCAGACATTATTGTAGTGTCAAGTTTGCGAATGAAGATGAATCCAGTTATTCTGCTCTTATATACCCGTTAGTAGGTACATAAGCTAATCCTAGCTAATCCCTTGCCCTGTCCTTTAGTTATGTGTTATTTTCCCCGGGCGGTTCTGGTACGGGGGTGTTTTGGTACCCGTGGGTTTTTGGTATCGGGGGGGTTTTAGCCGGGGGGGTTTGGTACCGGGGGGGTTTTAGCCGGGGGGGTTTTGGTCACGGGGGGGTTTTCGCCGGGGGGGTTTTGGTACCGGGGGGGTTTTCGCCGGGGGGGGTTTGGTCACGGGGGGGTTTTCGCCGGGGGGGTTTTGGTCACGGGGGGGTTTTCGCCGGGGGGGTTTTGGCGGGGGGGTTTTGTCCGGGGGGGTTTTAGCCGGAACCCTGTAAGCCCTACCCATTTTCTTGCTCGAGCCGTTTAGATTGTCGACAGCAGGGTAAGCTGACATGCTGAATCCATATGTCTCCTTTGTTTTCCTTCGTCGTCGGCAGAGACGTTACTAGCCAAAATGTTTTTTTTGGGGGGTGGGGCAAGGTATTTTACCTACTGGCTGGTCATTTTTACCGACTGTTTTTAAGAAAAAATTGACTGTTTTGACGAGAAATCGACTGATTTTAGGACCCCTCTTGCTTGTTCTGCCTTTTTATAATATACTTAGCTCCCATACAGAATTATAAGCTTCTAAAATCCCCACCTTTCTCCGTTGTTTCGTTTTGTGCCTACGAATTTTAAGCGCTTTTTTGGCCTTGCCGAATTTTGCCCGTCACACAGCAAAACGTTTGCCGGGATCCTCAACGTTCGCTGACAAGCTTCTGTTTATTACTTCTTTTATTTGCTTAGTTTTCCCACTTTTTATGGCACTTGCCCTTCGGCCAAGTGCCATATAGCGATCGCAATTTCTGTCCGTCCGTCGGTCGGTCGGTCTGTCGGTCCGGGTTTTGCTAGTTCGGGTACTTCCAGATAAGCTAGGACGATGAAACTTGGCAGGAATATCAGGGACCCCAAATGATTAAGTTGGAAATAGTCGCTTCCCCGATCCGACCACCTGAGGGGGAGTGGTGGGAAGGGGAATCCGGAAAAAATAGGAAAAATGACTTATTTTTAACTTACGAACGGGTGATCGGATCTTAATGAAACTTGATATATGGAAGGACCACTTGTCTCGGACCTTCCATTTTAAATCCAGACCGGATCCGGTGACATGGGGGGTAGTTGGAGGGGGAAGCCGGAAATCTTGAAAATCGCTTAGAGTGGCGAGATCTGGATGAAAGTTGGTGGAAAGAACAAGCACAAGTCCTAGATACGGGATTGACATAACCGGACCGGATCCGCTCACTTTGGGGGAGCTGGGGGGGGGGAATCCGGATTTCTAGTGATCCCGCGAGTTCGGTGCTTTCTGATGTGCTCGGACGACGAAAATTGGCAGGCATGTCAGGGACACGAACAGATTGACTTGATAATAGCCGTTTCCCCAATCCGACCATCCGGGGGTGGGGCTGGAGGGAGGGGAATCCGGAAAAGTGAGGTATTTTTAACTTACGAACGGGTGATCGGATCTTAATGTAACTTGATATATAGAAGTAGCTCGTGTCTCAGACCTCCCATTTTAAATCTAGACCGGATCCGGTGACATGGGGGGTAGTTGGAGGGGGAAACCGGAAATCTTGAAGATCGCTTAGAGTGGAGAGATCTGGATGAAAGTTGGTGGAAAGAACAAGCACAAGTCCTAGATACGGGATTGACATAACCGGACCGGATCCGCTCACTTTGGGGGAGTTAGGGGGGGGGGGATCCGGATTTCTAGTGATCCCGCGACTTCGGTGCTTCCTGATGTGCTGGGACGATGAAAATTGCCAGGCATGTCAGGGACCCGAACAGATTGACTTGATAATAGTCGTTTCCCGGATCCGACTATCCGGGGGGGGGGGGGTGGAGGGAGGGGAATCCGGAAAATGAGGTATTTTTAACTTACGAACGGGTGATCGGATCTTAATGAAACATGATATATAGAAGTACCTTGTGTCTCAGACATCCCAGTTTAAATCCGGACCAAATCCGGTGACATGGGGGGAACTATAGGGGGGAACCGGAAATCTTGGGAAACGCTTTGAGTAGAGAGATCGGGATGAAAGTTGGTGGAAAGAACAAGCACAAGCCCTAGATACGTGATTGACATAACCGGACCGGATCCGTTCACAGTGGGGGGGGGGGGTTGGGGGGATCCGAATTTCTAGTGATCCCGCGAGTTCGGTACTTCCTGATGCGCTAAGACGATGAAACTTGGCAGGCGTGTATGGGACCCGAACAGGTTGACTTGAGAATAGTCGTTTCCCGGATCCGACCATCTGGGGGGGTGGGGGTGGAGAGAGGGGGAACCCGAAAAGTGAGGTATTTTTAACTTGCGAACGGGTGATCGGATCTTGATGAAACTTGACGTATAGAAAGATCTCGTGTCTCCGACGCCCCATTTTAAATCCGAACCGGATCCGGTGATATTGGGGGGAGTCGGACGGGGGAACCGGAAATCTTGGGAAACGCTTAGAGTGGAGGGTTTGGGATGAAAGTTGGTGGGAAGAGCAAGTGAATAGCATAACCGAAATGGATCCGGTCACTGTGGGGGAGTTGGAGGGGATCCGAGTTTGTAGTAATCCCACGAGTTCGGTACTTCAGCTGATGTGCAAGGACAATGAACTTGGCATGCTTGTCAGGTACCCGAACTATTGACTTGAGAATGTCGTTTCCCCGATCCGACCGTCGAGGGGGAGTGTACAAAAGAGGAATCCGGAATCCAGTGGCAGGCTCAGCTATTGAACGGGTTATCGGATTGAACCGAAACTTGATATTTAGAAAGGTGTCTCGTAACTCAGACATCCCATTTTAAATCCGGACCAGATCCGGTGACATTGGGAGGAGTTGAAGGGGCGAACCGGAAATCTTTGTAATCGCTTAGAGTGGAGGGATCGGGATGAAGCTTGGTGGGAAGAACAAGCATAAGTTCTAAATATGTCATCTAGAGCTTTCAGATTGAATGAACCTAGATATCCTAATTCTAGGTCCGAACCGCATTTTTGAATGGCGGGGTGTTTATTGTGAAGTTCTCTTCTACTTTCTCGTACCACTACTCGTAACAAGTGCCATATGAGCTCGTAGCTCTTGTTAACCAGGGCGCGTTCAGTTTCCAAATTGTGTGCGCCCAGCCGCCGCGTCGGAGAGCAGGAAGGCTAGACATAGTTGACAAGCACTAACAAGAAAATCGCTAATTTCAGTTGGAAAGTAATGGTATTTTCGAAAATGTTTTCTCTGATCCATTTCATAGGGAAAAGATTATTTCTAGCAAGAGTTCTGCTTAAAGAAAATTCGGCTGTTTCCGAGACAAAAATTAACTTTGTTTTTTGTACGACAAACCGACTGTTTTGAAGAAAAATCGACTGTTTCAAGAAAAAAAAAGTCGACTGTTTTTACGAACCCCCCCCCCCCCATACGTGACGCCCCTGATCGTCGGTACTATGGACGGAATCTGACGTTGTGCCTCGTGTTGTGTTTTTACCGGGTGTTTCGAGTTTTCGATCTAGGGGTAAGAATACATGGAACGGAACGTCGAATCGTGGTGTCCGAGCAGGAATTTAATCACCGATCGCTAAATCGAGGACTGTCTGTCCGCAACTCTAGTCATCGACTTTTTCGTACTCCAGCTTCGTTTTCCAACAAAGCCGTAAATTCGGTCGGATTCACCGGAATCCACCGAAAACGGGACATACAGTTTTTAAGCACTAACCAAATTCGGGTCGTCCTGGTAGGAACTAGCAACTTGAATGTGGTCGATCTAGATATTGCAAATGCGAAAATACTCAGGTTTGTATTGAAGAAACACTTTCATTATTACTCAGGTTTACCTTCTTCTCTGAGATCTTTTGTGAGTAGAAATAATATTATTCTTGTTAGATTAAGAAAAAAAGCGAAACAAAAGAGCGGTATTTTTGAAAGTTAAAATTGGCCGTTGTTTGACTTCATTTAATAATTGGTGCAAGGTCGTACGCCCCCACAACTTGCGAAGGTTGAAAAGAGGAATTATATACGACGATGAAGGTGGTTCATTGCTGTGCTTGGCAAATGATCAGTCTGTTTTGATGTGATGATCCTTCTTCATTACTTTCTTCTATCTTTTCCGGGAGTTTTATCTTGGCGGTAGATTGTTTTTCCTCCGGGAATCTTTTGCCCCGGAGGATTTGCGTCGGACGAGTCCCATATCAGTCGTCAGCTTGTTGAATTAGCACTTTAAAAGATCTGTTGTCCACAGAATCAGAGCCGACAAGGAGATTAAAGGGACATCTGCTCTTGTTTTAGAGCGAAGGTTTTTGTGGGAGAAAATGTCAGTGGAATGTCAGGCAGAGAAAAAGTAGGAGAAGGGAAGATAAGAAAAAGCTAACTTGTGTTTCGTGCCGGTTCGCGAAACTGTGCTCCAAACAGGGACTGAAATAATGATCGATTTCCAACCGTAGGGACTAGACGTGGCGATATGGATCGTTTACGTCAATACTAGACGTGGGGATATGGATCGCTTACGTCAGTAATGGGTTTTCAACCAGGCCCTGACACATAGGTCCATGGCCCCTAGGTGGGCCCCACTTTTTGGCAAATAATCTTAGGCCCCTTAGAAAATGGACAAGTGCAATTAGAAATAAAATAAGTACCAAATGCAGTTTTTTGTACACACGATTACTTTAAATTTACGACTTCGGTGCCTTTCCGGGCCCCTTTCGAGGTTGGGGCCCTGGGCAGCTGCCTAGGCAGAAGTTTGCCACTGTTTTCAACTACGGTAGACGTCTGTTACTTCGGAGGTCATCTAACTTTAAACGGAGCCGAAGAACGTGGCGGAATTCAAACCTAGCAAAATTTGTGCAAGCTCAGATATTGCTAATATCGACCCGGTTTCAGTTCACGACATGATCGCTGAATAGCAGCTTGAAGTATAGTATTGTATTAGTTTGTATATAAAACTGTAAATCCGGTACTATTTATTACGGAACTAGCCTATTATTATTAAATTATAATAATAATAAATAAATAAAATGGAAATAATCTTGGATCCTTCAAGCGAGCAGAGAAGGACAAATAAGCGATGTCCCAATCCAGATTTTTTTCTTGCCAGTTTTTGTTTCTTCTTTTTTCCCTTTCTTTCTTGTTTCCGTTTTTTGTTTCCTCTCTTTTGTTACTTTTTATATTCACAGTAGAAACCAGAGGTCAATTTTGTGTTTCTTACTCTGTTTTTGAAAAGTCCAGTTTTTCTTTTGAATTTGCTTGATTTTTCAACATGTCTCGCCCTATCCAGTCATACACAAATCCTCAATTTTGGGGTATGGTGCTCCAACGTCAGGGCATTTCCCAACATATGGGCGTGGTCATCTGTTGGTGCACCATTCCCTGCAGAAAGGGCATGGTGCCCCCATGAGAATCTGTTTCAAAAATAGATTTCCATATTTCAGATTCTCAGTTGACAAGATTTGTATGGGGTACCGTGCCCTTGCTGCAGGGTATGGTGCCCCAACGTATGGGCACCATGCCCGAAATTTGTGTATGACTGGCCCTAGCCAAGCACACATTCTTGTTCTTTCTTGGCAGGTTGATGCTATTAGTTGCGTGTTTTTGTTTGAATTTAGATAAACGAAATTGAAAATGAGACTCAACCAGAGTGCGATTTTTTTCGAAAAAAACGAAGAAATAGGCTAGTTCCGGTGCATATTGTAATTATTTGGTGGTCTATTCTAACTATTAATGAACTTACGGAAAAGAAGGTGGTGTTACTATGTCGTCGTCCGTCAGTCAGAGTGCATCCGATGTCCGACGAGGATTTACTGCTTTAAACCACCTTTTGCGGTGTTGGAGTGATTGATTGCTTGGGAAGGATAAAATTGTGGTTACGTCAGCCCCCATAAATATTGGTATTGGACGACCGGAATCTCGTGTTAACAAGCTATTTTATGACAAGGGTCTCGTGACTTGTGCCGTAGGTATACACGAGAACTTCAGTTCTGCGGGAATTGAGGCAGGGGGTAGGTCTTCTGCTAGTGAGCGACCTTGAGACGAAATACGACCAATGTTAAAGCACCCGTGACAACCATATAAGCGGTTCCCTGCTAGTTTTTGTAAGCCCATAGCCGTCCAGCTACATTCTGGGATAGCCCCCCCCCCACACCCAAGACCCTCTTGCGCGCATAATAAGTCATGTCGAGCTTCCGCAGAACCAGTTTTCGAAGGGCAATTGCATCGTGTTGACTTTACCCAGTTTGTGTTTCACGTCGGTAAAAGGTCCTTGTGAATAGACACGCACAAAAGCAGTGTTCAATTTGACTGCCTAAAAGCTATACTCTTCAACTTATACTTGTTGTAAATTGAGCTGTTCCTACATGATCCACCAGGTAGGGATCGTAATACTGTAAATAATACATATGTTTGATATTTGATTGATTAAAAAACAAATCGATCCTGTATTCTTTTGTGCAGCTTTATTCAAATCTGTGCCCGCTTTGGTTGCTCTAGCTGGTCAAGAAACGACGACACGGAAAAGGAAAATCAGTATGCAGCTTCTTACATCGTTTTAATTGCTCTTTTGTAAAGGAGCTCTACAATGAATAAAATAGGAATTTGGTTCAAATAAAATAACTGTAAATTTAACAGAGCGTACGGAAGTCCCAAGGAGCCATTGCTGATGATAAGACCGAAGAGGTTCTAAGGGCTGGGATTTGGGATTTCAGTTATAAGATGCTGGGATTCGGGGGGGGGGGGGTGAAGGGAAAGGATAATGGTTGGTTGTATCCTTTGTTGATCCTTTTGTTGAGTTGTATCCTTTGGCTGGTTGTATGACGATAAGAATGTCAGCATCGAGTGTACAGCTCTCTCGTTGTGTACTGTTATTATAGCCTATTCAGTTAAAAATAACACTCCCAGACCTTATCTGATTGGTAATTCCTCCTGTGAATTACCCTTGTCGGACACGCAATGTACCATTTTGCATCTTTTTTCTCTGTTGTCTGTTAAGGATTATCGAATTCCTGCTTAGCCTAAATGTGCGGTAACGTGACGGTTAGCGTCGAAAGAACTTTCCGGTTTATTATTGTTGCTGAACAGTGGTGAACATCTCGTTTGGTAAACCAGACAGCTGCGTAGGTCAGCCCAACCTTGGAAGGGACCTGAAGTGGTTATAGTGTTTAAAAAAAAAAGTATAATTACTACTTGTCTATTTCATTTCCAAGCCTGCTTGTCTCTTTTGCCATTGTAAACGGACAGGGGGGCATGCCCCCTCCCCCCAGGATTGTGTTCCACCCTTCTAACGGCAGTAATTATTAGTTACTATTTCCGTTCCAACCTAGTGAAAAGTTACGATAGTCTTTTCCAACCTTTTCGAAATAATAACTAACAGTAACTATTTGCTTACGACGCTCGGGAGCGTAGTTAGCGTGGTAACTACGATCTCTGTAACGCGATTGGTCCGATCAGCCGCGGCACAATATTTTGCCGAAAAAATAAAAGTGTGTTCCAGCCTTGACGCCAAGAAGCCAGGACCCCTGACTTCATGCGTAGTAACTACGGTAAGTAGGGTGGAACACGCTCTAGTTTACGGAAGGCACATCAACATCAATCTTAGTACTATTTTTCCCCCCTGGATAGGTTTCAAAAGGAAAAATTCAAAGTTACTTTAAGGTATATTTGAAAACTACTTTATATTTACCCCAAGAAGAATAATTCAAATTTCGAGTCTGAGGAATATAAACGTAGGATGGGGCCCAAAATTAATCTTTGCCCCCCCCCCCCCCACCCCTCCAAGGTTTACTGAAATGGCGCCTCTAGACCCCTATGCCCGGGACTGCCGGTGATAGGTCAGAAGAAGTGAAGAAAACGTCGATCCACCATGTTCCCGTTCCAAAAATCTTAAGTTCTTTTCTTTCCTTTCAGAGCTCGATGTTTCTTGTAACGAAATCTCCCACGTGCCGCCTCAACTTGGAAGTCTGCCAAAGCTGCAAACCTTGTCTCTTAGAAGAAATTTACTAGTCCATATTCCTATCGGTAAGTCATGATGATTTTTCGCGCGAAGGGGGATGGGGGGGGGCTTAACAGTTTTTCCACTGCTGCAGTTCCAGCGACGAGGAAGTAGAAGTTTAACTGAAAAGCCAACTTATTTGTGTGCCATTTAATTGAACACACTGCATTATTTGGATTCTGCGAAGTGATTTTTTTTTTCCACTATCTGCTCTAATTATGACGTTCAGAATATCTGCGGCCGTCCCCACAACATAAATTCTACTATGACGCGGGAATTTCTAATCTCAACACAAACGCGGCTTTTCAGTTGGCAGTGGTGAGATTGGTGAAGATTGCTTAGTGCCTGAACAAAAAAAAAATCGTAAATCTTTCTCGTAAAGCATACAAAAAAAATACAAGCGCACAGAGCGCACGGAAATTCCACTATTTGAAAATTCATTACTCGTGAATAGCGGAACAACGAAGTAACGCATTTTCAGCGGGTCTTCAAGCCAATTTAAGTGAATAAGTGATGGCTAACTATATTGTCCTATCCCAGCCCTTTTCGGTTAAACTTTAACAGTACTTATTCGTAACAGTTTGGGTATACAAGAAACAAGTAATTCATTTACTGGCCATGTAGGGAAAGAGAGTTGAACTACGCAACGAAACTACGTGTAAGTACTACTTACAACAGAGTGCGTATGCAGTTACGTGAAAAATAAACGACGACATAGCCTACTACTGCCGTAATCGCTCCATCCATTCGTTTGAGCGAACTTTACACTTTGTACTTCGTTTTCATCTACCATAGCATCCTTTGACGGATCGCTGGCCGGGACAGATTATCCCGTAGACACACAGAATGCTGTCTGCTTTGTTTGGTTATTTTTCAGATTATTTAGTAATTATGATTATAACACAAAATTGCAGCAAAAAGGCTTTTGCCTCTGAGATTTTCTCAGGACACTCTTAACATTAAACTGAACGTCAGCCAGGTGATCCACACCTGCTTTAAATTGATTGACAATTTCTGCGTTATCAGCACTTTCAGGAAGATGATTCCAATGTTCCACTATTCGGTTTTAGAAAATCCACTTTCCCGTGTCTGTGTGGGATACCTATGACTTCGTAAAAGTTGTCCATCCGTCTGTAATCACGAAAACTCTCGAAAGAAAGTGGTGTTTTGCTCAGACTTGGAGTGAGCATTTTTGGGTCAAAGGACAAGTCAAGTTCGTAGATGGACTCCGTTGCTCTATATTTAGGGGTGGGGGAGGGGGTTCAGATTAAGGGGTTAAAGGAATATTTTTTAAAGCTAATGAGATAGATGATTTCGGGGTAAGCAGACAGGCTGAATCCGTATATGATACTTATTTTCTCACCGGACGAATATTTCGCCCGGAATCCGGCTAAAACCGGAAAATTTGTTTAAAGTAAAAGTTTTACTTGAAGTTGATTTGAGGTTCGATACAGGGGTAAGGACCCATGCTGAATCCGTATATGCCATTTAAAATAACCAATTCTAGCCGAAGGCGAGGTGCGTTATGAAAAATCACCTACCGAGCGCAGCGAGGTTAGGTAAATGTTATTTCCATTTATTTACCGAGGTGATAAATGTAAAATAATAATGTGTAAGAAAAAAAAACTATATTGGGTACCGTACTTGTCTATTTTATTTATAATTATGCTTGTCGATCCGTTAAATAATAATAATGTTTTTAGCTAAATTACTAAAAAGGGGGCCCCAACTGCCCAGGGGCCCTGGATCTCTACGTCCGTGAATAAGTAGCGATGATTATTTTTTATTATATTTTTGTTTATTGCTTTCCAACTTTAAGTCATGTTTCTTTTGTCTTGCAGAATTCACAGAGCTGAAGTTGCGAAGTTTAGATTTGGGGGAGAATCGCCTGGAAACTCTTCCAACGGAATTAAGAAATATGAAAACCCTCGAAGAACTGCGGCTGGATTGCAACCCCCTCCGCTCTCCTCCGGCATTTGTGAGTATATTTCTATGCTTAGCCCCTACATTTAACATATTTTTGGGACGTCTTCACAGAACATGAAAAAAGAAAACTGTGCAAACATTGTTCTTGAAAGCAGATCAATCAATCAATCAATTTATTTTAATTCGGTCTGCAGACCGTACAAAAAAGAAGAAAACACACAAAATAAGTAAATTAAAAAATTCCACATCTCTCACCTCATTGGGAATGTGTGGACTGACAGAAGATGTCAGTCCAGAAGAGCAGAACTGAAACTTGATTTTCTTCCAACGGGAGAGCATCCGGCCGTAACGTCACAATAGAACACAACTTGTTCCAACAAAAAGTGTGTCAATTCAGGCTACTAACCTGAGGAAAGAAGAATCGCTCTTTGCAAGCGTATTATACAAGAACTCTTTCAGTCCCCGACTACGAAATATCCTCCTCAAAAGATTCCCCTACGTTTTGGACCAGAAAGTGAAAAATCCCCAAAAGTCTAAAAGTCTAAAAAGTGAACTCCCAATAGTCCCAATTGCTCCAGCATGTGAAAGCTACAGAAAGAGCTTTGTTTCCACGTTGTTTCTTGTTTTTAGCAGGGCCGTCACGACTAGCCCCCCCCCCCCCCCGAATTTTGTCGGCCAGTCGGTAAAAAAAACAGCCGAGTCCGCGTGCCGCGATTTTTCGTAGTAACAGTTGATTTTTTTCAGTCGGTTTTCGTAAAAATCGTCGGTTTTTTCTTAAAAATAGTTGTTTCTTCTTAAAATCAGCCGATTTTTCGTCATCACAGTCTTTTTTCTCAATAATAGTCGTTTTTGTCTGCAAAAACAGTCGTTAAAAATGACCAGCCGGTCGGTAAATACCTTGCCCCCCCCCCAAAATATTTTGGCTAGTAACGCCTCTGGTTTTTTAGTTCTTTACTTTAATTTTACAAATTATGCATATTTGACAATGCAAACGGATACTTCAGCTACGTTTTATTGGAGCTATGTTTAAGGAAATTTAAGGAAGAATCTTTAATTGTTTTTCCACAAGTTCATTTTCCAGCTTGTGCGCGCGGCTTGAGCCTGAAAGGGACCCTTGCCAAGAAGGGCCCGAATATAGCTCCAATAAAATGTAGCTGACGTATCCGTTTTGCATTGTCAAATATGATTCGCAGTCAGCTTGGGCTGAAGGAATATCTACAAATTATGCAAATAATTATCGACAGATTATATATGATAGTTTCTACACATTTGGACTAAGTGTCTTTTTGTGTTGCCGAAAAAGTCATATCTGTGTTTTCGCTGTGGAAGTTACCCTTTGAAGTCTGTATTCAATAAAAGAGGGCGGAAACCAAGAAGAAGTGAAATGGCGCAGTTTAACATCACATTTTTTTTCAGTTATTAATGCCTAAGGCTGTGGTTATATTATTTTCTGTTACAAATCAGCTGTTTAATTAACAAAGCGTCATTTCTTCTAGCACTGGCGTATCTGATGTTTTTATGCCATTGGAGTTATTGCGTTGTTCGATCAAATTGTATCTTACCCAGGTCTTACCTTATTATACCTTAAGTTAAATTTTCGAAATTTCTGGAAAAATCTGAATTATTTGTGGCCCGCAAGCATCCGCTATGCTAACTCGCGTAATTTTCAGCAATTAAGTGATTTTATTTTAGTATTGCATTATTGTGTATTTATTATTTTGTTTTGTTGTTTCTTTTTCTTTCTTGCTGTAGCTGCATGGGCATGAAATAATAATAGTAATCATTGCTGGGAAGAGAAAATGCGGTTATGCCACAGCTGTACGAAAAGAAGAAGAATATAAATTAATCGGAAATTAACTTTCACAGCGAAAACGCCGAGTCTGATTTTGTCGTTATAAAAAGATAGGCTTAAAGCTTAACCGAATAGGAATGAAGACGCTGAGGTATGACAGTCTGCTTACCCATCATGTTTTTTGTGAACGTTTTTAGTGCTTACCCATCATGTGTTGTGAACTGTTTCACAAGGATTATGTAAAGAGGGATATTTCAGAGGTCAGTAGACCCCGTAAGTCGCCACTGGGGGTGTGATAACAGTGAAAAGCAAGAGGGGTCCTTTAAATTCACCTCTTGATTCTTTTTCAGCTTTGCGCACGAGGTCTCATTCACGTATTCAAGCATCTGGAAACGCTGGCGGCGAAAGAAGAACGCGAGAAAACTTCGAATGCCACCTCGTCCGACTCGCATAGAAAATTAACTCAAATGTGTGACCTGAGGTAAGCAATCCACCCACATCGATCACTTTGAAAGTTTGAAAATCTCCTCTATTTTTTTACATAATATGTTATGCATAACAAGCATTACCATCAGGAAAATCCAAAAAACAGCCAAAAAGGCATCTACTGACTTTTTTGTTGTCGATCTCCACTTGGTACCGAAAACTGAGTCGAAAAACGAATGCGAATCATTATTCTCATTGAACCAAGAACAAATAATCTATGGTACTTCTGTCTTTAGTTCCATGCAGCGACTATGAATACCCCGACAAAACTGAGCGGACCTAGAGGTATTTACTCTAGCTTTGAGCTGATGTTGATACCCGTTTACTCATCTTCCGTCTTCGTCGTTGCTTATCGCAGAAAAAATAGTACAGGAGACTAGCAGGAGGCGTACTCCACGCGCTGACCCGCTCGGAGCGCGTCCATAGAACCAATCAGCTTTGACTTCTGCCTTTCCTCACCGGCGGCTTCACAGCGACTTAGCTATTTGTAGAAGTAACAACGTGATGTGGCGCGAAGCTACTAACCTCCGCTTGTTCGTAGCGGACAGGGTATGGGGAAATATTCGACTCCGCATAGTCATATTACATGAGATAGGGAGACGGAGGAAACTTTCAGATTATTTGTTCTTGGTATTGTGAAACGAAACTGATAAGAGGGAGGCAGAGGCCTTACAGCCAAAATGTTTGGGGGGGAGACAAGGTATTTACCGACTGGCTGGTCATTTTTACCGACTGTGTTTGCGGATAAAAACGACTATTATTGGAAAAAAAACCACTGTGTCGACGAAAAATCAGCTGATTTCAAGGAAAAACTACTATTTTTAAGAAAAATCCGACTATTTTACGAAAAACCGACTGTTTTTAAGAAAAACGACTATTTCTAGGTAAAAAATCGCGGCGCTTCGCGCCGACTCGGCTATTTTTTACCGACTGGCCGACAACATTCGGGGGGGGGCGTCCCCCCCTCCCCCCCGGTAGTGACGCCTCTGGAGGGAGGAGGTAATTTTCTTATGACGACGGACGGTGGGACGAAATGATAATGTGATCTTAACGGCCATAATGATGCATGTTTTGGGGCAAATCACCCAACGCTTCCCCTGCTTTTCCCTAGACTTTTTTAGGTACCCATTTGAAGCTGGGTGCACTTATTTGTCTGAAAGCACAACTCTTGCTAGAAATTATCTTTTCACGATGAAATGGCTCTTTTCGAAAATACCATTACTTGCCACGTGAAATAAGCGATTTGCTTGTTAGCGCTTGTCGACTCCATCCGGCCCTCCCGCTCTCCGATGCGGCGGGTGGACGCAAAATATTAGAAAACTGAACGCGCCATGGTTAAAAAGTGGGAAAACCAAGCAAAATAAAACAAGTCCAAAACAGAAGATAGACCTAATGGCCATGATGATGTCTTCCAAGATGAAAAGCAACACTTTGAAGCTTCTCGTGTCCTTATGTGTGAAAGAGTTGTTGGCGGACCTTGAAGATTCCGGTGAAGTTTGTGTTGCGTGACTGGCAAAACTCGGCAAAGCCGAAAAAGCTCTAAGAAGTCGTAGGTACAAAACGAAACAATGGCGAAAGGTGGGGATTTCAGGAGCTTATCATTCCATAAAGTTTAACCGAAAAGGGCTAGGATAGGACAATCTAGTTACCCATCACATATTCATTATTCACTTAAATTGGCTTGATGACCCGATGAAAATGTGTCACTTCTTTTTTTTTAGCTATTCACGAATGGTCGATTTTCAAATAGTGGAATTTTCCTCTGATTTGTGGTACCTCTATCTACTTGTGTCTGTGTTGTATGCTTGACGAAAACGATTTACGAAAAATGAGTGTTCAAGCAGTGAGCCACCTTCCTCGAGCTGATCACTGACCACTGAAAAGCCGCGTTTGTATTGAGATTCAGTTTTTCTGCGTCATAGTAGAATTTTGCGTTGTGAGGACGGCCGTAGATATTGTGAACATCATACTAGAGCAAATAGTGAAAATAAAAAAATCCCTTAACACAATCAAAATAATGCAGTTTAGTCAGTTAAATGAAACAAAAATAAGTTGGCTTTTCAGTTAAACTTTAAGAGAGCTAGGGATAAGATAAAAGGCAGAATAAGCAAGAGGGTCCTTTAAAGTGAAACGCCACTAACCCTCGCACCACCGAAACTCGAACCAGCGACCCTTCGCTTCAGACGACTAACCACTCGGCCAGGACGGGAGTGTGAATTAAGTTAATTACCGTTGATGAATATTGTATTATATTAATTTCTAGGATGTTCGAAAGCTGTCGGAGTCTACGGCCTGCCCTCTCTAACCCGAGCATCGTCAGCGAAAAAATCGTCACGAAGGAAGTCATTGATGACGACAACGTCAGCGTTGTGTCAACGCTCACGTCCGATCGACAGTTGAAGCTGAACGGAAGTTGCAGTCGAATACCCGGAGCACCCATAAAAGAAAAGGCACCCCCTCCTCCCCCACTCAATAGCGCTTCGAATCCTACTAGTCCAGTAACCGGTGAACCAGTGAATGTAAGTCTTATGATATTCAGCTCTAGATACTGTTTCTCTCCCAGTAAGATGTTGTCCTTCTTTCTACTGTGTATCTATTTTAGTCCCCCCCCTCCCCAACAAAGCTCATCAACTTATTAACTGAAGAAGAACAAAAAAGTCACATCTGTGAGTGAGCATCGCTCCAGTCAAGTTATACAAGGGAGGTAGAAAGAAGATAAAAAGTTTATTTTACATATATTACATAGGTTACACAACCAAATTTACACAATCAAAAATATTCATAACAATTATGTCAGTACACGTAAACATCCATCGTGCTTTGTTAAAAAGTTTAACGAGCTCTGGAATAAAACTGTTGGTATATCTGTAGGTAATAAGGTATTGGACAGAGTTTGGTGCCCTAAAACTTGCCGTTCGATTTCTGACGTTTTGGTAGGGAGGAGGGAGAATTTGAGAGCGGGAGTGTGAGATACCATGGCTGAACAAGAGTCGGTGCTTAGCTCTTTTTGAACCTGTGCAGTGTTTTGAGGTTAAAATGTTTGGAAATTTATTTACTCATTATTTTTTTAAGAAAGACCAACTAGGGTCAAAAATTACAAACACTGGCATAACAATAAACTACAAACAAGGACAAATAATCTGACAGAACCTCCATCTTTGGTCCATGCAGCGACAATGGATACCCCGATAAAACTGAGTGGAGCTAGATGCACATGCTGTGAGGTTTGAGTTGACACCCGTCTACTTCCCTCTACGCCGTTGCTCATACGAGGTGAAAAACCGTAGGATGCCTTGCAGGCGTGGAGAGCCCGCTCTACAGCGCGTCACATGTGACGTCAGTATGGCAGACAACCAATCAGCTGTAAAGGACGATTCAGACGGTGTTCGGATTCTTCTGCGGAGTTGTACCGCGATACAGCTGTTTGTAAAGATAACAGTTATGATGTCCTTCGTAGCTCCTTCGCTCGTTTGCATCGGGTAGGGTATCAGAATATATTCGACTCTGCATGGTAGTATCACAGAGTTAGGGATAATTCTATCAGATAATTTGTTCTTGCTATAAATAAAAGAAAAACGAAGTCATCAACCCGGGGAGAACCGACAATATAGTAGGGTACCCCACGACAGCCAAATTGGCAAACTCGGCCGCATATGGGAACTCGCCATCACCACAAGGATAGAATTCTCAGCGCGCATATTCGTGTCTGAAATGATAGGGCAGATGCCACACTCACTTCACCAAAAGATAATATAATATAATGCAAAACAGTAAGGCCACAAAGCCTCTACATAGTTCTCTTGTAACATTTGGGGTCATACATTTCATTTACAAACGTTTCGTCGATTTCTTTCTTGAGACGGCTCAGTGATGCAGAGTTTGCTGTTTCTTCGGGCAGTTGATTCCAGCAATGCGGGACTCGATTTCTGAAACTCCACCTACCAGTGTCTTTGAAGAACCTCTCTCTGGTGAGCTTGAGGCTATGGCCACGCAAGTTGTTAAAATTGAAGTTGAAATGGAAGACCTGAAAATGGAAGACCTTCACCAGCAAACATAACTGAAGCACTACATTTCCAGTAGAACCCATGCAACCATCATAAGGAATTTTTGTATAGTACGCGGAGAGCACTCTCACGCTTCACGGCAAGCCTGTTCACGAGGGAAACGCAATAAAGTTGCGTACAGTACACTCGGAAAAGAGAAGATCTTACAGGACCATAACACCTACCAGATCCAAGAAAAGGGGGCCGCTTCTGTATTCTGCAGCATACGAAAGCTAAACGAATTAAGGTTGATGAGCATTACCTTGTATTAGGCTTTTTTTATTGCTATCTTAAAACGTGCAGCATCTTTCTTTATCTATTCTCACATTTCTTCCTGTTTGGGCTGCGACTCCTCATCTCGTTGACTTTAATATTGTTCTTTATTAAACCACTTAATGAAGCCTATTCTCTTCTACGAACTCAAATTTTCCTTGAACAGCTAGCCTATATCCAAGCCTTTCAAGTTTTGAAAATTCAAAAGCATTTGTATTCTGTAAGTTCTCCCAAAACTTGTATTATATTTATTGAAGCAAATACACATTTCAGTGTTCTTCTAATTTCATTTCAGTGTATCAAAATTGCTTCTGTGTTTCTTTCAAATTACAATTGCTTCTGTTTTTTTTTTCAAATAACAATTGCCTCGTTTCTTCTGTTATTTTTTGTAATTTTTTGCATTTCGAACAACAATTGCTTCTGTTTTCAGGGTTTTGAGTCTCGCATCCCAGGATTGAGGAATGGCAACGGGAATCCAAAGACGCCCCCGTCGAATGGCAAAGAACTTACGTATAGGTAGGCGTACATTGTTTTTTAATCGTGTGTGTTCGGAAGGATTTAGGCTTTGAAGCCGAGATTTTATGGATTGACAAGCACTGTGTTTGTCAAGCGGTAATTTTGAGAAATGTTCGCCGCTTCGCACAAAACTTCTCTGTGGCGTGGACTGGAGTGTCCCCCAGTATTTCGACATCAGCCAAATACAGAAACGAGCTTGTAGAATACTTGCAAAGGCGCTTTCACAATGCCATTCATACCGGCTTAAGTGTTAAATCCGGAAGTAAATTGCACCAGTATAATGGATACGACAGTTTTTTGAAGCTTAACCGAATAGGGCTGAGATGTGGCAGTCTAGTTACCCATCACTTATTCACTTATTCAATGGTGGCCTTGTCTGGCCAGCAATGCATATTCTAAACGTTACTACTAGATCCCAAGATGAGAATTTTTTTTTAGCAGATTCAAAATAATTCAGTCTGTTCAAATCCAAGATATTAAAATAAGCCAGCTTATCCTGGTAGAAATTGTCGATGGTACAGCGTACAGCTTCTATTTTATTTTTTTTTTCAAACTCTTCCAGGCAATACAAGGAATCATTGAAACAACAGCGAGATAATGTGTATGTTCGGCAGAAAAGCACGGACTCATCTCCAACGTCTAATGGGGTAAGTGAAAAGAGTAACATTTTCGTATGGCGCGCTATCCTTATGAATGGATATAGTTTATTTCCATTCACAAAGAACTGCGATCAAAAGTTAGGCTACTTAAAAAAAAGGTTACTGTTTCAAAACTATGCGAGTTTTGGTCTAACCGGCCGCTCATCAGGGCCGCCCCCCACAAAAATAAAGCTAAAAGCCAAATCAAGGGGTCTTTAAATTCAAAGAAAAAATAACACTTTAAAACGCCAATACTTCGCCTACATTTCTTTGGTAAGCGGTGGTTGATGCAGGGCATTCATTCCACTTGGCTGCTCTCTATCAGGCCTTGCGTCATCTCAGTGATAACAGATGGCGGGCGCTCTGAAATTTATTGGCTCTGTTTAAACAGGTGGCTCACGATTCTCTGAAAAGTTAGCAGACAGTAAAAGAACTTAAGGTTGTTTCCTTGTTGATGAGAGTTTGAAAAAGCTCAGATAGGTTCTCCAAAGACGTTGGTAGGTGGGGTTTCGAAATCGAGTCCCGCATTGCTGGAATCAACTGCCCGAAGAAACAGCAAACTCTCCATCACTGAGCCGTTTCAAGAAAGAAATGGACGAAATATTTGTAAACGAAATTGGTGTTTTAAACTTTTCGCATAAAGACTGTTTCAGAACTGGACTTGTTGACCAAATTCTCAGTGGTTCGGTGCATACTAACCTACTGTTTGTTATGGCTCAAAGTGACCTTGCACACTAAGTTACAGGAATTAGAGAGAAGAGCTAGTTTTGTTTTTCCCGTAGCATATTTTCTTATTTTTTTATCATGTTTCTTATTTTTTTAAGTTACGACTCCTCCTCTCTGTGAGGTTAATGTTGTTAAAGTTTAACTGAAAGGCCAACTTATTTTTACACCTTTGATTTGAATACACTGAATTATTTTGACTGCTCTAAGGGATTTCAGTTTCGTCGCGTAGTCTAATAGTGACGTAGCGAATCTCCGCTGCTTGCACGACAAATAGAAATTTGTTCAAGTGGCGGTAAATTTGAATATCTGCAAAAGCATGCGTCTCAATAGCCAACAAAGTAAAATTCTGGAATGTTCTATTCCAGACTGCAGAGTCACATCAGAATCAACATGTATGGGCGAATGCCAAGTGCTTCCTGGGTACTTTCCATACTCAAGTCACTTTATCTTCCTGGCTTGAATAATGAAAATCCGCCATTGGTGGTTATTTTCGGCAATTGTTTGCCGCTGTAGTTGCTAAACATTTCAAATATAAAGGCACGTTCCTATAGAGGTACAGCAATTGCGGAAGAATAAACTCGTCAGCTAAAATTCAATATTCGTTGATAACAAATCAACGAAGTGACGCGTTTTGTTGGGTTGTATAGCCTGTTTAGATAAAAATATGATGGGTATCCAGATTGTCATATCTCAGTCCTATTCGGTTAAGCTTTAAACTACTCTTTTTTCTTACGGTAAATCTTGGTCTACTTTCAGATTGACCAATCCCCAACGAGCACTACACCGCCCAGTCTCAAACCCAGCATCACCAAAGAACAAAATCCCTCTCCAAGCTTCCTACATCACATCGTTCCTCGAAGTCACCCCACCCATTTGGTGAACGGCACCCACCACCAATTTCCCATTTCGGACACCGGAAAGAAAACCACCGCTCCACCCCCGCCCGAACCTCGGGAGGTACCTGAACCACCTACGAGGCCACGCCCTCCGGAAGCTCCACCAATAAAGGAGCACCATATAACACCTAGACAAAATGACCCACCAATTAGAGAGCCGCTGCATATGCCCAGACACAATGAACCACCAGTGAGAATGCGTCATGTTTCCGGTGGCCCGCCTCTTCCATCCGGAAACCCACCTGTGCATCGGCTCTTGCCAAATCCCCATCGTTTTCCGGTGAAAGCCGGAAGTCGGATTCCGCCACCTAATCCGGTGGCACTGGTGTCGTATAAGAATCTGGATGGCAATGTACAGGAACAAATCACAGCCTTGAGGCAGGTCTGTATTAAATTTTATTTGTATTTAGAAGGAAACGGCAGCATTTTACCCTTTTCGGGCAGTTTTCAGTGAAATTGCGCTACCTCCACATTCTCTTACCTGGTGCCGTTGTGGGATATCGATATTACCATTATAAGTAGAAATAAGATATATTCAGAAACTCTCGGAAGGTATATTCGAAAATATGCGAACCGCACCAATGGGGGGGGGGGGGGTGTATTTTCGTTTCGTTATCGTTGATTGACGATCTTGATTCGTTTATTATGCTAGTTAGTTTTTTCTATACAATTATTTGTTCTTCCTTAGACATGCTTCCTCTTTATTTTTTTATGGCACTTGCCCTTCGGCCAAGTGCCATATAGCAATCGTAATTTCTGTCCGTCAGTCGGTCTGTCGATCCCGGTTTTGGTAGTTCGGGCACTTCCAGATAAGCTAGGACGATGAAACTTGGCTGGCAGGCATATCAGGGACCGGACCAGATTAAATTAGAAATAGTCGCTTCCCCGATCCGACCACCTGAGGGGAAGTGGAGGGGAGTACCTTGTGTCTCGAAACTCCCATTTTAAATCCAGACCGGATCCGGTGACATGGGGGGTAGTTGAAGGGGGAAACCGGAAATCTTGAAAATCGCTTAGAGTGGAGAGATCTGGATGAAAGTTGGTGGAAAGAACAAGCACAAGTCCTAGATACGGGATTGACATAACCGGACCGGATCCACTCACTTTGGGGGAGTTGGGGGGGGATGCGGATTTCTAGTGATCCCGCGAGTTCGGTGCTTCCTGATGTGCTAGGACGATGAAAATTGGCAGGCATGTCAGGGACCCGAACAGATTGACTTGATAATAGTCGTTTCCCCGATCCGACCATCCGGGGGGGGGGGGGCTGGAGGGAGGGGAATCCGGAAAAATTAGGTATTTTTAACTTACGAACGGGTGATCGGATCTTGATGATATATAGAAGTACCTTGTGTCTCAGACGTCCTAGTTTAAATCCGGACTGGATCCGGTGACATTGGGGGAACTGGAGGGGGGGAACCGGAAATCTTGGGAAACGCTTTGAGTAGAGAGATCGGGATGAAAGTTGGTGGAAAGAACAAGCACAAGCCTAGATACGTGACTGACATAACCGAACTGGATCCTTTCACAGTGGGGGGGGGGGGGGTCCGAACTTCTAGTCATCCCGCGAGTTCAGTACTTCCTGATGCGCTAAGACGATGAAACTTGGCAGGCGTGTATGGGATCCGAACAGGTTGACTTGAGTATAGTCCTTTCCCGGATCCGACCATCTGTGGGGTGGGGGTGGAGAGAGGAGGAATCCGAAAAGTGAAGTATTTTTAACTTGCGAACGGATGATCGGATCTTGATGAAACTTGATATATAGAAAGACCTCGTGTCTCAGACGCCCCATTTGTATCCGAACCGGATCCGGTGATATTGGGGGGAGTCGGACAGGGGAACCGGAAATCTTGGGAAACGCTTAGAGTGGAAGGTTCGAGATGAAAGTTGGTGCGAAGAACAAGTGAATAGCATAACCGGAATGTATCCGATCACTGTGGGGGGTGGGGGGGTGGAGGGGATCCGAGTTTGTAGTAATCCCACGAGCTCGGTACTTCCTGATGTGCAAGGACAATGAACTTGGCAGGCTTGTCAGGTACTCGAACTATTGACTTGAGGATGTCGTTTCCCCGATCCAACCGTCGAGGGGGAGTGTACGAAAGGGGAATCAGGAATCCAGTGGCAAGCTCAGCTATTGAACGGGTTATCGGATTTAACCGAAACTTGATATTTAGAAACGTCTCGTGCCTCAGACGCCCCATTTTAAATCCGGACCAGATCCGGTGACACTGGGAGGAGTTGGAGGGGCGAACCGGAAATCTTTGAAATCGCTTAGAGTGGAGGGATTGGGATGAAACTTGGTGGGAAGAACAAGCATAAGTTCTAAATATGCCGTCTAGAGCTTTCAGATTGAATAAACCTAGATATGCTAATTCTAGGTCCGAACCGCATTTTTGAATGGCGGGGTGTTTATTGTGAAGTTCTATCCTACTTTTTCCTAGCATTACTCGTAATAAGTGCCATATGAGCTCGTAGCTCTTGTTTTATTATACAGTGGATTAGGAGTAATATTGTTATACTTTATTGTTGCTCACAACGCAGAATTCTACTATGACGCGGAAAATATGAATCTCAATACAAACGCGGCTTTTCAGTGGCCAGTGGTCAGCTCGCGGCAGGTAGCTCACTGCGTGAACACTTATTTCTCGTAAATCGTTTTCGTCGGGCATACGACGCAGGTACTAGAAGACAGAAGTAACACAAATGCGACAGGGAAATTCCATTATATATCAGTGGACTATCCGTGAATAGCTGAGCAACGAAGTAACGCATTTTCATCGGGTCGTCAAGCCTCTTTAAAAGGATAAGTGATGGGTAACTAGATTGCAGTTCGATCTGAGCCCTTTTCGGTCAAATTTTAAGAGGGGTTCCCTGCTTTTTTAATATGGGTCTGCCGAGGTCGGGGACCTAGTATGGTAGCACAGGCCAGGAAGAGCGTAGGCCAGGAAGTCGCGTAAATGATACTACATTCGCAACGTGTGCTATAGTGTTGGATAGGTCACACAGAACTAATTACATTGATTCTAGGATCACTTTACATAATCACTGATTTAAATACTGTTATGTAAGATGGCACTTTTCTTTATTTTTCTGCACTGGATCACAACAGCGAAGGAAGTTTAAGTGTGCCGGAAAACCACTCTTGTCCACACAAGTAGGTCACGTGCCCCGAAAACCCCCGCGCGCCGGAAGCAGAAACTTTCCGTTGTCAAAAAGTCTCCACCCGCGTTAGAAATTAGTACTTTCCGTAGCTTTCAGCTCACTACTTATAAAATGTTTCCATCTCAAGGGCGTCTTCCCAATTAAAATTACATGTTTGGTTTTATCTGGTTTTCACCATGTGACCCCGCCTTGTGGGTCCTGGTATTTCTGCGTGGCTCTGACAAGGGAGTCCTAGACTTCTAAATTAAATTCGGGAAAAAAAAACTGTTTCTGGCTTATTGCAGGTCACGGTACAAGTCCCTTGTACAAAGTGCCATCTATGTATTATAAGCTTTCATAGCAACGTACATTTTTTTCTTACTTCACTATTTGCCAGCGCGTAGTAAATTTATCCTCGTCATCATCATAGTTGTATGCAGGGGGGTCTAATCGACCTTTTCTTAAAGTGCATCGAATCTCGACTCAAAGTCTCCCTTCCGGAAGATTTGGGCTCTGCGCTAAGTGACGGCGTCGTCCTCTGCCATCTAGCGAATTCTGTGCGCCCAAGAAGTGTCAGTAGTATCCATGTACCATCACCGGCTGTTGTGAGTATTATGTGTTTTTTTTTCTTTACTTTAAAGTTTGTTTGCAATCAGGGGCGGATCCAGGGGGGGGGCGAGGGGGGCGATCGCCCCCCCTAGACGGACTAAAAAGTCTTGTTTTAATGCTGTTTCCGAGCAAGCGCAGATGAATTTGAAGATACGTGGAACTGCTTTGTCTTTAAAATGTGGAATTGGTGGTACAGAACAGAGAATTTGTGCTCGCAAAATGATAGGGGAAGTTGTAAAAACGTCAAATTTTTTTTAGGCCTGCCGGCCGAAAAAAAAGGGTTGAGAGAACAATTTTCTCAAACCAATCGCCCCCCCTAGAGTCGAGCGCTGGATCCGCCCCTGTTTGCAATGAATGGTCAGCTTGGCTTCAAACCTTATGTACTTTAAAGTCCGTATCCGTATTTTAAATATTGTTGTTGTTTTTTCCTACTCTAGCTTTATTTTTGAGCTATTTGGAAATAAATGTGATTGATTGATTGATTGATTGTATCAATGCCTGGACTTCTTTATCCCAATCTTACCTTCGGTTTTTGCTTCACACCGGTAAGGTAAGTTAAGGTACAATTTTATTGACAAATATAAATAAATTTCATTTTGCGTAAAAGCTTCAGACATGCCAGTGGCATAAAAAACGACGCTTCACTAATTCTGATTTGTTAGTAAAAATTATTAATAAGATCCTAGCCTAAGGCATTGTAAAGAAAGCCTTAATAAAATCCTTTCCTAAGGCAACCCTCTTTTGTGTTACGTCGGTACATGATCAAGGCCAGACAAATTTCAAGTATTAAACATTTCCATCCTCAGTAGTAACCAGAGCAAGAGAGAAAACAAAAATGAAAGAAGATACCTCAAAATATTCAGATGGATGTTATGTTTTACAAGATAATATTTAAAACTTACCAGTATTGCCAACTTAACAATTATTTATTTATAACTGATTGTGCTACTGGAAAGAATTAGGGAATCCATGTCTTGCAGAACAGCGAAACTGAGTGACGGGAGGTGAGAAAAGGGGTTAGAGACTCCACACTAAACTATATGAACGAAGTGAATGTTTGAGTTGTTGACAAATTTTAGTAATGTGGTAAACAGAGAGCAGTTATTTCTGGAGGAAACATCTTGTTTTTAGACTATCTACTTTTCAATTTTGGCGAGTATATAGGGGTGCGAGTTGCGAATTTTCCTGATTTTGTTAGGAGTAGGTTTATGGGGGTTTGTGGGGGCAGTATTGCTGACAAATGTCTTTGAACCTGGGGTGTAAACGCGCTCGGTTTCCGAACGTAGTGCAAAGTGTAGCCCAAACAGATCATCAGGTTTATAAGCTTCCCGTTAAAGCACAAATGGCATGAACATTATTCTTCCTACTTGAGGAACGTCTTCTGGCGCTTTCAAACATTCACGGTACCGAAAAAATGCAATTTCGATTTCTTGTTGTAACCCAAAGGAATAAGCCGACTCTCGGTCCTCTGCGGATTTCGGTAAATATGGGCGGGGCTCTATGCCTCTCCAACCTCGCATCGATATGTCACACAAAGTGAGTGAAATCGGCGGGAGCTTGCTTGCGAAATCTGTAGGATACTTTTCGGGATCCCAAAACGTAAGTGACGGGATACCTATGACTTCGCAAGGTTGTCCGTCCGTCTGTTAGCACGATAATGCTCGAAGGGATTGAGATATTTTGTTCAAACTTGGTGTGAGGATCCTTTGGGTCAAAGTTAGATGGGCCCCATAGCTGTATATTTAGGGGTGGGGGAGGGGGTTCAAATAAGGGGCAAACAAATTCTTTCTTAGAATAGACGAAACCTCTTCTGTGGTAGCGACTTTTGATTGGTCAGGTTAGGTCAAGAGAACGTTATCGTTAGGACGTGAAGCTAGTAGCTAGCGGCGGTTCGGTGTTTGACTTCCGTTCATTTTTTAGCCCAAGTTACCCCTCCCGAAGTGCAAGAGAAATATAGAGAACTTCGTAGAAGCCTGTCGTAAGATCGGTGTCGACGAGGTAAGTTGAAGCTTTTGTAATGAAGTATTTGTTTTACTTCAGCCCAAGCCGACTGCGAATTATATATGAAAGGACGCTAAACGGATACGTCAGCCAAGATTTGCTCTAACGATATTTCGGCCCTTCATGGAAGGGTCTTTGTCAAGCTGAGGCTAGAAGAAACGAACCTGAGAGGGATAGTCATGAAACTTGAACGGTACAAAGGTCATGAGTCCTAGAGACCTGGATCTGGACCGTTTGAGACCTGGACCAGAGCTAGGGCCGGAACTTTTCCGAAATTGTCAGATTCGGGCGAAAATGTAGGGGTTCTAGGAGGAGATGCCCTGGATGAAATGTTTAAGCCGCTTTCACATTGACGTGTTGAGCATTTCAGACTGGGCTATGCAACCTCTGCGTCGCGCTTGCGGCGACGTAACGCAGAGCTTGCGCAGACAAATGAAACGCAACGCAAGAATCGAACCAAGTTCTATCTAAACCCGTCCCTTTTCACTACTCGACTCCTCCCCAAGGAGGAGCCAACTCTAACTCACCAGCCAATAGAACCAAGTTCTATTCTTCGTCGCGTCGACGCGTACGCATCAGATTTTTTAGTGAAAAACGGAAGTTGTTTGGAGGAAAACTGAAGCAAACGTACTAATGATGAAGAAAAACTTACTAGTGATGAACGAAAACGAAAATTCAGCAGAAGAAACCGAGAAAGGAAAACGTAAATACACAACCAGCGTGAGAGCGTGTCGCGAAGGTGTGAAAGATAAGCTACGCAACCTGTATGCAACGCAAGATAAACACATACGCCACGCATCGCAACGGCGCGTATTTATGCGTCCGAATGGGATCTTACCTCGGTGGGGGGAGTTTGAGGGACGTTGGTTAAAGGGAATCTTGTGGCTCGCTTTGAGTGGAGGGATCGGGACGGGACTTGGCGGGCTGGCATTCTAGATTCCTGGATATCTTTTGAGATCCATAACTCTCGAACGCGTGATCCGATCCAGATGGAACTTAATAGTTGGCGAGACCGCATGTTCTAGATGTTTCATTTACGTGTCCGGAGCTTTATGCAACCCTTAGCTGAAATACATGCAAACTACCCTTGCAAGTGTTAAATGAGCTTTCAGCTCTTGCTCTGCGTTTTTATCGACTTTGGTTCTGTTGGAAATAAGGGGGATTGGGAATAATTCCCTTTCACCAAGAACAAATAATCTGGTAGAATCTCCGTATCCCTATCTCTATGATACGACCATGCAGAGTCGAATATATTCTGATACCCTACCCGATGCAAACGAACGGAGGAGGAGCTACGCAGAACATCATAATTGTTATCTCTACAAACAGATGTATCGCGGTACAACTCCGCAGAAGAATCCAAACGCCGTCGGAGCCGTCCTTTTCAACTGACCGGTTGTCTGACATACTGACGTCACGTGTGACGCGCTGTAGAGCGGGCTCTCCACGCCTGCAAGGCATCCTACGGTTTTTCACCTCGTAAGAGCAACGGCGTAGAGGGAAGTAGACGGGTATCAACTCAGACCTCACAGCATGTACCTCTAGCTCCGCTCAGTTTTATATACCATAGCCGCTGCATGGGACCAAAGACGGAGGTTCTGTCAGATTATTTGTTCTTGCTTTCACTGATAGTGCCGTTCCGATAGTGAATAATCGCCCATGTCTCAGTTTATCATCATTTGTGTATGTTTTAGTAATTCTTCTGCTGCCTTAGTAGTATTCCTTCAGCTCAAGGTCATGACGAATCAAGTTTGACGGCGCTAGATAAATAAATCAGCTGAAACTTACTCGAGTGATATTTCGGCCCTTCTTGGCAAGGGTCCCCTTCTAGCTAGAAGAACCAACCAGCAATAACAGAAATATACGAAAATGACTAAAAGCGGATAGGCCAGCTAGGATATTCCTCAGAGATGTTTCGGCCCTTCTTTGCAAAGGCGTCTTGGCTTTCCTGTTCGGGGGAATTACTTCTTAGAACTTGTTGTAGGGCAGAGATCCGGATTCGGATTCGATCCAGGATTCGTCCTTTTGGTCGGATTCGAATCCGGATTCGAATTTTCTGCTTGTCAGGCTGGATTCGGACTCAGATGCAATCTTACGAATCCGCTCAAATTTCCAGTCTTCATCCTTCCAGTTTTCGTTTCCCAATTTTTACACAGTGGGCTTAGGCAATCCAACTGTTTGATCTCCACCACCAAACATCCTCAGTAACCTATCACATTATCTGATTACCTTAGATATCAGTGCTTTTTGTTAAGGTCGGATTTGATTCCGGATTCGAATCCTCAGCATAAACTGGTGGATTCGGATTCGTACCTAGCCCTGGATTCGGATTCGAATCCTTTCATGATCGGATTCGCCCATCTCTGCCGTAGGGTGAAATAAAATTAATGCCGAGATTTCATTTTGACACGGCTGCTGTTTTTGCTGCTCTATTAGGTCTATGACAGGAGAAGATTCCCTGAAACATACTCCTTGAGCTGACTTGGAAACAAATATTCGTACAAAGGATGAAAACGGATACGTCAGCTACATATGCTTTGGCAGCGATATGATTTATGATATGATATGATATGATTTATTTGCTTAAAGCCCAAGGGCCATCGCATACAAAATACAAAAAGAAAAGAAACAACAACAAACAAACAAATATCTCCCTCCACAAGTCCTAATTACAAAAACTCTTCCCTGTGTTTCCATCCTATCCGCAAAAACCTTCCAAAGAGCCTAACCCCAAATAAACTTTTATCCTTAAACTTTTCGGCGCTTCATGGCAAGGGCCTCGTCAGGCGAAGGAGGGCCGAAATATCGCTGCCAAAGCATATGTAGCTCAAGTATCCGTCTTTATCCTTTGAACGAATATATATTTCTTGAAACTTCATTCATTTTTATTTGTTGCTGGTTCGTTCTCCCAGCTACAACCTGTAGAGGACCCTTGCCAAGAAGGGCCGAAATATTGCTGAAAAAATCTCAGCCGACTAATGTGCTGAGTGCCATCAAATAGGCAGTAGTAGCTTATAGTATGGCTTAGCTTGGTAGCTTTTTCCTAGTATCGCATGCCGCTTTAGTAACAACAGTTTAGAGACCAGCAGGGCATCTAGGGAATCTTGTGCTTGCACTGTGAGATGAACCAGCTCAGAAATTTTAGATGGTAGAGACGGAAATCGTGTTTAAAAAAACATCCCAAGCTGACTGGGGGAAATGGCAAAAAACGAAAAATAAGCTATAATGTTCGTCAGCGATAGAAATAAAACAAATTCTTCAGTTTTGAGGACGGTTTGCCGGAAGGTTTCACGTAATAGGAAGGGAGGAATCTCGGGATAGTAAGACACACATTTGAACTCGTAAGCGATACACTACAATAATTAAAGAAATATATTAGTAGACAGGTATTCCAGAATTGGTTTTCTCAGGATTCATAATTTATACGAGTCAGGGGCTTTGCTCAGGATTGCAAATCGAGGATTTCGGAAATTTCTGAATATCTGCAAACATGACGTGCCTTAAACGGTGGTAGCACCTGCTGCCGTTTGAATAGATACTTGAGATAGACTTTATTTTTTTAGATTTTCGCTGAAAAGACAAAATACCAAAACTGTCCTACCAGTACCACTTCTGGGCAATTTCCATTCCGCAAGTCTACTAACAGAAGTGGTCAAACGAACTACTTATGAATGTTTCACGAACTTCGTTGTGTAGTATATAATTAATATTACTAAAGTGGTACGGTGGTGAGCACGCTTTTTCTCGATCAAAAAACGTTATTTTAATTTGCCAAAACTAAGCAATGCTTGAAATTTTTCGTTTCGTGTGGGATTGCACACTTCACCTGCGTCTACTTTTGCAGGCCTACCTAATGTCAGCAGATGACCTGCTCAGCGCGGATTGGTCAGCTATAAGCGTGCTCACGACCGTATTGGCTGTGCTGGATGACACTAACCCCGCCCATTTTGAAGAGCTTGCATGCGATTCGTCCGAAGCTTTGTGCAATAATGATAATTGTGATGAAGAGGCTGTGTCCCATGAGAAGCACGTGACTCAAGTGATTCAAAATTCGCGGCCAAATTCTTCTAGCCAGGATCGTTTTCTATCCTTCTTTCTATTGCTTTTCTTTTTGCTTTCGGTTACCTTTATTGTTTTCTACCCGGCCTGAATTGGAAGGTAGATTTTTTTTTTGCGGATTTTTTCGTTCCTTGGATTTTTGGAAGTTTTTCGGGGGGGACTTCATGTGTTTTAAGAAGCAGCAGCTTTTTTTACGAGAGGCAGCTTTTGCTGGAAGTGCGAAACAGTTATATCGAAAATATTAAAGAATTACCTCCAACACGGGAAACTTATCAACTTAGAAAACAGTGCTTGAACTTAGTGTTAGGTTAGGCCTGATCGTAACGAGTCTGGGACGGTTAACAGCTAGTGTGAAACGTTTGACCCATGTGCTCAACCGTCTCTCTTCGAACTGACTGACAGATCCTGCTCCCCCCCCCCCCATCTCTCGTCCTCGTATCAGAATGGGATGCAGTAAATGTATAAATAGCCAGTTTTCTTTTGTCTCTCAATATCTTTGCGTTCTTGTTTTTGATAATATTGATTTGCTTCTACAACGCTATATGAATTCTCTAACTTAAACGAGTGCCGATTGTATAAATAGCCAGTTTTCTTTTGTCTCTCAATATCTTTGCGTTCTTGTTTTTGATAATATTGATTTGCTTCTTCAACCCTATATGAATTCGCTAACTTAAACGAGCGCCGATCAAACTAATTGGCATTTTTTGCTTTATTCTTCTTTTGTTGTCTTCGTCAGTAAGTTGCAGGCTTCGTAAATGAAGAGAAGAAAATAAATTAAAAACTCGTACATACAATTAACATTGTAACTATGAGAAAGAACAAAACGGTTTCAGTAAAAAAAAATATAGTTTACTATAGTTTTACAAGTTCCTCTCTGACACTTCTTCATTAGTCTTTTTTAAAGAATAGGGAAATACCTTCCACTTTCCAGTTTCATAATAATAACATACTTCATAATAACAGGCTTTCGGTTGTTTTTAGTGGGGGGGGGGTCATTTGTAAACAGTCGACTCTTGCGGCCGCACTAGCCAGTTTTCGGTATTCTGTTTTCACGTTGTTTTTTAGGTCATAACTAGTGAACCATGAGAAAGTTGAAATTGGGTATACTTGTTGGCATTGGGGGTCTATATGTGCCTTTTGAGGGTTCCGCCCCCTGATTCAGGGGCAACTAGGCTTAAATATTAAAAGGATAAACAAATGAAGTGACAGATACCTGACATCTTCGGTACCTGAACTTGATTGATACGCACTTGTTCGGCATTGCAGACTCCTTTGGACTCGGGCCACAGAGAGATTGCACCCTACCCGACGAAAACGGATATTTCTACACGATCATGCGTAAGCAGCCGCTGCTAAGTCGGAAGACGAAGCTCCCCTTGGAGATGTCAATCAACGAACTCCTACCCCGACGAAATTATTTCAGTCAACAAAATGATTTAGGCATTAGTTGCATTTTTGGTCGCCTTTTCAGTCACCGTTTCGATGGCTTTTTACTTGTTTTGCGTTTTCGTAAAATGGTCCTAAGCGATGTTTTACGATTTCCCGTTTTTGTCAAAAAGGAAAACGCCGACTTCGCCTTTTCTCTCGTCTTTGCAAAAAAAGGAAACTTGGTAGCTGGCCAAGTTGCGCTCCTTTTGGCTTTTTGGGATCCCAAAACGTAAGTGGAGGGATACCTATGACATCGCAAAAGTTGTCCGTCTGTACGCACGATAACTCTCGAAGGGATTGAGATATTTTGATGAAACTTGATGGGAGGATTTTGGGTCAAAGTACAAGTCAGGTTCGAAGATGGGCTAAATATTTTTGAATTCTATTAAAGATATTCGATTTAGGGGTAAGGAGACATGCTGAATCCGAATATGAAAGTTATTTTCTCATCGAACAAGCAGTTCACCCGGAATCCGGCGAAAACCGGATACAAAATTTGTCGACCCCCGCTACCCCTTTTCTCAGATTCGTATAGCTCTGCGCGGGATTAGTATAGCTCTGTGCAGAGCTGACGTAAGAGAGAGAGAGCTAGTGCGATCAAGGTCGAAGGGTTGGTATAATGGAAAAGAGTAGATGGTTGCGGGCTATTATAACAGTTGGAAAGTTTATAGGGGTTGACAGCTTCAGTAGTAGGGTACACACTAAAACCAAAAATAGGCCGATCTCAATTGTGAGACAAGTAGGGGACTTCTAATGGTCTCATGGTGTGATAATAGGCTGTTAGACCATATTCATCTTCGGCAATGAGGGGTTAGCAGTTTTGTCTACTTGGTGTACCTATAGTTTGTTTTCTGTGCTTAATGTGGTACGAATAATTTGGTACCACGTCTATCACGAGGACATGGAGTCGTAAGTAAGAATCGGTTGCTAGAATCTTTGGTGGTGAGGGGTTGCCAACTTTTGCTAGTTGATATACCTTTTATTTTTTTTGCCAGTGTACCTCATGATAAGAACGATACGGTACCATGTCTATCACGGGGAGATGGACTTGTAAGTAAGAATCGGTTGCTAGAACGGCCTCGCGAGGGGCTTGAAACTTTAAACCTTGATCTGTTTCTAAATATTACAATTAAAGAGTATTGATCTACCAAGATCATATAGTAGGTTTTTGGGATCCCATCGACACCTTTGGTCTTGTTCCCTCGCGACTTCTGTCAGTTTACACAAAAATCCAATAAAAGATCGATCTAAGTCAAAGTGATAATCAGTATCAGAGATCGTCTCAGATTTTGAAGATGAAAAACCTACAGTACAAGCAAAATACAAGTAAAATGGCATTTGTCAAAATTGCGTTTTTATCCAAGAAAAGCGGAAATTCCTTAGTAATTTAGTAATCGGCGACTTACAAAAATGTGAAAATGTTCAAGAAGGCCGGAAAAAGGCTAAAAGCTAAAGCCGAAAAGGAAAAGGCAAACGTCGAACAAAAACGCAACTATTTTGAAGCATAGTAACTCACGACTTTCAGACTGAATCATCGGCGCTTTGGTAACTCGATGTGCAATAACCAACCAATAGGAAGCAAGACTTCGTTTTTGCGGTTAAAGTTTGAAACCTTCAAGCTCTCATTTTCGATGTTGTTTTTTTTACAAAACGATGATTATACAATCAAGAAGGAGTCGGAATAACGTTTCCAGCAATTTACAGACGCAGAATAATTACCAGACGCCGATGATTCAGTCTCAAAGCCGAAAATGCTTTACCTTACAGTAATAAATCGTTGTGGTTTTACTCCTTTCCGTTTTCGTCGGAAATCTGCAATCTATCTGTACTTATAGCATCTCTCTGCAATCTCTATACTATAGTATAGTTCGTCATGTGTGTCCGTAAAGCCAATTCTGCTATTTCTGTTAATGTGAATAATCTTATATTGAAAGTAAATAGGAAAGCAAACCACGTGTCCATGACATTTGTGTATTCACCTTTTGTCACATGACATTCACAACGTGGGCTGGGAACCATCTATCCTTTTTTGGGCAGATTTATTCAGATCTTTTGAGGCTTCAAAATCCGATGCTTTTGTGGCGCAACGCCCGAGAATAAGTTCTAGTTTGTTGTTTTTATTTATTCGAAATTAATGTATCATTCCGTTTCGTTCTAGTCGGTTTTTGTGAATTTGTTAAAAATAAATTGATCTGGCTACTAATGGTGGTAAGAAAAGTTAATTGATGGTAACATGTCTCTTATGCGTTGTTCAAATAGGTGTAATAAGGTGTAATACGGCGTATAAGGCTTATTACAGATTCCTCTTTTCTTCGGGGTGCGCTGTAATAAGGCGAATAAGGAGAATAGAGCTCGGTCCTATTCTCGCTTATGCAGGGCCAATCAGATCGCTTGGTTGGTTTCGCCAGAGGAGAGGAGCAGCGTCGTCAGGGTTGCCAAAGGTAGCACGAAAGTTCTACTTTATTGGAAGCTAGAGAAACAACTTTTCTTCGAAAGAACACGTTTTTGTTCTGTTACGACTGCTTATTGCTAGTTCGAGGTCCAATGCTGTCCATCAATAGCTTTTTTGCAATATAATGGGCGTCAAATCGGACTCCTGTACTTCAAGTAGTATTAAGAACCTTTTCTGATATTTTTAGAGCTCGAAACATTGTATCAACGTCGCAACACCGAACGGCGCATTACCCTAGGTTCACACTGCTGCGATTTCGCGCAAAATTCTGCGTCATGCCACATACGACACAAATCGTGCGACAAGCAACGCAGAACTCTGCGTTTTGTCGCAGTGTCGGATGCGTTGAAAAACTTCAACTGATCCGACATAACCCTTGGTTCACACTGCTGCGTCGTATGCGACACGATTTTCCTTTGATGTTCCGACATGCGACAAAATCGCACGGACGTTCTCACCACCACGCAGACGCAAAAATGAAAACGAAATTGTCGTCATGATTAATCTGCAAAACGACAAAGAAGCCCTTGGGGAAACGACCTCTGAAGATGCGGGGAGATTACACTTCTGAATTCCACCCTTGCATTAGGAAATTTTCAGTCAAAACCTATAGGTCATCTTGTTCAAAACAGGTTAATACAAGTTTATTCAGAAGATATTTTGCATTCAGCCATCCTAGGATTACAATCAGAACAAGGTAGAGCAATTTTTAGTCTTGAAAACTAACTAATCTTTGTTTTTTCTTTTCTTTCCCTCAAAAAATCGCATGCGTTATGTCGGATGAGTTGAAATTTTTCAACGCATACGACAAAACGCACAGTTCTGCGTCACTTGTCGTACGATTTGTGTCGTATGTCGGATGACGCAGAATTTTGCGCAAAATCGCAGCAGTTTGAACCATAGGTAACGCATGCGATTTTTTGAGGGAAAGAAAAGAGAGAACAAAGATTAGTTAATTTTCAAGACTAAAAATTGTTCTACCTTGTTCTGATTGTAATCCTAGGGTGGCTGAATGCAAAATATCTTCTGAATAAACTTGTATTAACCTGTTTTGAACAAGATGACATATAGGTTATGACTGAAAATTTCCTAATGGTGGGTGGTATTCAGATTTGTAATCTCCCCCCATCTTCAAAGGTCGTTTCCCCAAGGGCTCCTTTGTCCTTTTGCAGATTATTCACGACGAAAAATTTCGTTTTCCTTTTGCGTCTGCGTGGTGGTGAGAACATCCGTCCGATTCTGTCGCACGTCGGAACATCAAATAAAAAATTGTGTCGCATACGACGCAGCAGTGTGAACCAAGGGTTAATGAGAACTTCGCGGGTTGCCTATTTGAACGGGCAAGACGTAAACATCGCGTATAGCGCTCTTAAGCTTATTACATCTATTTGAACAACGCTTTACCGTCAGAATTGAGGGAATACTGGTGGTGTTTAAGATCGAAGAGAGGTATATTTTACGGACGGAATCTAAGGACGATGTTGGAAATCAGTTCTTCGATATATCGGACTAAGTACCGATATGGAAAATCGGAAACATAAATCGATGATCTGCGGGCAAACGGAAAGTGTTTGAATGGAAGTGGAACGGGGAAGCAGCACGAAATACTCTATATGACTAAGTCCAAAACACGCCAGTGATCCTCAGAAAGAAGGAGTAAACGTTTCCGTAATGACTCAAACTCAACGACTCAAATACTGCGTCAAACAAGCACGGCGCTCTTTGGGAGCAGCTGTGACACCGTTTCTTTCTTTCTTCCGCTGGTACCCGGAGATTTAGCATCGGCAAGGAGAGATAGTCATAAAGAGTATTGACGAATCCGTCGAGTGGACGGTATGTGCGAGAGAACTGGCCCATAAGACGGCTCTCGTATGTTTAGTGAGAAGAGACGTGGTCCGGGGGGACCGTCTCGAACTGAGTGTCCTCGCTTCAGCAAGGTTCACAGCAGTTACCTGGTTGATCCTGCCAGTAGCATGTGCTTGTCTCAAAGATTAAGCCATGCATGTACAAGCTAGATTTGCCATGTTGAGAATCAAAGGTTTAAGAGACCCTGTCCAAAAAGGGCTGAAATATCGCTTTAAAGGACCCCTCTTGCCTATTCTGCTTTTTATAATATATCTAGCTCCCATACAGAATTATAAGCTTCTAAAATCCCCACCTTTCTCCATTGTTTCGTTTTGTGCCTACGAAATTTTAGCGCTTTTTTGGCCTCGCCTAGTTTTGCCCGTCACACAACGAAACGTTTGCCGGGATCATAAACGTCTGCTGACAACTCTTTCACATATAATGATCTGAGAAGCGTTTGTTTATTACTTCTTTTATTTGCTTAGTTTTCACACTTTTGAACCATGGCGCGATCAGTTTTCAAATGTTTTGCGCCCAGCCGCCGCGTCGGAGAGCAGGAAGGCTGGACGTAGTCGACAGGCGATAACAAGAAAATCGCTAATTTCAGATGGAAAGTAATGGTATTTTCGAGAATGTTTTTTTCTGATCCATTTCATAGGGAAAAGATTATTTCTAGTAAGAGTTGTGCTTTAATAAATTCAGCTGACGTATCTGTTTAGCACAGTCCGAAATGTTTCCTAACGCTTATTCAAAGGGCAGGCGAATTTCCCGTCTGACTCATGCAAAGTGAAACAGACTTTGACCCGATTTTAAGTTAGTTTCTTCCTCGGGTCGACCGGAATTTTGGCTTTGGGCGATTTGGTGTGTCGATTTCGACCGGAATTTTGTCTCGGCTCTGTTCGAGAATAAAATTCCTGTTGATCCGATTAAGAAACCAACCGGAAATTGGGTCGGAATCTGTTTCACTTTGTCTGGGTCGATTTCAGGAGGGAAATTTCCGTACGGGGAATATTACGTGCTCACGTTATCTTGACATAATTTGTGGCGTATATATACGCCCAGCAGGTCCGTATCTAGAAATTTATTTCGGGGGGGGGGGTTGCCCGTGGGCAGGGGCGTCACTAGCCTTTTACCTTTGGGGGGGGACGTCCGGTTTGTGCCGACGGACTAAAAAATGTGCCGACAAAAAACGCCGTTGCCGCTTCGCGGCAACGGCATAGAATAGAACCGGGTTAAAACTAACTATAATGCATCAGTTAGAGGTTTTTCCTTTAATGTAATTTCGTATATTAAAATTCGCATATTCGGCTTTTCATTTCAGCTTTCGCTGAAAAGCGAAAGCTTCCAATGGTTGTACCCAGATAAAGTTAAACTATGCGCCGCAGGCGAAATTTTTCAAATCTGCCTTTTTTCCGGAAAAATTTAGCTGTACCTACCATACAAGTGTTTCATACCCCCAGGAATTTCAATCCTAAAATGCCAAGTAAGTGAAACACCATTCTTCCTAATTAGAGAATACTACAAAATGCGCCGCAGGCGAAATTTTTGTAAAACTAACTGTAATGCATCAGTTGAGATTGTCCCTTTGACGTAAATTCATATATTGAAATTCACATACTAGGCTTTCGTTTCAAACTTTCGCTAAAAAGCGAAGCTTCCAACGACTGTACCCAGAACAAGTTGAACCAAGCGCCGCAGGCGAAATTTTTTTAATCTGTCTTTTTTCGGAAAAATTTGCACCGACAAATGTTTGCAGAATTTGATTTATTACGTATAAAAAGTACCCGATGTGAGGACAAGAATATCGACGCCCTACAAAAGTATTTCAGAATTCGATATCGTCTGTGTTTTGCCCGACAAGACTGTGAAGAACTTTATTTCTTACGTTTAAATACAAACCGACGTGCCGACGAAACTTAAACTTTCAGGATGCGAGCGATACACGTTTACAGAATTTGATTTTTTGTGTATAAAATGAACCCGATGTGCCGACGAGAATACCAACGCCCGACAAATCCATACAGCCTTTGATTTCTTTTGTGTTTTGCCCGACTTGAACTTCTAGCGTGTGACCGACGAAGTTCGCAGAATTTGATTCCTTACGTATAAATAGAGCCCGATGTGCCGACAAGTCGACCGAAGCCCGACAAAAGCATACAAAATTTGTATTTCTCCAGTATTCCTTATGTATAAAAAGAACCCTATGTGCCGAAGAGAAGCCGACAAAAGCATGCAGAATACGATTTCTTCAGTGTTTCGCCCGACAAGTGTTTGCAGGGTTTTATTTCTTGCGTATAAATTAACCTGATGTGCCGAGGAGTCAACCGACGACCGACAAAAGCATACAAAATTTCATTTCTTCTGTGTTCGCCGGCGCTTCGCGCCGACAAACAAGTGAACTTTCGCCGGGCTTCGCCCGACGAAAGTACATTCTCAAGACCTTTGGGGGGGAGTCCCCCCCCCTCCCCCCCATAGTGACGCCCCTGCCCGTGGGTTGGAACAAAAAGTACAAAAAAGACATAAATCAGAGGTTAAAGCCTATAAAAAAAACGATTAATTTTGTATGTTTCTCGGGAAGGGGGAACGCCCTACCCCCCCCCCCCCGGATACGGCCCTGACGCTCAGTTAAATATCGGTTTGTGGTCCGGCAAAGCGGCCATGGGGGTCTCAATCTTGAAAAGCGTTGTGAACGCAGAAACCATATCAGTTTAAAGCAGGTACGGACCGTCACATGGCTGACGATCAGTTTAGTGTTAACAGTAACCTGAGATACCTGTAGAGGCGAAGGCATTTATGTTATTAATAACACCAGTACACCGTGCAGTCCCATGATATCAGTCCTATCCTACCCAGTGCCAAAATTTTCTGGTATTGCCCTGATGTTAAAAGAAAATAAGTTCCAACCGGGTGTTATTATCAAGTGATAACGCACGGTTGGAATTTTTTTCTTTAACATCAGGGGAGTACCAGAAAATTAAAACAAATGTACTAGTGTTATAATCATTATCGCCCTTGCTTTTTTTCGGGCGATAGCGGAAAAGCTATCACCCTCAGCAAGGGCGATAATATATGTTAACAATATATTATTATCTGGTGCGAGCTCCCCGGTAAAGAACGAGAATTCGATTTGCGGAATAGCCGATTTCACTGTGATTTCCTATGGCGCGCTGTGTTTCGCGATAGCGGATCGATAGCGGGAGCATTCTGAAGGGGCTACAATACGACTTGATCATTCCATCTTATGAGTTCATGCTGAGAGGCAACCATTAAAAGCAGGCGTACAGAAAGGCCCGTCTGAAGTTAGCTGCCCACGGAATATGATTTTTTTTTTTTCCGCTTACGAATTGAGACTTGACGCGAATAAACTTTGACTTGAAGTTGAGCAGCTCGGCGCGAATTTGTGGCATAAAGATGCGGAGGTTTTCCGCTTGCGATGCCGAATTTGCGTCCTGTGGGCACCTGTATTTTAAGGAGCTGTCCTGGTTCCTTCGCTTGACAGGAAGATTTTGTGGATTCAAGAACAAATAATCTGATAGAACCTCCGTCTTTGGTCCCATGCAGCGACTATGGATACCCCGACAAAACTGAGCTGAGCTAGAGGTACTTGCTCTAGCTTTGAGTTGATACCCGTCTACTTCCGTCTTTGCCGTTGCTCATAGCAGATGAATAAGTACAGGAGAGACGCTGACTGCTCTGGAGCGTGTCTTGAGAACCAATCGGCTTTGACTTTGAGAGTTTCTTATACGCGACTTCACAGCGAGATAGCCATTTGTAGAGGTAACGAAACGTGATGTGCCGCGTAGCTCCTAACCTCCGCTCTTTTGCGTCGGGCAGGGTATCGGCAGGGGCGCCACTATGGGGGGGGGGGAGGGGGGGACTCCCCCCCCCCAAAGGTCTTGAGAAAGTACTTTCGTCGGGCGAAGCCCGGCGAAAGTTCACTTGTTTGTCGGCGCGGAGCGCCGGCAAACCCAGGAGAAATAAAATATTACATTCTTTTGTCGGGCGTCGGTCGACTCGTCGGCACATCGGGTTCATTTCATAAGCAAGTAGTCAAATTCTGCACACATTCGTCGTGCACAACACAGAAGAAGTCGAATTCTGTATCCTTTTGTCGGGCCTCGATATTCTCGTCGGCACATCGGGTTATTTTTAAACATAAAAAATACAGAAGAAATTCAATTTTATATGCTTTCGTCGGACGTCGGTAGACTCGTCGGCATATTGGGTTCTTTTTATACGCAAGAAGTCGAATTCGGCAAATATCTGTCGGGCAAAACACAGAAGAAATTGACTTCTGAATGCTTTTGTCGGGCGTCGGTCGACTCGTCAGTTCTGTTTATTTGTGATAAATCAGTTTCAGCAAACATTTGTCGGGCGCACCCGGGAAGTTGAAGTACCGTCGGCACATCGTGTTCTTTTTATATACGTAAGAAATCAAATTCTGTAGACGTTTATCAGGCGCATCCCGAAAGTTTAAGTTTTATTATTGTCGGCTCATCGGCTTTTATTTACATGTAAGAAGTAAAGTCCTTTACAGTCTTGTCGAGCAAAACAAAGAAGAATTCGAATTCTAATGCTTTTGTCGGGCGCGCCCAGAGAACCAACCGGCTTCGACTTTGAAATTTTCTTCTACGCTGCTTCACAGCGATATAGTTGTTTGTAGAGGTAACGAAACGTGATGTGCCCGTATCACGGCGTATATGTGATAAATCAGTTTCAGCAAACATTTGTCGGGCGCACCCGGGAAGTTGAAGTACCGTCGGCACATCGTGTTCTTTTTATATACGTAAGAAATCAAATTCTGTAGACGTTTATCAGGCGCATCCCGAAAGTTTAAGTTTTATTATTGTCGGCTCATCGGCTTTTATTTACATGTAAGAAGTAAAGTCCTTTACAGTCTTGTCGAGCAAAACAAAGAAGAATTCGAATTCTAATGCTTTAGTCGGGCGTCGGTATTCTTGTCGGCACATCGGGATATTTTTATTCGCAAGAAATCAAATTCTTCAAACATTTGTCGGGCGTGGAAAGTTTAATCGGGATCGGAATCTCATTACACGTAAGAAATCAAATCCGTAAACTTTTGTCCAATCCCCAAAGTTTATGTCTCGTCTGCAAATCGAGATTTTCTACACACAAGAATCAAATTTGTGCCTTCTTTCTTCTGGATGGCCATACTATTTTGGCGGAAAGATCTGTGATTCCACAGGTAACCTTACTTTTATTTGAGATCGCTCATAAGCGTTTCCACAAAAGTTCGCCTGCGGCGCATTTCGTAGTACTCTCTATTTGGAAGAATGGTGTTTCCTTTAGTTGGCGTTTTAGGACTGAAATGCTTGGGGGTTGGAAACACAGTAAAAGCTAGAACTTGTAAAGTATAGGTAAAGAATAGCCTAAAATTTTCCAGAAAAAAGAAAGATTAAAAAAAATTCGCCTGCGGCGCTTGATTTAACTTGTTCTTGATTTAACTTGTCTTTTTAGCGAAAGGTGAAAAGTAAAGCCGAATATGTGAATTTAAACATACGAATTTACATTAAAAAATAATCTCAGCTAATGCATTACAGTTAGTTTTACACAAAATTTCGCGTGCGGCGCATTTCGTAGTATTCTTTATTCGGAAGAACGGTGTTTCATTTAGTTGGCATTTTAGGATTGAAATTCTAGAGGTTTGAAACACCTTAAAAGCTAGAACTTGTAAGCTAAATTTTTCCAGAAAAAAAGGCAGATTTAAAATACTTCGCCTGCGGCGATTAATTTATCTCGTTCTGGGTACAGTCGTTGGAAGCTTCAGTTTTTAGCAAAGCTGCAATGAAATCCCGAATATGAGAATTTAAGTTTAAGAATTTACATTCAAGGACTAATCTCAGCTGATGCATCACAGTTAATTTTACACCGGTTCATTTTTGTGCTGGCGGGAAATGTACGCCGTTGCCGCGAAGCGGCAACGTCGTTTTTTTTCGGCACATTTTTGAGTCCGTCGGCACAAACTGGACGCCCCCCCCCCCCAAAGGTAAAAGGCTAGTGGCGCCCCTGGGTATCGGGAAATATTCGACTCCGCATGGTCGCATTACAGAGATAGGGAGACGGAAGTTGTTACAAAACTGTGATGTAACGTTAAGAAATGTTTGGAAAAATGTTGTTACAAATTCAGTTATTAAAGGTTAACTTCAAACATCGAGGTTGATATCGAAAATAACAACGAGACGGCCATTGAAAATAACCTGTCCGAGCCGAAGGCGAGGCAGGTTATGAAAAATATCAGCCGAGCGGAGCGAGGTTGATATTTTTGAATGGCTGTCGAGATTGTTATTCCGATATCAACCGAGATGGAGGTATGTTAACTATTATAACTTTTTCGAACAGGTATTGACACTTACAATATGCCTTATAACTTTTTTTTAACATGTTTTTCTGTTCCTAATGACGCAGTATTCCCTAAGATCATGGTCAAACTACACTAGGCTTTTGTCTGCGCAAAATAGGGCACCGAAGTGTCTGTAGACAAGTAGATAAAAAGAAAAAGCTTTTCGGGGCTGCAGAAAAAAAAGTAAGAAAATTTACCAAAGTCTGAATATTGGTGTTTAAAATCCTCACGGGCGACCGCACAACGTTTTGCGAATCTGCGCAAAACAGTAGACTCTATGCCGTTTATGAGCCTAGTGTGACCAAGGGTCTAAATACATTCCGACTGTGTTCACACGCGTTTAGTATATTTGATACCAGGCAGAAGACTTGATAGCTTCGCGCGAAAAGTTTGAAATCCAGTGAGAACGTGCATTGCGATAATCACGTGGTGTTTGAGATCTTTCCTCACTCAGAGACAGAGTGGAGTGCTCATTAACTACCATTTTGGAAAGTAGGATGTTGTTTCAGTTGACAAGCTGTATTTTGAGTGGAAATCTGAACGTGAAAAGGTATGACATAAGGCATAGGCTGGTTTTCAAGAGCGTAAAATGCTCTGTCATTTTTCAGTGCTGAATAAGTAGCTTTTGGAAATCAAGGGATAGTAGGATGTTGTTTCAGTTGACAAACTGTATTTTAAGTGGTATCTGATTGAGACAAGGTATGACCTGGGCCATAGTCTGGTTGTCTAAAAGAGTAAGAAGTTCTGTCATTTTTCAAAATTTATTTAATTTTTTATTCCATTTTTTATATATTTTTCAAGTATTTTATTATTGAAAGTATTGTTTTTAATTTATTTTTTGGAGGTCAGCTTCTACTTTTCCATATTTGAGGTAAAGTGCTCGATGAATTCAGTATTTGAGGAAAAGTGTCCGAAGAACATCTGCGGAGGTTGATACGGCTTCGTATCAACCTCTCTTGAGGTTGATACGATATCTCATCCAACCTATTGAACCTCCCTGAAATTTATTGTCAAAATATAACAACCTGGGGGGCATAGGAAGATATGCATTACATACCTGTTCGAGAAAAGTTATTACCAGTTATTCGCATTTTGTGCGTTGTGCAGCGGAATGTACACACACACAAAAATTCGAGGTGTCAAAAAGCCCTTTTTTTCAGCAATTGTGACATTTTCATGAGTCGAGCTCTTGGCAACCCTGATTGTATTACTGGTTTAAAAATGGCAAAAGAAGGGCCCACACGCAATATTAGAGAAAGAAGAAGAAAGAAACCGAATTGTATAAATAAAAGCAATATAATCGGTATAATTGTTTTGCCATTTGGCATCGAGCCCTGCCTCTGCTAAATTGCCTCTTTGTGTTTTAATTAGATTTGTATTAGAAAGAACTTGCGACCTTCAATTATCCAGAGTCCAAGGTGTGGGTCAGTTTTGTTTATGTATCAGTTTCTTTCTTTTGTTGTAGACTATTTTTTCTTCTCTTTACCATTTTCTTTTTACTTAGTCTGTGTCTCCCACGTATTGACGGGTTACAAATAAAACATTGGATGTAGAATCTTATCTCCTAATGTGTAGCAAATGCAGAGTGGGATGCGGATTGAAATGTTTATGTAACTACATATTTTTTTTTAGAATCGACTTTGCACAATAGATGATATTCTCGAACGACGCGACCTTTCGAAGATATCAGTGGCCGTTACTTCCCTGTTAATGCACCATCCTCGAGTGTTGAGTCAAGTGTGACTGACTGTTACTTAAGCCAGCTACTCAGCAACCCAGACGGAGAAATGCAACCATCGGAAGACACCACTGCCACGCTGTGCGCTTCATCTTTCAGTTTAGTACGTTTGAGGATGACCGCTTGGCTAGCGAAATTTAGCGTGGTGACGAGGACGACTGAGGTGGACGGGTATTTAACCAGATACCTGGTGCATACCCGACGCTACGCGCTACCAGAACTTCAGTTTACTATGTTTTGAAGATGGCTTGGCTAGTGAAAATTAGCGTTGTGAAAAGGATGACTGGGAAGGACGGCTGCTTAACCAGGTATTGATCGATCTAAATGGAGAAATTCCCCCGTCGAGAGACCCCACTTGTCACGCTACCACACTGTCATAAGTTTGATAACAGATAACACATGTTTGCGCATTTTTTAGTTAAACGTTATGAAAATATATCTGTGATGAACCTTTTGTATGTTGTCTTTCCTCGAAATGTAACTCTTAAAGGTCCATAAAAATCGTTTGTCTCGAAACATATAATACTCAAAAGGATCATAACATATATAATATCATGACATTTAACACAAGGAAACATGTGTTATCTGTTATCAGACTTCTGACAGGTAACAACTTTCCCTTTGCTGGATTTTTGGACGGTCGCGTGGCGCAAACGATAATCAGCGTTCTTGAGTTGCGTTTTCAGACACTTGTGTTTTCCCTGGGTTGAGCAAAAAGTGTTTTCAATTGCCAGAGTTAAACACTGTGTTACTTTGGTTATGTTTAAAAGCGTTTTAAGCCTCCGTGTTATGCGCGGGTTGAACACCGATTATCCAGAACACGCAACTCTCCCGAATAGCAAGTTACGTTGCGTGTTTAGACGTTAGATTCAAGAGTAAACACCATGGGATGAAAATGGGTATTTGCATATATGTTGATGTTAAACTCCGTGTTAAACTCGTTGTCGTCTGAAAACGCAACTCTGGGTTGTGGGCTGAAGATGCTCTTACACCTTGGGTGCCGACTTGCCCTAGAAGCAGTCACGTTGCAGACAGGCGCTAGGGTGACAAAGGGTGGGGGGGGGGGGGTCAAATCCGCAGTGTCGGTTCTCAGGAATTCAAACCTGCGACCGCCCGACCCTGTTCTTCTGTCTGACTGTCAGACGGAAGGCGTTCCGGTAGCGCAGACACGCATGCGCTAAATATTCGAAGTTGAACATGCAGAAAAATTTAATGCGTACACTGGTCAGAAGTTTCATAACAGATAACACAAAGGTGCGCGGTTTCAGCAGATAACACTTAGAGCTGTTATGGCTTTGCAAACGTTACGCATTGAACGTTATACGTACAAGAAGAGCCGAAACACCGCCAAAAACATCTGCTGACAGATGCTTTTTCGGTTCTTCCTGCAATGCTTATTATGCATGACGTTTGCAAAATAATAACATATAACATCCCAAGTGTTATCTGTTTAAATTGCGCATCTTTGTGTTATCTGTTATGTGATTTATGACAGTGTCCGTTTAGTACGAAGTCGGTGTGTCCTGAATACTCCCTCAGCCCAGGATGACTGGGAATCGTAACCAAAAAATTGAATCAAAACGGAGAAGTCAGCCGGGGCACTTTTCATCCATATTTCGGCCCTTCTTGGCAAGTTTCCTCTTCAGAAGAAACGAATCTGCAATCTAAATATCGGCCCGAAATATCACTGAAGGATACTTTTCGTTTTGAGTGTTTTTTATATAAATGTGTCCTTCAAATTATAGGCTTCGTTAAAGAATCAAGAATAGTGTGCTGTAAGAGTGCTGATCTGTTATTAAGGTGCAGAAATATTTGATGATGAGTAACGTTGAATACGTATATGTCGTACCAGGTCAGAGTGTGTTATTTAAAGGCGAAGTGAATTATGCATGAGTCTAGAGCAATAATCCTAGGGCGTTATTTGTTACAAACAGAGTGAGTGCATCTGATACTCAAGTGATAGAATTTTAAAGAGTTGTCAGTTTTATGGTGGTCATTCCAACCTCAGTACTTAATTTTTTTTTTTCGTTAGACAATCGGTTATCGTCTGACTGAGGATGGCTTCTACCCTTCTCCTGTGACAAAAGTAATTTTAATCGTATCTGGTTTGATCTGTCGATTCGGTTGTGTCACAAATTACTGACGTGATTGTGTGGTAGGTTGTTACCATAGGCATTTTTCGGCGTCATGTTTGTGAATAGTAGCTCACATTTCTGAATGTTCACCACGGAAACGATAAGTGCGTGCGACCAAGGCCGTATCCAGGGGGGTTAGGGGGTTCGACCCCCCCCCCCCCCCCGAAACCCACAAATTTAATCGTTTTTTGTAGGCTTTAACATGTGATCTGTGTCTTTTTTGTACTTTTTGGTCCGACCCGCGGGCAACCCCCCCCCCGAAACGCACCCCCCCCCCGCCCCCCGAAATAAATTCCTGGATACGGGCCTGTGGGGGCTTACTAAGCGGGCCACTAAGCTTAAACTCGCGGAAATGCCGTTATCTCTGTTTCTGTGCGAACGCCTGAAAAAAAAAGAAAATAAATCGAACGTTAGGCATACAATACGCCCTTACCATTCCATACTAAAGCGTCCCCCAATATTTTGTTTATCTGCTTAACAAACGAGGGGTTACCCACTCCCCGGCACCTGCTATACACCCTTTCCCGACACCGGCCGGCACCAACCGAAATAGGACGATTATCTTTCAAACGCTTATTTTGATCTTTTGACACGTGACAACCGGTGCCGGCTTGTTTCAGACGGTGCCGACACCGACAGGGCATCGCGGAACCGGGCACATGCTGTACACTAAAATCGAGAGTGGGCAACCCCTCGTTAACAAACTATCTCAGTTTATGATATGGACATAATTTCCGCAAATAGCCAGAAAATTGAAAATGACATCGGGAGTTGTTTATCAAATCTCAGCCACATATAAACCTGCGGAAACAAATCTTATATTTGTTGAGGGAGTTGTAGACAGACATTAGGCGTATTCTTGCCGTTCCCCGAGGACTCCACTTGAAGAGTCCCCGCGTTTTTGTTTGTCCCGGGGACTCACTCCCCGTATTCTCGCGAGTCCCCACGGACGGGGAATGCTCCGATTATCATTACCATCATCAAAAGGACTCCCTTCCAGATTCGGAGGGGAATCAATTTTTGATGGTGCAATGTAAAATTAATTAAAAACAGTCAGAATAAACAAAACCAAAAGTAAAGTGGATTCAGACTAATTTCGTTACTTGCATTTTTTTTTCGAACAAAATTCATTTTCGAAGCATTCCCCGTGTTCTCGCTGTTTTCTGTACGCGGATTCCGCGTGGAGTGACTCCCTCTATTCTCGCCGTTCCTTTCGATTTCCCGCGGAGTCCTCGGGGAACGGCGAGAATACGCCTATCGGGATGGGTGGTGTGGTACTGGATGGGTGGTACATTTAAACAGAGCAAAATAACGCTAGGGAGTAGCGCCAAAACTTGGAAAAAATGACATACACTGAAACAGCAGCGATACTAGCACCACTAGCGATAGTGAACGTCCCTACTGATACTCAATAAGCCGTGCACCAGCGCTGGCTCCAGTAACTTCGTACTCTGAACATAGCAAAAAAAATATAAAACCTCCAATGTTTCCTCGGTGCGTGCAGACCACATCTTAGCTTTACTACAAATTTCGAAAAAGTATCTGCTGACTTTTCTGGTATCATGATGACAAAGAAAAAAGTCAGCAGATGTTTTTTCGCCGGCGTTTCCGCCCTTCTTGTATGCATAACGTTTCAGTGCGTAACGTTTGAAACACATAATAGTAAACTTCCTAAGTGTTATCTGTTCAGCCGCGCATCCTTTCTTTAACTGTTAGGAAACTTCTGACAGTACAGACCTTTGTAAGCATGGTAGGACTCGCAGGCTTTATTACTACAACTTTAACTACCCATTATAAAGAATCTTAAAATATCAACGATGGAGTTTAAACAAAGATAACGAATGCTCCGATTATCATCACCATCATAAAAAAGGACTTTCTTTCAGCTTCGGAGGTGAATCAATTTTTGCTGGTGTTGGTGCACTGTAAAATTAATTTAAAACCATCAGAATAAACAGATCCAAAAATAAAGTGGATCCAGACTAATTACGTCAACTGTTTTGTTTCGAACAAAATCCATTTTGGAAGCATACGCGGAGCCCGCGTTGAGTGACTCCCTCTATTGTCGCCGTTCCCTTCGATTCCCCGAGGAGTCCTGGGGGAACGGCGAGAATACGCCTAGTACGCGAGAATACGTAGTGGGTGGCGCTGAAACTAACGCCCGTTTCTGATGCATGGAAAGCAGAAGTCCTGGCGCTACTCGCTAGTGATATTTTGTTCTTATTTTGGGTGTTTTCCGTCATTTTGACCTCTGCATTATTTCCTGTTGGTACTTATGGAAAAAGATGTATTCAGAATCCTTTTATCTACTTTTGATGAAGCCGTGGGGTAATTAACTCATTGCGATATTTACAACGTTAGGCGCTCTGTGTAAACAAATTGTACTTATTTTCCTTGTACTTATATGTATCATATTTATTGTACTTATTTAAAGGAGTATCGCAAAGTATAATTTTTGTTGTGTTTTACGAAGTATTTGTACGGGTTTGCAGGATTATCCCATAATCCGGTTTCCCTGGATAGAAGCCAGACGAAGTCTTCAAGATTCGAACTTGATGTTTGTTTTTCCAGGTATGATGGCTTTTTATGTTCTTGCTGAAGAAGAAATATAGAGCTTCCAGTTTAAGCCTAGTTCATACGGGAGGCCCCGATGAAAAATTGTCGAGAATTAGTCATATGGAGTTGTACGAAAAAGTAGCATGCAGTAGTAACTGTTGCCACTGCATGCTACTACTAGCAAACTTGGATGCTACTACAGCAAGATTTGATGCTATCGGATACTACTACTTATTATTAACTCAGTCGGAGCAGAGGCGTCACTACAAGGGGGGGGACGCCCCCCCCCCAATGTTGTCGGCCAGTCGGTAAAAAATAGCCGAGTCGGGCACGAAGCGCCGCGATTTTTATTAAAAACAGTCGATTTTTTTCTTAGAAACAGTTGATTTTTCTTAAAAACAATAGGTGTTTCTTAAAAACAGTCGGTTTTTCGTAAAAATAGTCGATTTTTTCTTGAAAATAGTCGGTTTTTCGTAAAATCAGCCGAATTTTCGTCAACACAGTAGTTTTTTTCTCAATAATAGTCGTTTTTATCCGCAAAACAGTCGGTAAAAATGACCAGCCAGTCGGTAAATACCTCGCCCCCCCCCCCAAACATTTTGGCTAGTAACGCCTCTGGCTACTACTAGCAAACTGGATGCTACCACAGCAAGATTTTATGATATCGGATACTACTACTTAATATTAACTCAGTCGAAGGCATGTTAAATCAAAGTATTCCACATGACTACATATCAATACATGCAGCTATTTCGTACAACTACACAGTCAAAGAATTTTTCATCGGGGCGAACCTCGTGTCATCTTGCAATTTTCTACAACGAGGTGGGAGGAACTTTCCAGGTCCCACTTTCTTCATTGATGAAGAAAAGAAGCACAGTGTAGGTTCAAGGTTTAATTACACTTCATTATAAAAGTTATTATACATAGGGTTAAGCCGGAGACACAAGGTCGATTGACCAAAACCCGGTACAATAAAAGAACAAAAATATTTAGCATATAACAATCATATAAATAAATAAATTCCATGACTCACCACTAGACGGGAACCCGCCCCTCAAACACACCGACACTCGGCAAAGATCAACCCGAAAACCCACAAAAAAAAAACAACGATGCGCAAGCAAGGGTAACCAAAGGCCGGCAACTTATGAGGAATCCACCCAAAAAATTTAATAATTAACGATTTACTTTAAATTTGAATTTATCATTGGTTCTTGAATTTATTTATAAGTATAGAATGAAGTTGTTTCTTAATATTTGGAAGAGATTTGCTGCAGTCAATATATTGTAGATAAAGACGCCATGAACCCGTGATCGAAAAATAAGGCGAGAACCGCGATCTCTCAGTGATTAATTTAATGTGCTGAATCTTCCATTTGTGACGGGTTTCATAATCATGGTCAGGTTGGTCAGGGAAAAAATTACTTGAACGAAAATACGAAGGCAGTTCAGACCGGTCATATTTTATCTTAAATAGGAAAGAATGAAGAGTGAATAATTCTGAAACAGGCAAAATATTAGTTAACAAATATAGAGTTTCGGTTTGGGTTTTATTAGGATAAGAAGAAGGGGACGGTAAATATTTTTGTAAAATTCGAAGAGCACGGTTTTGAAGAGTCTATATCGGTTTCACATGGTTTTTTAATGTTGCCAAATATATAAGGGGACAATATGTAAGATTGGAATGTACCAAAGCAAAATAAATCAGGCGGAGAATTTCATACGGGAAAAAATGCTGGAACCTCCTCATTATACCAACTCCTTGGGCAACTTTAACCCGTAATCTATTACAATGTTCTTTATACGATAGATTTTCGTCAATAATTATACCCAGATACCGGAATGAAGTTACCCTTTGAATCTGAATATCTGTATCCTGATCAATTATTGATGAAATTCCTTTTGCTTTGTGACCAATTCTACTATAAATGATAAATTTCGTTTTTGCGGCATTCAATGACAAACGATTAGCTTTTAGCCATACAATCAGTTGGGAAAACGCGATTTGCAGCTTCTCTTTGACATCCTGTTCCGACTGTCCTGCAAGTGTGTAAATTCCTCTAGTCCCAGCTACTTGTGCAGTGTGTGGGGATTAAATTTCATTTGTAATGCATGTTTACGAGAAAAGCAGCGAAAGAGGAAGGGAAAGAAAAAACTAAAAAAAAAAATAGCAGGAAACGAAAAAAGCCCTGACAAGACCAAGTTCTCAGTTAGACCGCACAATTTGAATTGCATCGAGGTCGTGGTTTTCCCTTCTGGAAGTTCAAGTTCAAGTTTTATTTTCACATTCACAAATAAATAAATAAACAAGAGCTGAAAGCTCATATGGCACTTGCAAGGCTGGGTCAGAGGATGAAAGTAGGAATTCGTCAATTTTTGGGTTTGTTTTGATCATTTGTAATCAAAACTGTTGAAGTAAAAAACATGACGAACTCATCGGGAGCACGAAAATTTATATTTTGCTCAAAAGTATTGTTTGTACTTTAAGGAAATAACTTGTGAGGGATCATAGGGATCACGAAAATGTGTATTTTGCTAAAAAGTATGTTTTGTACGTTGTGGTTGCGATTAGTACTTTATAAGGAATTATTAAGGAATTCAGTTGTAAGCAAAACCCTTGAGGCAAAAATGATCATGGGCTCATAGGGATCACGAAAATGTATATTTTGCTTTAAAATATTTTTTTGTACTTTGCGGTTAGCATTAGTACTTTAAGGGATGGTCGGATCAGGGAACTGACTATTTCTAAGCCAATCATGTCAAGTCTCTAATTTTCAAGCCAAGTTTTATCGTCATAGCACGTCTGGAAGTACCTTAACTTGCGATCATCGGAATTCCGGACCCCCTCCCTCTAACTCTCCCACAGTGCCCGAATCTTGTCCGGTTCTGTCACTTACGTACATAGGGCTTGTGCTTGTTCTTTCCACCAAGTTTCATTCCGATCGCTTCACTCAAAGCGTGTCACAAGTTTTCAGGTTCCCACCTCCGACCCCCCCCCCCACCTTCATCAGATCTGGTCCGGACTTGAAACTGGGCATCCGAGACATGTGATCTTTCTACGTATCAAGTTTCATTATGATCCGATCACCCGTTCGGAAGTTATACATACCTCAAGATTCCGGATTCCCCCTCCCGTCACTCCCCCCACGATGGTCGGATCGGGAAGTTGACTATTTCCAGGTTAATCTGGTCGAGTCCCTGATTTGCCTGCCAAATTTCATTATCCTAGCACACCTGGAAGTAACTTAACTCCGTATCACCGGAATTCCGGAACCCCGCTCCAACTCCCCCCACAGTGCACGAATCCGGTCCGGGTCTGTCAATGACGTACCTAAGGTATGTGCTTGTTCCTCCCACCAAGTTTCATCCCGATCGCTCCAGTCTAAGCGTGTCACATGATTTCCGGTTCCCTCCTCCGACTCCCCCCCCCACATTAATCGGATTCGATCCGGACCTGAATTGGGACATCTGAGAAATGACGTCTTCCCAAATATCAAGTTTCATTAAGATCCGATCACCCGTTTGAAAGTTATGCATGCCCCTAAATTCCGGATTCCGGCTCCCCTCCCTCCCCCCATGATGGTCGGATCGGGGAAGTTACTACTTCTAAATTAGTTTGGTCGGGTCCCTGACATGCCTGCCAAGTTTCATCGTCCTAGCACATCTGGAAGTACCCTAACTCGCGATCACCGGACTGACCGACCGACAGACCGACAGACCGACAGACCGACAGACCGACCGACCGACCGACGGAAAAGTGATCGGTATATGGCACTTGGCCGGAAGGCAAGTGCCATAAAAATAACACTTTCGCGCTGGAGGAAAAACCTATGAGGGTTTGCATTCGCGCGAAAGTCCACATAATTACTTACCTATAATAATCTCTCTGCAATCTCTCTCATTCATCAAAACTCAACTCTCCCTTCCCCCTCCCCAACCCCACCTTCCCTCCCTACCCACCCTTACCTCCCTAGCCCACCCGGGGCGGGTTGAGTTAACGAAAGTTCAGGGTTTTAATTAAAATTCAGGGTTGTCCTAGTAGCCCAGCAAGCTTGTTTATTGACTGCAGGCAATTTGGTGCTGATTTTGAATTTTGATCCTGAATATTTAAGATTAGAGGCGTATTCTCGCCGTTCCCCGAGGACTCCTTTTGAGGAGTCCCTGCGTTTTTGTTTGTCCCAGCCCCCAGGGACTCGATCCCCGTATTCTTTCGAGTGCCCACGAACGGGGATTGCTCCGATTATCATCACCACTATCAAAAAGGACTCCCCTTCAAATTCGGAGGGAAATAAATTTTTGCTGGTGTTGGTGCAATGTAAAATTAATTAAAACAATCAGAATCAATAAAACCAAAAATAAAGTGGATTCAGACTAATTTCGTCAACTACATATTTTTTTTTTCGAACTAAATCCATTTTGGAAGCATTTCGGCCGTGTTCTCATTGTTTTCCGTACGCGGAGTCCGCGTGGAGTCCTTGAACCGTTATTTCCCTGTTGATTTAGGAAGATTATTTATTCCATGCCCGTCATTGCCCTTGTCGGAGGGGCTTTTTAGAAGGTTTCAGGTCTGTCGCTCCATTCACTATGGCACAACTTGCGTTGGCCGGCTCAGAACGGTCATAAGGACGTCAGAAGCCAAGGAGTAAGGTTTCCCAAATTTTGAAAATCGCTTTGGTTTCGGTAAAGGAATCAGTCTAGTGATAGTCATGGTTGGAACAGCAAATCTTCACAAGAAAGCGTCTCCGAATGGAGAGGTGAGGAAGTTTTGTTTGATTTGAGTAATATCTGAGATGGCCATCCTGTATAAGATAAGATAAGATTTGGTTGCAATAAGGGCCAGATGCCATGGAAAATAAACACACAAATAATGCTTCGTATCCCTATGGACTGGGGCTACCCTGAAGAACCTCGTCATCTGTTTAATATTTCTAAAAATAACTATTCCCCATGACCGGGCTTGGCTGAAATCAAAAAAGGGATCCTGCCTCAGTCAGAACAGGGATCCTGACTTAAAGTTTAACTGGAAAGGGCTGAGATAGGACAATCTAGTTACCCATCAATGATTCACTTAAATAGGCTTGAAGATGCGTTACTTCGTTGCTCCGCTATTCACGAATAATCGATTTTCAAATAGTGGAATTTCCCCGTCGGATTGCTTGACGAAAAACTTGTGTCCAGGCACAAAGCAGTCTTGACGAAGCTCACCACTGCCCGCGTTTGAGTTGAGATTCACTTTTTCCACGTCATAGTAGAATTTGTGTTGTGGAGAAGGCAGTAGATTCTGAACGTCACTACTATAGAGCTGATAGTGGAAAATCAAAAAATTCCTCAGCAGAATCCAAATAATTCAGGGTATTCAATTAAATGATACAAAAATAAGTCGGCTTTTCAGTTAAACTTTAAGGAAGAAGAAAAGCAAAAGAACAGGGATCCAGACTTTTTCGTTTTTCATTCGCGTATGAAATGCGACATCGATTGTAAGCTGTGGTCGCGATATTTTGGAGGTGAATTTTATTACTTAGTAAACTGGCATTTGGACAATATATACACACATACAAAATAAAAGAGAAAACGCATAACAAGAAACATAGGCCTACAGCATGACACAAAACAAAACACTGAATTTACTTAAGTAATTGCGCAATGGACAGGAAGGCGGCCGGACGACGACCAAAGCTGTTCCGAGGGGTCGACGACTCTCATTTTTGATGTACACCATTCCGGAATAACGGAATAATCCTGACCAAGCCGGATTATTCCTAACCATTCCATATCCTCTCATTCTTTATCGAGTTTGGTAATTCACCAACTTTTGTTTACTCCGCATTTTGTTTCACCCCATTCGGCCTGTCCTGCGGCGAACGAGGGCTCGACGACTCTCATTTTTTATGTACACCATTCCGGAATAACGGAATAATCCTGACCATTCCGGATTATTCCTTCGGGACGTGTACACCATTCGGGGAGAGTCGTCGACCCCTCGAGCTGTTCACTATTTCTTTTAACTTTCGCCGCGCGTGCGGCGAAGAATGTGAAGTTTAAATAACATATTCCTTCAGCCCAAGCTGACTGCGAATCATATTTGCCAAGCAAAACGGATAGGGAAATTTTACTCGAGCTTTATTTCGGCCCTTCTTGGCAAAGGTCCTCTTCAGGCTCAATGCCTGTGAATGAAGTAAATTTTCCAGCTTGAGCCTGAAGAGGACCCTTGCCAAGAAGGGCCGAGATAGAGCTCCAATAAAATGTAGCTTATCCGTTTTGCGATGTCATATATAAAGTTTAAATCCTACGAGGCTTTCTACCCTGAATAAGAATAGGAACAGGTTTGTTGAACGGAGTCCCCGGAGTATATTCAAAGAATAATAATGTAACCTGATAAAATTAAAATTTGATCACTTGTTCGTTGTAATTAGAAGTAGGAGACAAATGACATGAGATAGAGCTTGGATAGCCGAACCGCGTGGTTGGCTTCTCGTCGCATTTCGTCCAAAGACGGGTTGCAGTCCATTGTCCTATTAATTCGAGTGTCGAATAAAGCTGCTGGTTGGGAGTTTAAAGGCGTATTCTCGCCGTTCCCCGAGGACTCCACTTGAGGAGACCCCGTGTTTTTGTTTGTCCCGGGGACAAACAAAAACCGTATTCTCGCGAGTCCCCACGGACGAGGAATGCTCCGATTGTCATCACCATCATAAAAAAGATTCCCTTTCAGATTCGGAGGGGAATCAGTTTTTGCTGGTGTTGGTGCAATGTAAAATTAATTAAAAATAAACACAATAGAGAAAACTAAAACTAAAGTGGATCCAGACTAATTTTGTCAACTGCATGTTTTTTTTTCAGTCAAAATCCATTTTAGAAGCATTCCCCATGTTCTCGCTGTTTTCGTGCGTGGACTCCGCGTGGAGTGACTCCCTCTATTCTCGCCGTTCCCCTTGATTCCCCGAGGAGTCCTCGGGGAACGGCGAGAAGACGCCATAAGAGAAGCTTAGAATATCCTGTGTGTCTGCTTACAATCTAGTTTACTCTCTCTTTCGTTTACTCTTTATTCTTTTATTAAGCCACGTACACGCCGATAAGATTTGTATGCGAAAGTTCGTGATATCAAAATATCGGAGTGAAAGAGGAAATTCGCATCCGAAGGCACTAGCATGCCTTCGGATGCGAATACTCTGTATGACCAAGTCCAAAACACGCCAGTGATCCTCAAGAACAAGACCAAAGGTTCCGATGGGATCCCAAAAATCTTCGCCAGGCCAAACAGCTAATCATTAAGAAATCCAAGCTCAGATATGGATTCAGCATGTGCGTTTACCTCTATAAGCCGATCGAAATGATCCTGGCTTACTTCTGTGAATTTTGCGGTTTTGGTGAACTTCAAGAACTACTTGTCCGGCGAAAAACTAAAGCTCAAAAACGGATTCAGCGTATCTCCTTACCCCTATATCCAACATCTAATCAACTTCAAATAAAAATTTAACTTCTAACAAATTTTCCGGTTTCAGCCGGATTCCGGACGAACTATATGTCCGGCTAGAGAGTGATTGTCATATACGGATTCTGCACCTCTTCTTACCCCAAAATCTATCATCTAATCAACTTAAAATAAAACTTTTACTTTTAACAAATTTCCGGTTTTGGCCGGATTCCGGGCGAACTACTTTTCCGGCGATAAAATGGTTTTCGTATCTTATTCAGCATGTCTTCTTACCCCTACACCAAACGTCTAATCAACTTCAGATAAAACTTTAACTTCTAACAAACTTTCCGGTTTTGGCCGGATTCCGGGCGAACTACTTGTCCGGCGAGAAAATGGTTTTCATATTCGTGTTCAGCGTGGCTTCTTACCCCTAAATCAAACATCTAGTCAACTTCAAATAAAACTTTTACTTTTAACAAACTTTCCGGTTTCGGCCGGATTCCGGGCGAACTACTTGTCCGGCGCGAAAATGGTTTTCATATTCTTGTTCAGCATGTCTTCTTACCCCATAATCGACTATCACATTGGCTGTTTTAAAATATTTTGCTTGTCCCTTAATTTGAACCCCCTCCCCCACCCCTAAATGTAGGGGTACAGGGCCCATCTACGAACTCGACCTTACTCTTGACCCAAAGAATGCTCACACCAAGTTTCATCAAAATATCTCATTCCCTTCGAGAGTTATCGTGCTCACAGACAGACAGACGGACGGACAGACGGACAACTTTTGCGATGTCATAGGTATCCGTCACTAACGTTTTGGGATCCCAAAAAGGAGTAAACGTCTCCGTTACGACTCAAACTCACCAACTCACATCCTGTCTCAACCAATCATGGCGATCTTTGGGAGCAGCTGTGATACCACTTCTGCCTTTCTTCCGCTAGGCAGGGGCGTCGCAAGGGGGGGGTGCGGGGGGTGCAGCACCCCCCCAACTTTTTGAGATTCGGTAAAATTTTGGGCCGGAGGCCCAAAATTTTACTAAAACTGTTTGGTATTTTTTCGATAGCGGAACTATTCGGTATATTTACGGAGATTCGGTAGTTATACATAATCCCAAATAGGCTGTCGGTACAAATCTATTTGGTATAATGATCGGGATTCGGTATAATTCCCAGTATTCGGTAGTTATCACGAATTCGGGAAGAGAATTTACGGAAATTATTTGGTAATTGTTCGATGCCAGAACTATTCGGTATATTTATGGAGATTCGGTAGTTACACAGAACCCCGAATAAGGTATCGGTCTAGAATTATTCGGTATCATAATTGGGATTCGGTGATTTCTTCGGTATAATTTTCAGGATCCGATAGTTACCACAAATCCCTACTTTTGTTCCAGTTTCGACGAAATTATACCGAATACGAAAATTATTCGGTACTGTTTCGATATCAAAACAATTCGGTAAAATAACCGAGATACGGTAGTTATACAGAATCTCGAACATGCTATCGGTCTAAACGTATTTGGTATAACAACTGGGATTCGGTATAATTGCTATTCGGGAATTACCACGAACCTCGAAACTCGGAAGAGGTAGAGTGAAGCACTGGTTGCAGACAAAAGGACTGATTTATGATCTCATCGATAGTCCTTACTTTTACTTTGGATCCCAAAATGAAGATTTAATCATGAATCTTAATATTCTATATTTTGCGGAAGGTGCGTCATTTGATTGGGGTTTTAAGACAGTTTTAGGATTGGGATTTTGAAACATTAAAAGCTAAAATCTGGATGGAAATAGTTAAATTTGGCAGGGAAAAGCTAACTTAAATAAAATTTCGCCTGCGGTGCCCACTTTATGTGATCATGGGTAGTATTGACTATGGTAGAGTAGCTGCTGCTGCAGGAACGTCGCTCCATCCGGTTTCTGGAACTTCTTAGAGCATCGGTATTTAATCCACGGTTAATGATAGAATTTGTAAGATAAGCAGTTAAATTTTAGCCTACAGGAAAAAAAATCTCGCCTGCGGCGCTCACTTTCTGTGATCATGGGTAGTATTGACTATACTACAGTAGCTGCTGCTGTCGGAACGTCGCTCAATTCGGTTTCTGGAACTTCTTAGAACATCGGTATTTAATCCACGGTAAATGATAGAATTTGTAATAAGCAGTTAAATTTTAGCCTACAGGGAAAAAAAAAAATTCTGAAAATTCGCCTGCGGCGCTAGATTTATTTTTCTCTTGGGTATAATAGATAGAAGCTGTTACTGCAATCGTGCCGGGCAATATATTCTCCAAGTGGCCTTCGCCAAAACGCCACTTAATTAAGTTGGCTTATCGTCTTTCATGCTGCCCTTTAATGTTACTTTTCCTACGTAATCCTTTCTGTTCCATAGTTTAAAGCTCGAATTTTCAGTTTCTAGGATTCGGTAAAATTTTTGACAGATTCGGTAAAATTTTGGCTCTGCACCCCCCCAACGAAAATGCACTTGCGACGCCCCTGCCGCTAGGTACCCGGAGAGGCCGGAGATTTTGCATCGGCAAGGAGAGATAGTATGAGACCGGGCTGGAACTCTTGTCAGGATTTTCAGCACCAGCATCAACTCTATATGGAAAAGTTGAGATTTTTTCACTTTTTAATAAAGGTGCAAAAAATCCTGATCGTTTATCCGAACCAGTAACAAGAACAAACAACAAAATAGGCCTACTTTCACTTCCTTCAATCTGTTAACCGCAAAGGTTATCAGTTTCATTCAATTGGAATCATTCTTCGGTTCTAAGAATTTGTATCATCGCATCATCAATCACGTATTATCAAAACAAAATTAGTAAGGAATAAATAAAAAAATCTGCGGGTGTTGCTAGTGCAACGGCATCTCGAACGGCATTAACTTAATACTAACAGCGGATTCTTAATCTTTGTTTCGATGGAGAGTTGACAGAATAAAGATTTTAATCCTTAATTCCTTTCAGATCGTTCTCTATATTCCGAAAAGAGAAATAATCGACCATTATACCTACGTCGACTCTATAGGTAAGTTTTATTAGTGCGGTACACCCCACCCTCCCAGAAATCCGTTTGAACATTTTAACGAAATACTGTCATGTAACCAAGTCAAGCGCATGGTCAAAGGATTCACAAACAGTGTGCCACTGGTCGCAGAATTCTGCGATCTGTCACCGGTTTTCGACTTCTAACCAGATTCGCAGCTGCGAAAAAAATTGTTACAGGAAATCGCATTATGCAAAAATATCATAAAATGAGATTTCAAAGCATTTTGGCCGATTTCCAGGTAACTCTTTTCCGGAAAAAAACCATTTGTTTGTTTTACAAAAATTAGCTCCTGTTGTAAGGGTAAATCGGAACCTTAGGATCACGAGTTTTTGACTGAAAATTTAAAAAAGGACCGAATTTTGTAGGCGCCAGCAGAGGTGTTACTAGCCAAAATGTTGGGGGGGGGGGGCAGGGTATTTACCGACTGGCTGGTCATTTTTACCGACTGTTTTTTTTAGATAAAAACGACTTTGTGGACGAAAAATTGGCTGATTTAAAGGTCATCTGAATGCAGTCTAACACCCTAAATTGCCACTTTTACATACTGCTTACCATTTATCTCTCGAAAACCGGACTAAAATCGGATGAAGTTTCACCGTGCTATAATTTTCAGCCTTTTTTCCGACTTGTCTTGATCGTAACGCTCGCCGTAACAGTTGTAACAGTCCATGCGTAACAGTTCATGTTGTAACAGTCCACGCCGTAACAGTCCATGCGTTTATCGATCCATACGCTGTTTATCCATCCATGCGTTATCAACGCACGTTTATCCATGCCATAATGACAGTTTAAATATTGGCGCTAAATTTGTCTTGGGAGGTCGTAACGAATCACCATAGGGAGACTTAGAACTTCAAGACTGGATAGCGCCGAAACCACGGAGCGAAAAATTTCGTCTTCTCTGTACCGGTACTGTGAAGGACGATCTGAGGGGTTCATGGAAGTATGGTAGAATCGTTCAGGTGTCCTTCAAAGAAAACGACTATTTTTTAGAAAAAATTGACTACGAAAAACCGACTGTTTTTAAGGAAAATCGACTGTTTCCAAGAAAAAAAATCGACTGTTTTTGACGTGCACTCGCTGGAACAAATCTTAGCTAATTTTTGTATTTTCTTGAAACTAAAAGAATTTGAGATTGAAAGAAAAGATAATTTACCAAGTTAATTACCTTAATAGCATTGTATCATCAGTGAATTTATTTTCGGAGGGATTTTTCCTACGGAGATGTGTGGTGGATCAGTAACGCTGTATCTTTTGCTGGCTTTCTTTATCATGTTTACGGCGGAGTGCATAGCAAAATCTTCAAAAATCCATAGTTATTTTGATCTGATTATAAGTCATTATTTTGATGACGCTTATTTTGATCTGATTATAAGCTAAAAAGGTGTTGCACTTGGCTGTTACATAGACTGAATTTAATTTAGTTGGCATTGCAAAATCACTTCTTGTCATCAAGGACCTCTATTTATAGATCTATGTCGAATCAGTTATCAGTGTTGTCTCTAGCCGTCAGCCCGAATTATGAAAGCCTGGTTCACTTTCGTTTCTGACCAGTCTGAAACTATCAATAGCGGGACGACCAATCACGCTGTCCTTGGTCCTTTTAAGTATAATTTCTTCTGGCATCTATCGGACTATTTAAAGTTAAAGCTTTAGTCTTTCCTAGATGGCATCGTGGTAGTGCCTCCCGGCGCTTGCTTCGCCCGTCGACTTTACGTCCAGATTTGTCTCCACTTCCGCTATGCTCCCGAGTCAGAAGAGTTTACGAAATATTCATTCAAAAAGAATGTCTGCATTCACAGCTTGGAATTGGAACCAACAGACGAATTACCAGATGGCACGAATCTCACAAAATGGCAGGTCAGGGGCTCATGATTTTTTCCTCATCGTTAAGGGCAAGATCCGATAATGAGAAGAACTTGTCTCAACCACTTGTGCCTAGCTAAAGTCCGCGATAGTGGTCCGTAAAGCGTGAGCGGTCACCTGGCAGTTGTATTGCATCGAGGGGTTACTCTCTTGTTTGGCACCACTGTACAAGCTTCGTGGGCACCGATGGGTACTTACTGTGCAACCATTTTGGGAGTGCGTAACCCCTCGTATTGCATAGCACTTTATGGCTAGTGTGTTCATGGTCGGTTTACACTTCGAGTACAAAATCAGAAACCTGCTTTGAAAATTAGTTTCAGGTGTCAATTCCAAGTACCGTTTCCAATCATACCTCCATTTTTGGTCACTAGTTGTGCACAATAGCTGCACGTGTAAGTGGCCAAATGTAACAAAACGAGATCACTAATATTCCTTCAGCCTATGTTTATGGCGCATCAATCCCTTTTCTCTAAGTTTTATTTATGTTAAGTTACTGACAGAATTTTTAAGTCGTTAAAAAAAGAAGAAATAAGTAAGTAAAGATTTTAAAGAAAAAATGGAAGAGTATACCCAAGTTATATTACTGACAGAAAGGGTTTGAAAAAAAAACATGTCATTTCCAATCCCTAAAGACTGTCGGGAACTTTTACGCAGGTTTAGTTTGTAGTTTCCTGCTTTCGACGAGCTGTTTAGATGCCAACGGCCTTTTATTCATACTTGGTTGTTATTACCGGCAAAATGGCACCCAGTAGGATAAAGGTACCGTCTACTTTTTGCAGCAAATAAATGCTGATTGATTGATTGATTGCTAATGGACAATCCAGCGTGGTTGCATTATAATCGACATAGTAGCTGTTAGTATCGCGTAGCTTATTTAATAAATAAACAATAATCTAATTAATTTATTAAATTAATTAATTTATTATGTCAATAAACATACAACAATTTCAGCAATCAGTAATCAGAAGAATTGGATCCGTTCCTGGAGTCTGTCCCTTTAGCATCCAGCTGCCGGTAGGAACGCCACCGTCGCTACAAGTTCAGCAGGCAGTTGGTGTGTCCGGAGAACCATGTGGATTGACGTATGAGATAGTTTCATTCCTTGGACCCAGTGCAGAAACGGTGAGTGGATAGGGATTAATGAGGGAAAGAATATTGGTTATTGATGGGGACGCACTCAACTTGCAAATGGCCCGAATAAGTCCGAGTCTATCAATGGCTTATTTGGGGCACTAGCTCTTGCCACTTCTTAAGTTTAATCCAAGTCGTATTGGAAGGTAAGCATGCCACAGGCTTCAGGATTAACCCTTCGTCCATCCTACCTCCCCTCCCCCCCCCCACGGATTGTTAGATCCGAGAAATGTGGACTTCTACTAAATCGGTTCTTCCCTGTGGAACCTCCTCCGGCTTCTAATACAGTTGCCGGATCCGATTCGAATTTTTGCAAATGGTGCATCTAGCTGTTACGATCGTTCTGTGGACCGAATATTGTCCTCATCCCCCAAGACCACAAGGACTGATCTTTCCCACACTCCGCCAGGTTCAGGTTCCATAGCGGTCGGATTCGGCCCGAACCTACAGATAGCATATTGAGTTGTGAACGTTCTTTCTACCAAATTTCGTCCCGATCTCTCCTACCCATGCATGCTACGAAACTCTTAACACCCCCCCACAGGGGCGGGGTCTGGATCTACAAATGGCACATAGGCTTGTGACCGTTCCGCATACCAAATATTGTCCCGATACCTACAACCAAGAACAAATAATCTGACAGAACCTCCATCTCCCTATCTCTGTAATATAACTATGCGGAGTCGAATATTTCCCCATACCCTGTCCGCTACGAACGAGCGGAGGTTTTTAGCTTCGCGCCAACATCAACATCACGTTTACCTCTATAAATAGCTAAATCGCTGTGAAACCGCCGGTGAGGAAACGTAGCATGGACGCGCTCCAGAGCGGGTCAGCGCGCTGAGTACGCCTCCTGCCAGTCTCGTGCATTATTTTATCTGCGATAAGCATCGGCGAAGACGGAAGATGAGTAAACGGGTATCAACATCAGATCAAAGCTAGAAGAAATACCTTCAAATCCGCTCAGTTTTGACGGGGTATTATTAGTCGTTGCTTGGGACTAAAGACAGAAGTTCTTAAAGGTTAACTTCAGACATCGAGGTTGATATCGGAAAATAACACTGAGACGGCTATTGAAAATAACCTATCCGAGCCGAAGGCGAGGTAGGTTATGAAAAATATCTACCGAGCCGAAGGCGAGGTTGATATTTTTAAATGGCCGTCGAGGTTGTTATTCTGATATGAACCGAGATGGAGGTATGTTAACTATTATAACTTTTTCGAACAGAATATTTTTCATAGGTAGGACTTATTCTTCTTTTGTTGTACTCTGTCGCTAACGGGGTAGGGAATTTTATTTTAGTGAAGTAGCAACCCAAGCCTACTGTAGACCTACTAAAATGACTATTGTTGGGACCCAAGCACTTCAGTTTATACCAATAGTCATTCACTTTTTTCGCGATTCAGATGCCATCTAGCGGCCATGAAAGCTACTACAGATCTTCTAAAACGACTCCGCTAGGGTCGCGACAGTAAACGTAAATAAACAAAACCACGTGTTGACAAGAAATTCCAGACAAAGAAAGTGGTAAATGCTGAATAACTAGCTTTTGGAAAGCAAGGGATAGTAGTGTGTTGTTTCAGTTGACATGCTGTATTTTCAGTGGAAATCTGATTGTGACAAGGTATGACCTAGGGCAAAGGTTGGTTGTCTAAGAGAGTAAGATGTTCTGTCATTTTTTCAATGCTGAATAACTAGCTTTTGGAAACAAGGGATAGTAGGATGTTGTTTTAGTTGACAAGCTGTATTTTCAGTGGAAATCTGATTGTGACAAGGTATGACCTAGGGCATAGGCTGGTTTTCTAAGAGAGTAAGAGGTTCTGTCATTTTTTAAACTTATTTTATTTTATATTTTATTTTTTATACAATTTTTAATTATTTTTTTTTTTTTTTTTTACTGAAAGTATTGTTTTTAATTAATTTTTTGGAGGTCAGCTTCTACTTTTCAATATTTGAGGAAAAGTGCTCGATAAATTCAGTATTTAAGGAAAAGTGCTCGATAAACTTCTGCGGAGGCTGATACGGCTTCGTATCATCCTCGGTGGAGGCTGATACGATATCGTATCATCCTCCCAGAAATTTATTGTCATAATATAACTACCTGTAGGACATAGGAAGATATACATTACATATCTGTTCGAGAAAAGTTATATCAGATTATTTGTTCTTGCTACAAGCTATAGCATGCCACGATATCCTTAATTCCCCTCCAACTCCTCTCACAGTGTCCGGGTCCGGCCTGGAGTTAAAGGCACAGAAAACTTGGCTACGCAACTTTCGGCCATCAAACCGATGGCCGGGGCAAACCGATGGGGGACTTAGATAAATATACAGGGACTTATTGTCGACAGGACCCCCCTTCTTTGTTATCTCGAACCCCCTCCTTAGTGTTCCTAAAGCTAGCTGGCAGGCCCTTGCCCCTTATGCACTGTAGTTATGCACATATGCACTGTAAAAGTTCGCCTTTTGCCATGTATCGGGATAGTAGTCAAGAGGTCGTGCGTTCGATTCCTATTCCCGGCACACAAACCTTTGCTTTTTTTCTACTAACTCAAAAGTCGAATTCTCGGAAACTGCCCGGAAACTGCAATGATCGTAACGAGAATTTGTCTTACTGTCAATATCGACTCAGGGTACATTCTTGGTATTTCAGCTAGCTCCCCGAGTCAAGTTTGAGTCAAGTTTTCTGTTCCTTTAAGTGGCACATTTAGAACATGTGCTGCTGCCAGCTATGTCACACTTCGTCCGGATCGGATCACCGGATCGACTGACATGTCAGTCAGCGAGTTGAGTCTACAGGGCGATTCTGGAGGCCTGGAAAGTTCCGCTGGCTTATTCAGGTTCAAGTTTAAGTGTTTTTATGGCACTTGCAGCCTCTGGCTCAAGTGCCATATACCGATCGCAATTCCGTCTGTCGGTCGGTCTGTCGGTCTGTCGGTCTGTCGGTCTGTCTGTCCGAATTTTTTTGTCCCACATGTTCGAGTTAGGGTACTTCCAGATGTGCTAGGACGATGAAACTTGGCAGGAAAATCAGGGACCCGACAAAACTAACCTAGAAGTAATCAGTTTCCCGATCCGACCATCTGGGGGGGAGTGGTGGACCGGGGAAATTCTGAAAATTAAGGAGTTTTGTCACACTTTTTCGAATTGGAGTACTTCCAGATGTGCTAGGACGATGAAACTTGGCAGGAGCATCTGGGACCCGATCGGACTAACTTGGAAACATTCAGTTTCCCAATCCGACCACCCGGGGGGGAGTGGAGGGCTGGGGAATCCGGATAATTGGAGTAGTGTGTAACTTTAGAACGGGTGATCGGATTGGAATGAAACTTGATAACTGAATAAATGGCATACTTCTGATGTCCCGTTTGAAGTCCGGACCGGATTCGACAGCTATGGGGGAGTTGGGGGGGGGGGAGACCGGAAATTTCGAGAAACGGTTAGAATAGAGGGATCGGAGTGAAACTTGCTGGGAAGAACAAGCATCTGCTCCAGATAAATTGTTTATACATTTGGACTGGATCCGACGACCCGGGGGGAGTGGAGGGCTGGGGAATCCGGAAAATTGGAGTAGTGTGTAACTTTCGAACGGGTGATCGGATTGGAATGAAACTTAATAACTGAATAAATGGCACACTACTGATGTCCCGTTTGAAGTCCGGACCGGATTCGACAGCTATGGGGGAGTTGGGGGGGGGCCGGAAATTTTGAGAAACGGTTAGAATAGAGGGATTGGAGTGAAACTTGCTGGGAGGAACAAGCATCTGCTCCAGATAAATCGTTTATACATTTGGACTGGATCCGGACACTAGCGGGGTGGAGGGCTGGGGAATCCGGAAAGTTGGAGTACTGTGTAACTTTCGAGCGGGTGGTCGGATTGGAATGAAACTTGATAACTGAATAAATGACATACCTCTGATGTCCCAATTGAAGTCCGGACCGGATTTAACAGCTATGGGGGAGTTGGGGGGGGGGAGACCGGTAATATCGGGAAACGGTTAGAATGAAACTTGCTGGGAAGAACAAGCATCTGCTCCAGATAAATCGTTTATACATTTCGGATGGATCATGACATTAAGGGGGGGTTGGAGGGGACTTTCCCGGAATTCCGGTTATGGCGGTTTTGGGGATTTTCACGACGAATCTTGGGAGGCGAATCAGCTAGGGACCCGATCAAACTGAAAAAATTTACATGATCTGATAGCCGTGGGGGGAGTAACGGGAGGGGGAATCCGGAATATTGAGTCATGCGTAACTTTGAAACGGCTGATCGGATTTGAGTGAAATTTGGTAATTGAAGAGAGGACATGTTTCTGTTGATCTTTTTCATGTCCGGACAGATCCAACAGCAATTGGGGGGGGGGGGGGGCGAAAATACCTGACCGACTTAGACTGGTGAGATCGGGATGGAACTTTGTGGGAATGACAAACAGATGCTCTGGAAAAACACTTACGGAACCGGATTGGCTCCGGCGACTGTGGGGAAGTTTGAGGGTTGGGGGTCCGGGATTCCGGTGATCACGATTTAAGGTACTTCCAGATAATCTAGGACGATGGAACTTGGCTGTAATATTAGAGATTTGACAAGATTGACTCAAAAATGGCCACTTTCCAAACCCGACCATTCGTTAAAGTACTAATCTTGACTGCAAATTTCGAAAAATACTTTTAAATCAAATTCATATTTTCATGATCCCCATGAGCCCATTATCATTTTTGCCTCAAGGGTTTTGTTTACAAATAACGTTCTAGCTCCCTTAAAGTGTGAATCTGAACGGCCAGGTCGAAAAGTACTTTATTTCAAACAATACATCTCAACCCATGATCATTTGTGCCACAAGGGTTTTGCTTAAAAATTTATTTCTGTCACCCTTAAAGTGCGCATTTGAAATGAAAAGCGAAAAAAAAACTTTTTACGAAACGGTATACATCAAGGATCCCTAAGGGCCTGTGATCGTTTTTGCCTCAAGGGTTTTGCATACAGATGCATTTCTAGCGCCTTTAAAGTGCGCATCATTACACCCAAGTTCAAAAATAAAATACTTTTTATCTAGCTCCCTTAAAGTGCGCATTTTAACCACAAAGTCGAAAAATACTTTTGATCAAACAAAACATCTCAACACATGCAAGTGCCATATGAGCTTACAGCTCTTGTTTTTTTATTCATTACGCTAAACTACAAATACATTAGACAAGCGCAGATTAAAAATTCGATCGTCCTCCCTGTGTTGTGACTGCGGCTAAAATATCCGCTTCGCTTTCCGCTTCGAGGCTGTTCTAGCGCTCCGCCAGTCTTGCCAAGTGAGGTGGAAAGTGACTACCGTAAAATGCCCATTCTAGGGACAGTTTTTCATGTTTTTTTCGAATAACTTCAGCTGTGAAAGTCGCAGAAACTTCAAATTTGGCTCAAACGTGGGTCTTAGCTACTTGAACAAGTTCGCCAAGTTTCAGATTTTTCCTGTAGTCAGTTTTTTTTATATTTTTAAATCCTGAAGGAAAAGTTTGAGAGTTATCTGAAAGGTGAAAACATCCTCGGATTCAGCGTTTTATAAACTATCCAAAACTGTAACGAAAATTGATTTAAGTCACTTCCCTTATTTTCTGCAGAGCTTTAAAAAACTTTTCCATAGTTTTTGTCCCTTGTTTGGCAGTGTTCCTTGTTAGGGCATTTTACGGTACTCTTGATGACTAACGCTTCGTGTCACTAAAGAATCGCCGTATGCCTAGCGAAGAGCCAGAGACGTCACTACAACCTGACCGCAACAAACGTTGATGATTGGTTTGCATAGGATTTGAATCAATTTGACGACCGAAATAGATGACGTTTCTCGTTCTGGCGTGTTTCGGACTTGAGGCGAATTCTCGCCGTTCCCCGAGGACTCCACTTGAGGAGTCCCCGCGTTTTTGTTTGTCCCGGTGACTCACTCCCCGTATTCTCGCGAGTCCCCACGGACGGGGAATGCTCCCATTATCATCACCATCACCAAAAAGGACTCCCTTTCCGATTCGGAGGGGAATCAATTTTTTGCTGGTGTTGATGCAATGTAAAATGAATGAAAAACAATCAGAAGAAATAAAACCAAAAATAAAGTGGATGCAGACTAGTTTTGTCAACTGCATATTTTTTCGAACAAATCCGTTTCGGAAGTATTCCCCGTGTTCTCGCTGTTCCTTCGATTCCCCGAGGGGGCCTCCGTGAACGGCGACAATACGCCTTTAGCGAGGGTCGTCGAGAGTATCCACTCCGTACATGAAAAGCTGATTCGGCAAGCCAGCGAGAAGTTGTAGTGGCGCTAAGACTTTCCTTTTGATCTTGCGCTCGGAAGATTCCCGCTTTGCTTTTTGGAAAGTGAATTCGCGGGGTTTCGCCGGAATCGCCCTTATATATGGAATTGACGTCTGAAAAAGATGATTTACTTTTAATACTATTCCAGGTTGCACACTCTATAGTGTGACCATCGGTGAAATCACCTGTGACAAGCTTCGGTCATACTTGTCGAGTAGATGGCAGATGTAGTTTCGAAGGAAGAAAAGATAATAACAGCAACAGTTGCGTTTTTGCAGATATCATGGTATCTGTTACCACGGTAACTGGATCTGCAATTAGGCGTTTTTGCAGTTACCGTGGTATCTGATGTATAGTTGTTTTGCAAAAACGACAATTGCCGAAATTGCGCTTTTCGGAGTCGTCACAAAGGAAAAACTGATATCCAATCACATCACTAATTGGCTAACGTCTTTCCCATCAATTTGACAAAAATTGGTGAAAGTGAGATGGCTTTTTCAGATACCACGATAACTGGCCAGATACCACGATAACTGCAAAAACGCCTTTTGACCGCGGTATCAGATACCACGATAACTGCAAAAAGTACTTTAGACCGTATATCAGATACCATGGTATCTGCAAAAATGCAATTAATGATTCATTTCTTTTTTATCGCTCTTGAAATTATTATTTATTTGCAGGAGCCAGAACCTCGGAGCAGTGTGAAGCTTGCCTTCCGAATCCTGCAAGCCCCTCCCCCCTCTCCAACTGCTTTCCTTAAAGGACTATGGGAAGACCAAGAGATACCCGTTGGACCCCCAGCGACTTGCGTTTCAAGACAGGTGAGACCATCGACCGGACCCAACTTTCATATTCAGTTCAATCTTTTGATCAATTTTATTGCAACCCTATTAGCACTGGGCTAACATGCGCAAACAGTGAGTAAGTAATTCACTATTTTTAAAAGCGGAGCATATACTAGGAAATAAATAATACACATCACAAATTACAATTTTAAATCTTTAACCAGGAAAAAGTTTAAGAAACACTTAAGAACAAGTAACTAATGACGAACGAAATTAAAGATTAAGAAGAACTAAATTCAGGGCTCTTGAATTAGAACATAACCTAATACGTATCAAGATGTAATCAGGATACGATTGTGTAAATTAATGTAAAGATATCTTAGTACGGTAATTAATTTTTCTTACAGAAGAAAGCCATATTACAGAAAACTGTGAAAAAAATACTAACAAGAAAAGAAGCTGCTTATTCCGCTGCCTGTTCGGAATTCCCCTCTGCCAAGTTGGCTCTTTCTGTTATTGTTTAGATTTATATTAGAACAAAAACACCTGAAAATTTGTTATCCTCGAGTGCGAAAGATTTAGGCTTATACTTGTACGAAGGAGCCAGCCAGATCAGAACTAAGAATCTAAACTTAAAGAATCTGCCTGCTTAATTTGTTCGAATGGAGACGGATGGCGGTCCGCAAGTTTGAATTTATATCTAAAGGCCTGGACAGGGTCCCGCAGGGTCCTTGCAAACAGCCCAGAGCAAAATAACACTAGGGAGTAGCGCCAAGACCTATGCTTTCTGTTCTTTGCAAACGGGTCATACTCATAGCGCCGCCCATTACGCTTGCGGCATTCAAAGGAACAGAAAACTTGACTCAAACTTGACTCGGGGAGCTAGCTAACATATCAAGAATGTACCCTGAGTCGATATTGAGAGGAAGAAAAATTCTCGTTACGACCATTGCAGTTTCCGGGCAGTTTCCGACAAGTCGACTTTTGAGCAAAGGGTTTGCAAAAGCAAAAGGTTTGTGTGCCGCGACTAGGAATCGAACCCCGGCCGTCTTGTCGGGGAGGTAGTTAGTCTGTAGTCTACATGTAAAAAGGTGAACTTTTACAGTACATAAGTGCATAATTACAGTGCATAAGGGGCAAGGGCCTGCCAGCTAGCTTTGGGAACACTAAGGAGGGGGTTCGAGACGGTTCGAGATAACAAAGAAGGGGTGGCCTGTCGACAATAAGACCCTGTATATTTATCTAAGCCCCCCGGGGGATTCGATGGCCGAAAGTTGTGTAGTCAAGTTTACTGTTCCTTCTAAGCGAGACAAACTTCCGGGTTTAGAACATCGTGGAAACCAGAGCAAAATAACACTAGGGAGTAGCGCCAAGACCTATCCGTTCCATGCCTCGCAAACGGGCCATAGTCGTAGCGCCGCCCATTACGCTTGCGAAATTTAAAGCGAGACAAACTTGCGGGTTTAGAAATTTCTAGTAAAGCTAAAACGCGGTCTGCACACATCTTGGAAACCAGGGAGATTGTATCTTTGTTTTGCTGTGCTCAGAATATGAAGTTATTGGAGCCAGCGCTGGGGCACGACTGATTGAGTTTGAGTAGGGACGTTCAGTAGCGCTAGTGGTGCTAGTGTCGCTGCTATTCGAGAGTGTGTCACTTTTTTTAAGTCTTGGCGCTACTCTCTAGTGTTATTTTGCACTGGTGGAAACAGTGGAGGTTGTATCTTTTTTTTGCTGCGTTCAAAATACGAAGTCAATGGAGCCAACTTGCGTGTTTAGAAATTTCTAGTAAAGCCAAGATGAGGTCTGCACCCATGGAGGAAAAAGTGAAGGTTTCATCTTTTTTCTGCTCTGTTCACAATATGAAGCGGAGCCAGCGCTGGTGCGCGACTGATTGAGTTTCAGTAGGGACGTTCACCATCGCTAAGTGGTGCTAGTTTCGGTTCTATTCGAGTGTGTGTCACTTTTTGTAAGTCTTGGCGCTACTCCCTAGTGTTATTTTGCTCTGCAACAGCCCAACAAGAGCCGAAATAGGGCTGAACAATAATTTCAGCAGGCTAGTCATTTTAGAAACACCAAACATGATTTCAAGTAGTGGATTTCAGCTGAAAACTAGAGAACGTGGTAATATTTACAATTCATCGTTTGCTTTCAGCTCCGACTGAAGGAATATTTGCAAGCTGTTATACTTGTGAAGAATAGAAAGGCGATTGAATTTGAAATAAAACAGGCGCTAGTTTTAGCATGAAAACTACCACCGAGACTACCACTTTCATAAATAATTGTTGAAAGGCTGTTTACGGGGGTATATTTTTGTACCTGTTTTATCCGATATCCTTCCCCTCCGTATGAAAACACAAGAAACCGACAGGAGAGGGTCGCAAGTTCAAAGGTTCCAAAGTTATCACCCGTACCTGCAACACATACGCGGTACCAGAAAAGCTTCGTTCCGAGTTTTACAAAAATTGATAATGATGGCGGTAGCTGTCTTTGATATTATTCCAACGTCCGTGTTTTGTTTTTGGTTTTTATTTGTATGCTATAATAGGTCTGTGATGACGAATTGATGATTAATTGTATATATTATAAAATGTACATTATACTTGACGTAATACCCAAATTTGGCATTGCCATGATAGTGTTTTTTTTAAAATAAATTCGTTACTTACTTACTTACTTACTTAAAGTTTAACCGAAAAGGGCTAGGATAGGACAATCTAGTTACCCATCACTTATTCACTTAAATTGGCTTGAAGACCCGCTGACAATGGTTACTTCGTTGTTCCGCTATTCACGAATAGTCGATTTTCAAATAGTGGAATTTCCGTGTGATTTGTTGTGCCTCTATGCGATTGTATTTCGCTGGAGGCCTTACGAGAAAGATTTATAAAAAAAAAATTGTTCAGGCACTAAACAATCTTCACCAATCTCACCACTGCCCACTGAAAAGCCGCATTTGTGTCAAGATTAAAATTTCACGCGTCATAGTAGAATTTACGCTGTGGGGACAGCTGGAGATATTCTGAGCCTCATAACTAGAGCAGTTAGTGGAAAATCAACAAACCCCCTTTGCAGAATCCAAATAATTCAGTGTATCCAATCAAATGACACACAAAAGAGTTGGCTTTTCAGTTAAACTTTAAGTAGCATAAGGTTTATTCAAGTAAGGTTTATCCAGACATATAACCTGCATTCACAGGTTAACAAATAACAGCACAAATGGCGGCACAAACGGGCACAAATATTTGCGTTCAATTGATTGTTAGATTTTACCATGGCACAGGCGAGGGGTGCTCACTCCTCAAACCCGTTTACACCGAGGGGTTGCCCACTCCTCGGCACCTGCTGTGCACCCCCGACTCGGCACCGGCCGGCACCAGTCGGCACCGGTCGGCACCAGCCGGCACCAGTCGGCACCAGTCGGCACCGGCCGGCACCAGTCGGCACCGGGCACCTGCTGTGCACCCAAAAACTGAGTGGGCAACCCCTCGGTTTACACCGGCTACCGGTGCCGGCGATAAGTGTTCACCGGATAGCGCAGAGTGAATACCCCCTCGGCTTTCAAAGAAAGTATCATCACTGTAGCCGTCATTGACGAAAACGGCGCTCTTCGACACCAGAAAATAAATTGAAGCAATTTTTGTCGACCATTTTTTTCTAGTTTCTACTAAGTCCTGGCCGTTTACAAATCGAAATGTGTCTTGACAAACCCGCCTTACGATCCGGAGAAAAGCTGATTGTCAGCGTTGCCATCTCCAATACAACAAACAAAACCGTGAAGAAAATTAAGGTAGGTTACCTTATACTCTTTTCCTGCTTGGTTTGCTTTGCGGCAGTGACAGTAACAAAATGTTTCGGAGCAAAACGTTAGCAGCTCGTGGTTTCGATCCACGGACCTCTGGGTTATGGGCCCAGCACGCTTCCACTGCGCCAAGCTGCTTGTAATGTTGTGAGCGTCGTCTTAATACTTACAAAGATGAGTAACGTTTTTCATTTTTGATGCCCGATATCCTGAAATCCACGAACAAATCATAACGTTGGAATTCCAAAATTTGTCCATCCAGAGTTAAATTTATTTTGCTCAGATAAGTCAGCTTTACATTAATGGTGGTAAAATAGTTTGACTTGTGTTTTTTTTCGATCTGTTAGTTGTTTCAAGGTTTATCCAGCAAGTATTAAATTTTTCACAGAAAAGTCGATGTTTTTGTTCATTAGACCTTCATGGGCTAATTACAGCTCGAAGTGCAGTAGAGGTATGCTTATGTGAACATTTTTTGACAGTGGATTTTGCCATTTTTATGCACTTGCTGTGTCTAAAGCTAATTGCCAGTTAGCCAAAGTAGGTAATTAAAGTATCTGAAAACACCTGAATAGGTATTTTGGATCTTCATTCTACATTTTAGTCTAAAACTGCACTCTTCAAACTGAAGTAACTGTTCACATTAACATTCCTCTACTGTATTGTCTGTATTATGGGAGAGATGAGCAACACCAAAAGAAAATAACGAGATTTAAAATTTGGTACCCCTTGCAGTTTATCTGATTTTTTCACGCAGCTCTTTTAGCCGGGGGATGCCAACAAAAAAAATGGAGTACATGTGCCCGACTCCCCGGTACACAGTGTGCCCCATAGTTGGCACCTCGGTTGGCACCCCCTCGAATTTAGCATTAGGTTCATGGTTAATTCATTGATTTTCTTCGTATTCCTGTCCAATATAGATTTGGGATTAACTGTAACCGATGCTTTAACATGAGTTTTCTGAGATTCTTTATTTTTAGTGCAAGCTTCTCCAGTGCTCAGAAATGTCGTTCACCCCCGGTTGCCGACGCGTCGCAATAGCAACCCTGGATACCCAAGAAGGATGCCCAATCTTCCCTGGTTCGTCGTTGCAAAGGGTACGATAGAACGGAGGTCCGATAACCGTAGATAGTCCGATAAACCCCCCCCCCCCATGTACAAATAAAAGTTGGATGGACGATGGGCCCTTTGAACAGTCCAGTGTGTTTGGTTTCCACGTTAGTTTCCAAATTCAGCACAAGCGACCAGAGGCGTTACTAGCGAAAATGTTTGGGGGGGGGCGAGGGGGGCAAGGTATTTACCGACTGGCTGGTCATTTTTGCCGACTGTTTTTGCGGAAAAATCGACTGATTTTAAGAAATAAAGACTATTTTGACGAAAAATCGACTGTTTTTCAGAAAAACCGAATGTTTTTAAGAAAAAAATCGACTATTTTTCGTAAAAATCGACTGTTTCCAAGAAAAAATCTACTGTTTTTACGAAAAATTGTGGCGCTTCGCTCCAACTTGGCTATTGGCGGGGGGCGTCCCCCCCATACATGACGCCCCTGCAAGCGACACCCAGATTGTATGCTTCCAAGAACCGCTAAGAACCGCTAAGAACGTTACAACGCTATGTATATATATATATATATAAACAAAACAAAAAACTGCGATGTGTGAAGCATCGATCCTTTTCGGGGTATCCGGTGAAGACCGACGGGTAGGCGCGTTACTAGCCCACATTTTTTTTCGGGGGGGGGGGGCAATGCTTATTTACCGACAGGCTGGTCAATTTTACCGACGGTTCTCCAGAAAAATCAACTGTTTTTAAAAAATCTACTGCTTTAAACAATATCAACTGTTTTTCAGAAAAATCGACTGTTCGTCAGAGAAATCGAATGTTTTTAAGAGAAAATAGATTTTTTTTTAAAGAGAAAATGGACTGTTTTCACGAAAAATCCAAGCGCTGCGCGCCGACTCGTTTCTTTTTTACCGACTGGCCGACAACATTTTGGAGGGGGGCTCCCCCCATACTGGACGCCTCGGCGGGCGTAATACTGAGAGGGGAGTCTGACAGAGTGAAGAGATCGTCCGGTTGTATTCTCGTGCTGATTTTGTACAGGCTTCGTATTCGAACTTTGAGACAGGAATGGCTGTCATCTCAAACTCGCGCTTCGCTTTGCGCACCCTCCTCCGAGGGGTTACTCTCTTTTTCGGCACCACTGTAAAAGCCTCCGTGGGACCGGGCACTTGCTGTACAGCCATTTTGGGAATGAGTAGCCCATCGCCTGTTCCACAAGCTCCGTCGTTGCCGCAAATCAGGAATTTCGATTCAAGAACAGTTATCTGAATTACTGTTGAAGATCAGCCCTTTTTATTCATATACGGCGTAGCGTTGTTGTTGTTTTATTTGAACAGTTTAGTACTCCAAAATCGTCGGATAATATCCCTGATTCCCGACTTAATTTTCTATCTTTTGGGGATTTCTGTCGAAATTATAGCGATGGCGCAAATTGCGAGGCCCAAATCGTCCTCTTTGCGATTCGCTCTATGGAAAAAAAAAACTTCTTCGACTATTACTACGTCATTATTTGCGAAGAAAACGATCAAGCCGCGTTTGATTCACCTACAGTCACACTTTTTGGATAATGTAGATCGACAACTGTGGGTGAATACGAACGCGGATAATCCATGATGACGTCACGCATTATGTGACATCAGTAGATAGATAGATCTATCTCCACGCCCAGATTTACCAAAGAATTAGCCTACTGAGAATCCAAAGGGAGTTTACTTACTCGTCGGATTATGAGACTTACGATACGATACTAGCTTCTGATGGTTTGACCAAAAACCAGGCATCGCCCTCCAAGCCGAAGGCAGCAAAAACGAGATCCGTACTTGCGCTACGCAGGCATAAAATTGGCCTAAACAGTTCACCGCTCCAAGCAAATTAGTCTCTGTTTGTTCCTCCTCGCTTCATTATCAGCATCCACCAGTCCCAACATCATGTGTGACTAAAATCACTCAAACCAGCGACAACCACGGGAGGACCATCCACCTTTGTCGCTGGACAATGCCGTTTAAGGTAATTTTAAGGTGATCACACAGAGATAGTACAACGGATACATAAGATAATGAACAGAAAATAGAATCTTTAAATTTTAAATTTAAGGATGCTGCAAAACTCATCGTCAGGGAGATTCGCACCTTTTTAGACATTTTAATATAATTAGACATTTTATGAATTGATTTTCTGATATTTCGTTTCAGAGCTACACTCTGTTTCCAAATCTTGGTCTGATCCGTTTGAAGGAAGGTCTCGTGTTCGAAGCCCCTGTCAAAGGCGCTCCAGAGAAGCTAGCAGCGTCAACTTGCTTCCCGAATTCGGACCCTCGTGAGGGATTTGCAATACTTGTTTCCTACGTAGCCAAGGTAAAACTTTTGAATTTTGCCCTTATCCAATTCAGCATTCCTAGCTGATTAAAGTACGATTTCGAAGCAGTATACGCAATCTGAAACAGAGCTTTTGTCAGGAGCCGAGTTCCTTGAAAAATTGCCGAGAAAAATGTCGGTACGCCCGACGAAAGTTTATTGTGGGCAAAATTGTGCCGACGGATTTCCTCTTCATGCCATGTTTTTTTTTGGCGGGGGATCAAAGTACGTTCAAGAAACAAAAATAATGTTTGTTTTGTCTATATTACCAAAAAGGGGGCCCCGACTCTTTTAAACTTCTAGGAGCTCCTAGATCTCTGTTTGGGGCACATTGACATCGAGATTCACATCGGATATTACCTAGTGCACGGTCTGAGCAAGCCCTGAAAGTTGTTGAGATTCTGAATTTCAGCTGTGATTTTGCCAGTCCCTATGGCTACGTGGTAGCAGAGGCGTTACTAGCCAAAATGTTTGGGGGGGCGACAGTTTTGAAGAAAAATTGAATGATTTTCAGAAAAACCGACTGTTTTGACGAAAAATCGACTGATTTTCAGAAGAAGAAAAAAACTGTTTTCACGAAAAAAATAAACTCGGTTGTTTTTTACCGACTGGCCAACATTGAGGGGGGGCGTCCCCCTCCCCCCCACTCGTGACGCCCCTGCGTGGTAGTTAGTACCAGCTGGCCTAAGACCCGTGAACTGACACTTTCTATTCTAGATCAAGTTATATCTGGGACCGATGCAGGACGTCGCTGCGGAAGTCCCGTTCATATTAACGCACGCTCCCCCTTCCCCCGTTCCCTCAAACCCCGAAGAGCAACCGGGGCCATCCCGTCGTAAACCAACCTTTGTCAGGTAAGTTCACAAAGGCTTCTCTGTTACCTTAGACATTGTAGAATCATAGACGTCATATCGAGAACAAATAATCAGATAGAACTTCTGTCTTTAGTCGCATGCAGCGACTATGGATACCTCGATAAAATTGAGTGGAGCTAGAGGCACATGCTGTGAGGTTTGAGTTGATACCCGTCTACTTCCCTCTACGCCGTTGCTCATACGAGGTGAAAAACCGTAGGGTGCCTTGCAGGCGTGGAGAGCCCGCTCTACAGCGCGTCAGACGTGACGTCAGTATGGCAGACAACCAATCAGCTGCAAAGGGCGACTCAGGCGGCGTACGGATTCTTCTGCGGAGTTGTTACTGCGATACAGCTTTTTGTAGAGGTTACAATTATGATGTTCTGCGTAGCTCCTCCTCCGCGTGTTTGTTATCTGGTAGGGTATCAGAATATATTCGACTCTGCATTGTCGTATCACAGAGATAGGGAGACGGAGGTTCTATCAGATTATTTGTTCTTGACGTCATATATCATATCATATCACACACGTATGATTCTCTGTTAACTTAGACAGTGTAGGGAGCAGCAGAGAGCAGAATAATAATAAAAAAAGATACTGTAGGATTTCAATACGAACATTAATACAATTTGATGAGAGTTAAAGGACTCCTTTTCCGATGAAATTTTTTCGAGAATTAGTCGTATGGAGTTGTACGAAAAAGTAGCATGCAGTAGTAACTGTTGCCACTGCATGCTACTACTAGCAAATTGGATGCTGTTGGATACTACTACCTAAGATTAACCCAGTCGGAGGCATGTTAAACCGAAGTATTCCATGCTACTATATATCAATAGATGCAACTTTTTCGTACAACTACCATACAACTACACAGTCAAAGAATTTTTCATCGGGTCGAGCTGTCCTTTGCACTCTATTCATCCTTTCTATCCGATCTACTGGGAGCCTGATACGCCTCGCAAGGATAACATTGTGAAAATCACCAGTTCTGGGAATCGGAATACATGTGTGAAATGCGGAATCTTCAGGACGAGAAGGCATGGAAATATTACTGGATTAGTGAATTATTATTTTCGCACGAACATCATAGCTGTCCGTTTTGAGACACGAGTCCTTCAAAGGACCCTTCGAACCTAAAATGCCAATGTAACCTACTTCCGTAATCGCTCCATCAGTTCTGAAACCCTGAGATCCGACTTTAATTACTCCTTGAGCACAGGCTGACTGGGAAACATATATCGACAATGGTTCAAAACGGTAAAGTCAGCTACGATTTTCGTCAGCGATATTTCGACCCGAGCAAAATAACACTAGGGAGTAGCGCTAAGACTTGAAAAAGTGACACACACGAGTGTAACACTGGAATAACAGCGACACTAGCACCACTAGTGATAGAGAACGTCCATATTGAAGCTCATCAGTCGTGCACCAGCGCTGGCTTTAATAACTTAAAATTCTGAACACAGCGAAAAAAAGATACAACCTCCCCTGTTTCTTTGGTGTGTTCAGACCGCATCTTATCTCTACTAGAAATTTCTAAACCCGCTAGTTTGTCTTGCTTTAAATCCCGCAAACGTAGTGTGCTGCGCTACAAGTATGATCTGACTGTGAAGCATGGAAAGCATAGGTCTTTGCGCTACTCCCTAGTGTTATTTTGCTCTGCACTAGAGAGTAGCGACAAGACTTATGCTGATGCTTTCTATGCTTTTCAAACGGACCATACTCGCAGCGCCGCCCACTGATCTCGCGGCATTTAAAGCGAGACAAACTTGCGGGTTTAGAAATGTCTAGTAAAGCAAAGGTGCGGTCTGCAAATACCAAGGAAACAATGGAGGGTGTATCATTTTATTGCTATTTTCAGAATATGAAGTTATCAGAGCCAGCGCTGGTGAACGACTGAATGAGTTTCAGTAGGGACGTTCTCTATCTCTGGTGGTGCTAGTATCGCTGCTGTTCGACTGTGTGTCACTTTTGTCAGGTGTTGGCGCTACTCTCTAGTGTTATTTTTCTCTGGTTCCTCATCAGTATTATAAAATAACACTAGGGAGTGAATGCCAAGACCTGTGCTTTCCATGCGTCGGAAACGGGACTTACTCGTAACGCCGTCAACTACGTTCGCGGCATTCAAAGCGGGACAAATTCGCGGGTTTAGAAAATTCTAGAGGAAACAGGGGAGGTTGTATCTTTTTTTCGCAGTATACTCTATATGACTAAGTCCAAAACACGCCAGTGATCCTCAGGAAGAAGGAGTAAGCGCATCCGTAACGACTCAAACTCAACGACTCACATCCTGTGTCAAGCAATCACGACGATCTTTGGGAGCAGCTGTGACACCACTTCTGCCTTTCTTCCGCTAGATACCCGGAGAGGCCGGAGATTTCGCAGCGGCAAGGAGACATAAGTTGCGTTTTATTGGATTCACTTCTGTTTCATCAAAGTTTGTAGTTTGGCTCTTGTTTTGTCTTACTTGCGTTTTATTGAGTTCTTGTTTCGGAAACTCAAACTACTAGTCAAACTACATATGCGAGGTAGTTTGTAGTTTCAGCTAAGTAGTTCCGAGTTCGAAACTACAGCCTTTGGAATGGACAAATAAAACGGCATGAAGCAAAACTTTTTTCCAAAAAAACGCTGTTAAGCAAAACTACACCGAAACTACATCCAATAAAACGCAACTATAGTCATAAAGCGTATTCGGGACAACGCGTGATCGGAGCCAGCGCCGGTGAACGACTGATTGCGTTTCAGTAGGAACGTTATCTACCGCTAGTGATAACTAGCGTCGCTGCTACTAGAGTGTGTGTTATTTTTTTCAAGTCTTGAAAAAGACTTGAATCTCTCTCCCTAGTGGTATTTTGCTCTGCTCGGCTGTTGCTTGAAAAACAAACCTGCAATAAATAAACGAAGCTTCTACCAATTATTTGCATCCTATTTTGGGGAGGTACTTTTTAGAAATAGCTTTAGGTAAAACCTGTGTCAGAGATCTCATTTTTGACACAGCTGCTGTTTTTGCTGCTCGATTAGGGTGATGACTGGCAGGTTTTTCCGCATGATAACGCTGCAAGTCAGTTGAGATTTGTCCCAGCGATATTTTGGCCCTTCTTGGCAAGGGTCTTCTTCAGCCTGTAGCCGAAATATCGCTGGAAAATCTCAGCTGACCTGTCCGTTTTAGCACCATCAAAATTATACATATGATGTGATATGATATCTGTTGCAAAAAAGCCCGAGGGCCATGGCAACACAAATCTCAACGAAAAACAAAAACAACAAACAAACAAACCTACATGAAATTCTCGCGATGCCTCATTGCCAGCTTGAGGAATTTTCCCAAACTGTTATCACCGCAAAACAATAACTCTTCATCATTCTCAGCATCCATTCCTCATCATACACTCTCATGCCAAAACTCTCATGTCTCAGCTCATCCAGCTCGCAACACGTAGCCTACACATCATATGGACTACATGTTCATTCACATCTCCACACATGGGGCAGAAGTAAGGACCAGTTCTCCCATTTAGACCACCTATATACCTCCTCCGGTTCCCCAACGGTAAACTATCGGCCCGTAAACTAAGCAATAATTTTAATTCTTCCTTACCCATTCACACTTTAAAATAAATACTTTCCCCCACGGGGGCGTCGCAAGTCCATTGTCGTTGGGGGGGGGGGGGGTGCAGAGCCAAAATTTTACCGAATCTCTCAAAAATTTTACCGAATCCTAGAAACTGAGAATTCGAGGTTTAAATTACGGAACATGAAAGGATTGCGTAGGAAGAGTAACATTAAAGGGCAGCATGAAAGACGATAAGCCAACTATTAGGCAGCGTTTTGGCGAAGCCCACTTGGAGAATATATTGCCGGGCACGATTGCAGTGACAGCTTCTATCTGTTATACCCAAGAGAAAATAAAATTGAGCGCCGCAGGCGAATTTTTTTTTGTCTGTATGCTAAAGTTTAACTGCTTCTCTTGCAAATTCTGTTATTTACCGTGGATTAAATACCGAGACTCTAAGAAGTTCCGTCGTTCCGGCAACAGCAGCTACTGTAGTCTAGTCAATAGCGCCGCAGGCGAGATTTTTTTTAAGTTAGCTTTTTCCTGCCAAATTTAACTATTTCCATCCATATTCTAGCTTTTAATGTTTCGAAATCCCAATCCTAAAACTGAAGCGCCCTACCACAAATAGAGAATATTACGAAAAGCGCCGCAGGCGGAATTTTTGAAACATTTATAATTAGATCTTCTTTTTGGGATCCAAGATAAAAGTAAGGACTTTCGATGAAATCATAGATCAGTCCTTTAGTCTGCGACCAGTGCTTCACTCGACCTCTTCCGAGTTTCGAGATACGTGGTACTCCCAAATCCTGGCAACTATACCGAACAAATGATCGAATCCCAGTTATTATACCGAAAAAGTTTAGACCGATAGCATGTTCGGGATTCTGTGTAACTACCATATCTCAGTTTTTATACCGAATTGTTTTGGGATCGAAAGACTACCGAATAATATTCGGTTTGATTTGATTCGTGGTAACAACCGAATCTTGGATGTTATACCGAATAAACTACCGAATCCCAATCATGATACCGATTTTTTTGGACCTATAGCTTATTCGGGATTCTGTGTAACTACCGAATCTCCATAAATATACCGAATAGTTCTGGCATCGAGAAATTACCAAATAATTTCCGTAAATTCTCTTACCGAATTCGTGATAACTACCGAATACTGGCCAGTATACCGAATCCCGATCATTCTACCGAATAGATTTGTACCGATAGCCTATTTGGGATTCTGTATAACTACCGAATCCCCGTAAATATACCGAGTAGTTCTGCTATCAAAAAAATACCGAACAATTTTAGTGAAATTTTGGGCCTCCGGCCCAAATTTTTGCCGAATCTCAAAAAGTTGGGGGGGGGGGTGCACCCCCCCTTGCGACGCCCATGCCCCCACGTATCATATTTACAGTAACTTGTCAGATGTTGATACAGCCTGAGACTATAGTTGGGCCAGAAAATGCTAATGAGCTACTGGGACAGTAAAAGCTTTAAGCTATGCTTTGGCCTTCATTTTTCTGCAGGATCCACCATATGTCCAATTGCGGGTCCCAATGATGTCTGATAAGTATACCATAAAGAAAGAGATTTCACTATAAATACACCATATGTCTCCTCGAAAGTTAGACTCAAATATTATGTGGAGCAGGATGACATTTATTAAATCAGTAACTCAAACTTGAAGAGATCATTTAATTCGCTTGTCACTTTTCATCAGGTTAGATTTTTTAGCTACTCACATGAAGAACAAAACTAATAAAGAAGAACATAATACACTAATTCGGGCCCCTTTCCCAGGCTTATCACTCAGACTCAAAACTTAATCACTCTTTTCGGGTGAATTTAAAGCAGGTTTCGAAATAAATATTCCTTCAGCCCAAGATGACTGCGAATCATATTTGACAGTGCAAAACGGATACGTCAGCTGTGCTTTATTAGAGCTATATTTCGGCACTTCAGGCCTGAAGAGGACCCTTGCCAAGAAGGGCCGAAATACAGCTCTAATAAAATTCAGGTGACTTATCCGTGTTACACTATTTTCGAATATAAGTTAAGAGGAACGTCATTGCTTTGCATTTTGCCTTTTGAAGCCTATTTATTGCAATAAATAGTACCAACTACCAGGATGGAAATTTGTGCCCTCCCGAAATCTAGCACGGAGATCATTTCTAAGTTTGTCACCAAAAATGTTATTATACATACGGACAATGGTAAAAGGCACAGGCGTCACGTTTGGGGGGGAGGGGGTGCCCCTCAGTGTTGTTGCCAGTCGGTAAAAATTAAACGAGTCGACGCGAAGCTTCACGATTTTTCGTAAAAACAGTCTATTGTGTCTTAAAAACAGCCGATTTTTTTTTCAAAAAGCAGTCGATTTTTTTGAAGTAGTAGATTCTTTCTTAAAAACGGTCAGTTTTTTCTGGAGAACCGTTAAGTAAAATGACGAGCTAGTCGGTAAAAATGCCCCCCCCGCCCCCCCAAAAAAAAAAAATTCTAGCAAGTAACACCTCTGATACAAGGCAGATACATAAAACCAACTGAACTATAATGAAATGACTCCGTAATTAAAGGAGGGGGGCATGCCCTTCCCTCCCAATAACGCCTCTGGTATCATCAAAAAAAAAAAAAAACTCAAAGAGAAATGATAACAAAAAAATCGTGCACTAGTCTGTCCTGTAAACCATTATTTCAGCAAACAATTAGTAGTGGAGACTCGTTAATTTCTAATTTTCTTTAAGGCTCATTTCGATGGAGGACACACTGGATAACGACCGCGAAGAAGAGAAGTTTGAAGTGGAGTCCGAACCTAAGACCAAGCCCAATTTGGCTCAAGAGCTTTCAGCCCAGTTTCAGTCTCTTGTCAGTTGGTAAATGCTGTTGATTGTAAGATGTGATTGTCTCAAATAATCAATTTCATAAAGAACAGAAATGCTGTTATTTTTCCAGTTTCTCTTTTCATTTTCATTGCTGCAATAACTGCGTGATGTAACTTTTTTCAGCTTTTTCGTAACGATGCAAGGTTTCACCTCTAGGCTTTCTCCTGTCTCGATTTCTGTAATCCTGTGTTTTTGCCTCATCCTGTATCCTGCTTTGTTTCGTTATTATGTGCAAGTGAAATTATTATTTTTCAGTGTCAATTACAACCCCACTACGCCGATCAAGTGATTTTTGGACAGTAAACTTGAAATTTTCGCTGTGTCTGTGTTACGTCTAGGTTTTCGACCGCTGCTTATATGAAGAACTCAACTGTTTTCAAGAAGTTCTAGTCACATTGTTTTTTTTTTCCTGGTCAAAAAGTATCAAAAGATAGGTTCTAATAGCTTAGATTTGAAAAAAAAATCTATCCAAATCCGGGTCGTAATTCCTCCGCGGTTTCTAATTAAACCGTGTTTGTGCCATTTAGGCAAAAAAGACATAACCAACCGCAATATAGTGTGGCGCCCTTGTTCTACACAAATACAGCAGTAAAGTAAATACGTGTGAAAGTTTGGTGCTCACAGAACGCGAATACTTTCCACGACTAAACGCGAAAGTGATTCGACTTGGAGTGGAAATGTGAATCCGCGTTCTGTGGGCACCAAGTTTAACCGTTTCACAAAAGAACTAAAGGTCCCTTCGGGCCCAGAAAGGCTCTTTAAACCTTCACACTGAGAGTCTTACACGGCCGACACGACGATGTAAAAACTTTACGAAGTTCTCCGTAACCAGGCCCGTATCCAGGAATTTATTTCGGGGGGGGGGGTTGCCCTTCGGGGGGGGGGGTTCTCCGCGGGTCGGACCAAAAAGTACATAAAATGCATAGATCAGATTTTAAAGCCTACAAAAAACGATTACTTTTGTGAGTTTCGGGGGGGGGGTTGAACCCCCTAACCCCCCCTGGATACGGCCTTGTCCGTAACGTATCTGTTTTGCATAAATCCGGAGATGAAATTTGTTTGACTTATGAAATGGAACGCATGGTAACGTAAGAGGAAGATGGACAAATTGAATAAAATGAATTTGTTTGATGAGAATGGCGTGTTTGTCCAGGACGGAAGAATGAGAAGTAAAAAGAATTTCTGTAAAGCCCCGTCTGCATTACCGTAAACCGACCGTTTTACGGACGGTCCGTAGCCGCAAAAATGTGGTCTTCATTAGGTCCGTAACCGCAAAAATATGGTCTACATTAGTCCCAAATAGGTGAATCTTGGGTTAATATTTAAAAAACAGTTTATATGTGACTTGAAAAACAGTTGAAAAACAGTTAAGCCCCGTCTGCATTACCGTAAACCGACCGTTTTACGGACGGTCCGTAGCCGCAAAAATGTGGTCTTCATTAGGTCCGTAACCGCAAAAATATGGTCTACATTAGTCCCAAATAGGTGAATCTTGGGTTAAAATTTAAAAAACAGTTTATATGTGACTTGAAAAACAGTTGAAAAACAGTTACATGGGACTTTGACAAAAAAGCAGTCTTCACTACGTCCGTTTTACGGTTACGGAGGGGTCAGTACCGCCGTTTTACGGCTACGGCCGTCCGTAGAGAAAGACCCGTCTTCACTGCCGTAACGGTGAAACGGTCGGCCGTAAAACGGTCGGTTTACGGTAATGCAGACGGGGCTTTACATGGGACTTTGACAAAAAAGCAGTCTTCACTATGTCCGTTTTACGGTTACGGAGGGGTCAGTACCGCCGTTTTACGGCTACGGCCGTCCGTAGAGAAAGACCCGTCTTCACTGCCGTAACGGTCAAACGGTCGGCCGTAAAACGGTCGGTTTACGGTAATGCAGACGGGGCTTAACTGTACGTCCAGTTGGAAGGTCCGCTGCACGAGTAAATGGTTTGCCGAAACACAAGGTATTGTGGAAACGTGGCGTAAGTTTTTTCGCGTCAGTCTGAATGGATCTGGAGTATCCCACTTGTCAAGGCAACAAAATGGCTTTACCTTTTGTCTGGAAGCCAATGGTTTTATGCTCTTTCTACAATTAAAAGAACCTCTAGCACGGACGTCGATACCCTACACTGGGATTTTATGCAGGCGTTCGGTATTGTCCCATTTCGCCATGCGACTTGCCAGATTCATTCGTCACGGTATGTAACCACTTATTGAGAAAAACATTTTGCTAAAGTCACAGATGACACAGAAAATGTGTGTGAAATAACTCCCTCTCGGTTTGAAAGAAGGTCGATGGCAGTTTCGGTAATGTAACGTACAACAGCTGTAGCTTACCATACGTATTAATAATAACAGTTCCAGGAGAGCTTAATTCCCGAGCGGTCTTAACTTTGGAATTATTTTAAACTCCGATATTTTTTTTACCTCTTTCAACAAGATATGGAAAAGATGGATCTTTATTTGCACTAGAATGAAATTTCAAAATAGCAGCAGTGGACTTTTGCGTTCGAAATAACCACCGATTGCAGAATACCGTGGACCTTCCTCCGGTCTGACTGTAAGCATACTGCCTGACGGAATAGCTGAAATTAGCGATGCCAGGACAAGAAATGGAATACTCACTGGTTGCTCAACTAAACGGACCGAGGTGTAGGCAGTACTTTGGTTGGATTACACCTTGGTTAATTTTTAGGATACCTATAACTAAAAACTTCACTTTCATTCAGTCAATCCAGTCTCTCAGTTTGTGCATCAGCAGGTCCCCACCCCCACGGCACTTCAATCTGCTTTTTGCTGCTTTTATACTAATATGTTTTCTTGTTGGTTTATTTATCTCTATGAGAATGCAAGAAGCGGCGCGTTCTTCAAATTAAATTCGTGGGAATAAGGCCGAAAGGGATCCAGAGTGGAACCCAAGTGCCAGACATTTGAAGGAAGGAAGTGGTAACAGTACCGTGAGTGTAACACTGTTGGTTTCTCTTTCTTTTGAGTGTATACACTGTAAAAAGTTCATCCTAAATTGGAGATAGCCTAGCTTAGCAAAAGCAAAATTGAGTTCTCCATATATTGTGTGTTACCAACTGTAATAGGAGCAGTCTAGTACACTAGCCCCTTTTCAGGCACGGTGCTCAGACGTCTAGCACCATGCCTGGGTGCTGGACGTTCAAGCACTGTACTTTGGATTTCATGTATGGTGCATGGATTCCAGTATACAGTGCATGCATGAAAAACACAGTTTCTGTCACCACAACTTATCAACGGCTCGGATAGGGCTGAAATTACTACCAAGAATTAGAGAAATCAAAGACAATCCTTATCATATTTTTCCTAACAAAAACAAAAGGACACGACTGATGATGGAGATGAAAAATCTGACAGCAGCCTATCCATTTTCCATGTAGAGTGCCCTAGGAGCCAATATTCTGGTTGACTGTTAGGTAGAAAAAGCTGAGGCACAGGACATTTTGCATGCAAAACCCTTGACTATGTAGAAAAGGAAATGAGGTTTTTCATCTCGCTCATCAGTCACGTCCTTTTGTTTTTGTTATGAAAAATATGATAAGGATTGTCTTTGATTTCTCTAATTCACGGTAGTAATTTCAGCCCTATCCGAGCTGGTGCTCAGTTGTGATGACAGAAACTGTGTTTTTCATGCATGCACTGTATACTGAAATCCATGCACTATACATGAAATCCAAGGTACAGTGCTTGAACGTCTAGCACCCAGGCATGGTGCTAGACGTTTGAGCACCATGCCGGAAAAGGGGCTAGTGTACTAGACTGAATAGGAGTAAATACAGTACTGCCGGCGTTGGAGGCGGATGAGATTTATCTTTAACCGGACTTTGTCGTAAAGCCAAAGGTTGTTCTTGCCCAGAAAAAGATTAGGACAGTGCTTTTGCTTTTGGGTGTCCAGATTGAGATAAAAACATACCGTTAGGTTCAGCAAAGGAATGTTTGTACCGTTTTCAGGTGATAATTTTTTTGGCCAGTTGGTTTTCATTCACTAGACTGGTCAAGTACCTGTGTCTTGGGAAGCTAAATGTACTTGAACATATGGAACTTGCAGTCAGAAAGGAACGGGTCGAGTTAGGGTAGCCAGTAAATTTTTTTTTAATCAAACCTGAGCTCTTGAAGACCAGAATGTGATTCTCCTATCTTTTAGCTTTGATTTGAGGCCAAAATCACCTCTCTATCTTGCCTCTAAGCATCCTAAATCTTCTTTAGAAAACAGTATTTTACATAAGAAAATGCCTATGTTCATCCATTGACTTTAGGGTTTTGTCCATCTAGTGACCAGCTTGGAACTATGTGCTTCAATGAAATTCTATGAAACTGAGTATTTTGAGCTGGTTTTGAGTACATGGGGAGCCCCAGCAAGTGAGTTAGATGAGAAAATATGAATAAGATCACTAAGGTTATAGTCCAATAGACCTATTGCTGCTATAGGCTGCTGACTTTTCCTCCTTAGTATCAACAAACTTTTGTAGGCAAGTTCAGCTACTTTTTTCTACATCTAAATTTACATTGAATATTAAGAAATAATATTAAATAGCTAGGACATCTTACTGATGGCCTTACAAAACAGACAATTTTGTCCTGAATGCAATGGTATTTTCAAAATATTTTTTGAAGATGTTTTAGATAGGTAAAACTGATCAGGAAAATTCACAGCAATTCCTGCATTCATTACAAAAAAATCGCCAATTTTTGCCACTAGGTGTTTTTGTGGCCACCCTAGTGGAGTAATTACTACCATAGGAGCTATATTTCCTCGACCATACAAATGAAATCCGCAAAGCTGTAAGGTCGAGTAACCAGCCCGCCAGGGACTAGTAATACTCGACCTATTATTACTAATAAGAGGTCGAGTATTCAGGGTGGTAACGACTAAATATACTCGACCTCGTACTGATAGCAACTGGAGGCTCGATTACTCGACTGGTCGAGTATTAATAGCTCCAATGGCCCTTGTTACTCGACTAGTCGAGTACTATTAGCTCCTGTGTGGCAGCATACTCGACCGGTCGAGTACTTTTAGCTTTTGAGGCATCAATTCCAGGTCCGGGAACGATAGACACTGCCTTCAGGGATATAAGTTGTGCCTTGCCTAGTGTGAGATCATTTGATTTGTGAGAAACTGTCACAAAGATACATAGTACTTAGGTAGGGCTGCTTACGGCCTAGTTTAGCTTAGGCTATAGCCTCCAGCTTATTACAGTTTAACTGAAAAGGAATGTAATAACAGTATCTAGGTACCCATGACTTATTCACTTAAAGAGGTTTGAAGACCCGATGGAAATGCGTCACTTCGTTTTTTAGCTATTCACAAATAATCGATTTTCAAATAGTGGAATTTCCCTGTGATTTGTGGTACCTCTATCTGCTTGTGTCTGTTTTGTATGCTTGACGAAAACGATTTACAAAAAATAAGTGTTCAGGCAGTGAGCCACCTTCCTCGAGCTGATCACTGACCACTGAAAAGCCGCATTTGTATTGAGATTCAGTTTTTCTGCGTCATAGTAGAATTTTGCGTTGTGAGGACAGCCGTAGATATTCTGAACAACATAGCCTACTAGAGCAAATAGTGAAAATAAAAAAAAAATCCCTTAACACAATCAAAATAATGCAGTGTAATCAGTTAAATGATACAAAAATAAGTTTGCTTTTCAGTTAAACTTTATACTCCCGTACCAGATTTTGACCAGGTTTCTGATCCAGTTTCTTATTTACATTTGCATAATTGTCATTTGGTTTATGGATCTGGCATGCAATCATTTGCTAGATACTAACTTGCTTCAAGTTTGGTAGTAAAGTGGGCACAAGAGCCTCGCTTTGCCCAACTGGGATATTTTAGTCAGCTTCAGCGGTTTTTCTTCGTAATTTCGCCAATAAAGCGTACAAAGTTCTGTGTGATTTATGTCTGCCATTTTATTCAATGAGCCGATATGAACCGTTTTAATGTATTGTCGCCCTTCCTGAGGATATCACCTCAGATATCAGATATCATCTCTGATATCGCGGGCCAAATTTTTCCGCTCTCGCCCTAAGAAAAGCAAGGGCGATAATGATTAGAACACTAGTACACTGTGCAGCGCAAGTGACAACACAGTGATGCCTGGCGTGATATTTGAAAAGCAGTGCCGGCATGCCGTTCTGGATTCCACAGAATGGGCTTTTGTTTAGAGAAAAGGTGCTTTGCTTTTGTTTGGTTTTGCCAAATTCCAGTTGGATTTTATCACATGAGCTGTGAGCTAAGCCACTCCTGTTCTAAGATGAGAATTTTCAAGATCTGAGAGGTGAGGCATGGCTGTTTACCTAGGCTAATGGTTCTTGGTTGTTAACAACCAACCTCTGGACTGAATTATGCTGTAAAGTGGCTGAAATAAGGCTTTCAAAACACCGTCTTTTTTGGACTTCAATACATGGGAAAGTTATAAACTCTTTTTCAAAGGGCGATAATAGTTGTTATCGCACGGTTGGATTTTTTTTTATTTTAACATCAGGGGAATACCAGAAAATTTTGGCGATAATAGTTGTCATCGCAGGGCGATAACAATTGTTATCGCACTGTTGGAACTTTTTTATTTTAACATCAGGGGAATACCAGAAAATTTTGGCACTGGGTAGGATAGGACTGATAGCATGGGACTGCACGGTGTACTGGTGTTATATTCAGATATAAACCGAGATGGAGGTAGGCTATGCTAACTATTATGTTGTAACCTTTTTCAAACAGAACACTTTTTATAGGTAGGACTTGTTCTTCTTTTGTTGTACTTTTTTGCTAATGGGGTAGGGAATTTTATTTTAGTGAAGTAGCAAATTAAGCCTACTTTGGACCTACTGAAATGACTATCCGGCCACTTCTGTTTCTTTCTATTAATACAATTTTTAAAATTTTTAGCGATGCAAATGCCATCTAGTGGTCATAGAATTAACATCACAAAACCAGTGTTGCCACTAATAGAAAAATTTGCCACAGATGTTAGCTTCTTCGATAAAGCTAGCCAGAATTCTGCGACTAGTTTCTTACCAGTAAATACAAAAACGAAGCAGAAAATCTGAGGCACATAAAGTATGAAGATGATAAAGCAAGATTTCATATTAGTAGCTGGTAGCTGGTAGTACCCATGCAGTTTCATAGGCGCCAGAATATCACTGTTTTTTGCTGCCATAAATCACAGGTTCCATCAGAGAAAAGTGGCAACACTTAAAAAAATTACCAAAGTAAGGTTTTTATTTATTTTTTTGGATGCCAGCTTCTACTTTTCAGTTTTAAGGAAAAGGGCTCTTAACATCTGCGGAGGTTGATACGGCTTCGTATAAGCCTCTCTGGAGGATGATACAATTTCATATTAACCTCCACAGAAGTAATTGTCATAATACAACTTCCTGTGGGACGTGGGAAGATATCTTCGGCTATTCAGCATTATTCATATCTTTCAGACCTCTCCGAAAAAAGTTATAGTACCTACCAAAGCTAGAATCTTAATTTGCTTATGATAATTTTTTTTTTTTTTTTTTAGCTTGAGCCTAGTGAGGACCCGTTTTAGGACTATGCAGCAATATCGCTCGAAAAATGAACCTGTAATAAAATAAATGAAGATTCTAGCAACAGTAAGTATTTAATTTTGGTGCCTATATTGATAGGATATCGACTATTCAGCTATTATAAAATTTACCAGTTTATGTAGGCTATATGAGAAATGTATGTAGCTGATCACCTTGCTACCAGATGTTCGCAGCCGCTTATTTGGCTGCTGTGGGTGTGCCCTATACACACAGTCTTTGCTGCCATTTAGTTGGCTACGCTTGTCCTTATACAGACACTCCTTGCAGCCGGTTACTTGGCTGCACTTGTCCCTACACAAACATTCTTGCAGACAGCTAGTATAGGAAATATAACGCTCCAACCTCCTAGCAGGAGGTTGCCATGTCAGACAACAATTAAGCAGCCACTCTTAGAAGAAATCAAACGAAGATGTCGCGGCAATTTTTGGTAAATTCGGTGGTTTTTGGTGGGAAATTTGAATGTTTTGAGTGGTGTTCTGAATGGAAAAATTTAAATGGTGATTTTTGTGTCATTTCTTAAATGCAAATCAACAAGACTGAGTGTTGGAAGAAAAACTAATGATAAATCACCAACAGGCAGCCCTGCCACGAGTTACTAAATGCTAACCAGGTCATTCCAACTGGTTACAAAAGATAGGGGGGGGGGGGGGCATCAAAATGCGTATCTAGATCTATATATCTTCAAACAACTTAGAGTTTGATTCCAGTCACGGGTCAAAAACTTTACTAATGTGCAATTCGGGTCCACTTGCCCATGAACGTGGAGGGTGGTCAACTCTACATATGTTCCCAACCTGATCTAAAAGACAAGGAATTTTATTGCCCTATCTCCAGTTATTGTCAAGTCAAAAACATTGAATGGGCAACCTTGGCCCAATTGCCCCTGAACCAAGTGGGAGTGGGGTTTGGACCCCTAAAAAGCAAAAAGAGATCCCAATGCTCACAGGCCTACCAAGTTTCAGCTTGATACCTGTTGATTCCTGTCACAAACTCTACTCTTGGGCAATCTTTGTCCAATTGCCCATGAACGGGGTGGGTGGGGGAGTTGCAGCTTTAAAAGTTATTTCTCAACCCTTTGGATCTTCAAGTACAAGGAATTTCATCGTCCTTTGTCCAGCTCTGGTCAAGTTACCAACATTATTCGTTGTGCACTCTGGCCCATTTGCCCCTGAATTGTGTGGGTGTGGGGAGTGGAATTCCTAAAAGGCACAAATCGACCCCAATACCCACAAATGTACCAAGTTTGAACTTGGTACCTGCACTGGTTCACGAGTTAGGAGCTCCACAAAAAACGGTGAAAACCGAAAACCAAAAGCTGCTACAGCGCTTGCAATAGTGGATTGTTCCAAGAAACGTTCCACTAAGAACGGACTGTTTGGAGAATTGTCGACTGTTTCCAAGAAAAAATATCGACTGTTTTTACGAAAATCGCGCCGCTTTGCGCTGCTTCGTGCCGACTTGGTTACTTTTTACCGACTGGCCGAAAACGTTTGGGGGGGGGGGGTCACTCAGAAATCTCGTTTTTGGAAAATAGCGATACTCGCCCCGTGAAATTAACGATTTTGGTGCTGGCGCTTGTCGACTCTGTCCAGACTTCCTGGATTCCGAAGCAAAGGTTCGACGTAAAATATTTGAGAACTGAAAAGGAGTCCGAAACACTCAGATAGACCTGTTGGCCCACCAAGTCCTCTATAATGGAAATATAATTTTTAAGCGTCTTATATGTGCTTATATATATATATGCTTATATATGCTATTTTTGAAAGAGTTATATTTTTCTACTGCTACGTGCGTCTACGTGCGTTATAAACCCTTAATTTATTTATTCATTCTGCGAACCATGTCTTAGCTTTCGGCTAAGTTTGCGCTACTGCACTGTCAGAATTTTATAAAGATAACACAAGGGTTCGCGGTTTCAACAGACAACAACTTTTTGTTTGTCGTCGATATATCGAAAAAGTCAGCAGATGCTTTTTCGGCCTGACAACGCTTGTTACACATAATTAATGCATAACGTTTTCAAAATCGCAACACATTACATCCCAAGTGTTATCTGTTGAAACCCCGCAGCCTTGTGTTAACTGTTATAAAACTTCTAAAAGGGTGGACTGGCAATCTCGGCTCGGCCGAAAAAGCGAAGACGAAGGCAATGGCCGGGGATTTCTGAAGCTTGTAATTTCATAGGGGAGCTAGGGATAATATAATAAGCAGAATAAGTACGAAGGGTCCTTATTTAAGCTTCTAAAGCTACAGTAGACTTTTTCATTATTTGTACTTCGGTGTTTAATAACTGACAATGTCACAGCTTACCACACTTTATCAAAACCTAGAGAACTACAGGAAAACACATTGCCGAAAAATATTTTATTACTTTGAAAATCTGGGAGGTATTTCTCCCTCCATACTTTCTTAAACCAGCACAAATAGGATAAAACGCACCTCGAAACAGCTGCCAAATTGGCATACAAATAACGCTGCACCTCGCAAAACAACTGAGTCATGTGGTTTAAACAGAAAACGGTTCACTCTGCATGGAATGAATGTGAAAACAGATTCATGCCTGGAGCAATCATCGGAACAAATAGATATAAGTGAAGCAGAGCAATTGATCGCTAAGCGCTGATTCTGAGAAACACCGGTGCAAGCTCTTAGCAATTTAGAAAAAGACAAGTAGTAATGAAAGGGAGTAGAGACAGCTTTAGACCCAAGAAATGCGTAAACAAAACAAAAAACAAACAAATTTCAGCTTGCCTTTGAACCAAGTAGCACAGTATGCGAAGTCAGTTGAAAGGCAATTAGGAACTAAATTCAGACATCGGAAAGTCACTGAATTTGCACATATTAGGCAGTACTGAAACACACATATGTCTGAATTGACGCTCCGAAAAAATCAACAAAACTCCATAAGTTAACTAATAAATAGCGATATATATAAATACGAATTCTAACTTGTATGTATCACGAGTCTCAAACCAGAGGAGGGATTTTTCGTCACAAGGGGTCCGACCCCCGTTAATTCACAAGCGTCAAAAAATCGACAAACATCAGTTCGAAAAAAAATCGCAAGTTCTTTAGTGACGTTTAGCTATTGCAGAATTCAGCCCCTTCATCTTCTTAACATCAGCCAGTGCCGACGTCTGATAAAAATCTCGGTACCATTTGACAGCAGGTGAGAAACAAACAACAATCATTATTTTCTTGCCCATAGCCAAATACCAGTCACAAAAAAAACACGACTAGGTGCAACTCCTGAAGCGAAAAGTGAAAGCTGAAGCCGAAATGAGGACAGTGGTCCAATTCTTATCCTTTTGCAATTTAGCCAAGTAAAGACTGGACTCCTTCCAAGACAATAATAATGCCCTGTTTTTTATCGTTTCTTTTGCTGGTAAAAAGCTTTAATTAGGTGGATGGTACTTTCGGTAATGAGCGGATACAAAATTATGTCTTGTTTCTAAATCCGTGACAGGTCTGCCAAATAGCAACCATAATACCAGTGGGTTCTAGTGAGTAGCCGTAAGTTCTACACTTTCCAGATTTCAGACCAGAAGTCAAAACATTGAAGTCGTGTCAAAGAGTGTGAAGTTCCTGTTGCTTAGTCGATCAAGTTCAGTTGTCGTTCATCGAGTCAACCAGGTTGAAATGCGCTCCTTCCCCCTCCACTCTAATATTACGGGGTAACACCCCTAGGCTAATACGACCGCCCAAATTAAGAGTTAGGAGCCAATATAGGCGATCAAGTTCAGTTGTCTTTTGGCCAAGTTAAGAAAGTTGATCGTAAGTTGGTCCTTCCACTCAAAAAGCCACCTGGTAACCAACCAGTTTAATGTAACTGTTAAAGTAAAAATCAACCGCACAAAGTTAGGTCCACTAAAACCACGGTCCACAGCTCTAGTCAACAGCCTATATTAGTTTTGTCAGGTCTCGTAGTATGGTAGAGTTTGCCGCAAACTTGTCAGTGTAACATTGAGTAAAATCCACAGAAAGGTCGATGTCAATCAGTATCACCAGCTAATGGTTTAAATTGTGTCAGTCAAGTAGGTCAAGTCAGGCCTAGGTCAGTGAACTTCCCTGTCAGTGCAATCTGGTCCTTGTCGGGCTGTTTTTGACGCTGTAGTCGGTGGCGTCAGTACCGCTTACACTCCATAGTCTTGTATGAACTTGTGTTGAACTGGTTCTATCCAGAGCCAGTGTGAGGCCGAGCTCATTTAACTTTGTTGTCAGTACAGTCTAGTCCTCGACGGTTTTATTGCGTGGAAGCTGCCGAGGGTCAATGTCAGTCCTACGTCAATTAACTTTGTTGTCAGTAGAGTCTAATCCTGGTCGTTTTTTTCACGTCTTTATCATCGGTTCGTCAGTACCTCTTGCATCTTATACCCTTGTATGAGATGCAAGGGCTTAGTAATCAAAATCATTGTGTCCAAGTTTCTTTTCCCGCAATGTTGAGGGTCCGTCGTGCCGTCAAGCACGTGCTATAGGGATTCCGTACCGCTATCAAATTTTTCTTGTCAGTTTTATCTCTGCCGTAGTCAGTTTTTGTCCTAGGCCTACCTTTAGAGGGATCGTCTACCTTAACCAAAATCTTTTAGTCAGGGTTGATTGGTGCCGTCAAGTCCGTATTACAGGGGACTTCTGCCGCTTGTCTATCAGAAAGGTCTTCCCAGTCAGCGAGTCAGGTCAAAAGTAGCAGTTGCCAACCTCTTCCTACTCCTGCAGAGTCGTCAGTGAGTCAAGTAGTTCCTAACTACGTCCTTAGACATTTGATACGTCATCAATAAATAAGTCTAGATCAGAATGTCAACAACAGTCAAGGCTTTCAGTGGCAGTCAGCAGGGAAAACTTGAGCTTCATTGCCCTGGTAGGTTGTCAGTAAGTCAAGTATTTGCTGAACAAAGTCCTCAAGTATTTCGTCCGTCACCATTAAATATGTCTGGAGGAGAGTATCAGTAGCAGTCAGTGTTTTCATTGTCGTTCAGAATATCCTAGTCCTAGTGAGTCATCAGCGAGTCAAGTATTTCCTCAACTACGTCTTTAGGTATTTGATACGTCACCAGTAAATTAGTCTAGATCAGAACGTCAGCAACAGTCAAGGCTTTCAGTGTCAGTCAGCAGGAAAAATTCGAACTTAATTGCCCTAGTGAGTCGTCAGTAAGTCAAGTATTTGCTGAACGAAGTCCTCAAATATTTCTTCCGTCACTAGTAACTATGTCTGGAGGACAGTATCAGTAGCAGTCAATGTTTTCGTTGTCTATCAGAATATCCTAGTCCTAGTGAGTCATCAGCGAGTCAAGTATTTCCTCAATTACGTCTTTAGGTATTTGATACGTCACCAGTAAATAAGTCTAGATCAGAACGTCAGCAACAGTCAAGGCTTTCAGTGTCAGTCAGCAGGGAAAATTCGAACTTAATTGCTCTAGTGGGTCGTCAGTAAGTCAAGTATTTGCCGAAAAAAGTCCTCAAGTATTTCGTCCGTCACCAGTAAATATGTCTGGAGGACAGTATCAGTAGCAGTCAGTGTTTTCATTGTCGGTCAGAAGATCCTAATCCTAGTGAGTCATCAGCCAGTCAAGTATTTCCTCAACTACGGTACGTCTTTAGATATTTGAAATGTCATCAGTAAATAGGTCTAGATCAGAATGTCAGCAACAGTCAAGGCTTTCAGTGTCAGTCAGCAGGGAAAATTCGAACTTCATGGCCATAGTGGGTCGTCAGTAAGTCAAGTATTTGCTCACCAGTAAATATGTCTGGAGGAGAGTATCGGTAGCAGTCAGTGTTTTCATTGTCATGTCAGAATGTACTAGTCCTAGTGAGTCATCAGCAAGTCAAGCATTTCCTCAACTACGTCCTTAAATAGTTGATACTTCATCAGTGAATAAGTCTAGATCAGAATGTTAGCAACAGTCAAGGTTTTCCGTGTCATTCAGCAGGGAAAATTCGAACTTCGTGGCCCTAGTGGGTCGTCAGTAAGTCGAATATTTGCTAAATAAAGTCCTCAAGTATTTCGTCCTTCACCAGTAAATATGTCTGGAGGTGATTATCAGATATTCTGACGTATGTCGGTCAGAAGATCCTATAGCCCGTACGTCATCAGCGAGTCAAGTATTTCCTCAACTACGTCTTTAGATAGTTGATACTTCATCAGTGAATAAGTCTAGATCGGAATGTCAGCAACAGTCAAGGTTTTCCGTGTCAGTCAGCAGGGCAAATTCGAACTTCATGGCCCTAGTGGGTCGTCAGTAAGTCAAGTATTTGCTAAATAAAGTCCTCAAGTTTTTCGTCCTTCACCAGGAAATATGTCTGGAGGCAAGGCCGTATCCAGGGGGGGGGTTAGGGGGTTCAAACCCCCCCCCCCCCCGAAACCTACAAAAGTAATAGTTTTTTGCAGGTTTTAACCTCTGATCTATGTATTTTTTGTACTTTTTGGTCCGACCCGTGGACAACCCCCCCCCCCGAAATAAATTCCTGGATACGGCCCTGTCTGGAGGTGAGTATTAGTATCTATTTCCTCAACTACGTCTTTAGATAGTTGATACTTCATCAGTGAATTAGTCTAGATGAGAATGTCAGCAACAGTCAAGGTTTTCCGTGTCAGTCAGCAGGGAAAGTTCGAACTTCATGGCCCAAGTGGGTCGTCAGTAAGTCAAGTATTTGCTAAATAAAGTCCTCAAGTTTTTCGTCCTTCACCAGGAAATATGTCTGGAGGCAAGGCCGTATCCAGGGGGGGGGGGCTAGGGGGTTCGAAACCCCCCCCGAAACCCACAAAAGTAATAGTTTTTGCAGGTTTTAACCTCTGATCTATGTATTTTTTGTACTTTTTGGTCCGACCCGTGGACAAACCCCCCCCCCCCCGAAATAAATTCCGCGAGCAAACCCCCCCCCCCCCCCCCCGAAATAAATTCCTGGATACGGCCCTGTCTGGAGGTGAGTATTAGATATTCTGACGTATGTCGGTCAGAAGATCTTTTAGTCCTAGTGAGTCATCAGCGAGTCAAGTGTTTCCTCAACTACGTCTTTAGATATTTGAAATGTCATCAGTAAATAAGCCTAGATCAGAATGTCAGCAACAGTCAAGGCTTTCAGTGTCAGTCAGCAGGGAAAATTCGAACTTCATTGCCCTAGTGAGTCGTCAGTAAGTCAAGTATTTGCTGAACAAAGTACTCAAGTATTTCGTCCGTCACCAGTAAATATGTCTGGAGGAGAGTATCAGTAGCAGTCAGTGTTTTCATTGTCGGTCAGAATGTCCTAGTCCTAGTGAGTCATCAGCGAGTCAAGTATTTCCTCAACTACGTCTTTAGATAGTTAATACTTCGTCAGTGAATAAGTCTAGATCACAATGTCAGCAACAGTCAAGGTTTTCCGTGTCAGTCAGCAGGGAAATTTGAACTTCATGGCCCAAGTGGGTCGTCAGTAAGTCAAGTATTTGCTAAATAAAGTCCTCAAGTATTTCGTCCTTCACCAGTAAATATGTCTGGAGGTGAGTATCAGATATTCTGACGTATGTTGAAGATCCTATAGTCCTAGTGAGTCATCAGCGAGTAAAGTATTTTGTCTTTATGTGTTTGATCTGTGATTGGTAAATAAGTCTCGATCAGAATGTCAGCAACAGTCAGGTTTTCAGTGTCAGCTAGCAGAGGAAATGTGAACTTGAGGTAGCTCTTCATGGCCCTAGCGGGTCGTCAGTAAGTGAAGCATTTCCTTCACAAAGTCATCAAGTACTTCGTTCGTCAAATCTGGAGAAGAGTTTCAGTAGCAATCGAGGTTTTCAGTGTCAGTCAGAGCGTCCTTGTCCTAGTGGTTCGTCAGTACTGAGTCAAGTATTTTATGAACTGGGTCTCGAAGTTTTCATTGGTCATCAATCCAGAGAGAACAGAAGGGAAAATTCTCTAGCGGGTCGTCAGTAAGTCAAGCATTTCCTCCACAAAGTCTTCAAGTACTTCGTTCGTCATACCTGGAGGAGAGTAGCATATCAGTAGCAGTCGAGGTTTTCAGTGTCAGTCAGAGCGTCCTTGTCCTAGTGGTTCGTCAGCACTGAGTCAACTTTTCATGAACTGGGTCTCGAAGTTTTCATCTGTCATCAGTCCAGAGAGAACAGAAGGGAAAATTCCCTAGCGGGTCGTCAGTAAGTCAAGCATTTCCTCCACAAAGTCTTCAAGTACTTCGTTCGTCATACCTGGAGGAGAGTATCAGTAGCAATCGAGGTTTTCATTGTCAGTCAGAGCGTCCTTGTCCTAGCGGTTCGTCAGTAGGCTACTGAGTCAACTATTTTATGAACTGGGTCTCGAAGTTTTCATCTGCTATCGTTCCAGAGAAAACAGAAGGGAAAATTCCCTAGTGGGTTGTCAGTGTCAAGTATTCTATAATTAGGTTTTCGAGTATTTCGTCTGCCATCAGTAGATATGTCGAATATCAGCAGCAAGGTTTTTTCGTCGGTTAGGAGGGACAGTTCAAACCTTGGTTAGCCCTTATAGTCCCGTTGAGTCGTCAGTAAGTCAATTCGTGTTCGTCAGTAAGGTCTTCAAGTCTTTCTTCTTCACACAGCAAATATGTCAAGAGAGGAATTAGTCAAGTATCAGGCGTTAGCGAGCACGAATCTGAATCAGATAATCAAAACCCCATCTGTTAAGTGACAACAACATCCAGAAAAGTAGATAGAAAGAAAACTAACAGTCAATCACGTTCTATGTTTTCACATGTTTTATTTGTAATTCCTTATCTCTAGCCCATCTAAGGTCTACTGTTTACTGCATAGCCATCTGTGCTGTTGAAATGGATTACTGAACTGTCGTGAAACTCACGTTCGCATTATGTCAACATGACACAAACTTTGCAAGAATACGAACAGTCAATCACGTTCATGTGTTTTCTGTTTAATTGCTTATCTCTCACCCATCTGAGGTCTATGTGTTTATCTTAGATGTTGATTCGGTTGAAATCGGTAGTTAAAAAGGGTCACGTTGTGTCAGTCAAGTCCTATCGGAAAATCAGGAGAAAATCTTACGAGAGAAAAGCTCTGAAACAAAGTTTTCTGCTTATGACGCTGGAAGTGACAAGGAGAAAAATCATGCCATTTTGTGTTTATTGCTAGCAACCTGCCAAATTGGTCATCAGTTAGGTCAGTAATGCGTTAAAGTTGCCGTCGCATTTGCGGTACTGTTCTTTGTCAAAGAAGACGCATGTGCCGAAAGTCCGTGAGTCAGTAAGTCATGGAGTAAATGTCGAGTCCGGGGTCAGACGTCGAACTTTCATAAGAAAACGAACTCGACGTTAAAAATTGTTCTTTGTCGTGCCTGTCACAGCCGTCGGCTGTAAAAGCCACGCAGAGCTATTGATCAGCAAGTAAAAGTCATGGAGTTATAGTCGGTCCCTGCTACAGGTGACCTGGTATAGTCTAATTTATACGTCAAACCTCGGAAGCCATATGCCGGGATCTCGGGAAGAATCTGTAAAGTTAGTAGTGTGGTCGAATCTAGTCAGTGTATCGTCAGTCGTAAAAGTAAGTCCAGTTTGTACATCAAGCCTAAAGCCAGTTAACAGGGCAGCTGATTTTTGTTGATGGGTTCCAGAATCAAGAACGGTTGGTCAAATTGATCGGTGACAACTTTATAGTTCAGTCATAGGACCAGCAAAGGGGGTCAGTAGCTATCAGCAGAGGCGCGGTCTCAAAGGTTCATGCCACTCCGTCTCAGTCGACTACCCCCATCGTGCGGGAAGTCACGAGTTTAGTCACGTCTCAGTACTCAGTAGCCTAGAGACAGTGTGAGTAGTCACATTTTAGTCACGAATACTGGGTCGCTCCGTCGTATCTTGGCAATCAGAAGCACTGTGAGTCAGCTGGTCAGGTCATTCATGTCATCATCAAGTCTTATTACAAGAGGTTTCGTTGTAGTTGTCAAAGGTCTTCTATCTGTCAGTCAGCATAGTTTATCTTCATTAAGTTAGATCAGAGAAAGTCGTAGCAGTAGTCGGTCAGTCGGCATTTAAGTCATGTCAACGTGTGTACGTTCAAAAGGTCTGATCAGATGGGATTCTGCAATGGTTTCGCGTCAAGTTAAGAGCTTGTAAATGGCTAGTAGCTAAAGAAATTGTTCAGTCGAGTCTACATTGATTTGTTAGTCAGCGGTCCTGGTCAGTCAGCTCTCAGCTATGCCAGTGTAAGTTTTCCGTTCATAAGTTTGTTGAGAGAGGGTTCAGCAGATACTTGTAGCAGATCCTGGCTCAGTCAGCTTTTTTGTTATGTTTGCCTTGTTAAGTCTGACCGGAGGAAGGTCCAGTAGTAGTTGTTACAGGTCCTTCGTTAGTCAATGTCAACGTACGTCATACGATAGGGATTTCTATTCAAAGGATCCGGCGGGAGTTGTCGGAGGTTGTCTTTCGTCTAGTGCCGAGTGAAGAGAGATTATAAGTTGGCTAATAAGCTGAAGAAGTTGCCCAGCCAAATTCAAAATAAAATATAGTCCGTCTGACCAGATGTTGTCAAAGGTCCTAGTCAGTCAGCTTCAGTTGTCAGCGTGATTTTTGCGTTCATAAGTCTGCTGAGAGTCAGTATTCAGCGAATGCTTGTCAGTTGTCATAGGGTTTTGTAAATATGATTCAAGTCGTTCAAATGAATATTCAGTTGCCGGCAAATAGTGTCATTCAAGATACAAGTCTTGGTCCATTCTTTTAGTCAGTAGGTAGGTTGTACCAGTTGGTCCGGTCAGACGGTTGTAAGTACGGTTAGGTGTGTCGTGACTGTATCTGAAGTCGTCCGTCCTAGAGTAAGTCCTTGCTTGGTCTTTCTGTCAGTTCGGTCACTTTCAGTCAAACCTGTTAGTACGTTAAGTCAGTTAGAAATAGGACTGCAGTTAAGCCTGCCCTGCCATAATAATTTATCAGTTTGATCTTAGCGAGTGTCAGTAAAGTCAGTGAAGGTTTATCGTCACAACCTACTGCAGCTATGGGTAGTTGAGACTCTTTCTGAAGTACAGTATATTAGGCTGTCTATCAGTCTATCTTCCATTGAATAGGTTCGTAACTTATCGGGGCAGAGCGTCGGTCGGATTAGTCGAGTTTTAAGCGAGTTAAGTTGTGGTTTCTTCTTTCGGCCAGTTTTGTCGTTTTCAGTCAGTGCTGTCCTTAAGTTAGTTCTTGGGATTGTCAGTCAGTTGATTACAATTAGCTTTACAACTAAGCACGACAAAAAAGAGTTGGGTGTCAGCGAGAGTCCTTGCAAGATCGGCGTCCAAACCTACTTCAGGTGAGTGAGTTCTAACTTTTTAAAAGTAAGGTTTGTTAGAATACCAGTCCAAAAGAGTGGAGGATGTTGACACTTGTCAAGCCTGAATGTTGGTTTGGTCGGTTAGTTGGAAGTACAGTTAAGGCTATCCTGACAATAAAATAGTTCAGTCGATTGAGTTGTACGAGCAAGTTCTGGAACCGTCTTTCAGTCAGTTCTGTCAGTTCCAGTCGATCGATAAGTTCTTTCAGTTCGTAGAGACGTGGACCAGTCAGTCGTTATAAGCTACGTGTAGACGCAATTCGCATCACTACTGAGAAACAAGCGTCAAAATTCCGGAGCGAAGGAGGAAATTTGCATCCAACTCCGAAATCGGACTGTGTACCTCTAGGCTTACCGTTAGGTCAAGACAACGTATGAGTTATGTCTAAGCTTATGCAAGTATAGTCTTTGTAGGACTAGTAGGAGTAGAGTACAGGGCGGTAGGTCGGATTGTCAGTCGCTCGATGGGGGAAGAGTGTCGGTGGGGGAACGTTGTCACTTTTCAGGCTGAGCACGCTGGGGGTTTACCACTGTCAGAAAATTTGGTTCAGCATCCTTCGATAGTGATTTTGCTCAGGGTAAGCTGACTAAAATTACTCTTGGTCTATGAAAATAGCACTGCGATCAGTCTACAAATAAACAGTGCCGTATTTCAGTTTTTATTATCATGTCGTCAACAAAAAACCGCAACAATCTCTTAAAGAAGCACTCCAGTGTTAACGACGTCATGCACAGCAATTGCACGAAGTGAAAGTTTCATTTTATAGTAACCACTAATTGTTGGCAGTCACGCGAAACCGGTTCTCACTCGTCCGAAGAAATAAGGCCAGTTAAATGGTGCGTCACAGTCATGTCCTATTGTCAGAGTCCTGAAGTCAAAACGTAGCCTGTAGCCTGATTGATAGGGAAGCCGAGCATATAATAAAGGGAAGTAATTGAGAACAGGAACAATTGGGAGCAGACCAAACAACGCCGCAAGGAGTAGGTGTTGCAGAAAAAAGAAAAGGTTCGATAGTTAAGAATAATTTTAAATTACGTTAAGTCAGTTGAATTAAGAAGTCAGCTGAAGACTCCTCACATCATTGCAGAAACGCCACCTGGATGGAAGCCCGCGAAAGGGCTTCGAAAACCGTTAGAAAATCTGCAGCTGAATTACACTTACGTTTGTTCTTGGCTCGAGTTCTTCTATATCGTAAGTTAAAAGCAAGAGTGACCTGAACAGGGGGGAGGGGGGGCGAAATGGCTTCGAAAAATCGTAAGAAAATTCTACAGATGACTAGCACTCACATTTCAGCTTAGCGTATCTTTGCCTGTATCGTCAGACAGTCTGCACCCCAATTACCCACGAAGTCGTATGGTCAGTCAGTCAGCAGATGTCATGCCAGTCAGTAAGCGGTTAAAATGATCTGTTGGAGTTGTGATCTGTCGTCACATCGCTACAGAAACGCCACCCCAACCGCAGAGGATGACTAACGCTCACATCTTAGCTTGGCCAATGTTTGTCTGCATTTAACGATCAAGTCAGACATTGTGGATCCCAATCATCCACGAAGTCGCGTATCGTCGGTCAGTCAGCAGATGTCAAGTCAGTCAGTGAGAGCTCAAAAGGATCCGTCAGAGTTTAGTTCAGCTGCATATTCCTCTCATCGCTACAGAAACGCCACCTGAACCAGAGAGGATGACTTTGCGCTCACATTTTAGCTTGGCTCATGTTTGTCTGTCTTACGTCGAAATATATTCCATTATGTGGCTATCCCAATTACCCATGAATTATCCCAATTACCAATGAAGCCGCTTATCGTCCACCAAGTACTCAAGTTAAACCTTCAGCTTCACATAAATAAATCACAATACGAAAACAACCCAAGATATGAAGAAAACATGCTTCTATTCGTATCTACACCGTGCAGGTACCGAGCGATCTCAACAGCCTGGTTAGCTCAAGCGACCAATGGAGATAAAGGAGGGCAAACTTAACCTCTAAAAAACTTGCGATTCTTCTACCATAAAAGAATACCATCAGGTGGGGCGAATTACACGTGTTTCCGAATCTAGCCACAAATGTAGGAAACATTCACATAAACTGCGTTACGATTTTCCTCAAAGGCGAAAACGCCCGTTGAAAAATTGGTCGATGCAGAATTCGCGCTTTTCCGATTCAGCGTTCCTAGCGTATCAAAGTACGATTGGAAACGCTACTCCGAGTCGACTTGTAAAGCTCCTCACCAACACGAGATGCAAAACTTGGTTAAGTTGAGCCCAGATGATCGGCATAAAAGCTAAATAAAGGAAAACTATGTCAGCCTAATAAAATGAACAGCCGGAACATCAGAAGGAGAAACTCTAGTTTTGGCGAAGAGTCTTAGGCGTCAAGTCGGAGCAGAGTTTCCAGTCGTACTTTCTTCTAGCAGCGCTCAGTTGGAAAATTGTGAATTTTAACGCCAAGGCGCTATTATGAGACCCAAAGTTATGACGCAAAATCCCTGGTTTGCACAGACTGTGTTTTGCGCCAAACGCTATTTTAGCGCTGACAAACTTGCGTCTCTCGTAAAACATAACGCAATCCTCGCACTCATTGTAGGCCAGGAGAAACACAGTCTGTGCAAAACAGGGTCAAAAGAGGGTCACCCGTGTTTTGCCGTGAAGTCAGATGTCTACTGTGACTCGGGTCTCTTATGCTGAAGTATGTTTAGGCATACTTACTGTACGAAGCTGTAAATCGTAGAGTAGGGTCTTCTGTCGAGTCTTCCCCACTAACCTTCTTTCACTTGGTATTTTCACCATTTTCATCACCTCAGTCACGTGATATTCTCTTATGTATCTGCATATGTTTCAGTAAATGCGCTTTCTGCCGGAAGGCCTTTGCACAATGTTCACACTTAAAGGGTTTCTCCCCCGTATGTGTCCTCAGATGGACTTTAATATTCGACTTGTTCAAAAATCCTCTACTGCATATAGTACACCTGTGAAGTGGTTTTTCCTTCCCACTTTCTAGATAAGACTGAGTCGGTGACGATGAAGTCACCATCTTCGACTTTAACCGGTTCTTCTTCGATATCTTTTCTCCTGTGAAGTCGTCGATGTTGACGTCCTTTATTTTGGGGATTTGTCGTCGGCTGAAGCTGTCGATGTGGGGAAGGGTCGTGCTCACGTGGTTTCCAAAGGTGGTGTGGGGCAGTGTGTCTTTGCGCGCCAGGGAGCAAGAGGGGTACTCGTAGGATATACTCGGTTTCGACGTCTCCGACCGCCCAGCGATTAAGCGGCCATGGAGAAGAGGCATATCGATAGCTGGTTCGATCTTGATCGAGGATACTTGCGTGTTGCTTCGACCTTTTGTTAAGAGGCTATGGAGTGTGGAAGTGACTGGGTTGAGACTGCAACTGCTGAGTGTTGGGGTGGGACTTAGAAATTCAGAGGAATCCGAGTCAGAGTGCTCGTTCTTCGAGAATGCGTTCTCTATCCAGTTGTCAATATCGGCCCATGGGTCTCGCTCGATTTGGGCTCCTTCAGGTACCTGGAAATATGATTGATTTAGTAACAATAGAGGGAACTTACTAAGGGTAGTATCAAGATTCAAGGGTCTGTAATGAGTTGTCCACTACCCATCCTTTTATAGAGCGATTTTCTTCCCGGATTACTCAGTATTTTAGTTCCTGGTAAGGCACAGAAGGGCACCTTTTTGTGGCCTTTAACTTTGAGCTCCTTGAAGCTTTCCTTGATAATAAAAATCAAAACAAAAACCTATCCGGTCAGCAAAAACACACTGGAAACCTATGTGGAATTTAAAGTCTCATAAGAAGGGCATAAAACTAAACTGTTTCTGCCTTAAATCGACTCCCCTCTGTAAATCGTTTAACCAGGGAGATCGTTTAGAAGGTGAAGATTGGTTTATGACTAGTATGTCTAGATACTAATACGGACCAAAGAAACTTATCCGACTGAAGGAACTCCTGACCCCAAGCAAACCCTGAAAGATGAGTGTGGGTGCAAAATCTTACATAGTGAGATCGGGGATAGGGAGACATCGGATTGAATAAATGTACCCTACCCACTTATGTGTGGGCTAGGGAAAACTCACTGCATCGGACCACAGTTTCTAGTCTGCAGTTGAGTTCGTCCAGAACGTTTCTCGTTAAAGTTTAACTGAAAAGCCAACTTATTTTTGTGTCATTTAGTTCAAACCACTGAATTATTTGGATTCTGCAAAGGTATTTTTTTATTTTCCACTATCTGCTCTAGTTACGACGTTCAGAATATCTGCGGCCGTCCCCACAGCGAAAATTCTACTATGAGGCGGGAAATTTTTATCTCAACACAAACGCGGATTTTCAGTGGGCAGTGGCGATATTCGTGAAGATTGCTTAATGCCTGAACAAAGAAAAAATAATAAATCTTTCCTGTAAGGCATATAAAAAAAATCCAAGTGCATAGAGGTACCACAAATCACACGGTAGTTCCACTATTTTAAAATCGATTATTCCTGAATAGCGGAACAACCAAGTAACGCATTTTCGGCGGGTCTTCAAGCCAATTTAAGTGAACAAGTGATGGGTAACTAGATTGCCCTATCCCAATCCTTTTCGGTTAAACTTTAAGGGTGGTGTTAACAAAGATGGGAAAGGGGGAAAGTTTTAGAATGAAATGATTCTTCGCCTTAAAATATACGGTAGTAGGTTAAGAATTTGTGACAGAAGTTGTCTTCCACTTTAGCGAATGCTTTCCTTCCAACGCCAGGCCCTTGTGCTTCCTTTCAGCTTAAATAAATCATCCACTCTGAAACCAAAAAGAGTACAGGCAATTGTATACTGTTGGGAACAAATGGCCGCCGACACAAGATTAGAGACTGGTCCAAAAAATAGATTTGAAACTGAAATAGGTTCTGAAATACTCACCTGAGGTAGTTGCTGAGACGTCTCGTTCCGTTGTCGTTGTTGTTGTTGTGCGGTGCTGTCGGCTATGGCAGTTCCAATTAGCGCAGCGATGTCGTCGATCTCTGGCGTTAAGTATCCCATTGCTTCTTCCTTCTGCGCCAGCTCTTGCACGACACTACCCAGTCCCTCCATAACAGTTGTGGTAACAGAATCTCCAAAGTACAGTTCATTATTGTTGTTGTCATCTTCACTCTTGAACAGGTTCAAACTAACATCAATTACTGTTTTGTTATTGTTGTTGACTAGTATGCTGTTATTGTTGTTCTCCGTTAGCAGGTCGGAGTTTTCTATCCGGTAGTCGAAGGGTAGGGGCTTCAGTTCAGCAAAGGAAGAGCTGCTGCCACCTGTTGAGCTTCCGGTGTTGTTTGGCTGCACAAGAGATGGCGCCACTGTGAGGAGCAACCCCTCGATCCCCTCCATACGGATAGACCGCTTCGAGTCTCCATTTGTCGTTGAGTCTACAACAATGTCACAAATTCCGTACTTGTTGGCGAGGATGTCTTCCGGGTCGCAACCCCAGGAAAAAATTGAATCCACCGGCACTGGGGCTTGATTGTCAAACCTCATTCCCCTCACGAGGTGACTCGTGGTGCTGCTCACGAGATCGGAACAGTCGATGTTGCTTGAAAAACCTTTCATTCGTTCCACTGTTAATAGCTTATTTCGAGCAGGGCAAGGCAGGACAATACCCAACCAATCACTAGCCAAACCCGGCTCACTTATAGTTATTCTGTTCACTCAGTAGTTTTACGCTGGCGAGTTCATGACCTGTTCTTCTTTGTGAATCTGAAAGAAAAACATGACCTTAGGCTTTGCAGAAGAAAGTACTGGAAATACCTGACTCCCACTAGATTGTCATGTATTGCTTACATGTCGCAGTTGATACTGTATCAGTTCCGATATTCTAACATACCTATCTCCTTTGAAACTCTGTCCGGTTTCTCCAGAGATTATAAACTCGTCCTGGCCTCACTCGGAACCCTCGACTTTGATAACCCGAAAAACCGGCATTTCTGACCCATGAGCTCATCGGAAAACAATAAGCGGGAGCCTGATTCAGCTCAAAAAGGCCAAACACGGCAAATGCACAATCAGCGCGATTAGGGTGGGTAAAAATGACACAAGAAGTTCGATACCTGGGAAATGAGACTGGATGGAGCGATTAGGGACGTAGGGTGAATCAGTAAGATAAGTAAGACGGGTCCTTTAAGCAGGTCAGAAATAACAACCTTTGGTTGAGTCTGAGGATAAAAATAGCCTGCTGCAACAGAAAGGTTGTTTACAAGTTCTGGTTACACCCATTTCTGAGAATCACTGCCCCTGCATAGGAGGTCAACATTTTTCCTCCTTACGCTTCAGTCCCCCCCCCCCCCCACTTAATTTCCTGTCCCTTCCCTGCTAGTTTGTTCTGTGTAGTTATTTTGAATAGCCTAGTCCCTGCTTTCTTCGTTATTTTGTCTTGCGCCACTTGTTTTCCTTTTTTTTTCAGTGTGGGGCAAAAATAAATTCCTGTGAGATTTCCTCTTTTGTGTCTTACAACAAAAAAATATTTGTCAGTTCATTTTATTTCCGAAATATTTCCACCAGAGAATACAGCTCCCGTTCGTCAATAAAAAAAAGGAAAAACATAAAAGAAAACAGTCAATAGCCAGAGCGATAAAAATAATTTGAAAGTTCATAGGGTTTCATCGAAAGACTAAAGCTCCAGGCAAAAATATTATTATTATTATTATTGTTATTATATGGACTCGTAAAGGTACTTTGGGATAAAAAACATGCATGAACCCCCGTTCTTCCATAGCTTTGCTCCTTTCCATTTTGACGATGCCCTTTTCTTGTTATTTGTGCACTTTAATCTTCGTAAACTGTCTATTTCTCTATGTCTCTCCTCGTTATATCCTGCACTTGCCGCTCAGATTGCCGACGCTCAAGTTCATTAGAACCGTTATAAGAGAGTTTTCCAACTGAATTGGCCACTCATTATTTTAAATATGTAGCATACGGTAGCCTTTTACGAAAACGCTGATGGCTTATTCGCATTATCTCATGATGATCAACCACTTCAGTCTTTCATTCATTTTTTTCGGGTCTAAACCATTCCATTGTTATCTCGTGACGAGGATATTTAGTTCAGTTCCTATTCATCTGCGGTAGGCAGTGATCCAAAGCAGGCCGAGACGCGGAACCCGAAATTTGGGTTGGACGGGTTTCGAAGTGGGTCAGTGGGCTAGCCGCAAGGCATTGGAGAAATAGCTTGGCCACGTGGATTCTGGCTGTAAAAATGACTTTTGATTTCATTTTCGAAAACCTGTTCACTACGCAAGGTGCATGGAAGGATCCGACAACATCACTTTTGGTACTTCTTGAGCCATGACTGGAATAAGACGGACGGACAGACAGATAATACGATCTCAGGGGCATCTACTTCTCTCCGTGTTGGATACCTCGGAGTCCGACGGAAACTGGCGGACCAAATAAGGATCCGGTGTCACGTACGCTTGGAATAGGACGGACGGTTAGTCAGATGATTCAGAAACGAGCTATTGGATAATATATTGGCACCATTACTTCTAATGCAGCTAGCGAAGTCCTTGAACTTCTAGACATCTTATTTCTTTTCTCTCCTCTCTTTTTTCATTTTTTTTTCGTAGGTTAATTTGTCAAAGGGGGTTGGTCAAACCTCTTAACAAGTGAAAACTTCTGAGGTTTTTGTAGTTGACGGTGTTTTTTCCAATAAACCCCCGTATATAATCTATAATCAACAAATCTTCTCATGCGTGTCGGCCATAAAATTTTGAATTATCAGTATCACATTTCCATCCTTCCCGTCTAAACTACGCATTCTCTAAGCCTAGCACGCGAAGCAAGAATGAATACAGAAACTCAAAATTATTCATCAAAATTACACAATCGTTGGAGCGGTATCTAAAATTCGTCTCAAATTTCATCAAGCATTCTAACTCTACTTGACCTTTTATTTTAGCTTCACTATCTTTTTTGTATGTGTTCTCCAGTTTATCAGCCCAGTACTGTTAAGGTTGCAATACAAGTATTGATTGAAGTGATTGATTTATTGATTGATTGATTTATTGATTATTGATTGATATTGTTTGATTGATTGATTTATAATAAGACCTCAGGGGTAGCCTATCTGACCCCTGAGGTAGTCCGAAGGGAATGGGTTGGCAAGATCACCGAAGGATCCAGTGACATGCTTGCTTTTCGCATCTGTTACATTCCGTTAGAAACGGTCTCGGAGGTATCCGGCCAACTGCCATAGCTAAAGGATCGATGAATTGGATTACAAGAAGAGTGGCAATAGACACGACTTGTATTCGGAAAATATGTATTCTATATGTATTATGTATTCTGTCTTATGACAACGATAACCAAAACCACCCGAAACCGAAACAGCCGCTATAAGTGTCTAGGCTACCATGTTCAGTGGTAAGTGCCATGGAAGTGCCATGGAATAACGAATTGTGTATGGCCGGCTAGTGCAGCGTGATGAAATTTCGACTCGGAGACCACTTCAGTCAAAAGTTCGAAATTTGCAGTCTGATTTCTACCTGCGAGAATCCCCTACGTCCCACTCTATTCCTCTCGATTATGTAGTGCGGATCGACAGTCCTTATCATACGCTGGACTTCTTTATCCTGATCAAACCCTCGGTTTTTGTCTCTTACAAATCGACCCTCTGCTGCGCTTCATGGTCGAGACCAGACAAGGTTTTAGGTATCAAACATTCCCGTTATAAATTAATTTCGATCAAGAGAGATAATAAGAATCAAAGCGACATTCGAAAGATATTTTTTAAGACGATATTTGAAGCTCACAACATGCCATTAGTAATTATTCACTTATGATTCATTATGCTAATGGAAGGAATTGGGGAATTCCGGCGTCGCAGAACAGCGGTACAGAATGACGGGAGGTAAGCGAAGGGGTTAGAGACTCTACAATTACCTAATGAAAGAAGTTTGTGAAGTTGCTATTCTTTATCATACATAGTTTGTTGGAAGAAAAAGCTTGTATGTATAACTAAATAGAGAGCAGATTTGGTTTCGAGCAGAAACAGCCAATTAAAGGCCGTCTTTAGTGCGTGTGGAAAATAAAATAACAAAATAAACGACAAAATAAACGTCATCGAATGGAGGAGAAGTCGTAGCCCAAAAAGCACAAAGAACGTCACTATCTCTCTCTGTTGGAATGGGCTAGGAAACTACAAGAAAAGAACAAGAGAGCTTCCCGTACAGACAAATATAATACAAAGAGCAATCAGGACTTTGTTAAAAATTATATACCTTAAAATACTCGCATCCTAAAACAACTTATGTACACTAAGATATGATGTTTAATTGCGTCGAAAATTTGAAGACAGCTTTGGAATTTGTATCTTATTCGTTATCCTACCAAAATAATTATATGGAAACAACATTGAACATGTCTAGAAAATTATCATAACTTAAACAGATCCAGAATAACGATAGAGAGAAATAGAACAGCGAAAAAATGTATGTTAAAGTCGACGGATATTCGTTGTCCTATATACCGACAGAACTAGTACGGAAATAACATTGAAGATGTGTCGAAAGATAATCATAAGGGCGTCAATTAATTAAAAAACAAACGTGAAAAAAAAAATAAACTTATCCAAAAAATATATGTTAATTTTGTCGTATTCCTTGTCCTTCCAGAACCATCGGGATGAACTGTGAAGGCCTTAGAATTATTCCAAGTAGAACTGTTAAGCATACAAACTAGGCAGCCACACATGTTGAACTGTTGAGAGCTGACCTAACGGACAATGTTCTGACATCAACAAATCCGTTTACGTGAGTAAGTGAATATCGGGCGGTATCTCAATGTCACGAAATAACCTTAGGCACTACACGCGGGTTGGGTACGTGTCATTCGTGTTCAGTAGTTTGGTTAGGTAAGGCCGGCGACCTGTTTTTAGGTGTACATGACCCATGGCTCGGACGTTCAATTGCGAATGTGGAAAGCGTATAAAACGACAACTTGAAAATGCTTTAGACAAAAACTCAAAGAGAACCTGAAGAAGGAAATGGTAGAGGTGCGCAAAATTTGATTTTCTTAAGGCTTGAAATCTCAGTCAAATCTGTAATCTGAGAAGTGTTTCAAAGAGTGTCCATGAACCTGGCCGAGCTTTTTAAGGGTAAAGAGTAAGTTTGCACGAACAAATTATAGAATATTTATATATGTTTCATAAAGACAGTGAAAATTTGTCAATGTCCCGTTATATATGTTTCATAAAGACAGTGAAAATTTGTCAATGTCCCGTCGAATTAGTGGCCCCGGAAATTTATTCCATGCCACATTTTCTAGAAATCGTCTCACTGAAACTACAATATGACCCGCCAATTGTCTCCGCAAGAAAGAATTCAATTCAAAAACTACACAAGTTAATGGGTGGTAAGCCAAAGTTTTAATTTTTATATTCAAGATTCAATTCCTCTGCGTTCCTTTGTTAGTCCACAGTATTTCTTTTACACGGAAATAAGATTGTGTCACTTGATTTAAACAATCTAAAATAACGCCCGGACAAAAAAATAAAACAGCGGGAAATAAACATATGCTAGAAGTCGGTTGATAAGACTTTAGAACAACTAAAAATATATTTTTTTTTACAAAAATCATTAGGCCTTTTTGAAATTTCGTTTAGTATAAGGATTGATTGATTCATTTTTAACTTGACTAAAAAAAACATTCATTAACGAAAAAACACGTAACATCAAAGAAATTTTCAAACCAGCCAAAAATACTTCACCCTTACCTGTGTTTCCAAAACCACCAATCAGTAAATCCCATTTTTCATTAAATTTATTTGCTCAACATTCACATCCCACTTCCATTACAGGAAGAATACCGTCTGCAACAGTCGCGACGTAAATGTGGGTCACACACAAAACGAGAGGAAAAGGCTCTACCAGGCACCACCGTACTGCCACAAGCCTCTACCATGGGTAGAGCTACAGCAGGCTAGAGGCTTGTCCCTATAATGGCTGTTTTTCATGCAAACGCAAAAGCCGATGTATAAAAAGTTCCTAAGAATACGCTGTTTCTTCTCTCTGTATTTCATGATAGCTGCAACCTTTTCCTTGCATGAGAGTATCATAAACTCTGACAAAACTGCACATACATTTACTTCCATCAGGTTGTTACTTGCAAATGTCTAACTCCTCTGGTGGATACAGTTTGGCGACGCCGGGATTCTTAAATCCCGCCCATACCATAATGATATCAGTAAATACTTAGCAGTGTCATATCTGAGAGTTTTCAATACCCACATGTAATATGTTCATCTTTCGAATGTCTCCTTTCATTTTTATTTCTGTTCTTTTATTTATTTCTTCTTCCATAGAAGAAGTCTTTGGGGCGTCACATAGTCCCATAGGACAATCAACCTATGAAGAGTGAACTGGAATAAGCTCCTTGTCTTTAAATTAAGAAATGCCACTAGGTACCTGGACTACTGCCTAACAGGTTAGGACTTTAAATTCAGTTAAAAATTAGTCCAGGTTTGTTTGTAATAAGTGTAGATTTCCAAAAGTAAGTATGTAAATCATATAACCAACAATCCAACAGTTTATGTATGTAGCAAAGTTGTGGATCTTAGCTGAACTGTCCATGCGCACAAGGCAGTTCAGACGGTTGTGAACTGAGATGACTTAGACAGGATAGTGAATAGCATTTTATCTCTCTTAAATGAATCATCTTTATGGTAGTGCTGTGAAGTAAGCTGGTCTAGTAAGAAACTCGCTATAACGCTCATGGTAACTATAGTCAACCCCCACATGGCCTAGCGCAGAAGTCCGACCGTTTCACAAGTACGAGAGTTACGCTCGGACATTTCATTCCAGTTAGAAATTCACAAATGTAACTTTTTACGTCGTTAGCTTTTGTCTTGTACAGTGTATGTATTGTACAGTGTATGTATTGTACAGTCTGTACAGTGTAGTGTTTGACAGTCATGTATTTAGTATCTGCTCTACATTTCATGCTTGTACCGTCGCCCTTTGGACTTTCCGATTGCAATACTTACATACAGACATAATGGTCGACCAATGTCTACCAAAGATTGAAAGTACAGATCTGACCTGTCACCTAAAAAATGTCCTTAACGAAAGAAAATTAGATTAGATTAGTCTCAGCTTCCCCGAACATTTCCGTGTTTCTATCCTTCCCAGTAACATTTAGCGTCTGCTATGTGATATTTTTGCACAATTGTTTTCCAATATTTTATTCTTCAAAGCGGGTGAAAAACAAGTAAATTTAATTAGGTTTAGAAAAGATGACAATAATTTCCAAGAAAATTCCAACCAACCTGGAAGTGTCAAGAGAGTGGCAAGTATCCTCTGAATTTCATCATAGTGCGTATCCAACAAGTATCCACTGTCCAAAGGTACTTAGTAAAAAGAAACGCAACACGCACCTCGGAAGCTCGCTGGATAATGACTATAAAGTCACAAGTACTCATTGCAACCCGGCCGTTTTAGTCATAAGCTGTTAGATTTTGGTGCTACGAGATATCCGCCGGCGATAATGATTGCACTAGACTGAACAAAATGTAATGCAATGCCTATGCTAACACGGTCAGGTTCAGGATGTCTACCTACTTGTCTGCTGATCTAGGCATCTAAGTCAGGAAGTAGAATGGTTCCGGTACTGGAGCAGTTTGCGGTACTATCGCACGTTTGAACCGCAATAGGAGCGTTTGCACACAGAGGAAAACTTGACCGGAATCCGGTGTTGGAGACAGGATTGCGTTTACAAACAGAGGAAACAAGACCAAAGGTTTCGATGGGATCCCAAAATTTTAATATTTGCTCCAGATTCGGTCTTGTAGATGTTCGGTCTTCAAACATTTTTACTTTTAAAATTTAGGAACAGATTAACCCTTTCGACCCTATCGTCGTTATTTGCCAATCCATTCTTTTTCGTTACTTAGCTGCCATCTGGCATTGAAAACTCCAAATATGGGACCTTATTTTAAAACTAGAGGTCTTTACGGTTCGATCGACGTATCGTTCATTCATTTAGGAGAACAACTTCAAGGCAGAACTTGCAAGAAATGGACCTCGGTGGGACAAAAAGTGGGGTTATTTCTAATTAGAAATACAGGAAAAGTACAGAGGTTTAATTTTCTGTTTCTGCTTATTCTTAATGACAGATCTTAGGAATACACGCCAAGACTATAGCGAGACTGTTATCTCCAATAGGTCCACCGTAGGAATTTTTCGAACATGGACCATGGCAATTGACGGACCCAGGACAGACAGGTAAAATTGGGGTTCTCGTCAAATGACAGAGTGCGGCTTCCATGAAGACTACTGACATTGGTTCTTATAGCTTATGTTCGCACTTTTGAGAAACGGCTGGACGGGTATACCTCCGAATCTACAATATCTTCCAACTCCACTTATGTCCACATTCTATGGAAAAGCTAGGCTTTTTTCTGATGGATATGGATCAGCCAAAAGTGGGGTCCTCGAATCCGAGAAGGCCTCAACGTGCAAATATTTCAAGTTGCAAGAAGCTTAGAGCAGAAGAGGCGACTGACGTTTTTCTCAGTTTCGGTGACGACTCCGGACTTTGTCGGATAGCGACCAAAAAGATGACTAGATCCCAGAAGAAGGCTGCGAACCGCATCAGGAAAGCGGTTTTCCGGTTGGGCTAAAACAAATTTAGAGGATGTGGAACAAGAGTTGCAGCAGGAACTGAACTCCGAAACCAACTCCGAAAGATCCAAACTCGTAAAGATGTCTAGAGCTGGAGAAAGTACTGAATATAAGCGTTGACGAGCAGATGATTTCATTCAAAAGGCAGACGAATATGGAATGATATCTGCCTATTCGATAAAACCCTCGCCCTTGGAGCTTGCAGAAACTTGTCCCCTGTGAGTCCTCTGGAATTATGTATGACTTTTGAGGTTCAACAAGGAAAAATAAATAACCTACATCGGTAAAGCTCGTAAAGAAGCTGGAGTAGGACTTGGAGTTGCTATCGTCCCCAGGCTTGTCGAACAAATACAGAAGCATGGTACTACTATATTTTGTTTCCCCACCCTGCCACTCGCCCAACTCATCGAAAAGACGGTCGTCATGGAGATGGTATAATACGAAAAGACAGGCTCGGTAAAGCAAAGCTGTTAGAAGAACAAGAGATGAAGCTGAAATGGAGAGGTGCATGCGGGATCGAGATGAGCAAGTCGGACGAAGGAATTGGCTTGGTTCGCTGATACGACAACATCATATACACTCTGGCTTCAGACAATGTTGGAGCTGGCCATGAAGAAGTTGTAAGACGCTGGAGCAGTGAGACAAAAATGTACGTCGAAGGTCAACGTCCCGACGTCAATGGAGACTACAAGCGTAACATGGCGGGTGGGAACATTTCGATTACCTTACCGCGTCGTGCTGGGTCGAAACGAAAACCAAAAAGTAGACATCGAAGACCTTCTTTCACGTCATTGACGTGATTGTATATCAAATTGGTAATTTTAGGCTTGAGCAACGACGTTCGAGAATGGAGAACGTTCCTACAAGCCCGCCTTTCTTTTCAAGTTGCGACATGACATAGCCGAAGTCTTGACCCACAGTGAATATGAAGCTACTCCGTGACGACAGCGTGGTCGCCCATGCAGAAACGATCCGGGAGGGGATCTCCTTACCTGCTACGTCAACAACAACAGCAACGCAAACTTTGGGAAACAAAAACATAAGATATGATAAGTCGAATCGCCTTCAGACCCACACTGACAGCCGGGATGCAATCTTTAGGTCCGAGAAAGGTTCAAAACGACCAAAAAAGGGATCAAACATCAAGTGTTCAAAGTCTGATGGTTTCCTTTGCCTCAGTTAGAGTACCTCTGTCAGTAAACTTCCATTTTGCATACATTTCCTTTGTTTCGTATCATGAAACTATGACTAAAGCTGTGACCTCGAAACCTCAGTCCGTCATTTGCCAGAGCTCCGGTTTTTACTGTTCACACCCGGCCACGTCAATTGACAGACCCCTAGATTTCTAAGAATCCGTTGACCTAAGTGAATGAACTTATACAAGTTCATATCGAACCCCTTAGCACTCAAAATCAGTTCGAAAAATTTTTTTAGCTCAAAGGAAAATAATTCGGGTTCGAAAGGGTTAAGGCCAATGGTAATAATCGGAGAAGACGAAGTTCGTATTTGATAGTGCAAATTCAATTCAATTCAATTCAACAATTTTAATCCGGTAAGAAACCATAATATACTAACACTAAACAAAAATAAATATAATAACTAGGGAATACCCGAAAATCAACCACAGCCTTCTGGCTCGTACATTTTCACCCAAACAGGCAGCGAGAGCCGAAGCCACGGATTACATAACGCACTAATGATGCAGTTATCAGAAGCCAGCAACCGACTTTTCAAAGAAGTACGATGAACATGAAACAGTTGCGAAAAATTCTTAACATGATAATCATTAAACATTTCTGTAGCACTGCAGAAACGCGGGAGACGGTGAAGGAACCGAAAGCTATCATTGTAGGCAACCCGAATGTCGCTTAGACCTTGTTTTGTGTAGTTGTTGATAAGCGACAGACCATAAATACTTGAACAAAAAGACTGAAATAAAAACGTCTTCACATCTGATGTGCAGTGACAAAACTTTCTTAACAACATATTACCACGCACGTAGACAGAACGAAGGGAATGGCGAATATGTATATCATCTTGTAGATTATCACTGAACATGAATCCAAGGTAACGGAAAGATTTAACAAAAAGAAGCTCAGACCCGGATATAACAACACGGGGTATCAAAGGGCTTTTTGTTTTACTCGGGCGAAAACATATGCACTTTGTTTTAGATGTGTTGAAGATTACATCAAATTCACTAGCGAAAGTTTCGCATATTCTCAGCAGTTTGTTCAGAGCACCAACATTAGTCGCAAGCACAGCAAGGTCGTCCGCATAGCTTAAGTTATTCATGCACTGGGACCCGATGTGACAACCCAGTCCAGATTTAGTGAGGCGTCGATTTAACTCGTCACAATAAACAATATACAGTATCGCTGAAAGAACTCCACCCTGGCGTACTCCATTCCTAACAGAAAAAGAGGGGCTTAGGGCAGAACCCCACCGAACATAAAACTTCTGATTATCAAACCAAAAAGCAAGCAGTCTAACATATACCGCTGGAACCTTTCTATCTCTCAGTACTGACAGCAACTTCTCCTGATTCACACGGTCAAAAGCTTTTTTGACATCAAGGAAACATACATATACCCATGTAGAAAAAAGCCAGTAATACTCAATTATTCCGCGAAGTGCAAAAATAGCAAACTATAAAAAAATAGCAAACTATAAAAAAATAGCAAATATTCAGATATCCATTTTGCGCTGTCAAATATTCAGTTATGGATTCAGCATATGGTTTACCCTATAGCCTACGACGTATCTCCTTCCTTCCTTACTTCTGCCCAACTTCCGGTTTCGGCTGGATTCCGGAAAAATATTTGTCTGGCAAAAACAAAATCTCAAAAAAGAATTCAGCATGTCTCCTTGCCCCTACATCGAACCTCTAATCAACTTCAGACTAAACTTTTACTTTTAACAAATTTTCGGGTTTTCGCCGGATTCCGGGTGAACTATTTGTCCGTCGACAAAAAAAATTATATTCTGATTCAGCATGTCTGCTTACCCCTATTCGACTACTTCGTTAGCTTCAAATATTTTATCCTCTCAATTCTAAACCCCTCCCCCACCCCTAAATATATAGCTACATAGCCCGTCTTCGAACTTGACCTGTACTTTGACTATTATAGAGTCCTCGTGCCAAGTTTGACCAAAATATCTCAACCCCTATCGTGCTAACAGACGGACGGACAACTTTTGCGATGTCATAGGTATCCCTCCACTTACGTTTTGCGATCCCAAAAACTGTTCCTCCATTCAACAAACCAACAGAGAAATCTTATGATAGCAGCCAGCCATGCCATCATTGTTGATGGCTACTTCTTTCTATAGTTGTCTAGACTTGTCTAGTCCTTTCCACCAATGTAATTCCCTTCAACTAGACCGGAATTCCTGTCCAAAGGAAACCTTGAAACCCCTATGCTCGTCACCGCTCACTCGATTCCGTTGTTCAGCGACGCCGGGATGCTGAAATCCTTTCCGTAAGCGTAGTTGTTCATCAGTGAATAAATTGTAGTGGCATATGGTTGTTCTGTATACCAAATTGTAAACAGTTGAGCGTTGTTCAGAGACACCGGGATTCTGAAATCCCTTCCGTAAGCGTAGTTGTTCATCAGTGAATAGTTTGTAATGGCAGATGGTAGATCTGTAAACCAAATCGTAAACAGTTGATCCTTACGAATATTTTGGCTTTCGTATTCCATTTTAACTTTTTCACATTGGACAGTTGATCCTTCGAATATTTTGTTTTTCGTCTTTCTTTTTATTACATTTCTTGCCAAAATTAGTTGCTATTTAGGAAAGGAATATCTGACGCCTGAAATCTTGCCTCACCTTTGCGAATGGACCGCAACAGAGAGGAGTGATTTGCATGAAGCAAAAGCTGAAGATTTGATTAGAAGATTTGATAGGTTGATAGGAGGACCATCTCACTTGAAAAAAATGCATAAACAGTTTATCTCAACTCGGCTGTCCAGAAGAGCAGGTCTCGGCTTCCTTTTCGAAACGGGCAGAATAATCATCTAAATAATTCTCAATATTTCATATTTAAACCAATATGCTTTTACATTTTAACGTTCTCGTTACATTAACAAAGTAATATGATAATCCTAAGCTATAATTTAGCTTATTTTTCAGCTAAAAAGTTTATTGACGTCCTGATGCTCCGCAGATATTACAGATACTCACACCAACATTGGAGTTTGACACGTATGCAGTTTAACGTACACACTTGGTTCAAGGTTAAAGCTTTTAATTTACACTTCTGTATAACATGATAATATAAAGATGGTCAAGCCGGAGACACAAGGTCGATTGACAAAAACCCGGTATAATAACATAACAAACTTATTTGACAAATAACCAAATTGACTCACCACTAGACGGGAACCCGCCCCACAAACCAACCGACACTCGGCAAAGATCAACCCGAAAACTCACAAAAAAACAAGAGCTGTAAGCTCATGTGGCACTTGTATGGGTTGAGATGTATTGTTTGAACAAAAGTACTTTTAAGGTTACCTTTGTGGTTCAGATGTGCACTTTAAGGGAGCTAGAGAAAAAGTATTTTATTTTTGAACTTGCTGTAATGATGCGCACTCTAAAGGCGTAGAAATTCATCTGTAAGAAAAATTATCATCGTGGATTGAGATGTATTGTTTGATAAAAAAAAACACTTTTCGACCTGGCGCTTCAGATGCGCACTTTAAGGGAGCTAGAACTTCATTTGTAAGCAAAACCCTTGAGGCAAAAAGGATAATGGGCTCATGGGGATCATGAAAATGTATATTTTTCTGAATTTGCAGTCAAGATTGATACTTTAAGGAATGGTCGGATTTGGAAAGTGGCTGTTTCTAAGCCGATCTTGCCGAATATATCTAATATTCCAGCCAAGTTTCATCGTCCTAGCACATATGGAAGAACCTTAAATCGCGATCACCGGAATTCCGGCCCCCCCCTCAAACTCCCCACAGACGCCGGAGTCAATCCGGTTCTGTAAGTGGTTTATCCAGAGCATCTGTTTGTGATTCCCACAAAGTTCCATCCCGATCTCACCGGTCTAAGCGGTACGTATTCCCCCCCCCCCCCCCTCCCAATAGTTGTTGGATCCGGTCCGGACATGACAAAGATCACCACTCAAATCCGATCAACCGTTCCATAATTACGCATGACTTAATATTCCGGATTCACCCTCCCGCTACTCCCCCCACGACTATCGGATCATGTAAATTTTTATTTATAAAGTCAGTTTGATCGGGTCCCTGATACGCCTCCCAAGTTTCGTCGTGAAAATCTCCTTAACCTTACCGGCATTCCGTGAAACTCCCCTCCACCCCCCTTTCCCAGTGTCCGGATCCAGTCCAAATGTATAAACGATTCATCTGGAGCAGATGCTTGTTTTTCCCAGCAAGTTTCACTCCGATCATTCCATTCTAACTATTTCTCGAGATTTCCGGTCTCCCCCCCAACTCCCCCATAGCTGTCGAATCCGGTCCGGACTTCAAATCGGACAATCAGAGGTATGCCATTTATTCAGCTATTAAGTTTCATACCAATCCGATTACCCGTTCTAAAGTTACACACTACTCCAATTTTCCGGATTCCCCAGCCCTCCACTCCCCCCCAGGTGATCGGACTGGGAAACTGATTATTTCCAGGGTAGTCCGGTCAGGTCCCTGATGCTCTTGCTAAATTTCATCGTCCTAGCACATCTGGAAGTACCCCAACCCGAAAAAGTGTGACAAAAACTACTTAATTTTCAGAATTCCCCGGCCCACCACTCCCCCCCAGATGGTCGGATCGGGAAGTTCCAGGTTAGTTATATCCGGTCCCTGATATGCCTGCCAAGTTTCATCGTCCTAGCACATCTGGAAGTACACTAACTCGAGAAAGCGTGACAAAAAAACTCGGACCGACCGACCGACAGACGGAATTTCGATCGGCATATGGCACTTGGGCCAGAGGCTGCAAATGCCATAAAAACCCAATGCGCAAGCGAGTGTAACCGATGGCCGGCAACATATGTGGAACACAACCATACATTATAACCACCATAACAACATCAAACAAATTACAATTTACTGTAAAATTTTAATTTATCATTGATTCTTGAATTTATTTATAAGGATAGAATGAAGTTGCTTTTTCATATTTGGAAGAGATTTGCTGCAATCAGTATATTGTAGATATAGATGCCATGAACCCATGATCGAAAAATATGGCGAGAACCGCGATCTCTCAGTGGTTGATTTAAGGTGCTGCGTTTTCCATTTATGACGGGTTTGATAAGCATTGTGAGGTTGCTCAGGGAAAAAAAAAATGCTCGAACGAAACCTGTATTTCTGTGAGTAAGAATAAGCCATATCAGATACCTCAGTTATAATAATTGATAAAAAAAAATCAACCTGGTCTGAGCTCATACAAATTTTGGGGATGAAACTATCGATGCCCAGGAGCGTCGCGGGGGCGGGAAGAGGCCGGTTTTCGAAATTTTTGCCTACGGCGCATAGTCTTACACTATTTAGTTATGTGCAAAAGTTGTGTATTTTAGCAGAGTCGTTGGTTTTTAAACAAGAGCTAGAAGCTTATATGGCACTTGCAAGGCCAGGACGAAGGATGAAAATAGGAATTTGCCAATTCGTGGGTTTGTTGTGATAATTTGTGAGCAAAACCTTTGAGACAAGAATGATCATGGGCCCATGAAAATCACGAGAATGTATCGTTTAGAAAAAAAAAAAAAAAATTGGCTGTGATGATGCGCATTGTAAGGGTGCTAGAAATTCCATATGTAAATAAACCTTTCAGGCAAAAATGATGATAGGCTTATCGGTATCATGAAAATGAATATTTTGCTCAAAAGTATTTTTTGTACTTTTTGTACTCTTGAGGCAAAAATGATCATGGGCCCTCGGAGATAAAGAATATATGTCGTTTGGTCAAAATGTTTTTTTATTTTTACTCTATGGTTAAGATGCGCACGGAGCTAGAAATTCATTTCTAAGCAAAACCCTTCAGGCAAAAATGATCACGGGCTTATGGGGATCATGAAAATGTACATTTTGCTTAAAATCATTGTTGGTTCTTTGCGGTTAAGATGAGTACTTTAAGGGATGGTCGGATCTGGGAAGTAACAATTTCTAAGCCAATCTTGCCAAGTCTACTGTTCCAGCCAAGTCTCATCGTCCTAGCGCACCTGGAAGTGCCTTAACTCGCGATCACCGGAATTCCGACCCCCCCCCCAACTCCCCCCACAGTGCCCGAATCCGGTTCGGGTCTGTCACTGATGTATATAGGGATGTGCTTGTTCTTCCCACTAAGTTTCATCCCGATCGCTCCACTCGAAGCGTTTCCCAAGATTTCCGGTTCTTCCCTCCAGCTCCGCCCCCTCATTCATCGGATCCGGTCCTGACTTGAAATGGTACATTTGAGAAACGAGGTCGTTCCAAATATCAAGTTTCATTAAGATCCGATCACCCGTTCGAAAGTTATACGTACTTCAAGATTCAGGGTTCCTCCTCCCTCCACCCCCCCCCCCCCCCCACTATGGTCGGATTGGGGAACTGACTATATCCAAGTTTCTGATTGGATCCCTGATATGCCACCGTCCTAGCCCATCTGGAAGTACCTTAACTCCGGATCAGCGGAATTCCGGACCCCCCCAACTCCCCCCACAGTACCAAATCCTGTACATTTCTGTCAGTGATGTACCTAGGGCTTTTGCTTGTTCTTCCCATCAAGTTTCATCTCGATCGCTCCACTCTAAGCGTGTCAAAAGATTTCCGGTTCCCCTCTCCGACTCCCCCCACATTCGTCCGGTCCGGACCTGAAATGGGACGTCTGAGACACGAGGGCTTTCCAAATATCAAGTTTGATCACCCGTTCGAAAGTTATGCATGCCACTAAATTCGTAGGACCGACCGACCGACAGACCGACAGAGTTGCGATCGGTATATTATATTGCACTTGGCCGAAGGGCAAGTGCTATAATAATTCACGCAGGGCCAGGTTTGGACATTTATCGGATTTGTAAGCATTGAGAAGAGGTCAAGTGAAGCAGTTATCACAGACAAAAGGACTGATCTTTAATTCATCGGTAAGCCTTACTTTTTTTCATCCCAAAAAGATGCTCTAATCATACATGTTTCCAAGAATTTCCGCCTGCGGCGCCTTTTGTAACATTCTTTTTTTGTGGAAGGGCGCGTCGTTTAGATGGGGTTTTAAGCAGTTTTAGGCTTGGGATTTGAGAAACATGATAAGCTAAATCTGCACGGAAACAGTTAAATTTGGCAGAAAAAGCGAACTTTGCCCATTTTGTAACATTTCCTGCTGGTACAGCTTTCATCTTTTTAGCATGTTTTCCTACTGGCGCACCTTTTCTCTTGAACTCTTTCCTCTTTCAACATGACTTTCCTTTCCTTCTCTTAGTCGATCCTTTTTAAACTATTAATAAGATATTAGTAAGTGCCAAGCTGGGGAGGGGGGGGGGGTATTGTGGGTTCGACCAACTCGGTAGAGGCCTCAGTGTCTTTTTTGGTGGAGGCTTCGTGCCTTCCACTTATATTTGCCTGAATTTACTTGTTTCCGTATTTGTTTTTCTTTTGTAATGTAGTGGCCCGTCTTGGCTATCATTCGAAACTAATAAATAGAACACGTGGTACTAGAAGTGTCTTACAGGGCCGTCACTACTAGGGGGGGAGGGGGGGACGCCCCCCCCCCAATGTTGTCGGCCAGTCGGTAAAAGATAGCCGAGTCGGCGCGAAGCGCCGCTATTTTCCTTAAAAACAGTCGATTTTTTTCTTGGAAACAGTCGATTTTTGTTAAAAACAGTCGGTTTTTCGTAAAAATAGTCGATTTTTCTTTAAATTAGCCGATTTTTCGTCAACACAGTCGTTTTTATCTGCAAAACCAGTCGGTAAAATGACCAGCCAGTCGGTAAATAGCTCGTCCCCCCCCCAAATATTTTAGCTAGTAACGCCGCTGGTGTCTTATCAAGGTTCTGTAACGCGTACACTATCACACATAATCTAGCTTTGGATCCGTTCTGGAAGCTATTTAGGCTTCGGTGGTGTTTCACTTTAGTTATAAATTACAATATGTGGAATAGACAAATAAAACGGTACACGTACTTTCACAAACTAAAAAAAGTACGTCAAACCAAGAATAAATAAACAATAATTATTTATTCTTGGTTTCTACACCCGAAAAAACGCAACTTTAGTAGAGCTATGACTGATTGGAGGACAAAATAAGTAGGCTATGCTAAGTAAATATTATGCGAAGTACCTGTTAGGTCTGCCCCAACCATAAAATTTGGCGTCTTTGAGCCTACGGTGTTGCTGATCCAATTTCGGTTGTCAATCAGCGCCGAGCAATGTGTATTTCTTCTTTGATGATGATGATGATTCCCTCAGCCCAAGCTGACGGCGAAGCGTACTTGACACTGCAAAACAGATACGTCAGCTACATTTTATTAGAGCTATATTTCGGCCCTTCTTGGCAAGAGTCCTCTTCAGGCTCATGAAAATGAACTTGTCAGAAATATAGCTCTAATAAAATGTAGCTGACATATCCGGTTTGCAGTGTCAAAGATGATGATTTTATTTGTAACCCGTCAAATAAGTACGAACTATACACAACGGATGGTATTAAAACTTGGGCTGAAACTAACTTCAGGGTGAAAATCGTGATTAGGCAACTGTCTTTTGTCGATCTTGGAAGCTCAAATCTGACAATCATACTTCTCATTCTGACAAAGTTTGATTAAAAATCTCTTCGCATCCGAACGACTAGGAATAACCTGCCTCTTTCTTCAAATCTGGCAAGCCCTACATTTGACTGAGAATGCAATTCCTTAAAGCACACCTCTTACTAGAAATGATCTTTTCCCAATGAAATGGATCAGAAAAAACGTTTTCGAATATACCATTACTTTCCACCTGAAATTAGCGATTTTCTTGTTAGCGCTTGTCGATTATCTCCAGCCTTCCTGCTCTCCGACGCGGCGGCTGAGCGCAAAACGTTTGAAAACTGAACGCACCGTGGTTAAAGTAGTTGATTCATGTGGGCCGAGAAGGTAGGACACACTATCATTTTACGATGGGTCGAATATTTACGAACACCAAGTTACCTTTGGTTTCTCCAAAATCTCCGTGTATCCAAGGTAATCCACAAATTACTTTCACTCTTGAAAACAAGTTCGTCAACTCGCCATTACTCATTAAATATTCACTGATCTCCTGCTGCGGGTCAGAGCTATACTAGAATCTTCGAGAAGATCAAGAGGCGTGTAAGAGGATTAAAACAACGATGTATATCACCCTGTGGACGTTTAGATATGTCAGAAGTAAAAACCCTCGGCTAGTTTGACAATTTTTGGTATCGGAAGCTGAATATTATTTTGCTTACTTTCAAAATCTCGAAGAGATCGTTATAACGAATTTAGTATAATTTACGGCGTTTGTTTATTGTGATCTGGTTTACATCCTTAATTCTTTGGACTTCGGGAATTATCAAGAAAAAAACAGAAAACAAAATACTCAAAGAAATCGATAATGCAAATAGTTAGTTTGCTTTTTCTACACATTTTCCATGTGCCTGATACAATAAAAACAATTTGTTAGATACAAAGTCAAACTATGATCCCAGCCTCTCCATGTCGTGCACTTCCGACCCGCGCCACTAGATGACCCAGCGGTCGGATCGAGTCGTGTCTTCATCTTGGGTCTTGGGTGGGGAGGTTCTAGACGTTGCAAGGGCTAGAATGCTTATGATGCATCTCCTTTAAAAAGTGGGAAAACTAAACAAAGAAAAGAAGTAATACACAGATGCTTCTGAGATCCTTACGTCTGAAAGAGTTGCCAGCGGACGTTGAAAATTCCGGCAAAAGGTTCGTTGTGTGACGGGCAAAACACGGCAAGTCCAAAAAAGCGCTAAAATTTCATAGGCACAAAACGAGACAGTGGAGAAAGGTGGGGATTTTAGAAACCTGTAATTCTGTATGGGAGCTAGGTATATTATAAAAAGCAGAACAAGCAAGAGGGGTCCTTTAAGTCTCAAACGCTCGAGAGCACAGAACCGCGGATGTCCAGGCTAGATGTCAACTTAGTTTCTTGGTAACCCTGAACTAGCCTTACTGACTTTTCTGGGCGTACTGCCAGTCCCCCATGTAGCTTTCCTGGGTGAGCGCCCAGTTTAGCTAAATTTTGTGCCTACATTCATCGAGAGGAGGGGTGGTACCACCCCTCCCACCCGCCATGGCGACGCCCTTGGCCAGGACAACCAGCAACGGGTTCGAAGACTCTGGAATACGCGAGAATGCGATTCCTTGTGGGTTTCGTTCATCTTCCATGGTGCTGGTCTTGCCACAGTCTGTTCCAATAAATATTCACTTTTGAGATCCCATCGAAACCTTTGGTCTTTTTCCTTATGCAACAAACTTGGAGAAAATACAAGACAATATCTAGAAGATGAAGTCATCATTATCTTCCCGATGTTTATAAGATACCCGTCTTGCCTTAGCCGCGCCCTTGCTTGTCCCATAAATTCAATCAGCGGAACGTCGGATTATTCTGAACCTAACCGCAAGGCAGGCGTTTCGCGCATAAAAAACGAACGGCTCTTCACTTTCGTATAATGGTTTGTTTGGAATTTTCGTACAAGTTCCGAATTCGCTTTCATCCTACGAGGCGAGTTTTGACGTCACGCTTGATAAGGAAGCTGGATGTTTTTGTCGAAGCTCCCGCCGAAAGTAGGCACGGTTGCCACGAAGTAGGAACTAAGTGTTAGTTTTACCGAGACACAAGAAAATAATCGGGGCACGGTTGCCGTGAAACAGGAGCAGGGTGTACTTATCGAGATGCCAGAAAGTAACGGGTTTCCCACGAATGAAGGAATGGATTCTTTTTGTCAAGAAGCAAGAAAATCCTCAAGGCACGGTTGCCACGAACTAAGAGCTGGATTTTTTTTTATAGGAGCTGCACGTCGAAAGTAGCAAGGACGCGGTTGCCACGAAGCAGGACTGGATGTTTTGTGTCGAGATACCAGAAAGAGTCGTGGTACGATTGCCACGACCGAGGGGATGGATTTTGTTTTTATTGAGATGCCAGAAAATAATATGGGCACGTTTCCGTGATTCAGCAGCAATGCCAGATTGCAACGGGTTGACACGAATGAGGGGATGGGTTTATTTGTCAAGACGCAAGAAATTTGTCAGGGCACGGTTGCCATGAACAAATAGCTGGGTGTTTTATCTATTTTTATCTTTGCTGCCCGCCGAAAGTACCAAGGGGAAAGTAGCAGAATATTCTGGAACATGGTCTGTATCTCGATATACACCAACCAATAAGCTTAATCGGATGATTCTGTTCTTTCCGAAATTTTAGGTTAAGAAATTTTAGTCTAGACCAGATTCCAGTCTTACCATTTACCCCATAAGAAACCCAAGCAGAAAAATCAGTCTTATTATCCCTGCACCGACACGAACAACTGGACAATCATTATTTGAAATAATGAAGTATTGACCTGGTCGGGTTGGTCAAAGCTGGAAGTCAGATGTCTATGTCTTCTTTCCCCTGTATTGGAACACGCAACACCCGATAAAGAAAATACCCGATGTCTATCCAAATTTCCGATTTCGAAGGAATCCGTCCGTAGTATCGGCCAAAGAGAAAAAAAAATAGATAGATGGACTCAGTGTTTCAGCTAAAATCTCTATCGATACCTCAACCACTTGCTCACGAAAATGTAGGCACTATCAAATACTTCGTTTATTTCGGCCGTTCTTGGCAAGGGTCCTCTTCAGCGACTTTCCTCGTGGTACTTTCGACAGGCACACATCTTCACACTCTAGTAGCGTTTTTGATTGCCGATGAGTTCGGCGATAGCGTAGCCGTTTGACTTTTTGGCGTTTTTGACGTTCGCCGGAAGCCGATGGCCGATAGCCGTTGTTCTGTTTTTGTGCTCAACGGCTATCGTCTATCGCCTAAATTCCTGTACATCGCCTATCGGCCTCGGACTCGCCGATAGGCGATAGACGTTGCCTCCAACGGCCATCGGCTATCGAAAACAGTAAATAAGCACGAATCGGCAAACTTCCTTCGTCTACCGGGGAAATTTCATCGGCAATCAAAAACGCCACTTCTGGTCATACAAAATCTGTTGTGGTTCATGGTGATGACTTAAAACGATTTCGGTCATCAGGGGTGGAGCGGCGCGAAGCGCCGACAAAACTATAGCGGCATTTCCGTCGCGAGTGACTTTCGGCACAAAAACTAGCTCCGGACAAAACCGTGTTCTGTCAACTCTGTTTCAGTCTGTATGTTCTGCTTCGAGATTCAACATGTCGGCAACATAAATAGAAGTCCTATCGCATCGTACCAACAATTCCAACTTCAGTCGTCTAATCAAAGGGATAGAAATACTAGAGGAAATCCGACGGCACAGTCTGTCCAAAATAAGCTCTTGCCCGAAAAAAAAACATAGGCCTACCCAATTTTTTTTCAACAAGCTTCTTGTACAAAGTCAGCTCTTGACAAAAGCTTGTTAAGTCAACTCGTTTTTTTTAGCGTGTTCTTTTTCAAAATCCAAATTGTCGGCAAAAATAAATATACTTAATTTCACGCTATATAATTAAGAGAAGCTTCTGCTTAACCTCTTTTTGGGATACCTATGACATCGCAAAAGTTGTTCGTCTGTCCGTCCGTCTGTAAGCACGATAACTCTCGAAGGGAACGAGATTGTGATGAAACTTGGTGTGAGGATTCTTTGGGTCAAGAGTAAGGTCGAATTCGTAGATAGACCCTATAGCCCTACATTTAGGGGTGGGGGTCCAAATTAAGGGGCAAGCAAAATATTTTTAAACAGCTAATGTGATAGTCGGTTAAGGGGTAAGAAGATATTCCGAACACGATGGAGAAATTATTTTCTTGCAGGACAAGTAGTTCGCCCGGAATCCGGCCAAAACCGGAAAGTTTGTTAAAAGTAAAAGTTTTATTTGAAGTTGATTAGATGTTCGATGTAGGGGTAAGAAGACATGCTGAACACGAATATGAAAACCATTTTCTCGCCGGACAAGTAGTTCACCCGGAATCCGGACAAAACCGGAAAGTTTGTTAAAAGTAAAAAGTTTTATTCGATGTTGATTAAGGGGTAAGAAGAGATGTTGAATCTGTATAATATATGACAATCATTTTTTTAGTCGGACATATAGTTCGTCCGGAATCCGGCTGAAACCGGAAAATGTGTTATAAGTTAAATTTTTATTTGAAGTTGATTAGATGTTGGATATAGGGATAAGGAAATACGCTGAATTCGTTTTTGAGCTTTATTTTTTCGCCGGAAAATTCGCAGAACCGGAAAATTCGCAGAAGTAAGGCAGGATCGTTTCGTTCGGCTTATAGGAGTAAACACACATGCTGAATCCATATCTGAGCTTGGTTTTCTTAATGATTAGCTGTTTGGCCTTCTAGAGTAAAAATGTTCAAGGAGAATACAAAACCTATTTGTCTGGATCAAATATTGAATTTTTGGGATCCCATCGGAACCTTTGGTCTTGTCCTGTTAATTACTACAAATAAATATAATTAGGTTTACAAGCATGAAAATAGTTTGTTGCAACTGCCTAATCAAACCAATAGAAAGACGTCTGAGAAAATCAGTCGCCATAGTTTTGCCTAAAATAAGCATTCATTGGGCGTGAGGCGCCGACAAAAACTGTACCGACATTTCTGTCGCGAGAAATGACGAATATTACCAAGTACCGCAAGGAACCTACAATACAATCTGATATCCGCCCTGCCCTGTGACCTGAACTCATTGATAGAACCTCTTGGTCATGTTTTGCACGATTTATGACGGGAGCCAATTCTGTCTACACCAAGCCAAATCGTGTAGCTAGGTTTGCCAAATTGCACAGATTGTCGTCAGCTCGTCATTTTTTTTGTTGCGCCATCTGTACCGTTAGCGCTGTCTCCGCCCCCGCGATGTGCGGAGAGGAGAAGCGGGTGCCCAAAGGTGCTGCTTGAAGTATGCCATCTGCTTACACATTGAGGACACGCCTTAGGGGCGCTGGTGTTGTATTCCACTAACCCACTTGGTAAAGTTAATGATTGTGTATTGCAGTCACGAGTAATTATCTCAACCTTGTTTCATTACCCGAATTCAGTACCGTGAATGTCACACCAAATCTATTTGAGGGGATTAGACATCAGCCAAGCTTGAGGTGTGGAAGTTGTTTATTTGACTAAAAAAAGGACCCATAACAAGTAGTTCGAATATGGACGTTCAGTTTCATGCGAAGAAGAACAAAATGAACGAATAAGGAAGATGTGATACGATAAATTTAAAGAATGGCGAAAAACGAATACGTCAGCTACGATGCTTAGCAGAATAAAATTTTACCAGTAGTTTTTGGGATCCCAAAACGTAAGTGGAGGGATACCTATGACATCGCAAAAGTTGTCCGTCTGTCTGTCCATCTGTGAGCACGATAACTCTCGAAGGGAATGATATATTTTGATGAAACTTGGTGGGAGGATCCTTTGGGTCAAGGGAAAGGTCAAATTCATAGATGGGCTCTGTAGCCCTACATTTAGGGGTGGGGGTTCAAATTAAGGGACAAACAAATATTCTCAAAAAGCTAATGAGATAGTCGATTAAGGGGTAAGAAGACATGCTGAACACGAATATGAAAACCATTTTCTCGCCGGACAAGTAGTTCGCCCGGAAAGTTTGTTAGAAGTAAAATTTCATTTGAAATTGATTGGGTGTTCGATTTAGAGGTAACAAGGCATGCTGAACACTTTGGTGAAAATCATTGTCTACCCTGACAAGTAGTTCGCCCGGAATCCGGTCCAAACCGGAAAATTTGTTAAAAGCAAAAGTTGTTTTTGTAGTTGATTAAATGTCCGATTTAGGGGTAAGAAGGGATGCTGAATCCGTATACGACAATCATTTTTAGCCGGACATATAGTTCGTCCGGGATCCGGCTGAAACCGTAAAATTTTTTAAATTTTTATTTGACGAAGATTAGATGTTGGATATAGGGGTAAGGAGATACGCTGAATTCATTTTTTAGCTTTATTTTTTCGCCGGACAAGCAGTTCCGGAATTTCGCCAAAACCGGAAAATTGGCAGAAGTAAGGCACAACGTCAAAATAAATAGGAAATAGGGGTAAACACAAATGCTGAATCCATATCTGAACTTGGTTTTCTCAGGTGATTAGCTATTTGGCCTTAATCTATTTCTAAATTTTAAGAGTAAAAATGTCCAAGGAGTCTGGCGAAGACTGGATCTGGCGAAGACAAAACCTAATTGTCTCGATCAAATATTGAATTTTTGGGGTCCCATCGAAACCTTTGGTCTTGTTCCTTACACCGATTTCCAAAAAGCAACTGCCCAAAATAGGCTACTTATAGTTTGTAGAAGCTTCATTTATTTATTGCAAATTAGGCGATTCATCATTCAAACGCTTCTAAAAATGATTATTTTGATGTTTTAACACGTGACAACCGGTGCCAGCTTGTTTCAGCCTGTGCCGGCACCGACCAGGCATCGCGGCACCGGGCACTTGCTGTACACTAAAATCGAGAGTGGGCAACCCCTCGTTTCTTCCAGTCCCCAACGTTGTCCCTGACGTTCAAAAGACCTGACGAGCCTGACCCTTATCGTATCCATTTTTGGCCACTGTTTGAATATATGTTTCCGAGTCAGTGATATGATTGCTGAACGCAGGGGCGTCGCAACCCATGACTGACCCGGCCATAACAGACGGTGGATTCGAGTGAAGGAAAAGCTGAAGATTAAATTAAAGATTAAATTATTTATTAATTGAAGATTAATGTCAATGTTTGTGTACGGAATTTAACTGTGAATCTTTACTTTGAATTTCTGACGATAGGTTAAGAATAGAATTGCCAGTTGAAACAGAGCACAGTTTTTCATAGATGATTCACGGGTGGTCGCACTTTGATCCAGCTATTGGGAGATTCCGTTTGGATCGTGGAGGTATGACCCTATTACCAGAACAGTTACGCGTAACCGTGCTTAGCGAGCTCGCGTTCGAATTATCATTTCACTGGTGATTCATTGGTAGCATCACGAAAACATCTAAAGAGTTTTTAATAAGCAAATATCCCTTCCTGAGGGTGATAGCGGAAAAATTTGGACCGCGGGTAGCATAATAGGCTGATATCGACCGAGCGCAGCGAGGGTGATATCTGCCTATCACGCTGCCCACGGGCCAACTTTTCCTCTATCGCCCGAAGAAAAGCAAGGGCGATAATGATTATAACACTAGTACCGTACACTTGTTCTAATTTTCTGGTATTCCCCTGATGTTAAAAGAAAAAAGTTCCAACCGTGCGATATCACTTGTTATCGCATGGCTGGCTGTGCGATAACAATTATCATCGCACGGTTGGAACTTTTTTTCTTTTAACATCAGGGGAAAACCAGAAAATTTTGGCACTGGGTAGGATAGGACTAGTATCATGGGACTGCACAGTGTAGGCTACTGGTGTTATATAGCAGTAATTTTGGATGTGGGGTTAATTAATTAAATATTTCGTATGTGTGTTGTTTAATCAATTATATATTCTTATTAAAGGTTAACTTTTGACATCGAGGTTGATATCGGAAAATAACATCGAGTTATAACAGTACCTATGTTAACTGATATAACTTTTCGAACAGAACCGTTAACAATTAAGCATTGACAATGCACATCATCCAGTAAGGTTGACATTAGTCATATCAACATATGTCGTATCATTGCATACCTGTTCGAGAAAAGTTATTATTGTTTTATTTTTTGGGTTGGGAAGGATTTGTTTTGTTTTGTTGTAGGGTTGTTGGATTCGCCACTCTTGTTGGTTGTAGTGCTTTATTCAGTTATTATTATTCATCATCATTATTATTTGTCTATTTTCTTATCTTTTGAAGAAGGAAGGCAATTGTTTTGGGGATCCCAAAACGTTAGTGACGGGTACCTATGACATCGCAAAAGTTGTCCGTCTGTCCGTCCGTCTGTGAGCACGATAACTCTCGAAGGGAATGAGATATTTTCATGAAACTTGGTGTGAGGATTCTTTGGGTCAAGAGTAAGGTCGAGTTCGTAGATGGGCTCTTTAGCCCTACATTTAGGGGTGGAGGAGGGGGTTTAAATTAAGGGACAAACAAAATATTTTGAAACAGATAATGTGATAGTCGATTATGGGGTAAGAAGACATGCTGAACACGATGGTGAAAACTATTTTCTCGCTGGACAAGTAGTTCGCCTGGAATCCGGCCAAAACCGGAAAGTTTGTTAAAAGTATAAGTTTTATTTGAAGTTGATTAGATGTTCGATTTGGGGGTAAGAAGACATGCTAAACACGATGGTGAAAACCATTTTCTTGCCGGACAAGTAGTTAGCCCAGAATCCGGCCAAAACCGGAAAATTTTTCAAAAGTAAAAGTAGGCTACTATTAGAAGTTGATTAGATGTTTGATTTAGGGGTAAGAAGACATGCTGAACGTGATGGTGAAAACTATTTTCTCGTCGGACAAGTAGTTAGCCCGGAATCCGGCCGAAATCGGAAAGCTTGTTAAAAGTAAAATTTGTATTTGAAGTTGATTAGACGACAGATTGAAGGGTAAGAAGAGACGCTGAATCTGCATATGACAATAATTTTTTACCCGGAAATATAGTTCGTCCGGAATCCGGTTGAAACCGGATTTTTTGTAATAATTTGTAGTAAAAAGTTATTTGAAGTTGATTAGATGTTCTTTATATACGGATAAGGAGATACGCTGACTTCTTTTCTGAACTATCTTTTTTTTGGCTGGACAAGTGGTTCGCTCGGAATTCGGCCGAAACCGGAAATTTGGCAGAAGTAAAGCAGGAAATTTCGATCAGCATCGTCAAAACAGATATGGTTTATACAGGTGTATCTGAACTTGATTTTCTACGAAGATTAGCCTGGCGAAGACTGGATCTGGCGAAGACAATTAAGATCTAGTTGTCTGGGTCAAATATAAAATTTTTGGGATCCCATCGAAACCTTTGGTCTTGTTCATTTATCAATCCCGTACGGTCATCGTTCTTGGTGAGGAGTAAATTGTTATATGTAAGTATTGTAAATAATAAAATAACCTGGACCTGAAATGCCTGGCAAAAAGTCTCTCTTAGGGACTATCGGCTAGATCCCAGCTCACAAAGGGCTTTCCCCTCCATCAAATTAGCGGGATTACAAAGTTGCTTAGTATTCTCATCACTCTTGCTAATAGCCAGGGGTACGGGCAGCCCCGCGTTTTGGGCATTCGGTCATTTAGTGTTTGCGTCATTTAGTTGGCGTCTGAGTCTTGGAAAAAAAAATTGGGGGGGGGGACTTGAACCACGTTAAAAGCTAGAAATCGCATGGGAAGTAGTTAATGTTGCCAGAAAAAAAGGCGGATTAAAAAAATTTCGCCTCTGGCGCTTTAATTTGTCTTGGGTATAGCCGTTAGCGACGTTGTCGCTTTGCAGCAACGGGGTTATTGGTCGGCACATTTCCAAGTCCTGCTGGCAAACTGGACGTCCCCTAAAGGTGAAAGGCTAGTGAAGGCGGGATAAGGCTAGTGAAGGCGTATCCCTGAAAAAATATAAGTAGAAGAGCGTGAAAATGCGCCATCTTTAAACTTGATATAGTACATGCTATGTACTTTTTACATTGTAGCTTCTTGAATGCCACTCGCTGTGTTTTTAGAAGAAAAGAAAATCGGTAAAAATCAGGTACCGAAATCGGTCAATTTTACCAGGTTCGTCTCCCCCAATGAAATAAGGTTCGGGACGCCCCTGGGTACGGGGTAGCCAAATCTAAGCAAGAACAAATAAGTCAATAGAACCTCCGTCTTTGGACCCATGCACCGACTTCGGCCGACAAAACTGAGCAGAGCTAGAGCTACTTGCTGAGCTTCGAGTTGAGGCCCGCCTACTTTCCTCTTGGCCTCTGCCCATTGAGGTGAAAAGGCCGTAGCAGGCAAAGAAAATTGGTAGCAGGCGTGTATGACCCGCCTCTGCTGTGACGCCACAGTCTACTGCGATGAGCTGTTCGTAGAGGTAACAAATTGTGATGTTCCGCGTCTCCTAACCTCCGCTCGTTTGCATCGGGCAGGGCATCGGGAATCTATTCGACTACGCAGTCCGCATGGTCGTATTACAGAGATCGGGGGTTCTCTGGCTTATTTCTTCTTGGCCAAAGGGATCAGCGCGTTGTTTACCGGTTGAAAAAATAGGAAATAAATTTTGTGCTCCGACACTGGTCTTCTCAGCTCCCAAGGGAGGTTCTCGACAATACTGAGGGTAAATACTCTTGATGACTATCTCTCCTTGCCGATGCAGAATCTCCGGCCTCTCCGGGTACCTAGCGGAAGAAAGGCAGAAGTGGTATCACTATCACAGCGCTCCCAAAGATCGCCGTTATTGTTTGACACAGGATTTGAGTCGTTGAGTTTGAGTCGTTACGGAGACGTTTACTCCTTCTTCCTGAGGATCACTGGCGGGTATAGAGTATTATCAGAGTGTCTCCACATCTCATTCCTCAAAAGAGCCAGCGAGATAAAAGTGCGAACACATGTCGATGGTGAAATGTTGATGAAGGTTAATACGAGATTAGGATCAAGAACTTTCAGGCAAATTTCTTGAACTTCGCTTAAAACAAACAAAACAAAGAATCTCGACTTCCCGTGGGTTTTTGCAGTAGATGAAAATGGAACAGGGAAAGCGATTTCCGGAGCAGGTTTCCAGTGCTGATCGTGATGAGCTTCGCTCGCTGGAAGGTGATTCTGAAAATCCTGCAAAAACGCTCCTCTATGACGAACAAATCGTGTCGCCACCCTTCTCCGCTTTGAATGATAAATAGCTTCGTAATAGCCTGTACCAGTTCATCGCTCCAAGCGGATTAGTGTTTCCCTCCCCTGCTCCATTATCAGCATCCATCACAAAGAGACAGTACAATAGATCCATGGTAATTTGTTGTCCGTCTTGCACAGGTTAGACTATTGGTCTAAGAATATGCTGAATGTCGAACATGTTGAAGAGATAAGCTGTTTGTAGAGGTAACTCCAAGCGGATTAGTGTTTCCCTCCGCTGCTCCATTATCAGCATTCATCACAAAGAGACAGTACAATAGATCCATGGTAATTTGTTCTCCGTCTTGCACAGGTGACCTGTTGTCACATACTGAGACGGGCTATTGGTCTAAGAACATGCTGAAGAAATAAATTGAACTGAACCATTAAGCCCCGTTCACAAGCATGCCTAGCCCATCACGGATGCCCAGGCACGTGCCTAGCATATCCGTTCACACCCATGCCTAGGCACAGATTTTGGGCCAGGCACGGAGTTCTAGGTTCTAGAACTCGGTAAAGTCTGGTCTTCACCTCCCGGAACTTCCGGAATCTGGGCTTCCAGATTATTCTTTGACTTCTTCTGTAAACTGAATCTGGAATATGAACCGGTCCGAAAGTACATCGAAATAATCCGGAAAAAGGGGCTTTTGAACTTCCAGATTTCCGGAATTTTTAAGTATCGCAGAAGAAATTCAGAAAAAATCTGGGAACCCAGATTCCGGAAGGTGAAGACCCGACTTAACTCGCTAAGCTTGGGCACGTGCCTAGGCATCTGTGCTTGGCTAAGCATGCTTGTGAACGCGGCTTTAGGTAATGAACAGAATTCCCAGAGGGAGTACTTTAAAGGACAGATCCTACTTATGATGCTAATTCATTCTACTTCAGTAGTATTTCCATCAATTCTCGTTCAGGAGATTCTACAATTTATAAGTGCATCCTATCTCCTCTATTGGCATTACACTGAGTATCACGCTTGCGACATTTGTCCTCTTTACGTGACATATCAGGCTCCCGATCGCTGTAGCAGACCAGTTATGCAAATATTGCCACGTTTTTCCTCTAAGGGAAGGGAAATGTAATGAGGTTAAAAACAGCTGAAGCTGTTTTTAACCTCATTACAGTTTCAAAGTAGTCGACTGTCTCAGAACATCTCAGAAGAAACACTATGTAGTGCAAGAACTCCTTTAAGGATACATAAGCTGGGCAAGGTAAACCTTTTATCTAAGTCGGCTTTTGGTCTTACTACTCACTTTCAATCATAATTTAATCCACGTGCGTTACGATCTGCAACAACAAAAATAGACAGAAAATCAACAAAATTGTCAAACACAACACAATCTCACCTCTATTAAGTATTGCACGAGACGCCACTGTAAAAAAAATTTACCATACAAAATGTCTAGAAAACCGAGAGAATTCAAATAGACTATTTACAATGTCTCAGACGAAATTCAGATCGACCTATCACTGGACTCTTGCCTAAAAGCATGGGGGAACTGATAACCCCCAGGGGCGGCGGCTATTAGAACACGAATACCTTCCGACAACACTGCTATACAAGAATAGGTACTGTCAGAATTTTCATAAGAGATAACACTCGGATGCGCAGTCTAAACAGATAACAATTGGGATGTTTTCTGTTATGATTTTGCAAATGTAATCCATAACAATCATTGCCAGGAAGAGCATCTGCTGACTTTTCCGATGTCATGGTGACAAATAAAAAAGCCAGCAGATGTTTTTCGGCAGTGTTTCGGCTCTTCCTGTATGCATAACTTTTTGAAAAACATAACAGATGTTATCAGTGTCATTTGCTGAAACTGCGCATCCTTGTGTTATCTGTTATGAAGCTTATGACAGTTTAATGTACCACCCGAAGAACGTTCAACTTCAAAAAGTATAATGTTTTTCTTTTTATGTGAAGATGGAACTTTTAAAAAGGATCCGATTTAGAAGTTTGACTTCAGTGTTTGAGCCTCGTAGACGGTCCAGGGACATAACGGTGAAAACCAAAGAACTAATTTGATGCGGAATCGCGCCCTTGAGTTGATAACATCATCGCCTGAAAGACAAAAATGTTCCTCGGGCCAGATTTAAACCACAAACTTCGGCTTAGTTGCCGAATTGAAAAAAAAGTAAAGCCGAAGGTAGCTGGTTCAAATCCTGCCCTAGGAGCATTTTTGCCTTTCAAATCACTACTTCTAACGTTCGTACCGGCCTAATCTCACATTGAGAGATTAGGACAGGCAGATTGCTGGTTATTTCCTTCCCCAACTTTGTCCCTGACGTTCGCCAGCCTGACGAGAACTCAAACTACAACTCTTCTACTGCATATCACTGAGGGACACTATAAATAAACAATACAAAAAAATTTTTTACTTTAAAAGTTCGATGTCAGCTAAGTTACTCGTGTTCCATTAGCGTTTCTTAACTTAGTTTTTACGCCGCATAGAGAATATATATGTGCCGACATCAGCAAAATAGTTAATCAATTTGCTCTACAAATTTCATCCAAGAAAACAACAATTCAGTTCCCCATTTCAGCAATCAATTTTCGCAAACAACCAATCAGGAGAGTCCTATTACAACCACTAATTAGCAATGTCGCAGAGGAAACTGCGTCTTAAAGCTGATTGCCTAAGTTTTTGGCGGAATACTCGTAAGACTAGTTCCAGAAAATTCTCCATGCTTTGTCAAAAAGGTCAACTGGTTTGCGACAATATTAGCACAAAAAACATGTATTTACATTCCGAAATTTCCTCCCCACGGTTTATAGTTGATATTCACCATCAGTGCGGGGATAGGCCTAATATCCCGAGTGCCCCTCGGTTTAAAAAATTCTATAACTATGTCGACTTCCAATTTATTCGCTGATGACACAAGATTAAAATTATACCTAGGCCCTAATTCCGACAAGACACGAAAATGGGTTTAACTCTTATCAATCTACCCAAATAAGCCTCTCGGAAACCAATAATATCGAACCACCGAGTGCATAAGCTCTAAAACCCAGGCTTCACTTTCCAGAGTTGCGTTTTCAGGCTCGCGATTCTCAACCCATGTTAGTCACAAGTCGTTTTTACGGAGCGCATGCAGTGTGCATCCTAAAGCTAGGTGCCCACAGAACGCGAATCTTTTCCGCCACGCGGCGCGAAACAAATTCGAATTGGAGTTGAACGGCGCGGCACGAATTTTTTCCGATCGCGACGTCAAATTCGCCCAGGCGAACGCGAATTCGAGTTCTGTGGGCACCTAGGGGTGCCCACAGAACTCGAAACAGGGGTTCCGCGTTCTGTGGCGTCAACCGTTTTTAGCTCCCGTGTTCTTTCGGGTTCAACACCGAACCCAAACATAAACGGATTCGGTAGAGTACCAAATCCTGTTCCCGGTTCTCTTATGCAAAACACGGGCACTAAAAACGGTGACAACACAACGTGTTAGGATTCGAGTCCAACACGCTAATAGCTGAAAACGCAACTCAGATTTTTCTTCCGGATTAAAGACGTCCATACCTGAGTTTGATATGACGTGTGTAAGCAAAGTATACGGCATGAAACGAGTCTTTCTTTTTTTTGTATTACAGAGGAAAGACTCATTTATCTATTTATTGTGATTGTTTGATATGGGACCGAGGTAACGAGCGTGCATCCCTGCCGGTCCCCAGTGACTGACTTATACTTTTGGCATGTGTGTCGTGAACCTAAACCTAAAAGAACCTGATCTCGAGTTCTCTAGATTCTTTCCGTTTAAGTTTTTTACAATGTCCTCGGGCTTTTGTACGAAGAAATTGTCACGTGCAAAATGATTCAATAGTTATTGATGCATGCAGGAAGCAGAAAAATATTTGTAATGGAAAAAAAAAAACGGGTCATTAGTCCAATTCAACAGGGAAAATGATTTGCTGGGAGCACCACTGGGGCGTCATCCAACGAGAACCGATGAAACCTTTTTAGAGTCGAGAAAGCTAACTTTACACTAATTAATTTTTAGAGGCTCACGGCCCTTTTTGTGGACTGTGTTATTATTCTTACCAAACAACCCAGGAAATTGCGATAGCTCAAGTCCGTCGTGAAAATAAAACCCTTGAGCCTCTCAAAAGTTTGCCGACGCACTTCAGTATACTTCAGGACCACCTTAGCTGGCGATCAGGCATTCACCCGTATCGAAAAAATTTCCTGATCCCGGATATTCACTTCTCCGAGAGGCTTATCACTTTTTGGTCACAGGTATCTCACACCAGTCTAGCACACTAAGCCCTTTTTTGATAACCATGCTCAAATGCTGGGGATGCTGAGCATGGTATGTATCTCAAACGTCTGTGTACCCTCTTCCCGAGAGGGGTACCAGGATACATAAAGCCAAAATATAATCCTGTTTTGTCTAGAGTGTTGTGTACTGGTACCCATCTGAAGAATAAGGGTATCCAGATGTATGAGCCCCATCGACACACCAGCCCAGCGTTTGAGCATGGTTACCAAAAGGTGTGCTAGACTGACACACACAAATAATTCTCTGTCGGAAGGCTAATCCAGCGTTAGTGACTCCACACCGAGGCACTCCTTCAAATCACTGTCATACTCCACAAATCCGGTGGAATCGCCGAATTCCGGAATCGCTCCTACTGTATCCGGCGTGTATTTGAAATAAAACTCATCTTTCCGGACTGTTCTGGCTTCTAGCCGTTTTCGTAAGGAGTTCACAGGGTTGCCAGATAAGTCCGCTACGTCGTTCAATAACGCGTGCCGCTCTCTTGCGGTTGTGCAATAGCTCGTCTGGGGTAAGGGGTTATCACTTATTTCGAAGGTGTACTTCGTCGGCTGGCGGCACGGGGCTTCTTCCATCAAGTCGTAGCTGCAATGGTCTGGAAAACGAAAAATATCGTGAGGCTTTTTGTGTACTTCCTGTTCGAAAAGCCCTGATTTTTTTTCCAGGTCCTACGAAAGCTGTACTTTCAAGTTCTGTTATGCCCCCGTGGCAATATTTTTCCTTCTCTCTCACAATGGAAAGAACCAATACGAGTGGCTAATTTACAGATCATCTCCGAATTACTCTATTTTTTTTAGGAGAAAGGTTACCAAGATGTCGTTCACGAGGGAGGCCTTGGTTAATAGCAAGCGGTGAACAACAAATTATGAGCTCTGTATATTATTTAGTTCACACGCTGTCAACTCGGAGATGGTATAAGTTATCGCGATGGGATTGCTTTTACACGACACGAAAATAATTACGTGCAAGTTTCCACCACAATGACATAAAACATGCCTTTCCATACTTTATCCCTTGTTTACGAAATCCCCAACCAGAATTGTTTAATTTATAAAATACTAATTGGCAAGCATGCACGTTTCGCACTGTATTTATTTTCAATAACTATTCCGTTGCAGCAGGAATCACCAACGAGGCGAACTGTTTAATTAAAGCAAAGAATGCGTTTTAAACCATCCGGAACTCCGGGCAGCCGCAATGCACACTGGCGTTTGCCACTCGGTCACCTACTTAAGTTAGCATCTGTCAATCAACGCGACCGCAAAGTCCCAAATGAATTTTTTGTGGTAAACCGAGGTAGCAGCAATGTTAAGGCAAGTAATAATGCAAGAACTCGTAATAACAGTACTGTGTAGTAAAACTCGCCCTTCTCACAATGCATCCTTAGCCCCAACTATGAAATTGCCGACCACTATTACTGTATTCGAAACTTCTGCAATCTCACGTCTCTTTCCAAAATGTTTTTCCTCATCCCTACTGCCCCCCTAAAAAAAAACCGCGCCTACCCATAACAAAATCAGGAGACGTCCCTACTCTCATCCCTATACACACCAAGCCAGAAACGCATAAAAAAAAACTTTGTGCGGTAGGTGTTCTTTGACGCCGTGAATAATTCAGATATTACTATCAACAAAACTACATAATTATTCTAAAGAATAGAATAATCGCTATTCTCCTCTTTTTGTAGTATTTTTGCCTATTTTTACCTCCGAAGTTTTGACGATAAGCCCAGTTGGGTTATTTTTATATTTCCTGCCTTTTATGTACGTGACAAAAACACAAAGATCTACAGATATGCTGTGAAACAGATATGCCTTATGGTGCAATGCAATCAGAGACGTCACTAAATATTCCTTCAGCCCAAGCTGACTGTGAATCACAATTGACAAACGGATACGTCAGCTGAATTTTATTAGAACTATAATTCGGCCCTTCTTGGCAAGGGCCCTATTCAGGCTCAAGCTAGAAAATGAACTTCAAAATATAGAAATATATCGGAATATAGGTCTAATAAAATTCTCCTGATATTTAGCACTGTCAATTAGGGAGCCGTCACGTATGGGGAGGGGACAGTCAAGTTTTCCGAAAAACTGTCGGTAAAAATGGCCATCCGGTCGGTAAATACCTTACCCCCCCTCCACCGAATTTTGTGTGTGTGGGGTAGTTGCGACTCTGAATGCAATACAGATACAGATAGCCTAGAGGCTATCTGGTGTGAGCACCCGCTGGATATTTACAGAACACGATACCGATTTATGCTCGGCGTATTGGGTCAGAGACAGAACTTCGTATGACTCTTCATTCTTGGCTACACTGTAAACAAAAATCTCCGCTTCCCGATAACTTAATCTGCAGTATTTTGCATTCTACACTGTAAAAAGTTTCTTCGAGTAAAGACTAAAGTTAACTGTAGTATTTGCTACTGGGATTGATCTTATCTTCACTGGGATAAGATTAATCCGAATTAGAGATAATCTTATTTCAACAGAGACAAGATTAATCCCAGTAGCAACTCCTGCAAGATTTTTTTTTTTACAGTGCAGCGTTGTAATCCTCCGACGAATTTCGACGAAAAACGAATTTTGCAGGATTCGGAATAAAAATCTCCGAATTCGGTAATGCATGATTACTAAAGTCCGATGTAGAAGAGACTTTTTTTGTGTACAACCAAGTTGCTCTTCGCCTTTACAGACTCCCGCGGGTCTGCGGCGTGAGACTGTTCTGCTTGGATAATCAGGGAGGCGGCGGACCCCCTCTTCAGGCGCTTTCCTGCGGGGAAGGCCCTCGTCAGGGAAGTGCGTCCACAGTTCGATTATGACCGTGTTCCACCCTACTTACCGCTGTAACTACGCACGACATCACGGGTTCTGACTTCTAAACACATTTTTCTACTTTTGGCAAAATATCGCGCCACGCGCTAGTCGCACAGTTCGCGTCACCGAGATCGTAGTTACCACGCTTACTACACTCCCGACCTTGGTAAGCAAGTTTTTATTATTAAAGTTTAACTGAAAAGCCAATTTATTTGTGTGTCATTTAATTGGATACACTGAATCATTTGGATTCTGCAAAGGGATTTTTTTATTTTCCACTATCTGCTCTAGCCATGAGGCTCAGAATATCTCCGGCTGTCCCCACAGCGAAAATTCTACCATGACGCGGGAAATTTTAATCTCAACACAAATGCGGCTTTTCAGTGGGCAGTGGTGAGATTGGTGACGATTGCTTAGTGCCTGAACAAATTTTTTTTATAAATCTTTCTCGTAAGGCATACAACAAAAATACAAGCGCATAGACGCACCACAAATCACACGGAAATTCTACTATTTGAAAATCTGGTTATTCGTGAATAGCAGAACAACGAAGTAACGCATTTTCAGAGGGTCTTCAAGCCAATTTAATCCCAGCCCTTTTCGGTTAAACTTTAATTACTAATTCGAGAAGGATGGAACGGTCAGCGTAGTAACTTCTCACGAGGCTGGAACGAAAATAGTAACTAACAGTTACTACTGTAAGAAGGGTGGAACACGCTCAGTTTTCGGTGTTTTATTTGTTGTTAACCTTGGAAAACAAATCCTACAAGACCCAAGCCCACGCCCCATCCTGCCCCCCCCCTTTTCGCCGCAATTCGAGTCAGGCCTGGCAGAGCAGCTTCGCAACCGATTCCGGTAATACTCGGTATCAGCGTAGCTTCGTGCCCTCATTCGTGAGCCGGCTCAATTCCAAAGCAGTTTGATCAACTGCTAGTATATAAATATATGTTATCTTGTTTTGTTGTTGTTGTATTTATTAATTCTACGTTTGACGTCATTCTATCTTGATACAGTTATTTTTGTGGACAAAAAAACGAAAATTCGGCTAGTCCGTGAATGGTTTGAAAAATATATTGAACTGAATGTAGAACCTGCGGCTTAAATAAAAGTTAAACTTACCCGCCGGTAAGCCATCCACATCCCACTCCAAAACCGGTTTTCCGTCAACGTCCTGAAGATGAGACGTTAGTAGCGTTTTAATCGCTTTGCTCGACGTTAGCTGGAAGGGCGTTACGCCATTATACGTCCCAAGGGTTGGGTCAGCGCCATAGGCGATCAGAAGGCGAACTAATTGGAGGCTGCCAAACTCTGATGCTTCATGAAGAGGTCTGGAAACAAGCGAAAAGTATAAAACACGTGTGTATGATATGTAAAACTGAAGAAGAAAAATCTGGATCAATTTTCAAGGGTATGCCAGGAGTTGTCTGACCCAGGAGTGATTTTCTAAAAGACACAAACGTATCATTAAAGACGTTTCTCCGCCATCCCACAAAGATTTCCTTTTTTCCTTATTATGTATAACCATAGACATTCCTTCAGCCAAAGCTGATTAATCCTGAACAGGACTAATCCTGAGGAAGATAGCTCTAATAAAATGTAGCTGACGTATCCGGTTTGCATTGTCAAATATGTATAACCACCTTATTGGATGTTATCAGGGACCCATACATTTCCTATAATGACTCGCCATTCAGGGGGCTTGTCATTTCCTATGCTTCTATGTTGCTATGTTGCCCGAGTCTCACCTAATTTCCAAAAATTCCACTTGGGTCGAATCGGCGTTCTTGCTCAGATAGAGCCAATCCCGGGCCTCCTTCCCGGGCAATATTTTATCCCCGTGGGTATTTCTCGAACTATCTGACGCTCGGTCAAGAGCCCATCAGAAATCTCTTATTGACAAGCCCCCTGAATGGCGAGTCATTACAGGAAATGTATGGGTCCCTGATGTTATGTTATTAAGATGTTCTTGACAAAAACGGCAAGTTCGGCAATCCATGGCAATGCTGTAAAAGTTCATTTTGCAATAAAGTATCAGTATCATTAAGAGGCTGTGGCGCAAAAAGAGTGTTTCGGCGTACGTTTATGTGGCCCACGAAATCTGTTTCCGAGCCACAAATAAGATTTTTGTGGCTCGCTCTGTGGCTCAAATTGACAAACAACTATCGAGGTGATTATTCTGTGGCTCGAATTCGACGAGAAACTGGAATTTGACGGCAAAATATAGACCAAATAATAAAAAAGCGGGTAGACATGAGGATCATTCTAGTACTGAAGGGTAACGGCACAAGCCCGAGGTTCTATTTACTGAGATTTTACATGTATTTATATTTTCAGGTATTTAAAATGCATGCAAATTTGATTTACCGTAATGCTTACCTTTTCGACGCCCTCTGCGCCCCGCCACTGATGGCCAAAAAGGATCTATGGCAGGTCAACTGCCGGCTAACTCGTTGTTTTGGGGCGATCGCCGCCAAAATTGTATTCAAAAGTACAGGAAGGTACACTTTGCCTGTGTGCATCACCAAGTCACTACAGAACCCTTCCTTTCGCTCCCTTTGCCCCCCACCCCCTTCCAGCCCGAACGAGCGCGTCCGCAGAGTTTTCTTGGAGCGAGTCACCAAGATGGCTCCTGCCGCACTGACTGGTACCGATAGCTTCAAGCTCTTTCAAGCTTTTGTTCAAGCTTTCTAAAATAAAATTCAGTTTTTCTTTATGTTTATGTTGTTTAAAGGACACCTGAATGAGGAGTACCAAGTATCATCCCTATCTGTATGACTTCCGTTAACATTGCCTCCAGAAAACCCAATCCAAATACGAAATAGTGTTTCCAAGCTATGATTTTTGCTCCATTTTGCATCTGTCCTTATTTCAGTACCGAACAATTTTGGAAATGAACAAATGTCTCCAATCAACCCTTCTTCTGGAATATTTTTTAACCAGTTAAGCCCAAACCTGGCCCAAACGTATAACTAGAAGAATTTTTTTTTTTTTTTTTTTTTTAAACGAAACTTTCACAGCATTGGATTGCCAAACTTGTCGTTTTCGTCAGGTTTTTTCGTCAATTCCAATACGACCCGGCCGGCGCTGTACAAGATTTGAATGAATTGCGCTTTTTGTCTTGGAGTCTGCATGTGCAAACCTCTAGAAACGAACATCCCTATTTTGAAAACGTCACGCTCAGGAGAAGGATGCTCTCCGTGGCCATGTCTGTAAATACATTCTCCATGGTGTGTTCAAGTATGGTTTCATTGTTCAGGTGTCCTTTAAGACTGCGTTAAGTCTTCGATAGTCTTTGTTATATGTTACTTATCAAGTTAATATGGATTCATTCATATTAAAAAAAAAAAAGATTCTGGTGTTTTGGTTTTTTATCAGATTATTTGAAATGTGAATGATTGGCATTTTAACTACGCATTATGCTTGACTACGCAGCACATCATTTAGGATCAAGCGATCAATGTTACATTTGTGTTGTTTTTAATGAATAATAAAAAAAAATCGCCAACTTTCAATATCTACTTGACAAAATTACAACCGATTGTAGCACTCCTCGCGCATTACGAACGCAGTTTCGTGCCTTCTTTCGTGCAGTGTTACTATTACTAGGCTTAGCGGTTTAATTCGATATAGAATACGTAACTTTCACTGTTCGTCAAAACTGACTACTCAGAAACTATTTAAGCAGTCGTTATTCTCTCGACTTGGTTAAAGTAGACCACCAAATTAGGGAAATAACCTGAAAATGCTGTCAAAATTAAACAAAAGAATTCGAACTAAGAAACCATATAAACAGTCGTGATTCTGTCGTCTTGTTTCAAATAGGCCCCCAAATTAAGGAATTACTGCCGCAAGTACGGTAAGAAACTATACCATACCTGATGCCACCTTGCGCACTGGCACTCACGTCAGCCCCACACATCAGCAGCAGATGGGCAACAGGTAGATGGCCTTTCCCACAGGCCTCGTGGAGAGGGGTATACCCGGCGTTGTCTTTGACTGACGGGTCGGCGTCGGGTTTACTGAGAAGATAGGCCACGCCCTCCTATAAACAAAGAAGTCAGTAGGCCTACCTCTGAAGAAATACCCTTGCCCTGCCAAACGCACTTGCTAGCAACAAGGCACTGTAGCTGTTGTTTTACTATATGTACTAGTGATGAGGCCAGTTAACACTGGACTTACCTTACCTTCGACCTTAGTTCCTCCAGCACTTCTAGAGGCGCTTAGGGCATCCAAGAAGAGTCGCTAGTCCTCTCAAATATGTCGCTGGCCAAATATCTACCATTCGGGTACAGTAGAGGTATGCTTATGTGAACAAATACTTCAATGTGAACAGTGCAGTTTTGGGCTAACTGGTAGAATGAAGATCCAAAATACCTATACAGGTGCTTTCAGGTGCCCTTCTTACCTACTCTGGCTAACTGGTAGTTAGTTGTAGACACAGCAAGTGCATGAAAATGGCAAAGTCCACTGTTAACAAACGTTCACATAAGCATACCTCTACTGTACGAGCATTGGAGTTCCGGAGACCCAAATGGCAGGTACGGCAAATAGTGTTTTTCGGCGACCCAATTCTTCTTTATACTTCCGGTTGCACTAGAGGACAGGATTCGGGAGTCCAACTGATTTCCATCCTAACCGGATCACCCAGGTATCTCCACTGGCGGATCTCTCGATACAGTGATCAGTGTACCCTGTAGCCAGTTTTCCTTGGTCAGGTCTTTCCAGTCTCGAAAACGGCAGCAGTTTTTGGTACCAAGACCCTGTCTGTTCATCGATTACGTCCCATCCTCCCGGAACCGTACTCACCCGTCCGCAACAGACCACAACGCGACAAGTTCCCAAATTGACTCCCGTCTCCACACAGCACTATCCCGTCTCCACACAGCACTAAATGTATCGAAGGAGTTTCGTCCCAAGTTTTGTTGAGCTGTACAACAGCCAGTAAAACTCATCACTGTTATTGTTGAATTTCTGAGTTTTAGTCTTTGACCTTTTAATTACGTTTTGTTTTATTTTATGTAAGCATTCCAATGAAATTACGTTTGACGTAAAGGTTTAAATTCGGTGAGCATGATGTGAAAGAATAATTCCGATGGCATATGACGAACTGTATTATGATTATTACTGAAATGAAGAATTGACTGATTACATATATATATATTTTAGTGTGACTATGTATGACGTAAAGGTCAATTCGGCGCATGCGGTGTGACAGTTGCCTTTTCAAGCTATTCCCGGACTTCAGAGCGTCAATACCAATTTTTGGGTCTCTGATACGGGACGAATGTTGATTAATGGTCGCTTACCAAGTATCCGACCCTGGCTACTTTATGAAGTAGGGTTTCTCCGATGCTCTTGTTCATTGAGAATTCTTTCAACTTGATTCCGACATCTAGCGGTGGTGCGCGAACTGCAGCGGACGATGAAGTCCCAGCAACTGGAGTAGTCTGGAAAAAAGCGTACATGAGCGATACGTTGTAGGCTACCGGGCACTCATCGGTAGTGGCCACACAATACAAGAGGCCGGTTCTGGTTCCGCTGGTTAAAGGCACAGAAAACTTGACTACGCAACTTTCGCCATCAAACCGACCTGGGGGGCTTAGATAAATATACAGGGACTTATTGTCGACCTGACCCCCCTTCTTTGTTATCCCCTCCTTAGTGTTCCCAAAAGCTAGCTGGCAGGCCCTTGCCCCTTACGCACTGTAAAAGTTCGCCTTTTGCCGTGTATCGGGATAGTAGTCAAGAGGTCGTGCGTTCGATTCCTACTCCCGGCACACGCCTTTTGCTTTTTTTTTCTACTAACTCGAAAGTCGAATTCTCGGAAACTGCCCGGAAACTGCAATGGTCGTAACGAGAATTTTTCTTACTCTCAATATCGACTCAGGGTACATTCTTGATATGTCAGCTAGCTCCCCCAGTCAAGTTTCCTGTTCCTTTAAGCTTGCGCTTTTGGCCAAATCTCGCGTCGCTTTCATTGAACTGAATTTGCACTCCGCAAGTTTTAGACAGCGAAGCGAATTGTTCTAGAAAGCGAATCCACGAGAGGAGTGGAAAGTGATCTCGAAAAGTTTATTTCGTGGAACGGCTTTCCATGAGGTTTTGGGCGAGATTTGCTTCGCTTTTCGGATAGCGGAACCGTGAGAACAAATCGCCATAATGTCTATATGCAGCCATGGCTTCTGACAGTTAGGAGGTTTTCGACGGTTTCCTTGTAAAAAAAAAATAAAAAATGTGCTTTGTAGTTTAATGACCGCTCTTACTTATTCTGCTTTTTATCTTATCCCTAGCTCTCTTGCTGAACAATAAGTTCCCGAAATTCCCGCCTTTCGCCATTGTTTCGTTCTGTGCCTGGGACATTTTAGCGCTTTTTCGGCTTTGCCAAGTTTTGCCAGCCACGCTACGCAAACTTCGCCGAAAAGCTTCAAAGTTCGCCGAAAACTCTTTCACACACGACGACACGAGACGCTGCGGACACGAGTTGCTTTCATTTTGGAGGACACGGTAGGCCACCAGGTCTATCTTCTCTTTTGGACTTCTTTGCTTTAGCTTTATTTTTCCCACTTTTCAACCATGGCGCGTTCGGTTTTCAACTATTTTGCGTCCTTCCACCGCGTCGGAGAGCGGGAAGGCTGGAAAGAGTTGACAAGCACTAGCAAGAAAATCGCTTATTTCACGCGGTAAGTAGCCCAATATTATTTACGAAAAACGATATTTTCGAGCATACTAGATGGATTAGGTAGTGATGAAGGACAAGTGTACATATATTAAACCTACATTGTGACCGGAGACTCGGGCATGATTCAATCAACGGCCATGTGCCTAAGCTAGGGACTGTCGGCTCATCCCCAGTTCTCAAAGGACTCTCCTCTTCGTCTCATTAGAAGGATGATTAGTTTCACAAGTTTCGTTTTTTCCATCTTGGGCGGCTTTGAGCGTGAAGAGGACCCTTGCCAAGAAGGGCCGAAATATAGCTCTAATAACTTTCAGCGACGTATCCGTTTTACACTGTCAAAAACTTGACCGTTCATTCCTCAACAGAGCCAGGGATAGATAAAGGGCAGTGCTTCCACTCCGGGCAGTCCGGGCACTACCAAAATAAGTATGAAATGAAGTAGAAAAAGAAGTAGATACGTTAAAAAAAAATGCACAAGGGCATTCTCGATGGGGAGGATGCAGTCACAATTTGTGCCGAATCTGTCAGAAATTTAGTGGCAATTTGGGCTTTATGCTAAAATATTTCAAATTCTCAAACCAGTTTTAAACCATTTTAAAATGTTAAAATTCAAAAATGAAATTTTTAAGTACAAATAGGCTAGCAACACTAAAAAGCGCAGCACTATCGGATTCTAGGCGTCGCTTTTGCGAAAACCGCTTTGACAGTACGGGCCTATTGCTGTGGCCGATTCCAGTGCAGCTTCTAACTACCGAGCCCAAGATTTCTTTTTCTGCAGAATGCAGATAGCTTTTAATGTGGCCCTAAGACCTCAAGAATTTCCAGAAACATCAACAACGGAGAGGGTGAAACCCCCACAGCAGCCTCTAGCATCTTTCTGCCAATATTTAACCATTTCCAATACAGGTTCTCAAACGAATGTTTCTTAGATCCCAAGCCTATAGCCGGAAAAAACCCAATAAAACTCCACTCGACCACCTTCTCTAAACCCATAAAACTCTCTTTCTTCTAAAACCCATAAAACTCCACTCGACCACCCTCTCTTAATGGTTACAAAGCTGATTTCTGTTAAAATAGTGCCCTGCAGGATCTTTTTATTTTTAAATCAACCTACTTTTCTGCTACAGTAGAGAGCCTTTTTTTTGCTAAAATCTTGCTAAAATGCAGAGATTTTGTACAAAGATTAAATGATGAGATAGTAATTAGGAGACCGGAAAGTAAGTAGATAAGTAGATCCGAAATCTGGTAAGTAGAAAAGGCTGAAAATAAGTATTCTACTGCCAAAATAAGTAGAAGTGGGAGCACTGGACTTCGATTATATCATGAAAGACATAAAGGGGTCGTAAAATGTTATCAAGACATGCACGAAGTTGCCCGAGAGTGAATTAACTAGGCCAGCCACGTAAGGCTGGTCGGGGTGATTAAATTAACCCTCCGTCGATTGTTCAATGGCGGAGAACAGAGAGACACAATGACCGAACTGCAGGAAATTTTTTTTTGATAGCAACGAAATGAGTTTAGTGTAGCAAGATCCCTCTTGGAAGGGTTGGAAGTAATCACAAACTGACCTTTCAGAATGCAATACGAGTCAACATATTTCGATAACAATAATAACATAACTGCGGCAAAAAAGACTTTCGCCTCTATAAAGTTCTCGTGGCAGTATTTACACTAAATTGAATGCCAGCCAGGTGGCGGTCCTCACCTGCTTTAAAATTCTACTTCTTTTGTTGGGCTGTATCATAATCACAATCAACTATGCTTAAAGCACAATGGGCACCAACTATGCTTTAATTTTTATAAAATGCTACACACATACAAATGTACGACTTCCACTAGAGAGCGCTTGAAAAATAAGCCGTTTTCTCTTCGGCATATCGGCGGAGACGATTTCAGAGCATGGTATTGCAAGGCGCGTAAATTCAACAAGAGCTGTAAGCTCATATGGCACTTGCATGGGTTAAGATGTATTATTTGATCAAAAGTAATTTTCGACTGTGCGGTTCAGATGCGCACTTTAAGGGAGCTAGAGAAAAAGTATTTTATCGTTGAACTTGGCTGTGATGATGCGCACTTTAAAGGCACTAGAAATTCATCTGTAAGCAAGACCCTTGAGGCAAAAACGATAGCAGGCTCTTAGGGATCATTGATAATATATACGTATGATCAAAAGTATTTTTTTTCCACTAATGCGGGTAAAATGCGCACTTTAACAGTGCTAGAACTATATATTTTTTTTTTTGCAAAACCCTTGTGGCACAAATGATCATGGGTTGAGATGTATCGTTTGATAGAAAGTTATTTTCGACCTTGCGGTTAAGATGCACACTTTAAGGGAAATAGAACTTCATTTGTAAGCAAAACCCTTGAGGCAAAAATGATAATGGGCTCATGGGGATCATGGAAATGCATATTTTGCTCAAAAGTATTTTTCTTAATTTGCGGTCATGATTGGTACTTTAAGGAATGGTCGGATTTGAAAAGTGGCGAATTCTAAGCCAATCTTGTCGAATTTCTAATATTCCAGCCAAACTTCATCGTCCTAGCACATCTGGAAGTACCTTAACTCGCGATCACCGGAATTCCGGACCCGCCCCTCAAACTCCCCCTACAGTCGCCGGAGCCAATCCGGTTCGGTTTCTGGCTTGTTTGTTATTCCCACAAAGTTCCATCCCGATCTCTCCAGTCCAATCCGGTCACGTATTCCCCCCCCCCCCAACTGTTGTCGGATCCGGTCGTCCGGGCATGAAAAAGATCACCACAGACATGCCCTCTGTTCAGTTATTAAATTTCACTCGAATCCGATCACCCGTTCCAAAGTTATGCATGGCTAAATATTCCGGATTCCCCCTCCCTCCGATCCCCCCACGACTATCGGATCGAGTGAATTTTTATTTACAAGTCAGTTTGATCGGGTCCCTGATACGCCTCCCAAGTTTCGTCGTAAAAATCACAAAAATCGTCATCACCAGAATTCCGGGAAACTCCCCTCCACCTCCCCCCCCCAAGGCCGTATCCAGGGGGGGGTTAGGGGGTTCAAACCCCCCCCGAAACCCACAAAAGTAATAGTTTTTTGCAGGTTTTAACCTCTGATCTATGTATTTTTTGTACTTTTTGGTCCGATCCGTGGACAAACCCCCCCCCCCGAAATAAATTCCGCGAGCAAACCCCCCCCCCGAAATAAATTCCTGGATACGGCCCTGTCCCCCCCCCAAGTGTCCGGGTCCAGTCCAAACGTGTAAACGATTTATCTGGAGCAGATTCTTGTTCTTCCCAGCAAGTTTTACTCCGACCCCTCCATTATAACCGTTTCTCGAGATTTCCGGTCTTCCCCCCCAACTCCCCCATAGCCGTAGAATCCGGTTCGGACTTCAAATGGGACATCAGAGATATGTCATTCATTCAGGTATTAAGTTTCATCCCAATCCGATCACCCGTTCGAAAGTTAGACAACACTCAATTTTCCATATTCCCCCGCACTGAACCACATTTACAAACCCCATTGACCCTCGAATGCACGAGCTCTTTCCGATGTTAACAGAGTGATCCGATGCAAAGAGTGACGTCACCCCACGCGCAGAGCTACTAGTGTGAAGAAAGGGGTAGGGGTTTTACAAAAACTACTAAATTCTCAGGATTCCCTCGCCCTCTACTCCCTCCACGGTGGTCGGATCGGGGAAGTGACTAATCGCAAGTTAGTTTGGTCGGGTCCCTGATATGCCTGCCAAGTTTCATCGTCCTAGCACATCTGCAAGTACCCTAACTCGCGATCACCGGACCGACCGACCGACCGACGGAAAAGTGATCGGTATATGGCACTTGAGCGAAGCTGAGAATTCAGCATACTAGCTTTTATGTTATCATATTAATATTTTTCATACGTAGCATATTTTTTCGTTCTTTTATTTCTCCCTTTTGGGGGTTACGACTCCTCCTGTTGGTGACAAATATTTTTGATCGTCCAAAGCTAAATACCCTTATCAAAATACTCTTAAAATTTCAGATCTATTCTATTATTTAATTTTTCACAATGTACCGTAACAAGTTTAATTGAAACAAATTCTCGCGCAATCTGTACATTACCTTTGTCCCTTGAGCTTTACGAACTAGAATCTTAAGCTCGGACAGCTTCCTCGACTTTCCTGTCGGAACAGTATGATTAAGTCCAACATTACCACTGCAACAGCAACAGACTTTGCGTCTTTTAATTATTCCTCTTAAAAGCACAACCATTTTCAAACAATCCAATGCAAACAACACCACAGAACTGGTTTGACTCGGCAGGCGGGACCGAACCAAACCTTCCTCGTACGTATACTGAACTAGGCAGCAAATTCCCCGAGGTATACTACAATGTCTACAATCAGCTGGAGATAGTAACCGGCATCCTGTCGCGCACATGGTCCCGGAAGACAACTCCTAAAACGTGTGTTTCTGACGCGAGTGGTAGTGTCTATACGTGTTGCTATGGCGACAGATAACTCGCGTTACAAATCTTACGATCAGGAATGAAAAGGAAACTGAACTGTTTGAGTGGAATTTGTAGGAAACAATTACGAAAATCACGTTTTTACTGATCAAACAATTTAGTTTTATATACCGTTCACAAAAAAAATTCGTTCCATATATTTTCGATTTTCCAAATCCCTCCTTGGACCCGTAACAGAACTAATTCCGTGGATTATGAATAACTGAACCGCCAAAAGAAATGGAAGAGGTCGTACATAGTTCTAACAATAACGTAAATCTCGCGTAAATCCTCGCGTAAATCACGAGTGGAAGCGAATTCTTTTGCAATAGGTTAGTTGATCTAGATAGATAATGATGTCCTGGTGTTCAGCAGAGGTACTTTTATTTGAACGTTTGTTGACTTTGAACAGTACAATTTTATGCACTAGTTATAACAAAAGCGAACTACCAGTTAGCCAACGCGGCTAATTAAGGGTCTGAGAACTAGGTGTTTTGGAACTTCATTCTACCAATTAGCACAAAATTGCACTGTTCAAATTTCAAATAAACATAACTCTACTATTCTCACCTTTTCTTTTAATCCATTTACGCTCGTGCTTTTTGACGGGTAGAAAAATTATTATTAGGCTATCATTATGATTATAACTTTTTTTTCTCGAAGTGACGGTGGACCTTTCATTTTTATGGAACTTGCAGCCATCAGCCCGTGCCATTCACCCATCGCTTTTCCGTATGTCGGTTCGCTGAACGCAAGTTAGGGTACCGTACATCCAAATGGGGCAGGAGGATGAAACATACAAGGCATATTAGGGGCCAGATCATACCGACTTAAAAAAAATTAACTTGCAATCTGAATGAAACATGATCTAGAGTACGTTCCACATGAATTGTTACGAGTTACGATGATAACAGGAGCAGAGAGTTATTTATTATGGTTGTAGCGGATGCTAATTCATTTCCTTTTCCCTCAGGGTATGGAATAACTCTGAGGAAAATTAGCGCATTGATTTTGTGATCATTGTGCTGGGGAGACGCGCAAAGAGAAGAGTTACTATTTTTTTGAGTTTTGAATAAGGTGCCGTATTAAACTGGAATAATCGAATAGTTTTCGTTACAATCCAGGACAGTGGATCCCACTTCTGACACCACGAAAACTATTCGATTATTCCAGTTTAACCTTTAGATTATTCCACCTTATTAGTGGAGTGTTCCTTGGAACAATCCATTATTGCGAGCGCCCTAGCAGCTTTCGGTTTTCGGTTTTCACCATATTTTGTGGAGCTCATAACTCGTGAACCAGTGCAAGTATCAAGTTCAAACTTGGTACACTTGTGGTTATTGGGGTCTAGTTGTGCTTTTTGGGGGTCCCACCCCCCACACCCACCCGGTTCAGGGGCAAATTGGCCCACATTGCCCAGTGAAGAATGCTCAAGACTTGGCCATAGTTGGACATAAGACGATGAAATTCCTTGTACTTGTAGATCTCAGGGCTGGGAAATTACTTTTAAAGTTGCACCTCCCCCACCCATCCCATTCATGGGCAACTGGGCCCAGATTGCCGAGGATTAAAGTTCGTTACCCGTGCCAGAATCAACAGGTATCAAGTTCAGACTTGGTACACTTGTGGGTATTGGGGTCTAGTTGTGCCTTTTGGGGGTCCCACCCCCCACACCCACCCGGTTCAGAGGCAATTGGGCCCAGATTGCCCATTTTTTATGTTTTTAACTTGACAATAACTGGAGATAGCGATGAAATTCCTTTGTGTTTTTGGACCATCGGGTTGGGAATATCTATACGGAGTTGAATCACACCCCACCCTCCCCGGTCATGGGCAAGTGGGCCCAATTTGCCCATGAGAAATTTTTTCGACCCGTGACTGGAATCAAACTATAAGTTGGTATAGTCGAGGATATTTAGGTTTAGATAAGCAATTTGACGCCCCCCACCCTCCCGTTCATGGGTAACTGGGCCCAGATTTCCCATGAGCTACGTTCGTCTATGACATTGTCTCGAGTTCAACTCTTGTATACTTGTGGATATATATGTATATATCCTCTGGCCACGAAGAACATCTTGAGACTGAACCTCCCCCACCCTTCCCGTTCATGAGCAACTGGGTCCGGATTGCCCATGATTTGAGATTTTGCAGGGGGGCCCAGATTGCCCATGTGTTAAGTTTGTGAACGACGACACTCGTCAAAATTAAAACCTCGTATAGTTGTACACAGTACTTTTCGTAAGATGCGCATTGCGTTTGTTTGGTTTCATGTTTCGCAAAGGGTTTGAGCTGTCAATTAGACACAACATGTGTTTTCGCGGAAGGATGGGAATGATGAAATGGGATCTGTAACTTTATGACTTTGACATTGCAATAATGTGTTTGAACAAGGTATAATAAACGAAATACATTTCAAGACTGATGAAAGTAATGTCAGTAGTGTATTGAAACAAGCCTCCGGGGTTTATACAAAGCAATACTGGAAAGACAAAGATGGACAATACTGTGATTGGAGACCGAATTACGACTGACGCGAAGGGATTGTGTTTCCAAACGAACTAACATGTGTTCTCACGTGGAAGGTGTCAGATGAGACGCGCTTATGGAAATTTATAACTTTGACATTAGGATGTCCGAGCCTGAGCCTGAGCCGTGGTTGGAGGTTCTTTTACAATTCATTATTTTACACTCCACGTCTGAGCGCTTGGGCACTTGTTCAAAACTCAAACAGAAATAGTAACTCTTCTCTTAGCGCGTCTCCCCAGCATACTGATCACAAAATCATTTCGCTAATTTCCCTAAGAATTATTCCATACCCTGAGGGAAAACAAAATGAATTAACATCCGCTACAATGGTAGTTACCACTCTCTGGTACGAAAATAAATAGTGTGGACAGACGTCACCATAAATAAAATACATAAATACACGGCAACGATCGTAACTCTTTTGGAACGAAAATGATAAAGAAGGAGGAGCTAATTTTCTTATCACGCCTGGCGGAGGAACGAAAATAATACCACAATCGCAACGACCGTAACTGATGAACTGATTGGATCGCAACTCCTGGTGTTCCATTTACAGGTCCGGCTTGGATCCGGTAACTCTGGGGGGGGGGGAGTTGGAGGAGAAAATCTTGAGGCATGCATAACTCTATACAACTGGACTAGGGTAGTTAATGGTTAGCAAGAGCACATGTCCTGGATACTCTGTTTATAAGCCGGGACCGGATCCAGCCACTACGAGGGAGTGGGGGAGGGAGTGTTGTAGTACGCTTGAGGTGGAGGGATCGGGACGGAGATTGGCGGACCGAACTGTCATTAGCCCCAAATGTACCATCTACAGACCCGGATCGGACCCGGACACTGTGGGGGACTTGGAGGGGGTCCTGAAGATCTTGAGACACGCCTAACGGCCGAACCGGTCTTACACGTGGCAACCGGTGCCGGCACCGGCTCCGGGAACTTGCTGTACACTAAAATCGAGAGTTGTCAACCCCTCGTACACATGCCAACTACGGTACCCTTGCAAGTGTCATATGAGCATTCAACTCTTGTTTAAGGTTGAACAGAAATATTCTCATATGTACATAAAAGTATACTTTGAGATCGAAGAGTAACAAATGAACTCAAAACTCAACAGTAGGGAGGGGGAAGAGTCATTTACTCTTAAGGAAGTCGTCTAGGAGGCCCCGACGGCGTACCAACTTGGGTGAAATGTCACAGCTAATATCCCCACTGACGAAGGATGGTTGGGACAAACCCACACTCCCGCCAAAACAAGAATCTAAAGACTAACTCACCAGGGACCGGTCGTCCGCCTGTCTCTCTTTGATGACCAGCTTTTTCTTCTTCTTCTTCAAGTAGTCGAACCCAGAAGCCCCGGAACTGAACTTCTTCTTGAATCGCTTTAACTTTTCCTGTTTGAACAGGAATCTCTTCTTAATTTTTATCTTTATTCCTTCACCTGGGATTGTCTGAGGCACACTGATCAACTGGGACGGCATTCGCAGGGTTTTCTTAAATTCTACAAGCTCGCCCTCCCACCCGGAGTAGAAGGGCTCGGGTTTGATCCGCTTCGAATCCTCCTCGTCCGATTCTGCTTTCCTTTTGGGGGGCTTCTTAGACTTCAGCCGTGCTGTTAGGGGGAGCTCCTCATCCTCTCCTGACGAAGGCGAAAGAGGCATCCGAGTTTGGGGGAGGTTAGCTTCTAACACAGGGGGAAGGGAGTCCTTTACCTCTGTGCGTTTCACTCTTTTCACCCCCGTGTGACCCAGTTCACTGCAGAAGTTTTCCAAACTATGTGAAAACATATCATCCCAGACATCATGTTTTTCAATAACGGGCGGAGGGGTTTCACTCTGAGTCGGGGGAGGCGTGCCACTTTGAGTGGGAGGAGGGGTAGGGGGAGGCACATAGTTCTTATTCTCAATAATAGAGATGGCGCACTCTTCCCCATATTTTTCCGACTCGATTGCTACGAGAAGCTCAGGTATCTTCTTCTGCTGCTTCTTTTTCTTCTTGATGGAATCAGGTGACTTGAGTTCCAGAGGAGATCTTAGGTCCTGAACTGAACCGGAAGGACTGGAAAGGTCTCTAGGCAAATGCCCTGAGTGGCTAGGTGTACTCATGTCCATCGGCGGCTTCACATCGCCCTCTCGAACCTCTTTCAACTCTGCTTTGGTTTTAAACTTGTACGGCAACGGCAGAGGGTGGGCGGGAGAAGAAAAAGAGGAGTGGGCAGGTGTGGCATCCAAACTAAGACTAGGGGAGCCAACTAAGCTCGGAGTGAGACTTAGAAGTCCAAGTGCCGCCTGGGCCACAGGGGTGTTGAGAGACACATTTGAGGATTTCCTCCCTCGCTTTGGCTTATCAGGGCTCTTGTTCAGGTTCTCTGGTTTGCGCGGACGTCCTCGTGGGGCCGACCCAGGGATTTTAGGTCCTCGCGTATCCTTTTGTTTCAACTGCGCTTTGCCGCTGCTGTGAATGTGCGCTGGAAGCGGCGTCCGAGATTCTGGCTCCAGCGGACGCAGGCTAAGCACCATCTTCATTGGCGCTGTGGAATTATGATTATGCGCTTTCGACGCTTGCGGCACTTTCGGTGTGGCGAGGATCAGATGCATATACATCTTCTTATGATTCTCATACGAGTCCTTAGCTAGCGGGACGCAGCATTTCTTTTTACAAGGGAACACTGGAACGTTTGGTTTCTTTTCAGGGACTCCCCAGTATTTGTCGTTTGGCGCGAGAGGTCTAGACACGTTCTTGATCACTGAACGCGGTTTGAATTTCCGCCTTGTAACGATGCATGTCAGGTCCCACGGTTTTTCGGGATCTAGCGGGGCGGGAGTTCGAGACCTGGGGGGCTCCGGTGTCGATTCTCTAAGGGGTTGCTCTGGGGCATTGTAAAGGTAAGGAGCTGATGAACTGGAAAAGCTGGTGGATGTTCTTGTACCCAATTCAGCATTCAAAGGTTTAACATTCACTGATTTGTACATGCCGTGTTCCTCCTTAACATCCCTGCTGGCACAGTTCCCGACTTTCTCTATCTTTTCCACTACAAATTCTGCATCGCCATCACTCTGGAAAACCATATTTGGATAAAGTTGGACAAAGCTCTTTGGGGGGTCTTTTGACTTTTCAGTTTTCAACTGAGGATTTTCCTTGATCAGTATTGGAACTGAGCCTCCATAGTTCTGAGACAGATCACTCTCCATAAAATTTATCTGAAGATCCAATTCTTCCCCGAACTGTGTAGGTGGTTCAGTGACCATTAGCTTTGAATGACTGGATTTCCTGTGTCCCTTGGGCCCTTTTCTGTCAGAGCCTGGACTTCCAATATGTTTCCTCAAATCTAGCGAGCTGGGTGTCTCACTTCGAGACTCACTAAGGCGGTTCATCATGGAGGTGGAAAGGTCATTCAAAATTTCCTGATGCAACTTTCCACTAGTCGCTGTCTTGCCCTGAGTATCCTTCCTCAGTGAAAAATCTATTCCCTGGCTTTGCTGCGGTATTCTGCTTAAATCCAGGGATCCAAGAGGGTCCATCCCTGAAGGAGGGGTCGATGGGACGGAGGTGCTAGACATTCGCTTGTGATTGCTAAGATCTATCGAAGTGCCTCTCTCTAGGGCGACAGCAGATGAGAACTGGGAGACGGGCCGGCTAGGATTTCTGGACAAGGGGGTTCCAAACGGATCTCCAGTAGGGTGGAGTCTGCCATCTGGGGTTTTCAAGCTTTGTGAGCGAGGGTTCTGTTTTGCCTTTGTTTGGGGATTGGGCCCAAGCAGGTCCATGGGGGAATCCCTGCTAGTTGCAGAGCCTGAAGAGGGTCTGGAAACTTGTCTCTCAGGGTTCTGCTGCAGCTGAGTCAGGGGAGTAGCCCTTTCCTCCAATCCTGCGTGGGGATTCTGGCGGTGTTGGTTTTGGTGCTGATGTACAGCCTGTGGGCTCTGGAACTGCTCCTGAAACTGCTGGTGCGAATTCAATTGCTTAGGGGCTGATGGAGACTGGACCCCAAAAGCACTTGACGTCATTGCACCAAGCTGATTTAATGGTGAGCTTGGCATCTGCCTTTGGTAGGGTGGTGGTTCTGATTTCTTGAGATATCCCTCTCCATGTTTTTGAGCAGCATTAGCTCCATGAAAACCACTGGGTGGCTGCATTGAGGTTGGAAGCTGCTGGCGAACTGGTGTAAACCTCCGCTCATCACTAACTGATAGAGAATCTTGGGGCTTTGGATATTCAGGTACTTTAAAAGGCTCTTGCCCATAAACCACTGCATTTTTAAGTCCAAATCTCGACTCAATAGCTGAGCCTGGCTCTACTACTTTCTTGTTCAAAGGTTGGGGGGAGGCAGGGGGACCCCGTCCAATCCCCATGGAAGGATTTGACAGTGGGCCTCCACGACTAGATGTGGGCTGCACCAGCTGATCTCTAAACTCTAGAGATCGTACAGGCAATGCAGTGGGATTTCTTACTTGCTGAAAATTGTCTTGTACCCTCCTCTGTTCACTATGTCCCATATTCCTTTCATTTACCACATAGTTTTCCATCTGTTTCTGGTTATCTGTGAAGTTCTTTTCAGGCCTTACTAGGCTCTCTTGTGTCCGTACTGGATTCTCTGCATTTTTATAGTTCCTCATCTGAGAATCCTGAAACTGGGGTTGGTACTTATTATGCCTCTGCATCTGTGTATGGCCTGAGCTCAGCATCTGGGTATGGCCTGAGCTCTGTCTCATTTGCACATCACTGTTATTTCCTCCGGAAAGAATACTTCCAGAATCAAAAGATTTGTTAGCTCTGACATCAGATGTTCTTTGGTTTGCACCATCATACGCTCCTGACTGGTACATCATTCCCCCGCTAGTCCTTTGGTTAGATCTCTCCAATTTAAACTGGTTTATTACATCATTCACTGACACTTTTGGTTGCTGGGGTTTGCTATGCCTAGTAGCCAACTCAGGGACATGCTGCTGAGGTGGCAGCCTTGAGTTTGTCTGAGGCATATTCACTTTGGCATACACAGGGTCAGAGTTATGTGCCTGGCTAAGAGAATCATCAGGATTGCTGGACTGGAGCCAGTTTTGGATTTGCTGTATTTTGCTAATGTCACTCATAGCTGGGAGTTCTGACTGAGGGTTTTGAGACACCTGTTCAAGTCTAGCAACTGGTTTAGTATAGTTGCTTTGTCGGAAGGAGTTGAAATGTGGAAGCTGGTTTGACATTGAAAGATCAAAACTGCTCCTAGCTGGATTTAAAGCCTGTGTGGCTGACTCAATTCTTGATGCATACTGCTGATTCAAGAAATGTTCATTTTGTGGCCTGGTGTACTGCTGTTGTGGGCTGTAGCTTGCAGACTGATCTGGTGCTCCCTGCTGAAGCATATTAGAAGTCTCAAAATTAGATGCAGTCTGGTATTTGTTCATAGTTCTCTGCGACTGTCCAAACTGAGACTGAACAGGCCTTGCATCTGGCTTTTGATGGTTTGAAAGATAATCAAATCCATTCTGTCCAGATTGCCGGTTTGGTAGTTTATTAGTCTCTGGTCTAACATGACTTGACTGAACATTAAGAGAACCTCCATACTGCCCAAGATCCCCATGCCCATTTTGAACACTATGATGGATAGCTCTCTGTTGCTGGGCTGAATGTTGTTGTTGCTGGGACGAATGTTGCTGTTGCTGGGATGAATGTTGTTGCTGCTGCGCAGAATGCTGCTGAAGCCTGTTTTGAGGTTCAGTTTGTTTCCACACACTTTGGTCTTTTAAATAGCCATTGCTGAAAGAGTCTGTATTTCCATCCTGGTAGCGCACATCAAGAGGATTCACAGCTGTACTTTCTTGTGCTTGTCCAAAGCTGCTAGAACTGAAGTCTCCAAGCACCTGAAGAAGTTGCCACTCATTGTCCAGGAACTGGTTGAGATTAGCATCCATTCTAAAAGAAAACAAGCATGTTATCTTACTGTGTACGCACAATCAGTACAATGACTAAACATAAGAAGGATCTCCAGTGGGAGTGTTCAAATACAGTTTTCAAAACTGGTTCACTCTGAAAGAGAGAGATTGATTGGTTACATCAAAAACTTCCATTGTAGTTTCATAACAATCAGGTAACAGTGAACTGATACATGGCCCTTGGGTTCTTCAATACACATATATATAAACATAACTAATACAACCCCCAATCGATGCTGACCATCTGGGGGCACCATGAAAGTGGCAGTACACTACTTTAAGTAGGTGCTGGGCTAATAGTCCACAAACAAAATCTGGTACTTTCAAAAGATGAAATGGCTGAGCTGAGACACAGATCAGAACCAGCAGCACAAGCAAGCTAAAGAAAAATCAGAGTGTGAAAATCTGATCTTGAAGATAGAGTGCTCAGGTGAAGGGAAGCTACATACTGAGCCACTGTGTGAAATTGATTTTCTTTCCCCAGCCAACAGTAGATAATTCGCTAGAATCTGCCAAGGTGCTTTGAGGACTGCGGACTTGAGATGCCAAATAAAGTAAAACTGTCATGTAGGGGAAGGTAAACAGGACTTTACAGGATTGTTATTTAATCAGACCCCAATCTTTTAGTAACATTACATGCCACAAAGTCGACTGGTGAGAAATTTATATCATAAATCTCAGATTTTTGTACAGGCTGTACCAGTCTACCACGTTCCACGAATTCCTGATTGTGGCATAGCCTATGCAGAACAGCGGGCATATCAAGCATTTTGCATCGCCCACACCTAATGCTGGTGTCCTATACCAAATGCTAGGTACCTGTGAGTATACTAACCATGATCTACTTCACTATTAAGAATATCTGGTTGGTTTATTTCTGAACTTTACTCAAATCGTCAACATTTTACTGGGTTAGGGTACCCAGCATTTTGCACAGGATGACAAGCGTTAAGCATAGGCTATCCCAAAATCAAAGATTTGTGACAGTGTGACAGTCATGACTATCTTGTTGGGCATAGGCCATAAGTCAACTGAAAACCCTTGGTTTTGAGACATATTATGTTGTTTGGCATCAGCTATACAAAAATCATGTTTTTTGGTACCTAGACTTATACAAAATGCCTATCCCAAATGTCAGGCATTCCAACAAAGCATGCCCCATTTTATGATTTTTTTCACCTTTTTGACAATCAACTTTTTCATTTCCATCCATTCTACAGTTTTCTTCTTCTATTTGTGGTACATTAAGTGTCTTACTATCACACATGGTCTCAGACTCAAAAAAAAATAAATAAAACAAAACTGATCCACTCTTATAATTATTTTCTTGATCAAGATTGCATTATTAACAGTCTACTCAAGTCTGACTCAAGCGAAGAGGAGAGGTACCTGATCTCGTTTTTACACAACCTCGAACTTGGCAGCGAAAATGTTAAAATGAAGTTTCCATGCTATCCTGACAGTCAAGAAGCAAAATCTGATTTTTTTTTTTTCCAACAGTTAGGCTATGTCCCAAAATATTAGAATTATTTGTCTTTTCTTTGTTTTGAACCTGGTTTAAAAAGGGATTTTCTGGTTATTAGCTTTTTATTCTAACCTCACCCTGACTGATCCAAAAATGATGAAAAATAGGAAGAGTTAGCAAAGTCAATAGCCAGAAAACAGGATTTCAAAATAGCTACAAAATGGAGAAAAAGGCACAGAATTTGAATATTTTTGGACACATGACTTTGAAAAAACTCATATTTTGCCTCTAGACTCTCAGGACAGCTTGTACATTTCATTTTAACATTTTCGCGGCAAAAATCAAGGTAGTGTAAAAACGAGGTTGGATACCCCTCCTGTATACTCATGGTATCTGGCTGGGTATTACACTACCACCATAGAACTTAGCAATCTTTGTGTTAGGCAGGTTTATATCTAACTTTAAACAGATATCTAAAAGAATTACTGACTCCTTTTCCCAGTTGGGCACCAGATATTTTGGAGAATTCCCCTGCTTTAGGGGAATCTCCTACACAGGTGAAAAAGAATCCTCTGTAGAGGAGATGAGGGGGGGACAGGGGGGGATAAGTGGGTCAAATTTTATGGCATATTCTAGTAAGACCTAAAAAACTGTCTCCAGGTCCATCACCCTCCCCCACCCCCACCCAACTCTTCTAATCCTAAATAACATGGAAAATAACCAAAAAACTAGTGTTATATGTATTTCTGTGTTTCCAGAAAAGCTTTTGGGTGAAATCTGCATGACTGCTGTACTTGTAGCACTACTGAACACAATGCCTTACTATTTTGCTGATTTCTTCTTTTCTGGTTGGAGTTTATAAGCACTTTTCTTTTTCAGGTGCTTTCACCTACCATAGAGAAATCCTTGATACCGGAGAAATCATTTGGCCAATAAATAACAATTACACCCAAATTGAGTAACCCCTGGATTGAATTAACTAAATAGAAAGGGAATTTATCTAGGAATACCAGCTGTCCAAGGGATCCCTTCCACTCAAATGGCATTTATTGAACAAATGATTTCTCCGTTCAAGGCTTTCTCTACCGTACAGGAGAGGTACCCAACCTCAGACAAGATTTCAAATTTCCAGAGAAATCTTTTTTCCGTGAAATCTATCTGGCTTAAAAAGGAACCAAAAAACATGACAAAAATACTAGAGTGAAGCTAATAGAATGGTTTACATGTTGGGGAAATAGACTTTACTTCAATGTTCCTAGTTGAATATATTTTGATTTTCAAACAGTTTCACCCATTTTTACATGACGTCAGATTGCTTGCAAAGTGGTGAAAAAGATAGAGGTAATAAAACTAAAAATCAGAAAATCCCTTTTTAAACCAGGTTCAAAACAGAGATAGGCTAAGACAAATAATTGTAATATTCTGGGACATAACTGTTGAACCAAAAAATCGGATTTTGCTTCTTGACTGTCAGGATAGCATGGAAGTTTCATTTTAACATTTTCGCGGCAAAATTCGAGGTTGCGTAAAAACGAGGTCAGGTACCCCTCCTGTAGGTGAAAGCACCTGAAAAAGTAAAGTGCTTGTAAACTCCAACAAGAAAAGAAGAAATCAGCAAAACTGTAAGGCATTGTGTTAAATAGTGCTACAAGTACAGCAGTCATGGAGACTGGACCTGGAGACAGTTTTTTAGGTCTACTTTGCTAGAATATGCCATAAAATTCATCCCACTTATCCCCCCCCCTCACCTCCTCTACAGGGGATTATTTTTCACTTGTGTAGGAGATTCCCCCTGGATTCCCCTAAGGCTAAAGCAGGGAAATTCTCCAAAATATCTGGTGCCCTACTGTTTCCCAGCCTTTTCATTGACATTGTTCTCACATGAATATGATGCAAGCTGTGCAAAAGACCATTACATAAGAATTTGTATTTTATACTCTACCTAGCGCTTCGTTAGAAGACTATTTTCGTCATGTGATCAAAGCAACGATTAAGACAGGATTTTACTATCATTGCAGTATCAAATCATATCAATTAATTCAGCTAGCATCTGCATTTTTAGAGGAAAAGATGATTTTGATTAAAACAAATATGTGGGCTAGAACTGTACAGATTATTCAACCGGTACCGAGAAGGCCGAGATTGCTGCACCCTGCCCGACAAAAACGGATATTTCTTGTCATCATCAGAAAAGTGAAACGAAACGAAGAACTTAACATGGCGAGGTATAGGACTTTCAACTTTAAGACTGAAGTATGGACGTTTTGTAAATATGCTAAGCTTGTGAATACTTACCTGCATGTGTTTTCCCACCGTGTTGATAATCGGAGCATTCCCCGTCGGTGGGGACTCGCGAGAACACGGGGAGTGAGTCCCTTTCACCAAAAGATGAAAAACCAACCAATAGGACTCGGGATTTGATTTTGCCGTAAAAGTTTGAAGCCTTCTAAAAACCCATTTTTGATTAAACTTTTTCCAAAAGTATACGTAATCAATCAAGAAAGGATCGGAAAAACTTTTCGAGTACTTATATGCTTAGAATGTCAACCAAACGCCCACAATTTAGTCTCGAAGTTGAAAGTCCTATACCTCGCAATGTTAAATTTTTGTATTGTGCTTTTTCCATTTTCGGCAGGTTCAAGTTCTAGTTCGAGTTTAGAAGGGTGCAATCCCCTGGCAATCCTTTTATTCTGTCTAATCCTGTGCGCACACAATTTCTGTATTGGTTACCTTCTGTCTGTAACCAATACCGAGAAGGTTGACAACAGAGGACGCGGCGTTCCTGTATAAATTACAAATCCCTGGGGGTACCACAGTCCAGTACTCCAGTCAGTTTGAGCGCGTCCAAGGTCATTCGACAGAGCCAAACTGAATCAATCCAACGAACCTTGCAAACTCCGTAATCAGCCAAAGGGATAAGCAGAAGAGAAAACCCTATTCTCGCCGTTCCCAGAGGGCTCCGCAGTCCGCGGATTCGAAGGGAACAGCGAGAATAGAGGAAGTCACTCCGCGAAGGGAAAAGCTAACATAAAACAAAATCTCGCCTGCGGCGCTCACTTTATGTGATCATGGTTAGTATTGACTAGACTACAGTAGCAGCTACTGCTGCCGGAACGTCGCTCCATTTGGTTTCTGGAACTTCTTAAGGCGTATTCTTGCCGTTCCCTGAGGACTCCTCGGGGAATCGAAGGGAACGGCGCTCAGTTTAATTTTCTCTCGGGTTTAGTAGGCAGAAGCTGTTACTGCAATCGTGCCCCGCAATATATTCTCCAAAGTGGGCTTCGCCAAAACGCCGCCCAATAGTTGACTTATCGTCTTTCATACTGCCCTTTAATTTAATGTTACTCTTCCTACGCAATCCTTTCTGTTCCGTAACTTAAAGCTCGAATTCTCAGTTTCTGACATTCGGTAAAAAAAAATTTAGAGATTCGGCAACATTTTTGTTCTGCCCCCTCACCCCCAACGAAAATGCCCCTGCTAATCACAAAGAATTTCAAAATTTTAGCATGCGACGCCTTTGTAGTAGGCTGTTTGGTAAGTGTTTAGTTTTGTTACAAATCATTTCTCCTGCGGCGTATATAGGTACTTTGTTGCTCCACAGTCGTTAGAAGCTGCTGCGGTGCCTTCACTCTCCAGCTAATTCCTGTATTAGGCATGACCTTTACCTTTCACAAGCTGGTTTCTTGAACTTCGTACAGTTTCCCGGTTGTGGGGCAATACGTTTCTTGTCCATTGTTTCAAAACCATTGCTTCAGCCGTGCTAGATATTGCGGTATTCACCCCCGCTCCCAACCATTTCATAAACACTCTGGTGTGTTTATCCCTATACGTCAGATCTGCTTTGACGAAATTAATCAAAACTTCCTACCTTACCTCTGCCAAATTTCCGGTTTCGGTCGGATTCCGGACGAATTACTTGTCCGGCAAAAGACTAAAGCTCAAAAACGAATTCAGCATGTCTCCTTGCCCCTACATCGAATCTCTAATCAACTTCAGATAAAACTTTTACTTTTATCAAATTTTCCGGTTTTGGCCAAATTCTGGGCGAACTGTTTGTCCGGTGAGAAAATAATTTTCATATACGGATTCAGCATGCCTCTTTACTATAAATCGAACCTCTAATCAACTTCAGATGAAACTTTAACTTATAACAGATTTTCCGGTTTCGGACGGATTTTGTGCGAACTATATATCCGGTAGAAAATGATTGCCTTGCCCGTTAATCGAACATCTAGATCAACTTCAAATAAAACTTTTAAAATTAAAATTTGTTCCGGTTTTAGCCGGATTCCGGGCGAACTATTTGTCCGACGAGAAAATAATTTTCGTATACTTGTTCAGTATGTCTTCTATCTAAATCGATTATCTCGTTATTAAACAATATTTTGTTCACCCCTAACTTGAACCCACTCCCCCCCCCCCTAAATATAGGGCTGCAGAGCCCATCTACAAGCTCGACCTGTCCCTTGGTCCTTGACCCAAAGAATCCTGAGAGCAATTTTCGTCATAGTATTTAATACCGTTCGAGAGTTGTTGTGCTGACAGAAGGACGGATCAAATTGACGAAGTCATAGATATCTCTCCACATATGTTTTGGGACTAAAAAAAGTTCAGATCTGGATTCAGCATGACGTCTTCTTATACCTAAATCGACTGTCACATTAGCTTGACAACGACTTCTTTATCCCTGAATCTAAAACCCCCTCTTCCACCAGTAGATTTGGAGCTACCGGGCCGGCGGGCCTATCTACGAACTTGACCGAACTTTGACTCACAGGATCCTCACACAGATTTCCCCGTCCCGCGTTTTGTTTGTCCCAGGGACTCACTCCCCGTATTCTCACGAGTCCCCACGGACGGGAAATGCTCCGGTTATCATCACCATAATCAACAAGACCAAAGGTTCCGATGGGATCCCAAAAACCGAATATTTGATCCAGACAAATCGGTTTTGTCTTCTCCAGTGTCCGCTAGACTTCTTGAAGATTTTTACTGATGAACTTTGGAGAAGGATTAAGGAGAAACAACTAATCATTGAGAAAACGAATTTTAGACATCATGGTAAAAACAAATGTAATCGCTTATGTAACGATAAACACTTGTCCGAGTAGAAAATGCTTTTCATATAAGGATTCAGCATGTTTTCTTACCCCTGAAACGAACATCTAATCAACTTCAAATAAAACTTCTACTTTTAAGAAACTTTCCGGTTTTGGCCGGATTCCGGACGAACTACTTGTCTGGCAAAAAAATGATGGTCATATACGGATTCAGCATTTCTTCTTACCCCTAGATCGAACATCTAATCAACTTCAAATAAAACTTTTACTTTTAAAGCACAACTCTTACTAAAAATATTCTTTTCCCTATGAAATGGATCAGAAAAAAACATTTTCGAAAATACCATTACTTTCCATCTTAAATTAGCGATTTTCTTGTTAGCGCCTGTCGACTATGTCCAGCCTTCCTGCTCTTCGACGCGGCAGCTGGGCGCAAAACATTTGAAAACTGATCGCACCGTGGTTCAAAAGTGTGAAAACTAAGCAAATAAAAGAAGTAATAAATAAAAGCTTCTCAGATCCTTATGTGTGAAAGAGTTGTCAGCAGACGTTGATGATCCCGGCAAATGTAGTTGTGTGACGGGCAAAACTCGGCAAGGCCAAAAAAGCGCTAAAATTTCGTAGGCACAAAACGAAACAACGGAGAAAGGTGGGGATTTTAGAAGCTTATAATTCTGTATGGGAGCTAGATATGTTATAAAAAGCAGAATAAGCAAGAGGGGTCCTTTAACAAACTTTCCGGTTTCGGCCGGATTCCAGGCGAACTACTTGTCTGGCGAAAAATAACTTTGATATTCGTGTTCAGCATGCCTTCTTATCCCTATATCGAACATCTAGTCAACTTCAAATAAGACTTCTACTTTTAACAAACTTTCCGGTTCTGGCCGGATTCCGGACGAACTACTTGTCCGGCGAGAAAACGGTTTTCATATTCTTGTTCAGCATGCCTTCTTACCCCTATATCGACCATCTAATCAACTTCAAATAAGACTTCAACTTTTAACAAGCTTTCCGGTTTTGGCTGGATTCCGGACGAACTACTTGTCCGGCGAGAAAATGATTTTCATATTCGTGTTCAGCGTGTCTTCTTACCCCATAATCGACTATCACATTAGCTGTTTAAAAAAAATTTGCTTGCCCCTTAATTTAAACCCCCTCCCCCACCCCTAAATGTAAAGCTACAGGGCCCATCTACGAACTCGACCTTACTCTTGACCCAAAGAATCCCCACACCAAGTTTCATCAAAATATCTCACTGCCTTCGAGAGTTATCGTGCTTACAGACAGACAGACGGACAGACGGACAGACGGACAGACGGACGGACGGACAGACGGACAACTTTTGCGATGTCATAGGTATCCCTCCACTTACGTTTTGGGATCCCAAAAAGGACTCCCTTTCAGATTCGGAGGGGAATCAATTTTTGCTGGTGTTGAAGTAATGTAAAATTAATTGAAAACAATCAGGATGAGCAAAACCAAAAATAAAGTGGATCCAGATAAATTTTGTCAACTGCATATTTTTTTTCCCAGTAAAATCCAATTTAGAAGCATTCCCCGTGTTCTCGCTGTTTTCCATACGCGGAGTCCGCGTGGAGTGACTCCCTCTACTCTCGCCGTTCCCTTCGATTCCCCAAGGAGTCCTAGGGGAACGGCGAGAACGCGCCTCTAGTATTTATAGGAATACTTACAATCTCAGCCTGTAAGCAAAGAGGAAGTCGCGTCCTATTGGTCAGCTATGACGCGTTTCTTGAAATGCGCGTCACAACCGACCAATAGGACGCGAGCCTCCGTCTTTGTTGACAAACTTTGAAGCCTTCAAACTCTCATAAAAAAGAACATTAATTTGCAAAAGTTGTATTATTCCAACAAGAAGAAGCCAGATAACAATTACAACAACTCTCTGACTCACAGCAGCTATACAAGGCCGGTAATTTAGTCTCAAAGTTGAAAGTCCTATACCTCGTAATGTTAATTTTCTGTGTTATGATCCCGACAATGACGGTGTAGAAATATCCGTTTTCTTCAGATAGGTGAAATCTCTCTATCGTGCTAGCGGACGGACGGACGGACAACTTTTGCGTAGCTTTCACTGACGTTTTGGGATCGAACAAAGAGAACACCTGCAGGACAGGACAAAGACCCGCAGCTCCAAGGCAAACAACCCCAAAAAGGGCTGATTGATCGATTATTTAAAATACTGAATAGACTACCGCTCCAAACCCCATACATGAATCATTGTTGAGCCTTTTATTTCTTCCCCTTTCCCCTACCTTGTCCTATCTTTTTCTTGTCTCGACGAGGCCCGCCCCTCCGTGATTACGTTTCCAACTTTTAGAAGAAAAGATTAGTGTAAACTTAACAGGGTTGGTCTTTTTATGCAAAGTTATCCAGTGCTAGGACTAGTCTGTTTTTGAGGACATAAGCTGCGTTTGATTTGAGTCCTCCTTATCTCAGTCTTGTCTTCTTGCCTTGTCACGGTTTTAATCCGTTTTATTTAGCCTTGCCAGGTGCAGGTCCAGTGAATGACTCAGCGTCATACGGAAAAGCATCCCAAGACCCAAATAAAACGCAGTTGAAAAATTACCTCAGACAGGACCGAAACTTGCTCCAAGATCATTTCATCATTCACGGCGTCCTGTCTGACAGGACGGTGACAATTGCCAGCTGACAGGACAAATAAAACATAATTAAGCGGACAAGGCAGTTAAATAAAACGGCATTTCGCTGACAGGACCGAGACAAGGGTAAATCAAATGCGGCTATAGTCATAGATATTGATAAAGGGATGCCTGAAGGTCCTCCTCTTCTTCGAGATGACCTTTTCCTTTTGTGCGGCATAATACACTATTTTTCTTAACTTAAGTCAAGAAAGGACATCAAGCCCAAGGTGTGGTTTAGATTCTGGCAGAGTACCATACAGTTGTGAGATAGTGTGATTGAATGCAGGATTTGATTATCCTCGGGATGCTGTATAATTGTAAATGCACTGGGACCTTGCTATATTTTGTACTATACAATTGTGACATAGTGTGATTGAATGCAGGATTTGATTGTCCTCAGGATGCTGTATATTGTAAATGCACTGGGACCTTGCTATATTTTTTTATAGTTTTATTTTGTTAGATTTTACTCCGCTATTACCAAAAAGTGGGTTATAAATAAATAAATAAAATATGCTTGGCTCTATATATATAATTTAAAATATAATATATTCATAATATGAATAAATTCACATTACTCAGGATGCTGTATAATTGTAAATGCACTGGGACCTTGCTATATTTTGTTGAATTTTACTCCACTATTACCAAAAAGTGGGTTATAAATAAATAAATAAAATATGCTTGGCTCTATATATATAGTTTAAAATATAATATATTCATAATATGAATAAATTGAAAAAATACAAATTCAGAGGTTAAGTTGAATAGATTAAATAGTTGTCCCACTTGCATGGAATTTGCACACTAAGTGAAATGGTGTCATATAAAATCAGGCGGAAAACCATATGCAGTTGTGACCTTCCATGTGATTGAGGAGGTAACGTAGGATTTGATTGTCGCTAGGATGGTTTATAAGTGTAAACAATTCCAGGGCCTCACTGGCCGCTTGGCTCTATATTATAGATTAAAATCCGTATGTTCAATGGTAGGAATAAAAAAAAAAAATTGTGTTCAAAAGTCAAATAGATTCAATAGTTGTGTTGACGCTTGTATGGAATTCTGCGACCGACATCGAGAGTAAGAATTTTCAGTGGTGTTAAAGAACCGAGAAAATAAGCACTCCCTCTTCTTCTTCTCCAGCCATAGTTGACTGCAAATCCTATAAAAATGGGGCTAAAAAGAATGAAGAGGAATAGTCAGCTAAGATTTTCTTCATTGAAATTTTGGCCATTCTTGGCTATGGCTCCTATGGCGGTAGCTGAAAGAAGTGAATTTGTACCCACATCAGACTTCAAATTAACAGTCTAAAAGGATGAGACTATGCTGACTATCAATAGTCAGTTAAATACATCCATATCATAATTTTCAGTAATCTAAAATTGTACCTATTTAACCCCAAAAGCCCAGACTCAATCACATTGCACCTGTCTGGCCATCGCTTGTAATCTAAGGGTAATTGGTGAAGCTGACCTACCAGAAATGTGAGTTAAAGATATCCAACCCTCATAAAACTGTCTATGGAACAAGATTTAATGAGCCTGTTTTTGGCATCTTCGTAACATGCAACTTCAAACGGTTGTTTGCAGGCAAATTTCAAAATTTAGTAACTGCCTTTATGTCATCCTGACAAGCTCCAAACTTATGATTATGATGGTTGTGAATCTTTGAATGAATGAATGAAATATATTTCCCATTTTTAAGACAAAAGTCACAAATGGAGTATGAAAAAAAAGTAAGGAGAAAAGAAAGAACACACAACAAGTAACACATAGATCTTAATAAGATCTATGTTCATGGGGGATGAATCAGCACCCTCCCCCTCAAAATGCCACTGTACCTTAGCCTGTATGCACTATGCATCCACTAATGATAGGAGCAGTAGGCTTGAATCCTCATATGTCAGGCTGTAGGCCTAACCTTGAGCCCTGACCAAGTGAGGAATCAAGCATAGCCTATTAATTTGTCTTAACTTTCGTGTTTTACTTTCAGGGTATCAAAATGTCTTCAGGAAGACCAATCAAGTGTGTGGTAGTTGGAGATGGAACTGTTGGAAAAACATGCATGCTTATTTCATATACTACAGACAGCTTCCCTGGAGAATATGTTCCAACTGTGTAGGTTTTTTTTCTTTTTAAGTTTCTGTCACTTAGGATCTCAGTTAATTTTGTTTCTGCTGATAATCTCTTAAAATAGAAGCCATGAGCACCAAACATAGAATATCTTTCTACAAGGTTACAAACTTGACAAACTTCGCATGCATTTCTGAGTAAATATTAGTTCTTTGGGAAGGTTTATATAGATAAATGTCTTGGGAAGTTTCTTTGAGTCAAGTTCTAACTCTGTTTATTAAATAAGAGTTTATAATTTGTTTGCCAAATTTCTTACCCTGACATATTTTAGTATACATTGAGCTGACAGTCAGTATAGGATTTTGGTTTGAAACATGCCAGAATAAAAAGGATTATCACATTGAATATAAACATTATCGGTTATATATACATTCCAGGAATTGTTGGAGCATAGAGAAGAAATTCTGGAAGCTCCATTAAACAACACAAACAACAATACATTCCAGGATTTTGGTTTGAAACATGTGTGAGGATACAGTTATAATAAGAAAAGATTCAATAGCTTTTAAACTTTTCATCTGTTTCTTCAGACAGGAAAATCTCTTGTCTCAGTTTTATTTTCATACATGCCAGAATAAAAAGGATTATCACATTGGATATAAACATTATCGGTTATATATACATTCCTTATCCTTAACCTGGTATCAGTTACCCCATAAATAATTTGCTCTGTAAGACCTAAACCACCTAATTTTTCACTAGATTTGACAACTACTCTGCCCCTATGGTCTGTGATGGTGTAGCTGTCAGCCTTGGTCTTTGGGATACTGCTGGACAAGAAGATTATGATCGTCTACGCCCTCTGTCATACCCTCAAACAGACGTATTCCTTATCTGCTTCAGTGTTATAAGTCCCTCCTCATATGAAAATGTGACTTCCAAATGGTACCCTGAAATCAAGCACCATTGTCCAGATGCACCAATAATATTAGTTGGAACAAAAATTGATTTAAGGGATGATAAAGAAATGTTGTCATATTTGGCAGAGCAGGGCATGAGTCCTATTAAGAGGGAACAAGGGCAGAAGCTAGCATCAAAAATAAGAGCAGTAAAATACCTGGAGTGCTCAGCTTTGACCCAACGGGGTTTGAAACAGGTAAGTCACAAGTGTCCTTGGTTTTGTTGTTGAGAGCAGTATCTTGAGGCTTTTTATGGGGCTAATTGTGGGTAATTTTTTTTTCAAACATCAAATGTCTTCCTTCTGGTTTCTAAGCTTAATAGCATTAAATTCCATTCTTGCCAATAGTCCGGCTAAAAGTTTTTTTGTTGGTTCCATTTCAAAGGCCATACAGTTGATAATGTGCAGTGCTTCAGCATAAAGTAAACTATGCTCGAATGTCCTTCAAGCTAGCCAAGGAAGCTTCCAAAAAGATTGCAATCGTACCTGGACCATTTCATCCGATCTCGGAAAGCAGGTGGAAAGCAGAAATCCGAGAATGGGTGAAAAAATAGGTAGATCAGATGTGGAAAAACCGCGCGGATTGTCCAGCTAAGCGAATCTCAGTACCCATGTGCAGTGAGACACTTATAAGTAGATTAGTCTCCATGAAAAAAGATGATACACAGTAAAAACTGAGTCTCCAACTTGCATCCATTGCGGAACAAATAAAGAGACGAATATTCATTTTGTCCAAGATTGCCCAGCGTGGACAGGGCAACAACTAGAAGCATTCCGCTCTTTGAGTGTTGACGTGCATGCTGTTTTGAGAGAGACCAGCTTGAAGGAACTGTCCAGGCTCACTGTGACGTACAAGTAGATGGGATAGTTTTTAAATCAGGAAGAATGCGATAACAGCGATATAATGAGTCGTGTTTTCATCAGTTGTGTCTAGAGCGATGGTTCGCCATCGGTTGTAATTTGGGGGATTAATTCAGTCGGCCATATGCGGCCTCAGTTTTTGGCCTACCCACAACATAATACAAAAAGTGCCCTTTAGATTTTCGATCTTCATGAATGTGATGAATTATTTGTTAATGAAATTCAAGGAGTGCGGTAATTTACTCTCCCGTCCCACCCACCTGGGGCGGTATAGCTTTCGTTTAGTTCTGTTCTAGTCCATGCGATTCTATAAATTTCTGTATCTGTAAATTTGTTTTCCAGGTGTTTGATGAGGCTGTGAGAGCGGTTATAAGACCTGAGCCCATGAAAAGACGACAAAGGAAATGTGCCATTCTGTAGTGTATTTTTTTAGCTTACGACTTTGATCAGTGAATTTACTTCATCTACTCAGTAAACTGCCTTAGACTGTGAATAGTGTATACCTGTTTTTGTGACTGCTTTGTGGGGGTAGAAATGATTGTGAATCACACCAGCTTATCTGTGAAAAATCGATACCGTATGTCTAATTATATACACTTATGTATGAAAGTACAGTGTGTCCTGCTGTCAGAACTGTGTGGAGTATTGAGATTCGACTTGGAGTACATATGTAAGAAATGCAGTTCCCTACTGGATGTTGAGATTGATGAAAAGCTATGTGTAAGAAGTAAAAATCGCTGTGCGACTAGGAGTTATCTGGGCATTCTTCCCAGTAGCCAGTGCGCGTTCAAGTCTGTCTGACCAGTTATGGGTCTCTGTGGAACTATCATCCCAGCACTCTTGAGTTGACTGTGAAGCAAGAGCCACGGAGAGGAGGACAGAACATGCTGCACCGTGGATCAGGAGGACTAAAGAGATGCTACACTCACATCATTTGTGCAAAACCTGGAGCAGCTTATCAATGGCAACAAGACTCAGTAAAGACGTGTTTCAGTCCAGTCTTGGGGATTTTGGGCTATTTGGGTTATCCCCACAGTCTTGAGTTGACTGTGAAGCAAAAGCCGCGGAAAGGAGAACAGAGCATGCTACGCCATGGATCAGAAGGACAAAAGAAATGCTACACTCACATTTGTGGAAAACCTTGAGCAGCTTATCAATGGCAACAAGACTCAGTAAAGATGTGTTTCAGTCCAGTCGTGGGGATGTGGGCTATTTGGGTTGTGTTGATTAATATTTTCTTGTCCTCAACTCAAACTCGGCAATCAGTGAATTATTGGTTTGTGGCCCAAAGCTGACCCTGTCAGACCTAGAGCTCGGTCACACTTGGCTTTTTTCTGCACAGAATTCAGCTCCGGTCCACACAAGATTCAAGAAAAGGCAGTTTTTCGAGGGTACTCATTTAAAAAAAGAAAGAATACTTTCGTTCGATTTAAAACCCCAAATTTCAGTCTGTAGGTTGTCCCCGGGGTCATCGAAGGTAACGTTCCCAAAGGATTTTCCGCACTCCGTTCCACGAATTTGCGCCAAAAAGTGGGGTCATTTTATGCCGAGAAATCCGAGTTTCTCAGATCTGCGCCGTTTCGAGCCTAGTGTGACCAGGCTCTTAGCTGGCAGCCGTTTGTATGACAAGTTGGAAAAAAAGCCAACTCGCACACTGTTTTACTGATACACTGTCACTGGTACCCATTTAACGAGGGATGCTAGAGGATGTGATCTGTGGTCTGAACGGGATGTATCGTTAGTCGCGTTTTTTGTCACCTATCTAGGCTACCAAGGCCTTGTTAGTTTTCCCGTTTTTGCATCAAGCGCTTACTCCTCACTTCTCTTTTGGCTGTTTTGTGACCAAACGTTTTGTACTCTCTGCCCAGGCGAGCGAAGAAAAGAACTCCGAGGTGAATTGATCAATATGCTCAGGAGAATGGCGCCAGACCCCTCTCTTAAAAAAACGGTCAAATTAGCGGAATGGAGAGAGGAATTGGGAGAGTCCTGTGAGCACTTTTTGCAAAAAAAAGACTATTCTTTCGCGTGACCAGTGCTTTCCGTTATGTATAAACTTCAGTAGAATCTCCTTTCCCCTTCCTCGTTAAAGCACGTCTTTTCCCAGTTGTGGATTTAAAGGCATCGCAGGATGTATTTGCAAGTTTCCAATTTGTGGCGTTGGCGTCAGCTCCGGTGAGCTGATTCTCGTTTCTTGCGCTTAAAGTTTAACTGAAAAGCCAACTTATTTGTGTGTCATTTAATTGGATACATTGAATTATTTGGATTCTGCAAAGTTTTTTTTTATTTTCCACTATCTGCTCTAGTTATGAGGCTCAGAATATCTCCGGCCGTCCTCACAGCGTAAATTCTACTATGACGCGGGAAATTTTAATCTCAAAACAAATGCGGCTTTTCAATGGGCAGTGGTGAGATTGGTGAAGATCGCTTAGTGCCTCAACAAAAAAAAAGATATATCTTTCTCGTAAGGCATACAACAAAAATACAAGCGCATAGAGGCACACAAATCGCACGAAAATTCCACTGTTTGAAAATCGATTATTCGTGAACAGCGGAACAACGAACTAACTGATTTTCAGCGGGTCTTCAAGCCAGTTTAAGTGAATAGTTGATGAGTAACTAGATTGTCCTATCCTAGCCCTTTTCAGTTAAACTTTAAAGCTGTCCTCCAACCAACACAACAAATTCGGAAAGCTATCGACAGCAACCGATAGGTAGCCACAATGCTTTTGCCTGCTGATGGAAGCTTTACTGCTACGACGCCTGCTTTGGGACGCGTCAGACATGCCAGAGGAAAATTGCGAATATTTTTCCTTCGGGGTATTTCTAGAATCCGGGATCGTAAATGATTAGGCTTGACGTAAGCGCTTCACAGTAAATGTGTATGAGCTGAAGGTACAGATGTCGGAAGATGGCAGCTCATGTTAGGTTTTTTTGTTTGTTTTTTTACTGAATGTGGCTTTGTTTTGCTTATTGCCAACATAGGTATTGGTTTTATGCGCCACAGATGTCCAGTGCAGCTTACTAAATTGTGAAAGCTGTCTCAGCACAAAATATCGCATGAAAATCCGTCTCCTTAACCTCTCTTATTATCATCGTTTATTTTACCTCGAAATACACCAGAGGAGTATGAACAGTAAATTAAATAAGCGACAGAAAACTACATCACAATCAATTTACATAGCAGCATAACAGTTTGAAAAATGCAGCCAAACAGATAACTGGAAAACTTCGTATGATAAAATGATAGTTGTTTGAAGAAGGTGAAATATTGTGGTTAAATAATCCGTGGCCATATTTATGATTTCATGCTAGCTATGTAGACACTTACGACGCTGTCGATAACAAAGGATAGTTTTGTTGCTGTTTAACTGAGTGGAAACCAGGCAGGTTTTTTGCCTAGCAGGTTTCGTCGACAAATCGCTACCGACTTGCTGCAGCCACTACCAGATTGAACCCTGTGGGGACCCCCTAGGCAGTCAAATTTCGGGGCCCCATGGCATAATATTTACTAGTAGTCTGCAGGTCTACCGCTAGAAGGGGATGGCCATCACTACTGTACATTACAGATAACGTACTTTGCACAGAGATAGTTTAAGACAGCTTGATTGTAATTTTCTTTTGGTCAAAGCAATTTTAGTTCGATACTCTGTCTCGGCGCCCATAGCTTGTAAGTGAATTCCTAGAAAGCCACTCACGAACTTTAGCAGAAACTGCAGAGAATCGTTAAAAGGGTTTACTGACCAGATTTTTTTTTTTTACCGTAGCTTCTTTTCATTTTACTATTCTCCCCCTAATACTTTCTTTTTAATTTTATTTCTTGTTTCTGTCCCTCAAACCGTCACAAGACACATGCAAATTTTTCTCTCAACCAAACCCACTGGATTGCCCAGGATTAGAAGAAAAGCGATGTTTCGCGGGTTTCAAACTGGTAATGAGGGAAGTTAAAAAACTCTCTCGTCATTTGCGCTATAAAGACCCCGAAATACATGCTTCTGCTTAAAACCGTCTGTACGCTATATTCTCGAACGTTTCGTTCCACTATGAGGTTTTTGAGACGCATTTTCCTGCTGAAATACTGTATTTATACGGACGACAGCAAACTTTTGTTTTAAAGTTTAACAAGAGCTAGTTTTGTATAAAACGAAAAGTGCGACTGTATTTTATAATGTTAGCTCTAGTCATAACACAATAAAAGTAATACCGCCTTTTAGTTGAAGACTACTTGCTGTATAAAGTCCCAGGAGTTGGTATATCCTTAGGATGATAGTTCGTCAAGTAATATTCACGTTATACATACCGTGACAAATAAGCCAGAAGTAGTTTTGAACTTAGTTTAATCAGGGACCCATAAATTTCCTTTACAGGGGGCTTGTCAGTAAGAGATTTCTGATGCGCTCTTGACCGGTCGGAAGATAGTTCGAGAAATACCCACGGTCCAATCACGTCAAAGGCCAGATAGACAAAATTTGGGATTGGCTGCTGGCGCCTTGAGGGAGGAGTCTCTTTGGCGCGCACGTCCAGTGAGGCAAACAAGAATCGACTCAAGTGGGGATTTTTGGAAACTAGATTTGGATCGGTCAACATAGCAATATAGAAGCATAGGAAATGACAAGCCCCCTGTAAAGGAAATTTGTGGGTCCTTGGTTTAATTTTGTAAGTTGTAAAAGTAATTTTCAAGTGAATTCAATTCAAAGCTACTTCTGGTTCCTCTCTTCACGTAAACATCAAATTCCGTGATATGGTGATGTGAAATACTTCGACGAACTTGCCGACGAGCCCCTCGGCAATATACAGTGGTAGAGCGTTGGCAATCAAAGCCGAAGATCATGGGTTCAAATCCCTTACGAGGAGCATTTTGTCTTTCACTTCGATCGTAGATGACATGCGATATGATCAATACCAACTAGGACAGAAGTAACGCGGTAACAAAAAAGTTAGCCAAGTATCCCGTTTAGCACTGCTGTCATCAGCCGGGGCTGAAAGAATACTTGCGCAGTACTTCGCCAGAGTGAAACTGCGCTACAGTAGTATGACTAAAAGAACAAATAATGTGATCGAACTTCTGTCTTTAGTCCCATGCAGCGACTATAAATACTCCGACAAAACTGAGTGGACCTAGAGGTATTTACGCTAGCTTTGAGCTGATGTTGATGCCGTTTACTCATCTTCCATCTTCGCCGTTGCTTATCGCAGAAAAAATAGTGAAAGAGGCGTACTCCGCGCGCTGACCCGCTCTGGAGCGCGTCTATAGAACGAATCAGATTTGACTCCTACTTTTCCTCACAAGGGGGGTTCACAGCGATGTAGCTATTTATAGAGGTAATGAAACGTGATGTGTCGCGAAGCTACTAACCTCCGCTCATTCCTAGCGGACAGGGTATGGGGAAATATTCGACTCCGCATAGTCATATTACAGAGATAGGGAGACGGAGGTTCTGTCAGATTATCTGTTCCTGATATAAATTACCTTAATTCGCACTTCGCAGCGAATACTCCGGGAGGGATTTGTTATTCTCCGCTTCTGGTTGATTTTGTCTAAATACGATGACAAACGTCTGCGATTGTAATGACCAACCAGTACGTCACTGCGATATATTTTCCATTTTACGATTGAGCTGAGTTACCGAGCGACTCTGAGAAATAAGTTAGTTAGTAGTCTATACAACTAATTTTCACTGTAAAGCTTTCAGTGCAACACGAAAGGCTTGATAAGCCTTTATTTTTACCCTTTTAACTCGAAGCCCAGTAACTGCGTTGCCTCGTACAGTTGAAGTTTAACTGAACAAGAGCTGTAAGCTCATATGGCACTTGCAAGACCCTTGTGGCACAAATGATGGTGGGTTGAGATGTATCGTTTGATAAAAAGTACTTTTCGACCTTGCGGTTAAGATGCACACTTTAAGGGAGATAGAACTTCATTTGTAAGCAAAACCCTTGAGGCAAAAATGATAATGGGCTCATGGGGATCATGGAAATGTATATTTTGCTTAAAAGTATTTCTCTTAATTTGCGGTCATGATTGGTACTTTAAGGAATGGTCGGATTTGAAAAGTGGCGATTTCTAAGCCAATCTTGTCGAATTTCTAATATTCCAGCCAAATTACATATCCTTGCACATCTGGAAGTACCTTAACTCGCACTCACCGGAATTCCGGACCCGCCCCTCAAACTCCCCCCACAGTCGCTGGAGCCAATCCGGTTCGGTTTTGGACTTGTTTGTTATTCCCACAAAGTTCCATCCCGATATCTCCAGTCCAATCCGGTCACGTATTCTCCCCCCCCCAATGTTGTCGGATCCGGTCCGGACATGAAAAAGATCACCACAGACACTCTGTTCAGTTATTAAATTTCACTCGAATCCAATCACCCGTTCCAAAGTTACGCATGGCTAAATATTCCGGATTCCCCCTCCCTCCGATCCCCCCACGACTATCGGATCGAGTGAATTTTTATTTACAAGTCAGTTTGATCGGGTTCCTGATACGCCTCCCAAGTTTCGTCGTGAAAATCCCAGAAATCGTCATCACCAGAATTCCGGGAAACTCCCGTCCACCTCCCCCCCCCAAGTGTCCGGGTCCAGTCCAAATGTGTAAACGATTTATCTGGAGCAGATTCTTGTTCTTCCCAGCAAGTTTTACTCCGATCCCTCCATTATAACCGTTTCTCGAGATTTCCGGTCTCCCCCCCCCCCCAACTCCCCCATAGCCGTAGAATCCGGTTCGGACTTCAAATGGGACATCAAAGATATGTTATTCATTCAGGTATTAAGTTTCATCCCAATCCGATCACCCGTTCGAAAGTTACACAACACTAAATTTTCCATATTCCCCCGCACTGAACCACATATACAAACCCCTTTGACCCTCGAATGCACTAGCTCTTTCCGATGTTAACGGAGTGATCCGATGCAAAGAGTGACGTCACCCTACGCGCAGAGCTACTAGTATGAAGAAAGGGGCAGGGGTTTTACAAAAACTACTAAATTCTCAGGATTCCCTCGCCCTCTACTCCCTCCACGGTGGTCGGATCGGGGAAGTGACTATTTGCAAGTTAGTTTGGTCGGGTCCCTGATATGCCTGCCAAGTTTCATCGTCCTAGCCCATCTGGAAGTGCCCTAACTCGAGATGAGTGGACAGACCGACCGACCGACCGACCGACCGACCGACCGAAAGGTGATCGGTATATGGCACTTGAGCGAAGCTGCAAGTGCCATAAAAACCAATCTTGGATTCGAATACATTGAATTTTTTGACCCTAATGCATTGTTCAAATAGCTGTTATAAGGCGTATAAAGTTTATCATGGATTCCTCTTTTCCTTGGGGCGCGCTGTAATAAGGAGAATAGAGCACAGTCCTGTTTTCCCTTGTGCAGAGCCAATCAGATCGCTTGGTTGGTTCCGCCAGCGGGCCGAGGAGAGGAGCAACGTCGTCAGGGTTGCCACGGGAGGCACTAACTTTGTTGGAAGCTGAAGAAACAACTTTTCTTCAAAATAACACGTTTTGTTCTTTTACGACTGCTTATTATTAGTTCGAGGACCAATGTCCATCCGTAGACTGAATAGCTTTTTACAATATAATGGGTGTCAAATTATACTCGTGTACTTCAAGCAGTACTTTTCTGATCTTTAGAAACTCGAAAAATTGTATCAGCGAGGCAATACAGAAAGTTGCATTGATTAAGAACCTATTTCAACAGGCGTGTGTATTATGACGCAAACATCGCGTATAGCGCTATTCAACTTATTATACCTATTTGAACTTTTTCATCTCAGGCTTTAGTAGTGACGTTCAGAATATGCGCTGCTTGCACGACAAGTCAAAATTCATCCAGCCGTGGCGAATTTGCATATCAGCTAAAGCGTGGGTTTCAATGGCCAACAAAGCGCTTCTAATCACGTCCGAGAGATGATCACGCGCAAGAGGTGTTGACTAAGCTTTAGCCGATTATGTAAGACTCGTGACGTCACACGAAAAGTATAATTTTCCATTTACTTACGGAACTGATTGTCCCTAGAACGGTTAATAAGTGTAAACGCGTCCGGCGCCTCGCTGGCCGCTCGGCTCTGTATGTGTAGATACAAATGTGTATTCTACAACATTAATTGATCGAATTTCCCTATTTCTTCCATGACGTTACGAAAACGTCACGAGTTGTAGATAATAAGCTAAGGTTTGGTTTCTACCTTACAGATGACATACGACGAACGCCCTCTACCTCAATTTCCAGGACCGAAACTTGCTAGGTAGTTGCTAAATGTTTTAAGCATGGAAGTATAAACACGTCCGTAAGAATAAGTCGATTGTTCGGAAACAGCGAAGTAACGCATTTTCATCGGACCTTCAAGCCTATATAAGTGAATTGAATGATGAATAACTGGACTGTCGCAACTCAGCCTTTTCGGTTAAACTTTGAAACCCCTCAACAGAGCACTTCCGTTTCTGGTCTGCTCTCCTTCGAATTACACCGCGGTGGCCGAGATCTTGACGACTGAAGCGCGTGACGCATCTGTGTCACGGCCCGTTTTAGTTGGTGGTGCTAAAGGGATGATTCAGCTGAAATTGTTCTAGCGATATTTCGGCCCTTCTTGGCAAGGGTCCTCGTCAGGCGGTGGCTGGAAGGAAGGAACTTGTCGCTTGAATAGGTCTCAGGTGACTTGCTGTTTAACTCGACCAGATATGATTCGCAGTCAGATTGGGCTGAAGCAGAACGTAACGTCAATTCGCGTCCCGTTATACTACAGCAGTCAGCAGTTGAAGCGTTGCGGATGATGTTGCTGATGATGGCGCTATTTCCTGGTTACTGCTTCTAGGGCGCACCAGTCCTCTTCAGAGGCGTTACTATCCAAAATGATTGTGGGGGGGGGGACAAGGTGTTTACCGACAGGTTGGTCATTTTACCGACTGTTTCTGCGAATAAAAACGACTATTATTGAGAAAACAAGACCAAAGGTTTCGATGGGATCCCAAAAATTTAATATTTGATCCAGACAACTAGGTCTTGTCTTCGCCAGATCCATTCTTCGCCAGGCTAATCATCTAAGAAAGCAAGTTCAGATATACCTGTATAAGCCATATCTATTTTGACAATACTGATCGAAACTTCCTGCTTTACTTCTGCCAAATTTCCGGTTTCGGCCGAATTCCAAGCGAACTACTTGTCCAGCAAAAAAGATAGCTCAGAAACGAATTCAGCGTATCTCCTTATTCCTTTAAAGATCATCTAATCAGCTTCAAATAAAACTTTAACTTGTAAAAAAAAAAAAATCCGATTTCAACAGGATTCCGGACGAACTATATGTCCAGGTAAAAAATGAATGTCATATACAGATTCAGCGTCTCTTCTTATCCTTAAATCTGCCATCTAATCAACTTCAAATAAAACTTTTACTTTTGACAAAGTTTCCGGTTTCGGCCGGATTCCGGGCGAACTACTTTTCGGGCGAGAAAATGGTTTTCTCCATCGTATTCAGGATGTCTTCTTACCCCTATATCGAACATCTAATCAACTTCAAATAAAACTTTTACTTTTGACAAACTTTCCGGTTTCGGCCGGATTCCGGGCGAACTACTTGTCCGGCGAGAAAGTGGTTTTCACCATCGTGTTCATCATGTCTTCTTACCCCTACATCGAACATGTGTTTTGTACGGCCAATTGGCTAATAAAACATTCATTCATTCATTCATTCATCTAATCAACTCCAAATAAAACTTTTACTTTTGACAAAGTTTCTGGTTTCGGCCGGTTTCCGGGCTAACTACTTGTCCGGCGAGAAAATGGTTTTCTCCATCGTGTTCAGAATGTCTTCTTACCCCTAAATCGAACATCTAATCAACTTCAAATAAAACTTTTACTTTTGACAAACTTTCCGGTTTTGGCCGGATTCCGGGCGAACTACTTGTCCGGCGAGTAAATGGTTTTCACCATCGTGTTCAGCATGTCTTCTTACCCCATAATCGACTATCACATTAGCTGTTTCAAAATATTTTGTTTGACCCATAATTTGAAACCCCTCCCCCACCCTCAAATATAGAGCTACAGAGCCCATCTTCGAACTTGACTTGTACTTTGACCCAAAGGATCCTCCCACCAAGTTTCATCAAAATATCTCAATCCCTTCGAGAGTTATCGTGCGTACAGACGGACAACTTTTGCGATGTCATAGGTTTCCGTCACTAACGTTTTGGGATCCCAAAAACTACTATGTTGACGAAAAATCGGCTGATTTTAAGAAAAAGCTACTTTTTTTAAAGAAAAACTGACTGGTTTTTAAGAAAAATCGATTGTTTTTAAGAAAAATCGATTGTTTTTAAGAAAAATGACTATTTCTAAGAAAAAAATCGACTGTTTTTACTAAAAATCTCTTCGCGCCGACTCGGCTCTTTTTTACCGACTGGTCGACAACATTGGGGGGGGGGGGGGGGCGTCCCCCCCTATTGAAACCCACGGGTGTCTCGCTGGTCACAGTTGATTCAGACAGGCTGTTCCACAGAGGAACAGCTCGGTTACTGAAGAAATGCTGACGAACACGAGAGGTGCAGGACCTTCGGGACAGCTTCCGGGAATGGCCCCTAGTCCGTGAGATGCTATCTGTTATGATTTCGCAAACGTTTTGCACCGTTATGAATAACAAGCATTGCCAGGAAGAGACGAAAAGCCGCCGAAAAAGCATTTACTGACTTTTCCGACACCATGATGACCGAAAAAATGTCAGCAGATGGTTTTTCGGCTCATCTCACGTAACATTTGAAAATCATAATAGCTAACATCCTAAGTGTTATCTGTGAAATTGCGCATCCCTGTGTTGTCTGTTATGAAACTTCTGACAGTGTGGGCAGGACACAGACATTAAACGGGCTGGGAATACTGTAGGCTGTTGAGAGACAACAACAATCGACAGTCAGCCCTCAGTACTGCTTTAAAGAGTCCATTTAGTTTAAAATTGTATACCACAAAAGACTTAATACAAAGAAGGTACTCAAAAATCAGAAACAAACAATAAATACAACTTGATACAATTTATAATACACGATGCGAATAGCATGCATGACGTGCTTTTCAAAAATCAGTATTAAAACACTTCACTGTAACAGACATGCCGTTCTTATAAAAGATACTATATGTAGTTCATAACGAATACTGGGGATGCTGAGACACCTCATCCCTTACACCCTCAGAATCTGGATGTTATATGATTAACTTGTACATAAAATGTCTCATAGTGCGGGCACAAAATAAACACAATTTCAAATCCTGTAAGGTCTTAACGACCCACCGAACGCGTTGCGAATATCCGAGTGGGCTCAGTGCTGGAGAGTCTACATACATTTTTTGAGAATTTTCGGGTTCGGTCCAAGGAATCAAACCCTGCGGCCTGCGGGTATACATGGTTTATACCCTATGGAACAGCCGGATACCTCCACATAGTAACTACCTCCCGGGGATGTGGTAGTAAGAAAGCTGCCGCTATGACACCAATTGAACCTTGTATTTCTGTGCAATGAAGTATCCTGAAACAAAATGTAAAAAAAAAAATATATAAAAAACTGAATAGCTCCACAGCAGCAAAATAACTCTGTCCAGTGTTAAGCATGATCGATAACTGAGAAGCAAGCACGAAGATGTCAACTTCTTCTGGTTCTTCTTCAATGTATTCGCTCAATCTCTTAAGCTTCTTGGCACTGAATAGTTTACTCCATATCTTCATGTTGGCTGGAGAAGTAAGAAACAAGGCCTCCGAATTCCCCATCTTTGCTACCCTCCCTATCTGAACCCTCACTGGGGTCCTCTGGGGACCTTTCAACCCGGAATATCTGTCTTTCATCATCCACAACTTGCATCGCCGCATGTTGTGGCCTAGGAACTCGCTCCATGTGCGCTTGCCCCATGGGTTCATAGGGGGGATAGCCGGGAGGGAACATACCCGGATAAGGCCCCCGGTTCATGAACTGCTGATAGTTCGGAGGTATCATGTACGAAGGGTAGCGGGGAGGGGGTGCACTGGAGCGGGGAGATTCAGAGCCAGACTGCCCGGGAGGAGTAGTCCGGGATGCTTCAGGAACCGAAGCAAAATGCGGCCTGATTGGTTCCACCCGCTGCGGCATAAAAGCCGGATTGTCGTGATTTTCCGGCTTCGTTAAATTTTCCGGATAGCTCTTCTTTTCCGGGTTTTGTTCTATTGGTTTCCGTGCAGCGGGTGGTGTGCCGGGCCTTGGCCCTTCAGCAGGTTTCGGGAAAAAGAGTGGATTCGTATAGTCAAATGGCAAATTACGCAAATACTCTGGAGGCAGGCTATAACGAATCACATTGGGGTCCGACGGCCGATTTGATTCGGCACTCCGTCCGGGGCTGCCACTTGGTCTATTGGCTGACGGCCCCCTCCGGTCGGGACTCTCCGGCTGCCGCGGCCTTCCCTCCTCCCTCTCCTGCTGGCTAGGAGAGGCACCTTGCACAGGTCCCCGCATCCGTTCAGAGGACATGAAAGGTGGTCGCATGAACTCAGGCGGGTAGCCTCTAAACCCTTCAGGCAAAGCCTGCAGTCCGCCTTGACCCCGAGACCCTTCTGATGTCGTGCCCCGAAAATATTCCGGTGGAGGCCTTGAATCTTGCAACGACTGAGGAATTTCGGACGGAGGCGCAGGCGGTCTTCCACCTTCATTCTGGCTCAGATCAGCCGGCCTCGACTTTTCAGGACTATCGGGAGCACTGGGTTGGGTTCGTTCTGGAACACTGGGTAATCGATAAGGTGGTCGCTCGAACGGTGACATCCCATGGGGGAAGAATGGTCTATATCCACCTTCAGCTGGGTGCCGGAGACCGGGTGAACCAAATGCTGGCTTGATATGATCCGAGTGTTGCCCACTGGCGGGTGACCGCATTTCATGTACACGGGATCCAATATTTTGCGGTGGTAGATTGGTATCCGCTGAGGTATTAGTGGGGTGAGTTAGAGGTGGACCGTTTTGATCAGATGGTCTAGGGTGGTCCGATGGTCGCCCTGACTCAAGGGAAGGTGGCTGGTTTCCACGGGGTAACTCAGATGGCGGGCGAACGCTTCCATCTTGCCGCCGCAAGTCTGTAGGATATGACCCGGCACTTCGAGGATCGAAACCAGATGGCTGGCTGGTTGGTGGTCGTCCCATCTCCAAGTTTCGGGCGTCAAAAGAATGGCGCCCAGGCTGACCACTGGGTGGTCCCCGACCATCCACTGCCTCTTGTGGATTCTGCTGTACTGCATGTTGGTTCCTGGGGTCAAACATAGACGGCTGACTGGTCAGTGGTTGTGTCACCGCCTCGGGCGTGCGTACATCAAAACGATGCTGCGCTGAATGACGAGCTGGTGGCCCACTCCTGTCCACAGCCGACGGTGGATCAGACCTGGGATCGAAACTAGACTGCTGACTCACTGGTGGTCGCAAGATCATGTCACGATTTCTGTGGTCGAAAGCCTGCTGACCACCGGAAGGCCCACTTGGCGAGGGCTGTGGTGGTATTCCAGCGTTTCTAGCGTCAAAACTAGGTGCCGGGCTGGTGGTTGGTCGCAGAATCATTTCTCTGTTTCTTGCCTCGAAAGCCTGCTGACCACCAGGTGACCCACTTGGTGACTGCTGCGGAGGCGCACCCGCGTTTCTAGGTTCAGGACCAGGTGCATGACTGGTTGGTGGTCTAACAGTTTCAGAGTTTTGTGGACCGAATGAATGCTGGCCAGGTGGTCCCTGTGGCTGCTGGTGACCAGACATGGGGTGTCCGAACGGCGGTCGGTGTATTGCCTCAGGTCGGTGCGGTCCTGCTTGATTTACAGGTGGTCGAGGAGGAAATGGCAGCCGACTCATCATCTCAAGGACCCGGGGGTCGTAGTGATGTTGCCCCATTCCTTCGCTCGTTGGTGGCCTAACATCAAGGTTGTGCCCCGGTGGAGGTCTCGGTTGTCCCGGCTGGTTAAACCGGTCAAACGGTGGTCTCATCATCATTTCAGGTGGAAACGGTCGCATCCCCCGCATCTGATCGGGGTGAGACATCCGCGAGGGGTCAAATGGGAAGGGGTAGCTGAGCTCCGCTCTTGGCCCATTAAACCGCATAAATCCAGGGGGAAGGTGCTGTTCGTATGCATGCTCCGAAGGTGGCCGCGGGGGCGGGGCGTCCTTACTGCCATCCTCCTGATTGGCTGGTTTCTCTCCCTCCTTTTTTCCACCCAATTTATCCACCATTTCTTGCAAAGAGAGAGTGGATGAACTTGTGGGCTTGGCAGGACCCTGATCAAAATACTGATTCTGATCCGGATTCGGTCCCCCAGGTAGGGGGTTGGCAGGCGGGTGACCGGGGGAGGCGGCGGCGACCGCGGAGTTTTCAGCTTGGATTTGGGCCTTGGATTTTCGACCTCGTTTTTTCGGAAGCGAACCATCGGGCAAAGGGATTAGCGGCTTCGCGGGCCTGCAAATATAGATAGCTCAGTTTCATTGACCTTAAGGGTGATAATAGTCCTATTTAAGGTATGAAGCCAAGCTAAGCTTTCATAATGAAAGAAACTGTAACGAGATTTTCGGGGAGTTTTCATTATCAGCTAATTATCACTCTACGATGTTAAGCGATTTCAGAATTTCGGTTGCACTTTGGGCAGGCTCAATCACATGTTCAACTAAAGTGGGTCCTTCACTGGCAATCGGAAGCGATCGTAACCCGTCGTAAGCGGCCATTTTGGCGGTTTTCAGCCAATGAGAGCACCCCAGGTCCGGACGAGCACGGTTACGACGGACTTACGATTGCTAGTGGAGATCCCACTTAAATCACATGTTTTAAAACAACTATTTTGGCTAATGTGTGTATATTTGTATTCAATAATAATAATTCAATGCACAAAATAGGCCACTGGCCTCTACAAAATATGTCCGAAACACTGGCCGTTGTAGATTCCAAGGAATTCTTGAAAACACAGACAGAATCACTAATTCAGATGGAACGGCGTTCAACATTACACGACATAAGGCGTTTTTCCGTGCTCCCACACGCAGGTTGTGGGTCGATTGTGGCTCGAAAGGAACGTTTCCGCGGCCTTTTGTGTGGCCCACAAGTGTGTTTCCGCGAACAACAAGATTTTCGTGGCTCGCTTTGTGGCTCAAATTCGACAAACAACTACCTAGGTGATTGTCGATTCTGTGGCTCGATTTTGGCGGGAAATTCAAATTTAGCAGCAAAATAACGTCAAAACAATAAAATAAAAAACCTTCTCAGGTATTTAGACATAAAACTGAAGATACTTTTTGCACGGAATGGTTAGGACGAAAGCCTGGAGTTCTATTTATTGAGATTTTTACATGATTTTTCTTTATACATTCAGACATTTGAAATTACTGCCCAAAAAATCGGCAAAACAGCGTTTCCACGAGTTTCAACTTGTGGCTCGACTGTGAGGCACACAATCATGTTTCCGCGAAAAACACCCAAAAATGTGTGGCCCACAATTTGTGTCACGGAAAACGCCTATAGAGTCTGTCCAGAAAAGAGCAACAAGGATCATACTCCGGAACCGCGACATACCCTATGAACAAGCCCTTGCGAAACTGAATTTATCTCCACTTAAAGTCCGGCTTGAACACCTGATTTTGCAGTTTGGCAAATCTGTCCTAGCCAATACGAGCCACCGGTCACTGCTACCGGAAACAGCCCCTCCCAATAGTAAACTCGGTTGCAAAATAAACTTCTACCCCCTAAAGTCCGGACTAATCGTCACGGGAACTCGTTTGTGCCTTTTATACGTAGTCTTCCAATGCTGAATCGCAGTGTGTGATTGTTATTTATGATTTGTAAGAAACTGAATTTAGTTATGCTATGATAGTTTCTAAATATACCGATCTCTCCCTCTCAGCCGATCACTCTGTTTTTAAAAGACCGTCTGCAAATGTCTTTCAGCCACTCAGCCCTTTGTACTCGAAGAGGCTCCGAGAATATGGCACTGAAATGAAAAAAAAAGAATTCCATCTCCTTGGAGAAAGTAAACAGCGCAGACTTCACCGGAAGCTTCAAGCCCCGCCAACAACTCTTTCAAAAATTAGAGAATGAAAGCTTGAAAATGATATATGATATGATATTTATTGCAAAAAAGCCCGAGGGCCATGGCAACACAAATACTTAACGAAAAACAAAAAACAAACAAACCTAAATAAAATTCTCGCGATGCCTCATTGCCAGCTTGAGGAATCTTCCCAAACTCTTAATCACCGCAAAACAATCACTCTTCATCATTCTCACCATCCATTCCTCATCATACACTCTCATGCCAAAAATCTCATGTCTCAGCTCATGCAACTCGCAACACGTACATATCAGACGGACTGCATCTTCATTCACATCTCCACACATGGGGCAATGTTGTTATTCATTTTGGAGGACTTGGTAGGCCAAGAGGTGTATCTTGTGTTTCGGACCCCTCTTTCTTTTGCTTGCCTTTTCCCACTTTTTAACACGCCGCGCACAATTTTCAAATATTACGCGTCAAACTTCCGCTTTGGAGTTTGGATAAGCGCCAACAAGAAAATTGCCAACTCACGTGGCAAGTATTGGCATTTTCGAAAAACGATATTTCTGAGCCATATTATCGTGGAATATCATTTCGCTGAGACCTCACATTCGTATCCCTTGGTATTCCGAAAATCGTTTTAATTTGTTTAGCTCTTATTCCCGCCTCATTCCCTTCACCCTTACCTTCCCATACGGAAATACCCACCTGAAATCGAACCAGATAAAGTGAAACAGATTTCGACCCGATTTCAGGTTAGTTTCTTCCTCGCGGAATTTCGACCTCGGGCGATTTTTTGGGTCAGTTTCGTCCAGAGTTTCGGCCTCGAGAAGAGCGGGTTCTGTTCTATGGGATCCTTAATCGGAATCATTCCTTACCTTCCTCGCTTCTTTCCGGCTGATTCCGGTGTCGTCATCGGCGTAACGGAGAAACCGCTCACCGGATCCTCCACCTTTTTGCTGGGCGTCACCTCCACGTTTGCTACCGTCGTTGGGACCAACGGCTCACCTTGTTCCTTTATTTCGTCTACTGCAACAGGTACCGCTACTTCTTTTGGTATGGCTGGTATTTCCGGCCCAGAGCTTATGGGCGTTTCAAGGACGTCCAACTTTATGGGCGCTTCAGGGACGTCCGACTCTTTGGGCGTTTCTGGCAGATCCGATTCTTTGGGCGTTTCTATGACTTCCAATTTTTTGGGCGCCGGACTCTTTTTGGGCGTTTTATTCCGGTTAATATGAAGGACCAATTTCGTCGGTGATAGCATATCAACCGTTGCGGTGGTGTCATTAGATTCGCTGGCGGCTTCACTGATGTTGGAATTTTCATTGGTGGCGGAAGGTGGCGGCTGCGCTTCTGTTTCGGCAGGTTTTGGCGGCGAGTCGATTTTTTGCTTTTTGGCCGCGGGTTTTCGAACAGGTACGGGTCGCGCTTTTTTCTTTGGTGCTTTATCTTCATCATCGGAAGATTCAGAAGCTTTATTTGGATGTGTAAACTTCCGCATCCATTTCTTGGTTTTCTCCTAAAAAGATACGAAATGAACATGTGTGTCGTGCTTCCCAAGGGCATCCTAATGCAACGACCTCCAAAGGTGTCTTTCACTCCCGACAAGGCGGCAACCACAAAATTCCCCAAAATCGAACCAATTGAGGACAAACTAATCGGTATCACGCAGTGCTGCCCCCTACAAAACATCAAAAGATGCCAAACATATACCAAGTTTGACGCGTATACCCTTTATCTGGCTTACCTAAACTTTGGGTACTGATAGAACGTTTTTCTAAAAAAAAAAAAATCCGCTTTGAGAAAATTTTAGAGCCACCCTCGGTGCGAATGGAAGCAACGCGCTCGCCGTTCACACCAAAAGAATAGTAAGCTGATGAATGAAAAAGGAAGGGGGGCGAGGGTGGTTAAAAGACACGTCGTAATAGGTCTGTGATGACGAATTGATGATTAATTAACACCTCTGAGCGTGACCTCGGGGTAATTATGGATACAGATCTAAAATTTTCAAAACACTACGAAACTATCATCAAGAAAACTTCAAGAATCTGAATCTTATGAGAAGGACTTTTACATTCAAGGACAATTCCCTGTTTCCCATTATATTTAAGACACTTGCCCGTCCACTAATTGAATATGGCCACGCAACCACAAGGCCCTTCTATAGCAAGGACCTTTTCGCCATTGAACAAGTTCAGAGAAGAGCGACAAAAACAGTGCCAGCCATTCGCCATCTACCTTACGAAAGTCGGCTCGAAAAATTACGTTTACCCAGTTTGACTTATAGATTTCTCAGAGGTGATTTGATTGAAACTTTTAAGATTTGTCATAATTACTATGACAACATAAGGCCCGATGATGTCCTCTCCTTCAACCGCAACAGTCTCAGAGGACACAGCGTAAAACTGCGAGTTGAGAAGTTTCGAAAGGACATTGGGAAATGGAGCTTTAAAATAATTGTTGAACACTGGAATCATCTCCCTGAAAGTCTCGTAAAGGCCGAAAACATCAATCATTTCAAATCTGGTTTAGTTAGTCACCTGGCCGAAATTCAGTATAGTGTACAAAGTGTCTAGAGAAATTTGCAGAGGCGAAAGCCTTTTTCTTGCAATTATGTTATTATTATTATTATAAGTGTATCCTACCTCCTCTATTAGCATCACACTGATTGTCATGCTTGCCAAGTTTGTTTTCTTTACTTGACTCTCGATCATTGTTTACGAGAAGCTTATTGGTCCGAAGTCCGGTTATACAAACTTTGCCAAGTTTGTCATCCAAGGCAAAGCAGATGGAACGAGGCTAAATACAGCCAAGCCTTGTGTAATTTTCTATGAGCATAGCTAAGTTTAAAGGTAGTCAACTGTCTCAGAACATCTTCGCAGAAAGACTACGTAGTGCGGGGTGTCCTTTAAGAACTGGAGAGTTAAGATGGCCAACACTGGAAATTTGGTAAAAGGTTTTCTCAAGTCGGTAGAGATTTGCTGAAAGAGTAAAAAACATGCTGAATCCACATTAGAACCATATTTTTTCATCGGAAAAGGAATTCGTCCGGAATCCGGCAAAACTCGGAAATCCGATAGAACTAGAAGTCATATAGAGCTTTGATTTGAGGACAAAAATGAACGCTAAAATCCATATCTGTTCTTAGTTTTCTCAGCGGAATAGTCGGTTAGCCCTAGTCCGCAAAAAAAAAAATAGCTTAAAAATGGCAAAAAAATTAATATCTATAAAATTGACGGGAGTTTGTGGAGGAATGCTCGAGGAAGGTAAGTTGATCTGAAGTGAGATGGAGTAGTGAATATTACTTTTCCCCGTTTTTTGCGAAGGTTGTTTGACTGCGTCTCGCTGAAGAAGAAAATATCAATGAAAGTAAAATCCGAGGAAGTTGAGAAGGGGTAGGGGTTGGATCGGAAATCATGGGCCCTTGCTGATAACGTCAGAAGTAAAGACATTCGGAGCAGTCCGAAGCAGATGCGAATTGTTTTGTAAGAAATAAAGGTAGGCGATAAACTCAAGACAAAAATAATAATTATCGTTCAAATCAGGATATGAGGGGAGCGGGGGATGGGTCTATTCTACCAACCTCTTCGCTGTCGTATTCGGCGTCCATGAGATCCATTCTGTACAGGCCAACTTTTCCTCTTGTCTGTCGTCGGTTGACTGGCTCATCATCCAGAGGAACAGGTGATACTTCTCTCGCCTAAAAAAGAAATCGAAATATTTTTTTTTTAAATATGTAGGGTGTTTGTTTGGGAATGTCACACAGGGAGCACTTCTTGTAGGTTTTTTTTTTGTTAATACCCGAATTTTGTTTGGTTTTTGTGTGTTTTCTAATTTACCATGGTGCAAAAATTAAACTAACCAAACTATACAATCCTGCTGTGAAAGTCATTGTAAGTAGTCTACTGAAAGAAAAAAATCCTCCTCGGACGGGTTTGAACCCGTGACCTTCGGCTTCTCCCACCGACGCGCTCCCAAAATTATTTGAGGGCTGTAAATCATGCTTAACAAATCACTTGTTATTTAAGTAAACGCAAAAACCAGAAAGTCCTTATGTCGTTTTCCCCTTCTCTAAAGTTAACTGAAGAAGTAGAATAATGTTTCCGAAACAAATCAACGTTTCTGCCCCACATTTTAACACATTTCCCTCCTTTCTAATCATACTGTAATTTCAAAAAATAGAACACATTAACCGTATTTTCGATACTCCCATTCGCGTCAACGCAAAAACCAAGACAAACCAGTTTTCCCGGCTTAGGGCCTTCGTAAAGTGTAGACGGTCGTACAAGCAAAAATCAGTTCAAGGTTCGAAGTTCAAAGCTTCGGGGAAGAAATAGATGGAGCAATTAGTATCTACGTCACTCGAAAATCCCGTAACTATAATCAAGTGTCACCACATTCACCTAAACCTTCCCCTGTGGCGACATCTACACACCTTCTTTGAAGTAACTGTCTTCGGAATAATTTAGTTGTTTTTCCTTGTATTGTTATGTTTCTATCCTGTTTTTTCGTAATAAAAAAAAATGATTAATCAGGAGAGAACAGTTGACGAGCACCTAGAGCCGCACCACTCAGAGCAAAATAACACTAGGGAGTAACGCCAAGACTTGAAATAAGTGACACACACTCGAATAGCAGCGACACTAGCACGGCTAGCACCACTAGCGATAGTGAACGTCCCTACTGAAAATCAATCGGTCGTGCACCAGCGTTGTCTCCAATAACTTCATATTCCGAACACAGCGAAAAAAAGATATGATCTCCCCTGTTTCCTCGATGTGTGCAGACCGCACCTTAGCTTTCCTAGAAATTTACAATTCCGCAACTTTGTCTCGATTTAAATGTCGCAAGTGTAGTGGGCGGCGCTGTAAGTATGGCCCGTTTGCGAAGCAAGGGAAGCATAGGCCTTGACACTACTCCCTAGTGTTATTTTGCTCTGGCACCACTACCATTCCGTCACAAGGAAAAGAAGAACCAAATAAGCTTAAACCTTACCTTTCCCCTCTTGGGTTTTGGCTTTTCAACCACCACGGCCTTCGGTTTTTCTGCGTCTTCTGCCACCTCCGCTGCCTCCCCTTCAACTACGTCAGCTTCCTTCTCCAATACAGGCATTTCAGGATCAGCTTCATTCTCTGATTGGTCACTAGAATCAGTGGCGATTCGACTCCGCTTGGAACTTTTATTTGTTGGTGGAGCTTTCTTTTTAGAGGGAGGTTGCTTTTTGGAGGAGGACTTGGGGGCAGACCAGTTAGCCTTCCTAAAATGAATAAAAATTAGTATTTTTTATACACATATTTCAAATTTTGTGAACTGTCCCGGAATTTTTATTATTATATATATTTTATTCTTTATTTCCAATAGCACAACATATTATGGGTAGCAGAGGATCGTCATTACATTAGTGACGTACAATATACACAATATATGACAATAGTGAATAGGCCTATATAATACAATACAGGAGTTAAAGAGTTAAAATGGGAAATAATATAAAGGCAGCAAGAGTTAAAATGGGAAATAAAATGAGGTACGAATGACAATAAACGTCGGTCAGACGAATTTACTAGGGGCGGGGGAATTTGAAGGTATTTTATTTTCTTAGTCATTTCTCTTTCTCTGATTGGTCACTAAGAATGAATGGCGATTCAACCCCGCTTGGAACTTTTATTGGGTGGCGAAGCTTTCTTCTTAGGGGGAGGTTGATTTTTGGAGGAGGACTTAGAGGTAGGCCCAGTCAGTAAAACGAACACAAATTGGTATTATTTCACAGATTTCAAATTTTATGACTTTTCCTCGGGATTTTTTTTATTTTCTTATCATATTTATTAGCGCTAAACGGATAAGTTGGCTGAGATTTATTCTAGTGACTTTTCGCCCGTCTTGGCAGAGTCCACTTCAGGCTCTGGCTAGAAAATCGAACCTGCGATACTTTCCCTTCTCCAGCACCCCATGTACCGTTCATTCCTTCCCCCACCCTTTGTTCCTGCAAGACCTCGTCCCCCCCCCCGAGAAGTGGCTGAGAAGGTTCCCAAACTGACCCCAATCTACTGTAACACTATGCGTTATAGTAGAAGCTTTGTGCCGAGCTTCGTAAAGCAATATAATGATGTTTAGCATTTTTCTGCTTTGTTGACAATTTATGTTTGACAACTTTATTAATGACTAAAAAACATCGTATTTGGGCTCTGCCCACGAGAGATATGTTTTGTTTTATTATTAAATGAATGAATGAACTTAGTCACCTCCTTGGTGAAAGGCAGTAATTTTTTCACAGTAGAAGTATATTACTCAGAAAGTCACCTAACTTAGAACGCGGTGTCGAAGAATATGATGAAATTCAAACCTAGAACGCTTTACGAGCATTACTGAACGCAAACAGTAACATAGGATTATTGTTGATTTAGGAATGGTTTTGTTTTAAAATCTATATGTTGTACTCCTCAGTTTTGAGGGAAATAAATGAATAAATAAATAGGTGAAATATGAACATTTGGTATTTTTGCCTAGTTGCTTTGGTGCACTTTTTTGCCAGGTTTGTCCGACGAATTACAACAATTTTAGATAGATAGATATTTTTATCGCCCATGTACAAACAGAATAGAGAAGACAAACACAAACAAAGAAAGGAAAAAATAACATTACTGGCAGCAATAATGTCGAAAACGCATTGCTTTAATGAATGCCCAAAGCAGTAACGTCAAAATCGCAACAGAAGAAAAAGAACTTAACAAAATAAAAGCAAATCACACCAGAACAGTGTGTTCATTCTTCATGTTAAAAAAAAGTATAAACGCTTTCAGATTGTTTCAGAGGCGAAAGACAAAACCAAGGTGGTTCAAAAGTGTACAGCACATGAGCACATCTCTACTGCAGCATACCTACTACATCCTTGTGTCAAACGTTCTGAGAACAGATGACCCTTTTAAGTGTCATGTTCAGCAAAAAGGGTCATCGGTTAACAGATTTAGGATGGCCTTAACAGCCATCCAACCAGAAAACCAAAATAACCGGGCTGAGATAAACCCATCATGGACCTTATCCGCTCCGAGGTGCAAACCAAGGTAATAATGTTTACACATCGAAGCACAACGTTGAAACTAGACCTACGTTGCCCGGGCAACGTGAAGTGTTGCAGCAACCTTTGTTCGGCTTCGCCGACTAAAGTGTTGCGAGAGCAACACTTTGGTTTTGTTTCTTCGCTATCTGTTAAACGCTGAAGTTGTCAACCCATCTAGGTTTTGAAAATGGTATGTTCGAAAAAGCGATTTTTTTTATGAACCGATGAAACAATCCGTAATCACATGACTATAGGCTCCCTCAGGTTTTAAAGAAATACAGAATATCGGAAGTAGCGACTAAATTAACTTTGCAGATAGTTGAACTTTATCGTTTTCAATCGTAGACATCGGGATTGGTTAAAACTTGGAACATCATCTTATATCTAACCTATTTGGTATTCTAAAGCTGTCCGTAATGTTTCAGGTCCATATTGCCATAGATGACACTTTACTAATTACTGCAAAACTATGTCATTGTTGCCATACCTCAGGGTTAAAGAAAAAACACAAAATCGGAAGTGGGTAGTTGAACGTTATCCTTTTCAGTCGTTGACTTTGAACTAAAGAAAACATGGAACATTATCTTATATAAATAGTTGGTATCATAAATAAAGATAGAACAGAGTGTTTAATTATTTTTCTCAAACAAATCTGAGAAAATCAAACTCCTAATCCTACAGGTGTACTTACTTCTTCGCCTGCTTTTTTTTCCATCCGCTATTACTGCTATCTCCACTTCCGGATTCACTACCGGACACACTTCCGGACGAACTGCTCGAATTCCTTTTCTTCTTCTTTTTCACCGGAAGCTCGAATCCGGACTCGGAATCCGACTCTTCCTGATAGAATTGCTTCGAGGTGCGGACAGATCGACGCAAGCTTTTGCCACCGACTTTCTTGCTTTTTCTCTTCTCTTTCTTATTCTTCTTCCTCCCTCGACGACCAAAACTGGAGAAATCAGACGGCACATCCGAGTCTGATCGTTTTATACTAGCATAACTCTCTTCGGATTCGGCTCTAAAAGAAAGCAAAACATCGAATCACCTTTTTCAATCGTCAGCACAAACTGCTTTCTCCCATTATTTTGCTCGACTCATCAAAAGCGAAAACACAAAAATCTGGTGACAAATCCGTTTGCCACCACCGAATAAAGAATACTACTTTCTTTGCGAAATCAAAACAATTCGGAAATAGATAAATCTTCAGGTTCTTCAATTTCAAAAATACTTCATAACAGCATATATCGATCAATTGGGACCGGCAGGGATTCGAGCTCGTTACCTCGGCCCCTTTTTTCCAGAAGTCCCGAATTAAAATGCGACTATTATAAATTCATGTTAAGAATGATGAGACCATCAAAACCGATCTTAACAAGAAAATTCGACAAAAAAAAAAAACACTTAGCTGGCATAATGATAATAATAATAACGCTTGTTTATTCAGCCTAAAGGCCATACAAGATTTTACACGTTTCACTTCACGAATAAACCATTACACCTCTATAAACTACTATGCTAAACTTTCACTCCTAAGACTAAATCCTTTAATCACATATTTGCATAGATCCACAATACACTTGGGGTTAGTAGATTTCAGGATAGGGGAAGCGATACCGACCCTCCCCCAACAAATTTTACTCTCAAATTCGAAAGAGCTTGGCACTCTAAGAGGAAGTGATTCAAATCTTCCTCCTGCAACTTGCAAAGAGGGCAGAGGTAATTCTCTCCCGTGCCAGCTTTCCTCCTACTGAAAAGTTTATTTTTACTAAGGATCGGCAGACTGTCAGATCGGAGCTGGAACCAGATTTTTATTGTAGCAGGATCTAGTCCCAGCTTAAAATAATAGTCAAAACCAAACACATCTTTTATTTCAGCAGACAACTTAAGAGTTTCTGAAGAAAACAGCTAAATATTTGGCACTATCCATTTTTTCAATTATTTGTTTCGAAGTTTTCATGTCAATTTTGCTTTAAGGACCCGTTGTACTTATGACAGTAATTCATTCTACTTCAACAATATTTCCATCCATTCTCGCTCCAGAGATTTTACACTTCACAGGTTACCCTATCTCCTCTATTATAGCATTCTACTGATTATTAGTTAGTGCTAAAACCCGTTATAATAGAAATGTTTTGGCTAGACTCTACAACGCTTACACAATCCCCCACATTCTAGCCCTATCTCCATTTTGGAAGCTATTTAGCATAACTGATTTAAGGACAATCCGTAAATTGTACTATAAGTATGCTAAGTACCTACTCGGCCTTCCCCTGTGGGCTCGTAACCACAAAGTCACGCGACTATACGGCGTTACAGATCCTTTTGTGGCTGTAGCCCAACGCCGTGCCGAATTTGATTCTTCTCTAGACCGGAGCCATCCCTATTATAATGCGTTTGCATAGTCATTTAGTTTAGTCTGATCTTTTTTTCTTCCTTTTATTGTTTTTCATATACTCCGTATGGGCACGTTCTGTGCCATTTCTATATGGGTTAATAAAATTATTGATTGATTGATTGATTGACTACAATTCCCACGTTTGTTGTTTTTACGTCACGTATCAGCAAGAATAAATAAGGGAGAGAACTGAGAAGACTCGACTCAAGCTGGTTTCCTTTCTAGCCGGTTTCAAAAACCGGGGGTGGAGCCTGGGTGGGGCTTCGCGTGTTGCCTCTTGCAGTATTAGGTGCTACCTCCAGAGCAAAAGTGATGAAGCAGTCAGAAAAGGCGGGAATTTTCAAATACTGCTGATTTCCGAGGATTATACCAAGAATTAAGAAGGGGAGAATTTAGAAGACAAAAATAAAGGCAGAAAAGGACCAACAGCAATTTGGACTGAAAGTTCAAGTTTAAAGAAAGGAAGGGACGTACTACCAAATGTTTTACTCTAGGCTTAGAAAGTCAGTTAGAATATCCGTCGCTGGAGAAGTGAGAAGAACAATTCACTCTTTTTTTTCATACACAAATATTCATTTAATCCCTCTGGCAGATCCTGAGTGTACGTGTCCGTATCATTCCAGTAATTAGTTATTAGTGTAAGACTAGGATTTATTGTTTTTCGCAACTATCCGAGAAAATGGTATGAACTAAATTTTGTGTAGTGAATACAACTTAAAACAAAACAGAATAACTCTTTGAGTACATTTCGCCATTTATGCCTAAAATTCAAGTTTGAATGATAAAAAAACATGATATTGAAAAAAAACGATGATGAAATAACAGACTAATAATAGCATAGATAATGACATGATAACAGTATAGATAAACCACCCGAGATAATCATATACATTTTGACCAAGAACAATAAGTTATTATCACAAATGGGGACGTTTTGGATTTCTCATAATCAGCAAAATATTAATTTGAAATATTTATAGTCAACTGTTTGTCGCAACTATTCGAGAAAACGATATGAGCTGAATTTTGCGTCGAGACTAGACAGCACAATTTAAAAACAAAACATAATAACTCATTCACTGGAGTTTAACTAAGTTGTTGCCACTTTGGCAACAAAAACACAAAACATACCTATACCATGCTAAACCCAATCACTAGCCAAAGAGAACCCCTAGCCGCAGTCACAGAGGAAAGGGACCTGGGAGTAATAGTTGACCAGCTAAAGTTTCACAGCCACATTGAAAAGATTGTCGCTAGTGCGAATCGAGCTTTAGGGATAATCTAACGAACATTCACAACGAGATCCCCAAGAACGATCACTAAGCTCTATAAGGGCCTTGTCAGGCCAAGGCTAGAAACTGGCATGTCCATTGCATCCCCCTTCTACAAAGGAGACAAGGCCATGATTGAAAAGGTACAACGCAGAGCAACAAAGATTGTAGATGGCTGCCAACATCTTCCTTATCAGATGAGATTGCGAACCCTGAACCTATGCAGCATGACCTACCGAAGAAAAAGGGGAGACATGATTCACACCTATAAACTCATCAAAAACAATCCAATCCATGACCTCTTCATCATCGATTCAGCACGGCGAACAAGAGGTCATTCCAAGAAAATCACGAAGCTCAACGCCCAGAAGAGGGAACGCCACCATTTTCTTACCAACCGGGTTGTTGATCTGTGGAACTCCCTAAGCGAAGACACCGTATCCAGCAAGACCATCGAAGAGTTCAAAGTCTCCCTTGACAAGGAGTGGAGCAAGAAGCCATGGAGACTGGAATGGGACGCCCTGGAGTCCCAGACCAGAGCATAAGGTCAAGTGAATCTACCAACCCAACAACCAACAGAATTTTCGAAGTTATCCACGTGGCAATTTTCCGAAGAAGTGATGAGCAATGCTACAGGATGGAAAATCCTTCAATTGCTCCAAGCTGCAATTTAAGGTATTTAAGGTAGTACATTTTTGCCAGCTAAATACCTTTAGTTGTCCATACCTTTTCTACAAGCGATGCTTTACAGTCCTGAGAAGACTAAAATAAAATTACTAATGTTCACACCAATCCAGCACCAATCCTATTGATCTGGACCAAAGACGCGTGTTAGGTCATTGCCTCAAGTGCCTCAACGTTTGCTCCTAATTGCTCCCTGAGTCATCAAATGCCGCATTCCCTTGGGCTCATCGTCTTTGTGAAAGGTCGTAATAAAATAAGCACCTTATTGGAAACCTGACCCGATTGAAAGTCGTTTTCATTTGTGTAGCCTAATCAGCAGAAATCAGCACTGTTTGAACTTCCCGCCTTTTCTGGCTGCTTCATCACTTTTGCTCAGGAGGTACGCTGAATACTGCAAGAGGCAACACGCGAAGCCCCACCCAGTCTCCACCCCCGGTAAATAATGCCGGCTAGAAGGAAACGTAGCTTGCTGACATCAAGGTTATGCGGGTTCTCAATTCTCCCTTATTTATTCTTGGTATCAGCCTCCCGATCATTGTTTTCGAGAAGACAATTTTCGAGAAATTTTGCCAAATTTTTCATCCAAGGCAAGGGACATGGGTAGAGGCTAAAAACAGCCGAAGCCTTGTGTAATTTTTTTTAAGCATAGCTAAGTTTTACAGTAGTCAACTATACCCTATATTTAAGAAAAAAGATATTAGCGATATTCGATCTTCTTATTTCCGGTTCTGTAAATTTCTTCTCTGTCTTCCTCTGTGGTATAGTAAACAAGTTTCTCCCGAATATTACCAGGGATCCATAAATTTACTGTAATGCCTGACCATTCGCGGGGCTTGTCATTTCCTATGCTTCTATGTTGCCCGACCTACTCCTACTTTCCAAAAATTCCGCTTGGGTCAAATCGGCGTTCTTGTTCGCCTCATTGGACGTGAGCGCCAAAGAGACTCCTCCCTCAAGGCGCCAGCAGCCAATCCCAAATGTTGTCTATCTGGATAGTCGCGTATTCTATCCCCGTGGGAATTTCTCGAACTACCGGTCGGTCGGTCGAGATCGCATCAGAAATCTCTCATTGACAAGCCCCCTGAATGGCGAGGCATTACAGGAAATTTATGGGTCCCTGATATTACTGAGCAGTTGACTGATCTGCACGAAGAACTCTCAGAAACGGCATATCCGCGTTTGTCGCCTCACCAAGGTTTGATCAATTTGTTTTCCTAATGTTATTGTACCTGTGTCTTTTTGTCTCGCGTCTTTTTCCGTTTTTCGTCAAGTTTCTACTCCACTGTTTATCTTTTTGATGTAAGTGGGTAATAAATAATATTATTGTTATATTATTACTATCTCAGAAGCGCTATGTAGTGCGACGTATCCCACGTTTTCAGAAGAAAAGGTGTGTCCAGTAAGCTAGCCTGTGCAATATGACCCATTGAATAATTAAAGGAGATGCATCATAAGCATTCTAGCACTTGCAACGTCTAGAACCCCCCCACCCAAGACCCAAGATGAAGACACGACTCGATCGGACCACTGGGTCATCTAGTGGCGCGGGTCGGAAGTGCACGACATGGAGAGGCTGGGATCATAGTTTGACTTTGTATCTAACAAATTGTTTTTATTGTATCAGGCACATGGAAAATGTGTAGAAAAATCAAACTAACTATTTGCATTATCGATTTCTTTGAGTATTTTGTTTTCTGTTTTTTTCTTGATAATTCCTGAAGTCCAAAGAAGTAAGGATGTAAACCAGATCACAATAAACAAACGCCGTAAATTATACTAAATTCGTTATAACGATTTCTTAGAGATTATGAAAGTAAGCAAAATTAATATTCAGCTTCCGATACCAAGAATTGTCAAACTAGCCGAGGGTTTTTACTTCTGACATATCTAAACGTCCACAGGGTGATGATATACATCGTTGTTTTAATCCTCTTACACGCCCCTTGATCTTCTCGGAGATTCTAGTATAGCTCTGACCCGCAACAGGAGATCAGTGAATATTTAATGAGTAATGGCGAGTTGACGAACTTGTTTACAAGAGTGAAAGTAATTTGTGGATTACCTTGGATACCATGGAGATTTAGGAGAAGCCAAAGGTGACAGTGTGTTCGTAAATACTCGACCCATCGTAAAATGATAGTGTGTCCTACCTTCTCGGCCCACATGAATCAACTACTTTAATGAGAGGGTGAGATTGACTAACCCATTGGGACCTATTGCCATTTGCTAGTTTTGTTTTCACTTAGTTTCAGACTGACAGCACCAAATGATTACGTCAGCTGATTTTATTCGAGTGATATTTCGGCCCTTCCTGGCAAGGGTCCTCTACAGGCTCACAGCTAGAAAAGTACCTGTGATAAAATAAGTAAAGATTCTAGCTAACTGTAAGTATCTTATTTTGGTGAATCTGAGTCAGTATCTTGTTCCCATTCCCGAGATTCCAAAGTTCCTGCGTAATGTTTAACCATACACAGCATTATTGCTCATTACCTTTATTATATAATAACACCAGCACACCATGCACTCCCATGATATCAGTCCTATCCTACCCAGTGCCAAAATTTTCTGGTATTGCCCTGATTTTACAAGAGCCAGCCGTGCGGTAAAAACTGAGCCGTGCAGTAAAAACTGACAGTGTACTAGTGTTATAATCATTATCGCCCTTGCTCTTCTTCGGGCGATATCGGAAAAATTTGTCCCTTGGGCAGCATGATAGGCAGATATCACCCTCGCTGCGCTCGGGCCATATTTTTCAGATATCGCTCTGCCTATCATGCTGCACAAGGGCCAAATTTTCCGCTATCGCCCGAAGGAAAGCAAGGGCGATAATGATTATAACACTAGTAGGCTACACTTGTTTTAATTTTCTGGTATTCCCCTGTGTTGTGGCTTTAAGCCTTTTAGCTGTTTTTCAGCTCCCATCTAAGCGGACAGACGAGAACGGTTTGTAACGCTGACGCCATCTAGGTTTGTCAGCGTAAGTTATTTATACTTTGGTCTTCCGCGCTTGGTAGCGCGCGATAATGCTAATTCACAGAGATCCGTTGTTCAATAATGTTTTGGGTTTTGTGAAGAGAACACTGAGAATAAAGGATTATTTTTGCTCGCAAGGAGAGAAAGAGGAACGTGAGTTTGAGCCATAGGCTGCGTAGGGTAGGACATTCCTTCCACTCTAATTGTTGATTGGTGAGAGAGTGGATGAAAAGGGCTAGGCACGCTGGCTTCAAGACAGTTTTGTCACGCTATCCACAAGGTCTCAAGGACCCCTGTCAAGACCTAGCTCATCAACCACCCTCATAACCCTATCACCCTGATGTTAAAAGACAAAAATTCCAACCGTGCTTTATCACTTGATATCGCACGGTTGGAACTTTTTTCTTTTAACATCAGGGGAATACCAGAAAATGTTGGCACTGGGTAGGATAGGACTGATCATGGGACTGTACAGTGTACTGGTGTTATTGCTCATTGGCGCCTACACTCATTCTTCCATTCTCCCTGTTTGACGCTTTTCGACGCGGATTAGAGTTGCGTTTTATTTGATGTTCATAGTACAGCGGCAGCGGATGGCGAACTGTAAGTAGCCGTTTTATTCCTGGCGGACTACGTCAGAAGGTACGCTGAACTGCTCCCTCCCTCACCCAGCGTACAAACTAGCGGGTCCGCTGGCACTCAGTGGGCGGCCCGCTGGCAAATAAAACGACTTCAGGCATCCCGCGCCGTACGGCCCGCCGGCGAATAAAACGACAACGAACAGGCCGCTGTACTATGAACTTCAAATAAACGCAACTCAGATCGCAAGCTTATCGTACCAGATGAGCTCATTGGTTAGAAATACCGATTTTGCAAGTTTCTCCGTGTTTTTCATCAAAGCCAAGGGGACTGCGTGAGGCTGAAAACAGCCGAGACGGGTATGTAATCTCTGGGAAACCCAGCAGAGGAGTCACGTATGTTCGAGTATTTGAACATACTGTATCTATTATTGCGAGATGTGCTATAAAGCACACCTCGCACTATCTACGTTTATGTGCCAATATTCGAAACTATTTGGATACTGTAAAACTTGGCCATTTTTTTTTAACAAATTACCGACGGCTGGGGCTGTTTTAGGCCTTTTCCCAAGCCCATTGACTTCTAGCAAAAAATCTGCAAAATGCTGATAACCTGTTTTATGCATCAATAGCATGATACGAGAACACTCCTTGGAAGCATAATGCGCATGGAAAATAGTGAATCGTGGCAAGGGCAGAGATTAGTGATGTAACGTTAGCGGTCTTAGAATGTAACATACGGCACTGGGGTTTCCGGGCTTAAGAATTAATGAATGCAATTACGGAAGTAAATTTCCTACAAGACTGAAAACTGCTACAATAACGCCAATCCCCCAAAAACAGTCTCCAAAGTCAGTCAGTGACCTAAGGCCCATATCTGTTACGTCAGTTTTCTCAAAAATCTTTGAGAGTTTTATCTTTAAGTGGTTGCGCGAACAGATTGGAACTAAAATTGACCCTAGACAATACGGATTCCGTCCCGGATTCAGCACAGTCCATTATCTTGTAAAGTTTCTGCATGACATACTTGCCCACCTTGAGAATGATGGAGCTTTCGTAGATTGCATCATTGCTGATTTTATCAAGGCTTTTGACTACCTCGACCATCACACAGTCATTACCGAAGCCGAGACAATGGGAGCTACAAAGTTTATAATCCAGATGTTGGCAAGTTTCCTTTCTGAGAGGCGGCAGTCTGTGCGGCTTCAGGACGGGGAAGTGTCTGAACTTTTAGCGATCACATGTGAAGCTCCTCAAGGAACGAAAATTGGACCGATGGTCTTCTTAATGGTCATAGGTCGATTTTCAGCATCGATACAAGTTCGCTGATGACCTCTCACTTTCTGTAATGAGGCTTCTATCCGACTCTCCGACATCTAATTTTGTCAAACGGGTCCTTGGCGAGCTAAGGTCTCAATCTGATCAGCTCAAACTTGGTATCAGCCATGAAAAGAGCACCACCCTCCGCATCAGTTTTCTGAAACGAGAAGTACCTCCCATCGAGGAAGACCATCTGTCATCGAGTAAATCTGTCAGAATCCTTGGTGTCATGTTTGCTGACGACTTACGCTGGCATAGCCATGTGGATTACATAACAGGCAAAGGCTCCGCTCTCTTGAACGCTTTTAGTTACTTGCGACAATTTGGACTCTCAATTGAGTCACTCCTAAACTGTTAAAAGACTTACGTCCGGCCTGTAACTGAGTACGCTTGTAGTCTATGGCATGCCTCTCTAACTATTGAGCAGTGACAAAATTGAGTCAATACAAAAACGGGCGTGCAAAATTATTCTTGGACCCTCGTACACTGATTACAACACAAGTCTTTCAAAACTGAATCTGATGACACTGAGCCAGCGAAGACATCAGCTCTTGATGAATTTTGGGATGTCTCTGTTGAATTCCGACCATCATCGTGAAATACTTCCAAGTTTTCAAAGCAGTAGACAAGAGAAAATAACCCTTGGATCAAAAAATCTCAAACACCAACTATTAGAAATGCCTCCAGCTGCTTCGTCGGATCGTTTTCTCAAATCTTTCGTGCCGTATTTCGTGAAACATTTTAATTCGATGCAACAAAATGACTTCTAATTGTAAATATTTCGAGGTATTGTTGACTTCATTGTATATATTTTTTTTTATAATCGCAGATATATAGTTACCGATTATTTCTATATTTTATGAATTTATGATTTTTATTATTTATAATTGTTGTCTTTCAAATGTAACCGCCATGAGTCATTGGTAAATCAAAAAGTGTTATTATTTTTGTTGACGTCCTATGCTATTCGTTGTAAAAGAATATTTGGAGAATATAATGAATTTGAATTTGTATGTTGCATTGGTATAGTTGTTTTTCCTTTTTCTTTCCTTTGTTCTTAATACTCCGTCTTGTGTTCTCGTGACTGTGTGACGGGTTATGAATAAAATTCATTCATTCATTCAACAGGCACGAAGGGTCCATTAAATATGTAAAATGACTGGGGTACGGTAATTCTGAGGGCTAGAAATAAATGAACAAATTACACTCACTCCTCCGATACTTTGAAGTCGTCATCAGATGCGTCATCACTTTGTGACGTCCCGCTGAGGTCACGGATTGACCTCCTTTTCTGATTCTTCTTCTTGACCGCTTTACTCTTGATCAGTTTCGAAGGGCGAAGATCCACTTCTGATTCTGAATCAGACTTTCCCACTTTCTTGGCTTTGGCTGCCTTCGATACCGGGGCATAATCAGTTGGTTGCTCCTTCTCGGCCTAGAAACACAAAACGCTCAATCAAACTCTCGACAATCACTGCACACGGGCGGTTAACCGGTGGGCTTCGAAAACTTAAAAGACCTCTCCTGCTTATTCTGCCTTCCCATTAATTGTAGCAACACGGTCTACTTTTTCTTTGCTTCATAGGGGTGTTAGAAGTTGGAACCAATTAGCCCATTTCCATCGTCCTAGCACATCTGGAAGTACCTTAAACCGCGATCACCGGAATTCCGGACCCCCCTTTCAAACTCCCCCACAGTCGCCGGAGCCAATCCGGTTCTGTAAGTGATTTATCCAGAGCATCTCTATTCCCACAAAGTTCCATCCCGATCTCCCCAGTCTGAGCCGGTCACGTATTCCCCCCCCCTCCCATTGTTGTCGAATCCGGTCCGGACATGACAAAGATCACCAGAGACATGTCCTCTGATCAATTATCGAATTTCACTCAAATCCGATCAACCAATCCAAAGTTACGCATGACTCAATATTCCGGATTCCTCTCCCGCAACTCCCCCCACGACTATCGGATCATGTAAATTTTTATTTAAAAGTCAGTTTGATCGGGTCCCTGATTCGCCTCCCAAGTTTCGTCGTGAAAATCCCCAAAACCGCCATTACCGGAATTCCGGGATAGTCCCCTCCACCTCCCCCCCCTTGTGTCCGGATCCAGTCCAAATGTACAAATGATTTATCTGGAGCAGATGCTTGTTCTTCCCAGCAAGTTTCTATCCGATCCTCCATTCTAACCGTTTCTCGAGATTTCCGGCCCCCCCCCCCAACTCCCCCATAGCTGTCGAATCCGGTCCAGACTTCAAACGGGACATCAGAAGTATACCATTTATTCAGTTGTTAAGTTTCATTCCAATCCGATCACCCGTTCGAAAGTTACACACTACTCCAGTTTTCCAGATTCCCCAGCCCTCCACTCCCCCCCTCAGATGGTCGGATTGGGAAATGATTATTTTCATGTTAGTCCGGTCGGGTCCCTGATGCTCCTGTCAAGTTTCATCGTCCTAGCGCATCTGGAAGTACCCCAACTCGAAAAAGTGTGACAAAAACTACTTAATTTTCAGAATTCCCCGGCCGACCACTCCACCCCCCCCAGATGGTCGGATCGGGAACTGATTATTTCCAGGTTAGTTTGGTCGGGTCCCTGATTTTCCTGCCAAATTTCATCGTCCTAGCACATCTGGAAGTACCCTAACTCGAAAATGTGGGACAAAAAAAAATCGGACAGACAGACCGACCGACAGACGGAATTGCGATCAGTATATGGCACTTGAGCCAGAGGCTGCAAGTTCCATAAAAACCTGACGTGACGCGCTAATTCGGCGTCACGCGCTGTGAAAGCCGTTTTTGAAATTAAAGTCTCTCTCTCTCCTTATTTTGTAAAACAGCATTAACAATGAACTATTTATTCCCCCGCTAATATTTGTGATTCTTTTCCATACCCGCGATTTTTTCCACTTTTCAACTAAATTTGACACCAGCTTGATCTACATCTCCTTATCCTTAGGTGACATTAAATGCCATCTACATTAAAGCCCCATTCACAAGCTTTCCTAGCCAAGCATGCAGGAAGCACAGATTGCAGGCACGTATCTAGCATCACGGTCCACACCCATGCATAGGCACAGATTTTGGCCAGGCAGGGTTCTGGGCACTAGAACTCGACGCCTGGCTAGGCATGCTTGTGAACGCGGCTTAATAATAATTAAAAAAAGATTTACCTAATTTCATAGCGTTATTATCCTAATCATAATATTTACTTTAACCTATCTGCAGTCTTTAAACATACTGAACAAATTTTCTTCATTAGACCTAACCTATTCATAAATTTTACATTATAAATTATATTTAAGACCTATTAAAACAAAAAACAGAGCTTTTCTTCCTCTAAATTAAAGCAGTCAATTTTTTTTTCTTTTTTTTTCTACGCTTCCACTTGCCCTCGGTGACGTCAACGGTCTTATCAATTTTTTTTTTTTGTAACTTAATCACAATGACCGGCCTATCTATTTAGCGTCACCTACACTTTCCTCTTTCTCTACGTTTATTTTTTAATTTCTTAATTATTTTTTTCCTTCAATTCTTTCTAATCTTTACACTTCCATACTATCTTTATTTATAAGTTCGATCAGGAACACCCTACCAACTAAATTTGTAACTTTACAATCGCACTGCCTGTTTCAAGATGCCCATTCGTCCTTAGGGCATCTCTCTTGCAGTGGCGTTTCCGCGACCGTTTCTTTTTAATCCCTACCTTCTCGTTTTCCTCTTCTTCTTCATCTGAAGGGGTCGGCGGCCGAGGTTTCCCGGCGTCGATCGGTCCTGGCTTATCATCTTCCCCGAGAGCCGATTTGAATATTTCGTCGTAGTCTTTCATGGAATAGCTGCCATGCTGAGCAGCAGCCCGTTTTCTGGGTCTAAATGAAATTAAAAGGAAATATAAGCAACTGCAAAACTTGAAGGAGCCATGCCAACAGGCCCGTATCCAGGAATTGATTTCAGGGGGGGGGGGGTTGCCCGCGGGTCGGACCCAAAAGTACAAAAAAGACATTGATCAGATTTCGAAGCATACAAAAACCATTACTTTTGTGGGTTTCGGGGGGCCCCTAACCCCCCCTGGATACGACCCTGCATGCCAGTAACATGCTTATTGAATTGAATTTTATTTATAACCCGTCTAGGTAGAGATGGAGTATGGTAAAAAATGAAAAAAAGAAACAAACAACACAACAACAAGAACCAAAATAATAAAATAATTCCTTCTATTCTCTAGCTTCCATCGCCTTAATATAGGTAAGACATATCTAGAAGATTTTTATTTCTAGATTCTTTAACTCACCATGGGTTCGCGCTAATGGAAATGACGAGACATTTTGTCCTCTGAGGAATGCGTATCACCGAACTCATCATAGTGATTTTTCTCGGTTTGTGCACAGCTGCGATGACCGGAAACTGCAGACTCCACCCGAACGGGCCCGAAAATTTTCTGACGAACCCATTTAGAAATGGCGTTCTATAGAACCCTTTAAACCGAATTTCCGGAATCCAACACGACTAAATTTCAACAAACACACGCATATACCCCCTCCCCGAATTGCGAGTTCCGGTCTTATTCCACTCAAACTCTTTAAGCCGAAATCTGTTCGAAAAATACATACAAAAAAATACGGCATTTGACATGAGAATTGTACCACTGAACAACTGAGTTCGCGACCGCTAGGCGAGGGGGCATAGGTACCAGTTAAGAACAAGGGAGAAAGGATATCGCGAAGGATTTTAATCCAGAAGGGCTTTCCCAAATTTCTCGCATGGTATTGCCGACGGAGCTTATGTGTTAACTTTAAAATCCCTCACTGTCCCAACCACATGAATAGCTTTGCTCCGCCCCCAAAGAATGAATCCTTACCTGATTGGCTCATCTTCCTCTTCGCTCTCTGAGTCACTATCACTCTCACTCTCTTCACTACTACTTCCACTTGTGCTTTTTCGCCTGAGGCTCACTTCACGGTCTACCTCTTCCAGTAATTGCTGAGCCGCTGCGTCGGCTGCTCTCTTCTTGGCAAGAGCCACTTGCTTGTGCCGTTCGTCGCGTTCTATTAGGAGCTGGTCGTACTCGACTAGACGCCGTCGGAGGGATTCGACTAGGCGAACCTGATAAAGAAAAACTTTTAAGTCGAAGTTCCATGAACCGGGCGGTGCTTGCGCTTCTTTACCATGCTGTTCGTTCCCCGGGTGCGTTTTTATACAAATAAATAAATATATTCTTATTTCCATAATAGTTCATGGCTCAATACCCATAGGATAGTCATGGCGTCGTCACTCATGTCAAAGCATTGACGTTTAGTATTTTAGTATTGTAATTGACTTAATAAGTCAGTCATTATGTACCTGAGATTAGTTAGACCATTACTTTTATTTTAATTCATAACTGTGGACTATAAATTGTATATATATATTTACTGACGACTAAACGAATATTCGGCTTGTCCGCCTCCCGTTTTTGAAATAAACTGAATTGAACTGAATTGGACAATATATACAATATACGATAATGAATAGGCCTACATAATATAATGCAAGTCACACATCAAGAGTTAGAACTGGAAATAAAATCAGGTATCATCAACAGTTATATTTTATTTTTATTTATTTCATTAAACTAAGGACCAACTAGGGCCACTCAAACACATACAATAAAAAACAACAACAACAACATATTAAACAATAACAAAATAAGAGAGAAAAACACAAACAACAAAAAAGGTGCTTGAACATCAAGTTTGTTGTGTATAAATCTCACCAGACCAAGTCCGCCAAAGTGGCAGAGATAGCCGAAAAAGCGGCCCCGAAAGCACCCGAAGGAGCGGATTGTCCGAAGCAAGTATCCTTGTCTGGATTGAAAGAGATGATCTCCTACGAAGTTCAGGAAAAGAAGGGAGGCCACCACCAACAAACATTCCGGAAGCACTACAGTTAAGGGAGAGACCGAGAAGCCACCGAAAAGAATTGTTATACAGAACCCGAAGAGAGTTCTCACACTTAACAGATACAGATTGCACAAAAGCAAGACCGTACAACGGGGTGCAATAAGCTCTGAAAAGAAAACACCTCACGGCAGGGTCGCATATCCCGAACTTACGAATAAGTAAGTTAGCCCTGCAGCACAGCGAACGTGAAAGTGCTTTAACATGGAGCTCGTCACTCAGAGAGGGAGCAACCGTGAATCCAAGATATTTGTAGGACTCAACGAAAGACAGCGACACTCCAGAAAGCAATGCCATAGGGATGTGTTTCAGAGGGGTCCCGCGAGGAATGAACGCCATACACTGGGTCTTGGCCGTGTTAAACACGATATCATTAGCTGACGCAAACTCATCACAAATTGAAAGTAGATGGTTTAGTGCAGCCACTGTAGGAGCTAAAATAACCAGGTCATCAGCATAACTCAGGTTATTAAAGCAAACACCACCAATGAAACAACCAACCTTAGTTTGTGCCAAACGCAGGTTGAGATCATCCACATAAAGGTTATACAGCAACGGAGAGAGGACCCCACCTTGCCGTACACCATTCAGAACAGGGAATGGCATGCTGAAATAACCACTCCACTTTATTCTGAAACGCTGTACATCAAACCAATGTTCAAGAGTTCCAATGACACGACGGTCAACTCCCTTTGTATCCATTTTATCCAGGAGCTTCTCAAGGTTCACTCTGTCGAAAGCTGCCTTTGCGTCAATGAAGCACGCAAACACAGGACTTGAAAAAAGCCAGAAATACTGCACGACAGATTTGAGAATGAACACAAAAAACTCCGTCGAAGACCCTTCTTTGAACCCAAATTGATAATGCGACGAATTAATCTGGGGTGAAATCAAAGAATAGAGACATTTTTCGAAAATTTTCGAAATAACAGCCGCCAGAGCAATCGGTCTGTAATTACTTAACGATGTAATGTCTCCGGCATTCGACTTCGGAATTGGAACCAGGCACACCTCAGTAAGGGAATCTGGGACGTAGCTGTGGTTAAGGAACCCATTGAACAGCAGTGTCAACAGACAAATCAGGGTCGGACCACCATGCTTAACATGATTAGTCGTCACCCCATCAAGGCCACCGGACTTACTGCCTGAAAGCCCAGACAACGACCGAGCCACAGACTCTGCCGCAATCAGCTGCTTAACAGGATCAGTCCATGGTTTGGAAAAGGACCTTGCACTTGCTGCTTTAGGATCAGAAGCAACTGACGAGAAAACAGCGCTATAGTGACCCCGCCATAGCTCCGCTATATCTTTGGGCCCAGTCGCTGAACCAACTCTATCAGACATTTTCTGAGGACCAGCATTTTTAGATCTTGCAACTTTTTTCCAAAAATCACGGAAATTAAGTGAACTAAAACTGCTGGCCAGAGCCGAAGTTCTCAGACTCTCTGTATTCTTTTTGCACCACCGAAGGGCACTCCGGAACCTCCCATGAAGAATTTTCCTCGCAGAATCAAACACACCCCCAAGAGGTCTGCCACTAGCAACCCACAAAAGCAAAGCAAATCAAATCAAATCAAATCGTTTATTCATTAGGAAACTTACACACGGCGTGTGCCGACTAACTGATTCCACCGTCAATATAAATAATATATATATATCAATATTTCGCAGCTTCGTAATGAGGGCGCACATGATTATTCCAACCAGGAATAATATTCATCCCAAACCTTTTCTTGTTAGTACTACCTACACGAAGTGGTAATGGGAAATAAAAAAAAGGTACGAATGACGATAAATATCGGTCAGACGAATGTACTAGTGGCGGGGTAAAGTCGGGTCTTCACCTTCCGGAATCTGGGTTCCCAGATTCTCCGTGATTTTTTCTGAATTTCTTCTGCGATACTTAAAAATTCCGGAAATCTGGAAGTTCAAAAGCCCCTTTTTCCGGATTATTTTGATGTACTTTCGGACCGGTTCATACTCCAGGTGCAATTTACAGGAGAAGTCAAAGAATAATCTGGAAGCCCAGATTCCGGAAGTTCCGGGAGGTGAAGACCGGACTTAATTTGAAACAACAAACGAAAAGCAACTTTACCAGGTATTAAAATAGAAAGGAAAAAAAATGTGACCATGAAAGCTACAAAACATTTCAAATTCCGAAATTTCGGACCACAATATCTACTTTTCAATCTACACTATAATATATATAGCCTTATGTCAAGAAAAGTAAAGCAGACGGCTGGACCATAGCACGCTACTCACTCGTACGCGTAACTGCGGATCCAAGCTGAACTACGTGGAGTTAATACTCTAGCGAAGGACAACTGCAAATTCACTTACATGGGAACATCCGGGGCAGTACCAATCCCCCTCCGGGATGACTAGCAATGCAGGTTTGAGGCAGGAGGCATGCCATCCGACGTCACACTGGTCACAGAGCAAGATCCACTCCGGATGGTCGCTTTTAAGACACCGGTGACAGGGGTTGTCGCTAGTATCTGTGTCTTCTTCTACTAAAAAACAAGAGCTGTAAGCTCATATGGCACTTGCATGGGTTGAGATGTATTGTTTGATGAAAAGTAATGTTCGACTGTGCGGTCCAGATGCGCACTTTAAGGGAGCTAGAGAAAAAGTATTTTATCGTTGAACTTGGCTGTAATGATGCGCACTTTAAAGGCACTAGAACTTCATTTGTAAGCAAAACCCTTGAGGAAAAAATGATCATGGGCTCATGGGGATCATGGAAATGCATATTTTGCTTAAAAGTATTTTTCTTAATTTTCGGTCATGATTGGTACTTTAAGGAATGGTCGGATTTGAAAGGGGCGATTTCTACGCCAATCTTGTCGAATTTATAATATTCCAGCCAAATTTGATCGCCCTAGCACATCTGAAAGTACCTTAACTCGCGATCACCGGAATTCGGGACCCGCCCCTCAAACTCCCCCCACAATCGCCGGAGCCAATCCGGTTCGGTTTTGGACTTGTTTGTTATTCCCACAAAGTTCCATCCCGATCTCTCCAGTCCAATCCGGTCACGTATTCTCGCCCCCAATTGTTGTCGGATCCGGTCCAGACACGAAAAAGATCACCACAGGCACGCCTCTGTTCAGTTATTAAATTTCACTCGAATCCGATCACCCGTTCCAAAGTTACGCACGGCTAAATATTCCGGATTCCACCTCCCTCCGATCCCCCCACCACTATCGGATCGAGTGAATTATTTACAAGTCGGGTCCCTGATACGCCTCTTAAGTTTCGTCGTGCAAATCCCAAAACCGTCATCCCCTCCACAACCCCCCCCCCAAGTGTCCGGGTCCAGTCCAAACGTGTAAACGATTTATCTGGAGCAGATTCTTGTTCTTCCCAGCAAGTTTTACTCCGATCCCTCCATTATAACCGTTCCTCGAGATTTCCGGTCTTCCCCCCCCAACTCCCCCATAGCTGTCGAATCCGGTTCGGACTTACAAACGGAACATCAGAGATATGTCATTCATTCAGGTATTAAGTTTCGTCCCAATCCGATCACCCGTTCGAAAGTTAGACAACACTCAATTTTCCATATTCCCCCGCACTGAACCACATACAAACCCCTTTGACCCTCGAATGCACTAGCTCTTTCCGATGTTAACAGAGTGATCCGATGCAAAGAGTGACGTCACGCCACGCGCAGACCTACTAGTGTGAAGAAAGGGGTAGGGGTTTTACAAAAACTACTAAATTCTCAGGATTCCCCCGCCCTCTACTCCCTCCACGGTGGTCGGATCGGGGAAGTGACTATTTGCAAGTTAGTTTGGTCGGGTCCCTGATATGCCTGCCAAGTTTCATCGTCCTAGCCCATCTGGAAGTGCCCTAACTCGAGATGAGTGGACAGACAGACCGACCGACCGACCGACCGAAAGGTGATCGGTATATGGCACTTGAGCGAAGCTGCAAGTGCCATAAAAACAACAACTTTAAAACCATGCAAAATGTTGGAGATGTGGGGCAACCACGAATCCAACACAGGGTATCTCTGTAAAAACAAATCTACCAAGAAGTACGATAGTTGACATATTCCGACCAGAGTAGGGTCTCGACCTTCATGAGAGTCTTGTGAAATCTGAGCACTTAGACTCATAAAGTGTACTGACTCATCTCTTGTGGGAGCTATCTGCCCAATGTGTGGAGAAATGAATGAGGATGTATGCCACCTTTTGTGTGATCGTATAGAGTTGCGGGGACTAAGGGAGGAGATTTTCGGGGTGGGGAGAAATGACAAGAAATGGATTATTAAAATGATGGGAAGTAAAGATTTTAAAGAAATAAGAAATGTACGGAAGCTCCTCAAGTTAGCTATGAAACACCGGTAAGATTTCTTTTGATGAGGAAGTTGTGTTTATAGTGTTTATGAAGTATTTAGTGTAATTTAAAAATATTAAGAATGTGTTTGTGTGAGGATACGTATGTCAGATTGTTGATTTTTGTTTTGTTTTGTTGCATGATAGCCTGATGGCTTTAATGTGCAAATAAATCATTCATTCATCATTATCTTTAGTGATATAAGCGTATTCTGTTTGTCTAGTTTATTTTTATTTAATTTCATTATCTATCTTTCTCGCTTTGGATAGCGAAGCATCTTAGATGGCGGATACCGAAGAATACGGGGTTAACCAAAAGTTTTGCAATATAACCATTGCGTTTAAAGGACACCTGAATGAAGGAAGAGTACCAAGTATCATCCCTATCTGTATGACTTCCGTTAATATTGCCTGCAGAAAACCCAATCCAAATACGAAATAGTGTTTCCAAGCTACGATTTTTGCTCCATTTTGCATCTGTCCTTATTTCAGTACCGAACAATTATAGAAATGAACAAATGTCTCCAATCAACCCTTCTTCTGGAATATTTTTTAACCAGTTAAGCCCAAACGTATATCTAGAAGAAATTGAATGAATGAATGAATGAATTTTATTTCCCGCTAATTAAAGGCAAAAGCACAAAAGCGGAGTATAGGAAAAGACAGAAAGCAAAATCACAAAAAATTTCACAACATCAAAAGAAAGAAAAACACTTCAACACAGGCACTCAGACATTTAACTCGTAACAACTCAACTATTTACACCCATATTTACAAACAAAAGCACAACTAGTAACGTATAGCCTCAGTGAGACTATTGTCAGACCTTTTGCTCACATAAGTGTTCCAATACGATCCGGCCAGCGCTGTACAAGATTTGAATGAATTGCGCTTTTTGTTTGGAGTCTGCATGTGCAAACCTCCAGAAAAGAACATCCCTATTTTGAAAACGTCACGCTCAGGAGAAGAATGCTCTCCGTCGCCATGTCTGTAAATGCATTCTCCATGGTGTGTTCAAGTATGGTTTCATTGTTCAGGTATCCTTTAACAATTCTGAAATTAAACTGAGTTTTTTAATGCCCGTCCTCGGCAGGTCTGTAAAATTTCATCTTTCTCCTTCGTCTCCCTTTATAATAACCCCTTTTAAAGCTCATCTGGCACTTATTACGGGAAGAAACCATTTGAGGGCGTCACAAAATCCCCTCTCCTCCGACTCCCTCACCGTTACCGGATGCGGTCTATGAATGGAATATCTAGTACATCTGCTCGTACCATTCATCAAGTTTCGCTCGCGTCGGATAACCGATTCGTTTTGAAAAAAGGATTTCAACGAAAAGTCCGGTGCACCCTCCAACTCCTCGCACCGAGGTCGGATCCGGCCCGGATCTCAAATGGCAAAACCAGGACAGTTCAACCGCACAATTTTCCAGCAAATCACTCGATCCGTTTATTATCTACGCGTCAAACTACATTTTCAGGACCCCCCCCCCACCCACTCCTCCTGCCGCGGCCGGATGCGGTTGGAACCTACTAACGGAACATATGGGGATATGCTCTTGCAATCCACCGAGATTCACTCGAATCGTATAACACGTTCGTATCGAAAAGCGTTCCCGGGAGATGTCCAACAGCTTATTCCCCTCCAACTCCAAAATTAACAAAAAACGAGTGAACTCCAAGTGATTTGATTTATTTTACACAACAAGTGTGTATATTCAAGTATTTTAGCACGTTATGTAATGGTCGACGTATTTAGTGCCATGTTGGCGCTACGAGTTAGATCAACAAAAAATATCTATCTATCTATCTCCAAAACGTCAAGTCTATGGCACTGGGATATTTATACAGTCCAAATTTTATTCCAATCCCTCTATCCGTTTAGTCTCTATGCGTGTCGGAAACTGTCCAATTCCTCCGTCGTGGTCAAACGCGGTTCGTCAAATGGCGTATCGAGTGCACCTACTCCTACCACCCCACAAGTTCCACTCGAATCGGATCACTCGTTCGCAACATCGGAGGGACTAAAGGTCCCGGATTCCCTCTCCCTCCCTCGCCCCCGAAATGATTATCGAATCGGCTTCCCTAGACCACTGGGTCGGGTTCTTTATGCGCGTGACAAGTTTCGTCGTCCTAGCTTACGCGGAACAATAAAACGCTGGACGGGCTGTCAGACCGACATATGTTACGACCGCTTTTTGGGATCCAAAAACGTTAGTGACGGATACCTATGACATCGCAAAAGTTGTCCGTCTGTCCGTCTGTCTGCAAGCACGATAACTCTCGAAGGCATTGAGATATTTTGATGAAACTTGGTGGGAGGATTGGTTGGGTCAAAGTACAGGTCAAGTTCGAAGATGGGCTCTGTAGCCCTATATTTGAGGGTGGGGGAGGGGTTTCAAATTAAGGGGCAAAAAAATATTTTTTTAAAGCTGTTTAGATAGTTGATAGTTGAAGGAGACACGCTGAATCCGAATATGAAAGTTATTTTCTCGCCGGACTAGTAGTTCGCCCGGAATCCGGCGAAAACCGGAAAATTTGTTAAAGGACACCTGAATGGAGAGTACCAAGTATCATCCCTATCTGTATGACTTCCATTAACATTGCCTGCAGAAAACCCAATCCAAATATGAAATAGTGTTTCCAAGCTATGATTTTTGCTCCATTTTGCATCTGTCCTTATTTCAGTACCGAACAATTTTAGAAATGAACGAATGTCTCCAATCAACCCTATTTCTGGAATATTTTTTAACCAGTTAAACCCAAACGTATATCTAGAAGAAATTCCAATCCGATCCGGCCAGCGCTGTACAAGATTTGAATGAATTGCACTTTTTGTCTTGGAGTCTGCATGTGCAAACCTCCAGAAACGAACATCCATATTTTGAAAACGTCACGCTCAGGCGAAGAATGCTCTCCGTGGCCATGTCTGTAAATGCATTCTCCATGGTGTGTTCAAGTATGGTCTCATTGTTCAGGTGTCCTTTAAGAATTAAACTCTCACCAATTTCGGCAGTTCTGGCTAGTTTCAGCTTCCCTCCTTCGTCCCCTTTTTCAATATCCGAGTCGCATGAAAACTCATGATCAGACTTGAACAGGAGCTCATAAGCCCTTTCCTGCTCAAGGTTATCAATTTCCTCGCTAAAGCCGGAGCTTGAACCCGAGTGATGACGCTTCTTCTTCCCCTTCTTGTCTTCTTTCGGCGGCTCAACTGAAAAAAAAAAAAATTATTGCACTTGACTTGACTTGCTTTATTTACTACTAATTATAAAATAGACTATATAATCACACAACCGCCCGGGGAAGGCTCAAACAGCCTGATGATGGACGGCTGCAATCCTCTGACTCTCAACCATTAACAAATTTCATTTAAAAAAAAAAAAAAAGAAATAAAGAAAAGACAAAAACACTCTCACTCAATTAACCTTTAATACCAAAATCTGAACAATAAAAAAAAAAGGAAAATTATCTCCCCTCTCCCAATAAATGTTTTTTAAGTTTTACTTTAAATGACCCAATGTGTTCAGCCTCCCTAATGCCAGCTGGTATATCATTCCAAATAGCCGGAGCTAAATACCGAATCCCGATCATTATACCAAATAGATTTGTACCGATAGCCTATTTGGGATTCTGTATAACTACCGAATCTCCGTAAATATACCGAATAGTTCCGCTATCGAAAAAATACCAAACAGTTTTAGTAAAATTGACTGCTCTCATTTGACTGCTATTTGTATTACCAATAATTTATGTCCGTACTAGACGGAGTTACAAAAAGTAAAGAAGAAGAAAATACACAATGATTCAAAACTAGCTTAAAATCACTTAACTTACACTGAAAATTAGGAGAGTTAGCAAATACTCGGCAAGATAACCGAGGGCCCGCTTTTCATTAGAATTACACTTAATATTCGGATCAGTAATTCCAAAGTCACGCGTTACATCAGAATTTGAATGCTACCGTGATAATCCTAGCGAATATTTTTACGAATTTATTGCACTGCTATCTGTATTACCAATAATTTATGTCCGTACTAGACGGAGTTACAAAAAGTAAAGAAGAAGAAAATACACAATGGTTCAAAACTAGCTTAAAATCACTTAACTTAATCATTGAAAATTAGGAGAGTTAGCAAATACTCGGCAAGATAACCGAGGGCCCGCTTTTCAAATTACACTTAATATTCGGATCAGTAATTCCAAAGTCACGCGTTCCATCAGAATTTGAATGCTACCGTGATAATCCTAGCGAATATTTTTACGAATTTATTGCACTGCTATTTGTATTACCAATAATTTATGTCCGTACTAGACGGAGTTACAAAAAGTAAAGAAGAAGAAAATACACAATGATTCAAAACTAGCTTAAAATCACTTAACTTAATCATTGAAAATTAGGAGAGTTAGCAAATACTCGGCAAGATAACCGAGGGCCCGCTTTTCAAATTACACTTAATATTCGGATCAGTAATTCCAAAGTCACGCGTTACATCAAAATTTGAATGCTACCGTGATAATCCTAGCGAATATTTTTACGAATTTGGAACAATTTTTCCTCATCGTGCCGTCAAAATTAGCACGAAGACAAAGAAGATGTAAATAAAAGAAAAAAACTAACAAGATGAATAATTACACAAAACACCGGGCCACCAGTGCGCTACTACGAACGGATCGGGAGGGGGTGTTTTCCCCTCTAGAGATTCATATTATTCGCCTCCTCTCACCCTCAATTTAAAGTAACACTTTTCCAAACAAATATTCCTCAAAAAGAAGCAACGTTTCCTTCAATTATCAACCTAGCAACAAACCAAATCCAACCGCCCAACATGACTTGACCGGCGCTAACTGGCGATCACTTCTTTGTTCTTTCCAACCTATTTACTCAACTTAACCAATTGTTATGTTTCCGCATTTTTTTAACTAAGGAAAAGCCGCGAAAAAAACAAAACTAAATGGTTAAAACAATGCTGAGACGATGCACCACCACGCCTAAGCCAACGAAGTTTGTGGATCTCCGGTCAAATTTCAAGGCGTTCCTACGTAAAGAATCGGATGATCGAAGGTATATAAGGTTCGAAGAACTAGAAAGATTCAAGCCAGTCGTAACTATCAGCTAGATAACCAGTTCCAAACAGCCGAGCATCAACATGATGAAAACAATCGTAAGTATTTTCTGTTTAACTCTGACGAATCAACGAAACTTATGGCTCCAGAACTGAGAACTATCAACCGTAAAATAGCTGAATACTTTAAACCAGGCTCCACATTTAACAAATTACCCATGGTTTTGTCTGTTTCAAGCCTTTCTTCAGGCCCGTTGACTTATAACAAAAGTTCATAATAGTTCAGATAAGTTCATCTGACGACTCAGCTTTAATTGTCGGGAGCACGATACGCATAGAAAATAGCGAAACAAAGAAGCGCTACAATCACACTTTCGTTAGAATGTACTATCTGAAATTCGGGTCTGCGGGTTTAAGAATGAACTATTTTCCATCTCGAAAGTTCAATAACTATTTTTTTTTAGGCATTTCTCGGCTTCATTGCCGTCGCAATTGCCGCCACAGCCACCGACAAAGACGCCACCAGCAGTGATCTCGTCCAATCCGAGTCCCGGGTGGGTCGCGGGGTAGCTCTCGGCTACGGAGGTCTTGGCTACGGCGGCGTAGGTTATGGATACGGTGCAAACTATGGAGCTGGAGCCGCCAGTTACGGACACGGCGCCGGCTATGGTATCGGAGCCGGATACGGTCTTGGAGCTTACGGCTCTGGTTACGGATCCGGTAGTGGACACTACGGAGCTGGTTACGGATATGGTAGCGGACTCTACGGTGCTGGTTATGGAATCAACAAGCTCGCCACCTACCAAGGACTATATGGTGCCTATGGAGCTTACGGTGCCGGATACGGCGGTTATGGCCAACGTGCTTATGGATATGGTCACTAACTGTTTTCCTCAACTTTTCCCGAAATAAAACTTATTTTCTTACTATTATGGTACGGTAACCCAAGGAAACGTTTTAGGACTCGGAAAATTACCGAAAGATCTCTCTGGCACCGATAACCGGTCATCTCCAATTGTCTGCCCAAGAGGACATTTATATTTTTTCCCGTTCCTTGAATTTCTGCACCCCACTTAAGAGTCCAACTCTCATTCTTCAACTCTCGTCAGTCTCAATTCTCAGACATCCATAAACTATACAGTCCCAAAACTCTGCTCACGGGACTTCCATCCGTCTTCGCCTGGTCAACTCTGAGTGAGACTCCATGTGTTTTCAAGAGCGAGAAACCATCAAAATACATAACCTCTTCTTCTGAGCTGTTCTATGTCGCCAAATCAGTGTGGAGAATGGGCAAAAAAAGGTGGACATTATTGTTTTTGTCCATTTTTGAAGAAGGATCCATTTTTGCAGAAAAGGGGTTTCAAAGAACTCCCTGACGGACATTGCAATCGGTCCGGACACATTCAACGAGTTTAAAAAAGCCGCGATAGCACACATCAGGACGACATGTTTTCGAATCAAAAATTTGGCAGAGAGCTTTAAGTAAGTTAGATTTCTGGTATCAAAATTAGTCTGTAGGTGAACTTCTTTTTTTGTAATAATAATAATAATTTATTTGTGACCCACTATACAAGAAAAGAAGCGGAGTAACTTAAGAAGAAAGAAAAGGAACGTAAATTACAACAACAAGAACACAAAATCAAACAACTCAAAACTCAGCGCGCTGTCGCTACCCGGATGGTTAACACCCAACGTGGCAGAAATATTCTCCTTAAGGCGGCTACTTTGTTTTATAAAACAACTAATAATATCGAGAGCACCAAAAACTCTCTCACTTATAATACCGAAAGAATGAAGGAAGGAAGAGGTGCAACAGCCTCATCTGAGCATCATGTTTATTTCTGATGGTGAATGGTGATGTTTATGTTTCATACTGCTTCTTTAGTACATTGGTCATCGAAAGAAATATCGAACACCCACGTTTGTGGTTTATAACGGTCACTTGGTCACAATGGCCAAACCCTCCGTCAGATCAATCTCACTGGATGTTACTGTACTGGTTCTTTTATTTTAGTGCCAGAATTTCAGTTTCATCCCCATTTCCCCCTGGCTAAAAATAAACTGACGATGATGATACTTAAGCACTCTTGACTTGTCTTCTTCTGCTTTTCGTGTCCGTATTTCTTTTTTCGGTTCCCCCCCCCCCCCGAATTGGCTGAAAACAGCAAGTGCCTCACTTTACCAAACTGCTAACCAAGATGCAGAAGATGAACAGTCTCGAGGTGATGATGACCTTTATGCGCTTTTTGGGATAAAAAAACGTAGGCTAAGTGGAGGGATACCAATGACTTGGTAAAAATTGTCCGTCTGTCCGTCCGCTCGTAAGCACCATAACTCTCGAAGGGAATGAGATATTTTGATGAAACTTGGTGTGAGGGTTCTTTGGGTCAAGGGAAGGTCAAGTTCGTAGATTCAAATGTGTGAAATCAAAGGGATTAAAGTTTAACTGAAAAGCAAACTTATTTTTGTATCATTTCACTGACTACACTGCACTATTTTGATTGTGTTGAGGGATTTTTTTTTTATTTTTCACTATTTGCTCTAGTATGACGTTCAGAATATCTACGGCCGTCCTCACAACGCAAAATTCTACTATGACATGGAAAATCTGAATCCCAGTACAAACGCGGCTTTTCAGTGGTCAGTGATCAGCTCGAGGAAGGTGGCTCACTGCGTGAACAATTGTTTTTCGTAAATTGTTTTCGTCAGGCATACAACACAGACACAAGCAGATAGAGGTACCCCAAGTCACTAAGAAATTCCACTATTCGAAAATCGGTTATTCGTGAATAGCTTGAGAACGAAGTAACGCATTTTCATTTGGTCTTCAAGCCTCTTTAAGTTAATAAGTCATGGGAACCTAAATTTTCCTATCACACTCCTTTTCAGTTAAGCTTTAAGTTAGATGAAATGAAGGGGCGAACAGAATACTTTGTAAGAGTCAATTTAGGGGTAAGAATACATGCTGAACGAGTATGTGAAAGTCGCCGGACAAACAGTTCAGCCGGAATCCGGCCAAAACCGGAAAGTTTTGTTAAATATAACAGGTTCATTTGAAGTTGACTAGATGTTCGATTCAGGAGTAAGAAGACATGCCGAATTCGTATATGGAAATCATTTTCTAGCCGGACATATGTATCGCCTGGAATCCGTCCGAAACCGGAAAATTTGTTACAAGTTAAAGTTTTATCTGAAGTTGATTAGGGGTTCGACATAGTGGTAAGAAGGCACGCTGAATCCGTATATGAAAATTATTTTCTCACCGGAAAAATAGTTCGCTCAAAATCTGACCAAGACCGGACAATTTGTTCAAAGTAAAAGTCTTTTCTGAAATTCATTTGAGGTGCGATGTAGGGGTAAGGAGACCTGCTGACTTCGTTTTTGAGCTTTAGTTTTTTGCCGGACTAGTAGTTTGCCTGGAATCCGGCCGAGACCGGAAATTCAGAAGAAGTAAGGCAAGTTGATTTTGAGCAATTTCTCAAAGTTGATATGACGTATGGGGGTAAACACACAAAATGGAATCTATCTCTAAACTTAGTTTTCTCAGATGATTAGCCATTGGCCCTTAATCTGTTTTAAATTTTAATAGTAAGAATGTTTAAGGAGTCTGGCGAAGACCGGATATCTACACGACCCGATTGTCTGGATCCAATATTACATTTTTAGGATCCCATCGAAACCTTTTAGTCTTGTTGTCTTTGCCCTCTTTATTACGGTTGACCTTTTGTGAGATAAAATACAACTGACACATCAGCTACCAACGACTATAGTCATCAACAGGCTTTAACCCAACCCGCCATGAGATCAACCTCACTTGATAGTACTATATTTGTCTCCTAAAAAAGAAAGCACACTTTCCAAACAAATACTCCCAAAAACAATCCAAACCTTACCGCCCAACTCACGAACAATTCTTGTTATTTTCAACCTATTTACTCAAATTACCCAATTGTTTCACTTCCGCATTTTTTTTATTCTCTTGGACGATAGGAACTAAGGAAAGTCCACGAAAAAATTGGCTGAAAAGGCCGAATACAATGTATCACCACGCCTCAGCCAACGAAGTCAGTGGACCTACAGTCAAATTTTAGGGCGTTCTTCCGCAAAGAATAGGAGCATCGAAGGTGTATAAAGTTCGGAAAACTAGGAAGATTCAAGCCAGTCTCAACTATAAACTTGATAACCAATACCAAATCACCGATCACCAGCATGATGAAAACAATCGTAAGTATTTTCTGCTTAATCCTGAGGAATCAAAAGCAAATTAAGGCTCGAGAACTGAGTATTCTTTTTGGCTGTTAGGAATCAATTACACCTCCCCCTTCCTCTACACAATTTTACTTCATACCGATCAGCGTATATTTTATGTTCTGTTTTATTATTTATTTCCTTTTTCGTCGATTTATTTGTTTTGTCGCTGTTCCAACAATATACTTAAGGCTCTTCCGATCGAGACCTAAAAAATGCTTTTTCATTTGTGTATCGGTTTTAAGCTAGTCTAAATTTATTTTTTAATCATCTTTGTTTATTTATACCTATCCAAGTAACACTGAAATGTAAAATACAAAATGAACAGTAAACCTTGTGCCTAGGTCCTGCTACTTGCAAACCGCAATAAAATGTACGTTATAACTGCTATTTTACTAACACTGACATGTTCAACGATATTTCTCTGTACATTGAGTAGTAGGCCTTTGGACTAAATGTACGGAACTTTATTTGACGATTCTCCTCACACTTCCTAAGCTAACCGCTCCCCAAGGAAGTTGTGATGTCTCCTCCATTTCGAATCTTTACTTTTTCATCTCGAAAGTTCAATTAAAATATTTTCAGGTATTCCTCGGCTTCATTGCCGTCGCAATAGCCGCCGCAGCCACCGAGAAAGACGCCACCAGCAGTGACCTCGCCCCCTCCGAGTCCCGGGTGGGTCGCGGGGTAGCTCTCGGATACGGAGGTCTTGGCTACGGCGGTGCAGGTTATGGATACGGTGCAAACTACGGAGCTGGAGCCGCCAGTTACGGATACGGCACCGGGTATGGTGTAGGAACTGGATACGGTCTTGGATCTTACGGCGCTGGTTACGGATCAGGTAGCGGACTCCACGGAGCTGGTTACGGATATGGTAGCGGACTCTACGGTGCTGGTTATGGAATCAACCAGCTCGCCACCTACCAAGGACTATATGGTGCTTACGGAGCTTACGGTGCCGGATACGGCGGTTATGGCCAACGTGCTTACGGATATGGCCACTAATAGTTTTGCTCATTTTTTTTTCGAAATAAAACTTATTTTCTCACTATTTTCAATGATACCATAACTCAAGGGAACGACCAAAACCCCCCGGTACCAAAACCCCCCCGACCAAAACCCCCCCGGTACCAAAACCCCCCGGTACCAAAACCTGAAACCAAAATCTGAAACTTACGATGGGAACCCGCCTGTCTGCGAGACCAAAAACAGTACCACCCCGTCGCCTTGATGTACCCAAGCTCAAGGACCCAGCCGTGAAGGAAGCCTTTAGAACCGAGCTTTATAACCGATTCTCAGCACTCGAGGTGGAAGAGCCTTCGGGCATTGAAGAAGATTGGCTAAGCCTTCGAGATGTTGTTAAATCTTCCGCCGAAGCCACCCTGGGCCACCAAAAGCGGCATAGGAAGAGGTGGATTTCTGAGAAAACGATAAAGCTCGCAGAGGCGAAACAAACAATGGGCTACTCGAAAACCGAAGAATTTAAAAAACTTCGGAGAGAATGCCATCGGTCAGCACGAAAAGACAAACAACAGTACTGGGACAACGTTGCTAAAGACATGGAAGACGCCGCATCAAGATCCGACACGCGAAAGCTCTTCCAATTGCTTAAGGAAGCCAAAGGTTCTGGGAAAAACGTCATCACCACATCAGTACAGGATGAAGACGGCAAAATCATCGCGGTGAAAGACAGAGTGGTAGACCGCTGGAAAGAACACTTCCAGAGCCTTCTCAACCCCGTGTCACCACCCCCCTGCGTCACCTCCATCCCCGCAGCCCCCCTCCTCGCCGCCTGACGCGTATCGCTCTGTTAATATTGACCCACCTGACCTCCTCGAGACCCAGTCAGCTATAAAAAAACTGAAAAGGCACAAGGCACCTGGACCTGATGCCATATCTGCTGAGCTCTTTATAGAGGGAGGTCCTCTGTTAACAGAGAAGTTGCACGGCCTGGTTGTAAAAATCTGGAATGAAGAACAGTTCCCCCAAGAGTGGCGTGATTCAAAAATCCTGCCTGTTTTCAAAAAGGGAGATGCCGCCCAATGCAAGAATTACAGAGGAATATCGCTAATCTGCATCGCAGCTAAAATCTTCACGATCATCCTCCTCAGCCGGTTTAGCTCCCACCGCAACTCAAGAACCAGACCGAATCAAGCTGGTTTCCGACCGGGCATGGGGTGCATTGACCAACTGTTCACTCTAAGGCAAATCCTGGAGCACAGAGCGAAACACCAGCAGTTCACGATCGGCGTCTTCATAGATTTCATTACAGCATTCGACTCGGTCCTTAGAGACGGCATCTGGTTAGCTATGACTGAAGATGGAGTTCCTGACAAGCTGATACGTCTAATCAAAGCGTACTACGCTAACACTCGTGCCCAGATCCAGGTCAATGGAGAGCTCTCCGCAATGTTCCTCATAGAACACGGGGTAAGACAGGGCTGCGTTCTGTCGCCTGTACTCTTCAATTTCGTTAGTGACTGGATTATGTCCAAGGCCATGTCTGGTTTTGCTGGAGTACAGGTCAGTCCTGGCTTCAACCTGAGCGACCTTGACTACGCAGACGACATTGGCCTCCTGTCTGGAACTGCCACAGATGCCCAAGACATGCTCTCCGAAGTTGCATCCACAGCTCAGCCAATGGGCCTCAAAATCAGCATTCCGAAGACAAAGATCCTCATGTCCGACTCGTCCAACCAGGTTCAGTCTATCTACCTTCAACAAGAAGTAATCGAGGTGGTTGACGATTTCAAGTATCTCGGATCTCTGATTGACGCCAACGGGAGCAGCTCGACAGAAATTCAAACACGAATCGCTTCTGCAGCAAGAGTCTTCGCGCAGCTTAACATCTGCCTATGGCGGAAACGCCAAATCCGGCTGCGTACCAAAATCCGGATTTACCAGGCTCTTGTCAGATCGGTTCTCTTATATGGCTGCGAGTCCTGGACACTTAAAGCTTCTGAAGTACACGACCTCAACGTCTTCGACCACTCTTGCCTCCGGAGGATCCTTGGTGTCAGACTGTCCGACCGTATGAGCAACGCGGATCTCCGCCGATCATGCTCCCAACGCCTTGACATCGGGTCGATCATCAAGAGACGCCGGTTACGCTGGTATGGGCACGTCCAACGCCGCCCACCCGAAGCGCTTACCAAGAAGGCCCTCCACTGCCAGCCTCTTCCCGGGTGGAAGAAACGCCAAGGAGGACAGCGCAAAACGTGGCTCGCCTGCGTCAAGGCCGATCTAGAACCCATAGGAGGATTCCGCCGTTTTGGTAGGAGATGGGACGCAAACTGGCTTGATCTTACCCAGGAATGGACCGAAGACCGCCAAGGATGGTACTCTACTGTGGAACAACTCTTGGATGCCAGGGAAGGCTCGCAGCCTGTGTCCTGATACAAGTACAAGTAAGTAAGGTACCAAAACCCCCCCGCATAAAAAAGACAGGTATGCAAGAGTACAGTAACTGGTAGGTAGAGAGTAAGAGTAGAATAAACTTCTTTCGCAAACTTGACTCTACAAGAATGTCTGAAGTACAGTGGGTATCAGAACAATGATAAACAAAGGGAGTGTAAGGCGAAGGTGAAGGTTGATGGTGACAGACTAATTGCTGAAGTCACCAAACACCCGCATTCAACTGAAGCTGTTGTCAGTGAGGTGTCAAAGCCAGTTCCACTCAGTGTAACGATCCCCCCAACAAATCCTTTCCCAGTGCCTCACCCTTCTTGGCGAGGAAGCCGCAGTTACGATGCCACCCGTTGGTGCAATGTGAAGCTCCCCTTGCCTGATTGCTCTTTAGTTATCCCTGATTCATACCAGAAACTCGAAGATCGGAAATAAGCGGAAGGATACCTATGACACCGCAAAAGTTGTCCTGCTATCCGTCTGTGAGCAGGATAACTCTCGAAGGGAATGAATATTTTTATGAGACTTGATGGGAGGATCCTTTGGGTCAAGGGAAAGGTTGAGCTCGTTTTGTGATAGCACTTTCAAGATAGTCCCAGAAATATTCTACCAGCTCTTCACCTTACTTGTGCTTGTCAATGGTAAAACTGTCACATGGTTGTTCGTTATGTTGCCCAGTAAATCCCAGTCTTAATATGTGTGAGTGTCTAAGGATTCGGGGGGGTTTTCGCCGGGGGGGTTTTCGCCGGGGGGGGTACCGGGGGGTTTTCTATTCTTCTCTTTCTCTCTACCTACCAGTTACTCTACTCTTACATACCCGTCTTTTTTATGCGGGGGGGGTTTGGTACCGGGGGGGTTTGGTCGGGGGGGTTTTGGTCCGGGGGGTTTTGGTCCGGGGGGTTTTGGTAACGGGGGGGTTTTAGCCGGGGGGGTTTTGGCGGGGGGGTTTTGTCCGGGGGGGTTTTCGCCTAGACCCAGGAATTACATCTGACAGCATGCATACCAGAGTCACAAAAAGGTCCTCTTTATGTCAATTGTTGAATTGCAGAAAAGTAAAGTATCATATCGACTATTTCAATTAGGAAAATATTCACCATACCAATTTGCTGGTTCATCAAGCAGCCTATTGCATGTTGCGCTATTGTTATGATGACTGAACAAATAACACTACTGTACATCGGACCAAAAAGTACAAAAAAGATATAGATCAGATTTTAAAGCCTACAAAAAACGATAAATTGTGTGGGTTTCGGGGGGGGAGGGGGGTTCGAACCCCCTAACCCCCCTGGATACGGCCTTGCTTTAAATACAGAAAAAAAACACTGGGCGCCCCCCCCCTCCACGCACACACAGTTCATATTTATATTTAGAAGAAGACAGGAAGAGGAGAGAACCCATCCCATAGTGAGAATACATGTGTTTCCTAGAACTAGAAACCATCAAAATACATAACCTCTTCTTTTGAGCTGTTCTGTACCGCCAAATAAGCGTGGAGACTGGGCAAAAAAAGGTGGGTATCATTGTTTTTTTGTGTTTTTTTTGCTGAAGGAGGGAGGATAATGTTCCATGGAACTCCCTACCAGACGATGCCGTCGGTCCGGAGACGGTCAACGAGTTTTTAAAAAACGCAGATAGCATTCACCAGGACCACATGTTTTCGGAATATTTCGGCGAAGTTAATTAGATATCTGGTATCAAAATTAGTCTCCACATGAACTTTTTTTTGTAAGAATCAAGAGGCGTACAGCCTCATCTGTGTATCATATTTATTTACTATGGTGATGTTTATGCGCTCATACAGCTTCTTTAGTACCACTGGTCGTCGAAAGAAACATCGAATACCCATGATTGCGGCTTATAACGGTCACAATGACCAAACACACCGTCAGATCAATCTCACTGGATATTACTATAATCATTCTTGGATTTTTGTGGCAGAATTTCGGTCCCCCCCCCCCCCCCCCAAGATTATCGAGGTGATGATGATTATGCTTATGCGCTCTTGACTTGTCTTAAGTCTTACGTTTGGTCGTCTCGAGAAACTTCGAGTACCCACGATTGTGGTAAATAACGGTCACAATGACCCGGCCTACCGTCAGATAAGTCTCACTGGATATTACTATCCTTATTTTTAGCTTTCGTGTCACCATTTCGGTTTCCTCACCCCCCCCCCCCCCCCCCCTACTTGGCTGAAAATAAACTGCTGACCAAGATGCAAAAGTTACACTGGGGTTTAACAGTGTCGAGTACATGATGCTTATGCGTTATTGACTTTCGATTCTTTAGTACGATTGGTCGTCTAGAGATCAATCTCATTACATATTACTATACTTATATTGGCTTTTCGTGCCAGTATTTCTGTTTCCTCAACCTCACCCCACCCCCACTTGGCTTAAAAAAAGCAAGTGTCTGACTTTATCAAACTGCTAACCATGATGCAGAAGATGCACAGTGTCGAGGTGATTATGACGATCCTTGTGCGCTCTTTTTCTTTACCTACTTTATTACAGTTGATCTTTGTGAGATCAGACAAAAAAATCAATTGTAGTCGTCAACACGGCTTTCTCCCCAACCCACAAAAAGATCAATCTCACTGGATATTACTATATTTACTCGTAGAAAACAGAAAGCATACTTTCCAAACAAATACTCATAAACAGAGATGAAATGTTTATTTCTCAGCAACAAACCAAACCCTACCGCCCACCTGGACTTGACCGGCACTAACTCCAACACTTCTTTGTTCTTTCCAACCTATTTACTCAACTTAACCAACTGTTATTCTTCCGCATTTTTTGTCTCTTGAGCGATAGGAACTAACGAAAATCTACGAAAAAAAAATGGCCAAAAAGGCAGAATACAATGTACCACCACGCCTAAGCCAACGAATTCAGTGGATCTCCAGTCAAATTTTCAAGGCGTTCCTACGTAAACAATCGGAGCATCTGAGATATATAAGGTTCGTGAAACTAGAAAGATTCAAACCAGTCTTAACTATAAGCTTGATAACCAGATCCAAAGAGCCGACCATCAACATGATGAAAACAATCGTAAGTATTTTCTGTTTAATTGATGAGAAGTCAAACGCAAACTACGGCTCGATAACTGAGTATTCTTTTTAATTGTTAAAGGATCCCTCCCTATTTACCGTTTATGTTTCAATATTAGAAAATAGCAAATACTTTAAGACCAGGCTCTGCTTTTAACACACTACCCCTGGCTTTGGCTGTTGTTAAGCCTTTCTTCAGGCCCGTTGACTTCATATAAAAGCATAGACAAATTTAGATAACCGGTGTATCTGAAGAATGAGCTTCTCACAAACAATCGTCGGGAGCATGATACGCATCAAAAACAGCCAAACAAAGAAAGTGCGAAGATCACACTTTCGTTAGAATGTACCATATGAGCCCAATCCTCTTCTTCTCATCTTCATCCCAAAAGTTCAATAACTATTTTTTTTTAGGTATTCCTCGGCTTCATTGCCATCGTTGCCACCACAGCCACCGAGAAAGACTCCACCAGCAGTGACCTCGCCCCCTCCGAGTCCCGGGTGGGTCGCGGGGTAGCTCTCGGCTACGGAGGTCTTGGCTACGGCGCTGCAGGTTATGGATACGGTGCAAACTATGGAGCTGGAGCCGCCAGTTACGGATACGGCACCGGCTATGGTGTCGGAGCTGGATACGGTCTTGGAGCTTATGGCGCTGGTTACGGATACGGTAGCGGACTCAACGGAGCTGGTTACGGATATGGTAGCGGACTCCACGGTGCTGGTTATGGAATCAACAAGCTCGCCACCTACCAAGGACTATATGGTGCCTATGGTGCTTACGGTGCCGGATACGGCGGTTATGGCCAACGTGCTTTTGGATATGGCCACTAACTGTTTTGCTCAACTTTTTTCGAAATAAAACTTATTTTTCTCACTATTCTGAATGGTACCGTAACTCGAGGGAACGTTCTACAACTCGCAACATTCCAATAGATACAGAGCTTTCTGCCACCGATCACTGGTTTGTTTATCAATGCCAACTTGAAGTTTTTATTTTCAGTTTCATTTCTTGAATTATAACAAATACTGAAAACGGAAAAATCCGCTATGATTTCTTCGGCGATATTTCGGCCCTTCTTGGCAAGGGTCATGGCAAGGGCAGTGCAAAAATGCCAAAGAAGTTTTTATTTTCAGTTTCATTTCTTGAATTATAACAAATACTGAAAACGGAAAAATCCGCTATGATTTCTTCGGCGATATTTCGGCCCTTCTTGGCAAGGGTCGTGGCAAGGGCAGTGCAAAACACAGAAAAACAGGCAAGGGTCCTCTTGCAGAACAGCTATAGTTTCTTCCAGCTACATCCTGAAGAGGACCCTTGCCAAGAAGGTTCTAGCTGAATTTATCTGTTTTCAGTCATTTTTACGTGTGATTCTCAGTCAGCTTAGGCTGAAGGAGTATTTATATCCTGAATTGTTGTACTCCGCTTAAAGTGGGGGCTAGAGATAATATGAAGGCAGAATAAGCAAGAGGGGTACTTTTAAGTGTTTCTTCTTAGAACCAACTCTTATTTTTTGACGATGCAAAACGGATACGCCAGATACATTTTATAAGAGAATATCTACCCTTTCGAAGACCCAATCGAACAGCAAAAACAGCAGCCGTGTCCAGAATGAAAACACAGCACCGACTTTAACTCCAACCAATTTTCAGAGAAGAAGTTCATAAAATCAGATATTTAAGGAAAAATCTTTATTTGTTTTTGCACAAGTTCATTTTTCCAGCTCGTGCCCGAAGAGGACCCTTGCCAAGAAGGGCCGAAATGTAGCTCTAATAAAATGTAGCTGGCGTATCCGTTTTGCATCGTTAAATATGATTCGCATTCAGCTTGGGCTGAAAGAATCTATAACTCTTCTTTGTATATCATGATACCAGCAACCCTTTTCTTCAACGAAAGTGCCATAAGCACTGACTCTCAGCGCCTGGATGCGGTTCGACGACGCCGTGATTCCTAATTTCTACCATTAGCATAATGAACCGTCACTGAATAATTTGCAATGTAAAATCCGTGATATTTTTATATAAGAATGTCAGAAGTTAATCCTTGCGAATATCTTCTAATCCTCATTCCATTTTTATTCCAGTTCTTCCTTAAAATTGGTTACAGAATGTAAGTACATGAATTTTTCATGCCTGAAAACTTGGCTAGCATTGACGGTGACTAGCAAGAGAGGGTAGGTTTGTTCAAGCGGAAGCTGACGACTAGATTAGGATTAATGTGTCCAGGTTTTGATACGAGCTTTAAAGTTTAACTGAAAAGCCAACTCATTTGTGTGTCATTTAATTGGATACGCTGAATTATTTGGATTCTGCAAAGGGATTTTTTGATTTTCACTATCTGCTCTAGTTATGAGGCTCAGAATATCTCCAGCCGTCCCCACAGCGTAAATTCTACTATGACGCGGAAAATTTTAATCTCAACACAAATGCGGCTTTTCAGTGGGCAGTGGTGAGATCGGTGAAGATTGCTTAGTGCCTGAACAAAAAAAATGGATAAATCTTTCTCGTAAGGCATACAGCAAAAATACAAGCGCATATTTGAAAATCGGTTATTCGCGAACAGCGGGACAACGAAGTAACTCATTTTCAGCGGGTCTTCGAGTCAATTTAAGTGAATAAGTGATCGGTAACTAGACTGTCCTATCCTAGCCCTTTTCGGTTAAACTTTAAAGGTCCAACGTGTTGCCCTTCAGTACCATTCTGCGGCATACGAGACCTCTATAAAATACACAGTCATGATTATGACGATACAACATGACGATTATCCTTTGCTGGACAAATCTGCAGCACAAATTATGAAAGCCCCTGCAGCGGAGTCTCAAGGTTACAGTTACCGTCTGGCAAGGGAGACAAAACCCTGTTTCGTGGGGAGGGGGGCTCGGTGCAGCTTCTTGTCACACGGCAATCTCTCTACAAGATGATATATTCCACAGGCTGAGAATTTCATTGATCTTATGTACGCTTTTACTCCCGTTGCCACTGATGAATGAAAATCTTTAAATCCCCTTAAACAGATTGAAAATTCGTAAATCCATAAACAAATTTTCATGGGGGTATTATCCCCTTCCTCCAGGGCGCTGTGCTCCAACGTCGGGTTACACCCAAACGTTGGAACACTTTGACCAAAAATTTAGGATTTGTGTCTGACGGTAGACCGCTCCCAGAGCGAGGGTTCAGGGTACATGTTCTCAAGACCGAGAAACAACGAAAATACACCCTTCTTCTATCTCATCAGAACAGCCAAATACGCGTGGAGACTGGACGAAAGACGATGGGTATCCTTTTTTTTTTGCTCAGGAAGATACGATGATGGTGATGTTTAGACACTCTTGGCTGTCTAAGAAACATCCAATACCAACGAAGGTCGCAATGCCCCCTTCAAATCAATACAACTTGCCCCCCTCCCACATGTCTGAAAAACAGCAAATGTCTCACTTCATTAAAATACTAACCAAGATGCAGAAGTTACACTAGTGTTTAATAGTACCGAGGTGATGGTGATGCTTAAACGCTCTTTGGCTTTTCCTTCTTTAGTACGGTTGGTCGTTTGTGAGTTACAATAACCCAACCCACCATAAGATCGATCTCATTGGATATAACTACATATTACTCGTTCTGGCTTCACGTGACATTATCTTACCTCCCCCCCCCCCCCCAGCACCCAACCTAGCTGAGAAGTGTTCCGCTTCAGTAACCTGACTTACACGGTCAATGACCGACTCCAAACAACGCGGCTAATCATACTGACTGAGCAATCGAAACAGAAACAAAGAACTTTGCGTAAGAAGGTCTCCGCTCCCTTAAAAATGTAGTCGAAAAAAGCGAATAAGAGAGGCAAAGCCACGCCTAAACTAGATAAGAACTAAACAAAACAAACTCCGCCCAAAAACAATCCATATATTTCCTAAAAACCGTTCGGTACAAATACCTAAACAGTAAGCCAAAATCATCATTTCAAAGCAGCAGTTCGTCAAGCAATCTTGCCTAGCCAAAACGATAAAATGGTCAAGTCCATCGTAAGTGTGTTTCCTACTTTCGTAAAACTTTAGTTTTTTCCATCCATCTCTGATTTGTTTTCATCTATAATGACAAAAATCTCGGTTCACACATTCCGAAGTTCTAGACGATCTAGACCAACATCCGCTTTTTACTGATTCACTCTAATTCCAGGTCTTCTTTGTCTGCATCGCCGTCGCTTACGCCGCCACAGCCGAAAACGCGACGGCGACTGACCTTTCAACTTCCGAATCTCGAACTGGTCGCGGAGTAGCTCTTGGAGGTCTAGGATACGGTGCAGGTTACGGAGCCGGTTCAACTTACGGATATGGTGCAGGTTACGGAGTCGGAGCTGGTGCAGGTTACGGAGCCGGTGCAGGTTACGGAGTCGGAGCCGGTGCAGGTTACGGATACGGAGCTGGTGCAGGTTACGGAGCCGGGTATGGTCTTGGAGCATACAACGGAGCCTACGGAGCAGGTTACGGATATGGTGGCGGAGCATACGGTGCCGGTTATGGAATCAACAAGCTCGCCACCTACCAAGGACTTTATGGTGCCTACGGTGCTGGATACGGTGGTTACGGACGAGGAGCTTACGGATATGGCCACTAGTCTTGCTCAATAATATTTACGAACTCGGTTATTTTTTGTACGAAATAAAATATTACATATCGCATATATTCTTGTACATGCCACCCAGTAGTACGCCGACCAAGCTCTTAGAAAATACCGCACCCACCCCATGCCACCCAGTAGTAAGACGACCAAGCTCTTAAAAAATACCACACCCACCCCCATCCCTCCAACACATACACTGAAGATGAACTGTTCTTTCCTTCATTGACTAGTTTCTCGAACTTTCCAGTATAACATATTCACATGCTAACATTGACCAAGACTTGGATGAGAAGGACTTAGAGAAGAGGAGAAAGATGGGAAGACGGCTGTAGCTACCCACATCGAGACCTAGGCATACTAGTCCCAATCCAGTCTAAACCTTCCGCTTGACACAATAGCCTACTCTTTCTTGTGGGTCACCATCAAAACCAGGCCGATATCAGGCATGACACATATTCTTGACCCACATAGTAGCCGAGTTGCCACCAACGCTCAAACTTGGAGTGTGAAAGTAAAATTTTGATCACATCTTATATACAAACAGCGTTAGAACCAAGACATTTCACATCCCCAATAACCAAACAAGTATGAAATAACTTAATTTGAAATCATCCAACTTTAAGAGCTTTTAATGAAAACAAAACCGCACCCAAAGAGATCTTAAAGATCTTGCAAGAACGGTTTCAACTTCAATACTGAATGTCTTGCCAGCCAGTCCGACCCTTTAAACATTTTTTCAGTTAGCAAGGTAATAACAAGTGCAATAACATAAATCGTAGAACCCTAATACCCCCTTCGCAGGGCCGTATCCAGGGGGGTAGGAGGTTCAACCCCCCCCCCGAAACACACAAATAATCGTTTTTCATAGGCTTTAACCTCTGATCTATGTCTTTATTGTACTTTTTGGTCCGACCCGAGGGCAAATCCCCCCCCCCCCCCCCCCGAAATAAACCCCTGGATACGGACCTGCCCCTTCGTCACAGCTTGAACGACATATCATCGATCATATGACAAAACCGTCCAGTTTCCAACTTTTCATTAAGGACTGAAGTACTTCGCGTGGTCTTATTTGTTGCTGTTACACCAAAATCCACATCTATACATAGGTATCCACAAGTATACAATAGTTGAACTTCAGACCTGTCACAGTCGAACATAAATCCGGAAATCTGGGCTGTTCTATCCCAGACTGCAGAATAACATCAGAATCAACATGTATGGGCGAATGCCAAGTGCTCCCTGGTTACTTTCCATATCCAAGTCACTTTCACCTTCCTGGCTTGAATAATGAAAATCCGACATTCCTGGTTATTTTCGGTACCGTGCCGCAGTAGTTGCTAAACATTTCAAACATAGAGGTACATCCGTATAGAGGTAAAACTGTTGCGGAAGAATAAACTCGTCAACTAAAATTCAATATTCGTTGCTAAAAATCAACGAAGTAACGCGTTTTTGTCGGGTGTTATTTAGATAAAATATGATGGGTAACCAGCCTGTCATATCTCAGCCCTATTCGGTTAAGCTTTAAAGTTCAAATTCTATAAGCAACATTCAAACCTCGCGGCTCCAAAGCTCACACTGGACAAAACCAGAATGGTGCAACCCTGACTCGTAAATGTCAGTCATTTGACCGACAGTAACTTTTCGATGAATATCCTTTGTAAGATTCAGCCGACTTTATTCGCTCTTTCATCCCAGTTTCCGCGTACTTGAGGAATATAATTAAACAAGAAGCCGAAATTAAAAAAACAAAGAAATCAAGACAAAAGCCACGCCTAAGTGACAGAAAAGGTGAATCCTCAGGAACAAAAAAAAGAACAATTTAGGGTGTTGTCCAGTACAAGGGAATCTATCGACTTTTGGTATATATAATCGAAGAGTTCAGTTTGTAGGTATCGCAGTTTCAGTGTTCAAGTTCACTAAGGTATCTCAAAGCTCTCAGTTATAAAATGATGAAAACAGTCGTAAGTACATCTTTTAGTCCGAAAAAAAGAAGGATTGGCAAAATATTAACTTTTCCAGTTCTTCTTTTGAAAGATTCATGATATGTACCGTTACTAGTTTTCCAGGCCCTCATAACAGCTTTCAGCCAATGTCTACCTTATGTCCATATTCATTTGATAAGTAAAATTTTATAAGTCACAAAAATTGCCCCAAAAATGCGGCGATTCACCAATTACATATCAGACATCAACGTGAAGTGTATGCGTATTGTGTATTGATAACTGGAGTTCGGGCATGCTTTTAATGAGCATGAAAGCTTGCTAAAGGGAATTTCTCAAGTCCAAAGTAATTCAATCTTCAGCGGAGGATGATAGGTAAGAGGTTCTAGGCTGATGGATTCTGCACCACTGGACCCCAATAGCTGTGAAGGGCCCATTAACCACCAAGAGGCACTTTACTTTAACACTTTTACTTTAACTTTAACAATGACCCACCCTCCCACAGCTATTCTAACTCTGATTCCTTTTCAGGCATTCCTTGGATTCATTGCCATCGCTTTGGCCGCCGCCAGCGAAAAAGAAGCCGCCACCACTGAGCTATCGGCCTCAGAATCCCGTGCCAGCCGTGGCGTTGCCCTCGGTTATGGAGGTCTTGGCTACGGCAGTGCGGGTTACGGATATGGCGCAAACTACGGAGCTGGAGCAGGCAGTTATGGTATCGGAGCCGGGTACGGCGTCGGATCCGGATACGGTGTCGGATCCGGATACGGTGTTGGAGCCGGATACGGTGTTGGAGCCGGATACGGTGTTGGAGCCGGATACGGTGTCGGAGCCGGATATGGTGTTGGAGCCGGATACGGTGTCGGAGCCGGATATGGTGTTGGAGCCGGATACGGTGTCGGAGCTGGATACGGTCTTGGAACATACGGCAGCGGACTCTATGGAGCTGGTTACGGATTGAACAGGCTCGGTAACTCCCAAGGACTGTACGGAGGTTATGGAGCATTCGGAAACAGATACGGAGCTTACGGCCGTGGTTACGGATACGGCCACTAGATGTCCTTTTAGCTAATTTTTTTTTGCGACGGAATAAAACCTATTTTTTTGGAATAGCCTACTTGTATATTCGAGAAGTTTTCTCCTAGCTTCGACACACATCTCCTGGTGTCCCTTCACAGAAGTTATCCTTCAGAAACCCTACCAATCAAACCGCATCCATGTGATAAAGGAGTTAAATCGGAAACATTCTGGCATTTGTACGTCTAGACCAAAGACGTTAGCAGTGGAAAGATACGAAACTTCCATCCCATAAGCCCCATGAGTTGCGCCTTCTAACGATTGGTCTTTCGCTAAAACAGTCGCTCTTTTGATATTTCGACCGATCGTTGTACAAAATCATCGTAAGATTGCACGTGTCACGTGTTGTTGTTTGCAAATTCTCTTGGTATGTTCACACTCCTTGTTTTTTCACACTCATCGTCTGAAGTTGGAAAAAGACCAAACGCTAGGTAGCGTGCAGCTCTATTTTCCGCGACGCGGTTTCGGTGGAGTTTCTTGTCTTCCATACTTTCCTTTTCTTTTTCTCATTTCTCGTTTTTCTGTCTTACCCCCGTCCAATGCGCCAGTTCAAACCAGGACTCGGTACGACCGTGGGACCATCTAGTGGCGCGATTCAGAACGACACCTGTCTCCATCTAACCTACTATCTCAATTCTGAACATGCAAGCGCTGACCATATGTCCAGTCTAGTCCAGACCCAGTCCAGACTATAAAATGAAAAAACAGCTTACCCAGCTTTTCGGCCTTTTTCATCTCTTTTTCCATTTTCTTTTTATGTCTTTCCTTTTCTTCTTCTACCGGTCGTTTCTTTACATGCTCGTCTTCATGTTGCCTTTCATCTGTCTCTTTCATCCTAAAAAATGCGTCAGCGTCAGGAATGTACGGAAGCATTAACGATACCAGCCTAAGTTCAAATGGGGGGGGTAAGGGGAATCCTCCATCTTGTCCAAAGGGATGGTCTGGCCTTGATGGGGGGAGGGAGGTCGGAGGCAGAAAGGCTGAGGTTGTTGATAGGTCTGTCACAACCCCTCCTCCCCCCATCCAGCCCCCCAGGTCGGACCCAGTCTGGACCTCGGAAGGAAATTTCAACAAACTAGAGAACGCGACAACAATTTGTAGGGCGGGATTCAAAGGCGTTAAAGGAACAGTAAACTTGACTACGCAACTTTCGGCCATCGAATCGCCCGGGGGGCTTGGATAAATATACAGGGTCTTATTGTCGACAGAACCTCCCTTCTTTGTCATCTCGAACCGTCTCGAACCCCCTCCTTAGTGTTCCCAAAGCTAGCTGGCAGGCCCTTGCCCCTTATGTACTGTAATTATGCACTCATGTACTGTAAAAGTTCTCCTTTTTACATGTAGACTACAGAGTAACGACCTCCCCGACAAGGCGGCCGGGGTTCGATTCCTAGTCACGAATTCTCCAAGTCGAATTCTCGGAAAATGCCCGGAAACTGCAATGGTCGTAACGAGAATTTTTCTTACTTTCAATATCGACTCAGGGTACATTCTTGATATGTTAACTAGCTCCTCGAGTCAAGTTTGAGTCAAGTTTTCTGTTCCTTTAAGGGAATTATTTCTGCTAGCCGAGAGCGGAATTGCCCGAGCGAGTACCTAATGCTGCATCCACACTTCAACTCCGTGGACACTCAGTTCGAGTTATTTATTTTAGTTATTTATTTTCTTTGCTGAAATTTAGCCATGTTGGAGATCGGTGTGCACCTGGAGGTGAACTTTGAGGACGGAGCGATAAGTATAAAAAACAAAAAGCAATTGTTCTAGTGAAGAGACTTGTTTATTTGTTGATTATTTTGGTATTAACCTCTATGTAACGGGCCATTGAGCTTTGTAGGGGTCGAAACTTATTTTGTTGATTTATTTCGAATTTAATAAAATTGAACTGAACTGAATTAAACTAGTAAGTAAGCAAGAAATTTATTTCTGACCCGCCATTTGTGGCAAGCGTTACAATCAGTATAACGCTCGTAGAGGATCGAAACGTAAATATCGATATCGAAGACGCTATTTGTAAATTTTTCCTTTTATTTTTTAACAGTTGGGAATAGCTTGATTGTTTAGCGAAACAATACGTATATAAAACTGAAAACGGCGCAGAAAAATCGATACTGATTTTCGAATGTCGTAAATGAAAATCTTGATGTATAGACAAATCAAAGTATCGACTTAATTCAGTTTAATTTAATTTCAAAATAAATGCGACACAACATTTCATGCGCGAGCAAATTAATTTGCACTCGTCATTAACCTGCAACTAAAACATATAAACAATTGTCATAAAATAAATATAGTAATTCAGGTAAGGTTGGTATGATACAAGGTAAACTGAGGCACAAAACTATTACGTTACCTTTCAGTTTTAATAGCGACAGGTGTGAGTTTTGGTACTTTCATAGCATGCTTCTCTCGGTGGTCTGGTTCTTTCCGGTTTAAAGGGTGGAGGAAGAATGTTTTGGTAGATAGGGTGGGATAACAAATTTGTTACGAAACGTTGACACAGCTGTTCACTACGTACAGAAAGGGGTTCCAGCTTACACGATAACGAGTACGGCATTTTATGGCCACCGAATATAATTTGAACTGCACGTTTTTGGATTCTTTCCAACTTATCTAAGTCGCTCTTTGTAAGTCCATAATGCCATGCTGGACAGGTATATTCAAGTATTGAACGGACAAACATACAATACAACTCTTTCATGCTTTCATTAAAGACTTTGAATTTCTTTAGGATTTTTAACATACTCATGGACGAGTTAGCTTTCTTTAAAATATACTTGGTATTTTCCTCCCAAGACACATCAGAATATAACTAACACTAGGGCCGGCAACGACGTCTGACGGAGGTTCTTTTCTCGCGACCGAATATCTGCGACATTCCCGCTCAGTCTCCGTACCTAAATATTGTCACGCTAACACTCGCTCGGCTAAACTCACGTCCGTGAAACTCGTGAGGACGAAAACTGGTAAGCCTTAAAGGGCCTCTCTTGCTTATTCTGCATTTTATAATATACCTAGCTCCCTTATGAAATTATAAGCTTCTAAATCCATGTCTTTCTCCATTGGTCGTGCCGAATTTTGCCCGTCAGACAACGCAAAGTTGCCGGAATCTTCAACGTCCACTGACAAATCGTTCACACATTACGATACGAGAATCTTCTATTTTTTACTTCTTTTTTTTGCATAGTTTTCCGTCTCTTTAACCACGACACGTTCAGTTTTCAAATTTTTGCACCCCTGCCGCCGCGTCGGAGAGCAGGAAGGCTCTATAGAGTCGACAAGCACAAACAAGAAAATCGCTAAATCCAGGTGGGACGCAGAGATGGGCGAATCCGAATCCGGATTCGGATTCGAATCCAGGATTCGTCCTTTTGGCCGGATTCGAATCCGGATTCGAATCTTCTGCTTTTCAGGCTGGATTCGGATTCGGACACGGATTCCACACCCCGGATATTACGAATCCGCTCCAATTGCTGGTCTTCATTCTTCCAGTTTTCCCGACTTTCTCGAAACGAGCCCCAAAGTATACGAGAGAAAACCCATACTATGATAACCATGACGTGAATACCCAAAAATGACCGTCTCATTTTCCTTCAGTACTTTTTTGTCACCTCTGAATTTATAACTATAGCCTGTGTACGTGATTTAATTTTTGTTAAGGTCGGATTCGAATCCTCAGCATGAAACGGTGGATTCGGATTCGGAATCGTGCTTGGCCCTGGATTCGGATTCGAATCCTTTCATGGTTGGATTCGCCCATCTCTGGTGGGACGTAATGATATTTTCGAAAAACATTTCTTCTGATCCATTTCATAGTGATGATTTCTAGTAAAAGTTGTGCTTTAAGAAGTTGAACCTTACCGTAATACGGCTATTCGCGAGCTTTGTCGCATAGGGACGGATCTTCTCCTCCCAGGTGTCTCTTCGTTCTGCTCGGGAGTGGCAGGGTCCTCGCTATCGGAAGACTCCTTCTTCACCTAGACAAGACAGGGCATCAGCTCTCTGACTCGCTATTATGGGGTCGAGCTAACGAGCTTGCTTACTCGTCTGGACTCAGTGATCGATTGAAATTGTTATTAAGAGCGTGTTCCACCCCACTTACCGTAGTTACTACGCATGACGTCACGAATTTTGAATTTTTGACGTCAAGGCTGGAACGCATTTTTAAGTTTTCGGTAAAATATCACTCCACACGATAATCCAGCCAATAGCGTTACAGAGATCCATAGTTACCACGATTACTACGCTCCCGAGCATGGTAGGCAAATAGTTACTATTAGTTACTATTCCGAGAAGGTCGGAACGGTCAGCGTAGTAACTTTTCGTGAGGTTGTAACGGAAATAGTAACTAATAGTTACTATTGTTGGAAGGGTGTGTTAAAGAGTTAAAGAACCACGGCCATGAATTGAAATCAATCAATAAACAATGGTGTATGCCCAGGACTGTTCCTAGTAAGAGGCTTGAAAGTCAAGAGCGTGTTCCACCCCTCTACCAATAGTAACTATTCGTTACTATTTCCGTTCCAGCCTCACGAAAAGTTACTACGCTGACCGTTCCAACCTTCTCAAAATAGTAACTAACAGTAACTATTTGCTTACCACGCTCGGGAGTGTAGTTAGCGTAGTAACTACGCATCTCTGTAACGTGATTGGTCGGATCACCCCGCGGCCTGATATGTGACCGAAAAATTCAAAAAGCGTTCCAGCCTAGCGTAGTAACTACGGTAACTAGCGTAGTAACTACGGTAAGTAGGGTGGAACACGCTTCAAGTATTTATTCGTATGGTATTCGTTCTTTTGAACTGTATGTAGCCTAAGTATAGAGAGATTGCACCATACCCGACGAAAACGGACGGGATCGTATCAAAAAAAATTAACATTAGGAAGCATAGGACTTTCGACTTTGAGACTAAATTACCAGCCTTTGATAGCCACTGTGAGCCTGCAAATTGCTGGATCGTTAATCTGGCTCCTTGTTGTTGGAATAATATAACTTTTGTAAACAAATGTTCTTTTTGATGAGAGTTTGAAGATGTCAAAGTTTGTAAACAAAGACGGAGTGTCGTCCTATTGGTCAGTTATGACGCGTTTTTTCAAGTTCGCGTCATAACGACTCCGTCTTTGTTTACAAACTTTGAAGCCTTCTAACTTTCATAAAAAAGAAAACTTACGAGACCTCGTAATGTTAATTTTCTTTATTATGATCCCGACGATGACGGTGTAGAAATATCCGTTTTCTTCGGGTAAGGCGAAATCTCTCTATAATCTTTACAACCTGTTATATTCGAACAGAACAAGAACATGAAAGGAAAAAGAAAGAACAGCAAACAGCGATCGCTTTTATGACACAAATAAAGACATTTTTTGCTTGAACTCGGGAAAAAAATACACATTCTGAATCGGTTTATTTCATTTGTTGATCAGGAGGACTTTTACGGAAGATAGGCGACGGCTCTGGATGATAGACTGGAGGTTGCTTTCCGTTTATCTACTGAAATTTAGTTATTGTGTTTGTTTATGTGTGTTCTTAGTTATTGTGTTGTGCTTTTGCTTTTTTTTTTTCTACTAACTCAAAAGTCGAACTCTCGGAAACGGCTCGGAAACTGCAATGGTCGTAACAAGAATTTTTCTAACTCTCAACATCGACTCAGGGTACATTCTTGATATGTCAGCTAGCTCCCTGAGCCAAGTTTGAGTCAAGTTTACTGTTCCTTTAACTTCACTATAGTCGCCGACCAATCGTCCATCCTCATAACAATGGCAAACATCAGACCGAGCGAAGCCCAAACGCTCGCCATGGACCAAAACGGATGGAGGAGGCAGACGTCACTCTCTACGCCGAGCAGCGCCCGGAAGGAGACATAAGTCAAAGTAAGTAAGTCAAAGTCACTTACGTAACAGGCCATGGAGCTTGCTGGTGGTTAGTTATTTTGTTCCTTTTTTTTTTTATTTAGTCAAACGAAGTGTTAACTGCGATTTAGCTCAAACTCTCTACAACACTCCCTAGTTGATCATGTGGCATTCACTTGACACTAAGTGGTAGCCGTGGGTGTTGCTCAGTTCCACGAACTTCTTTAAGTGGCTTTTTTAAAGCCTCGTTAGGTTTTAGGCGTCAATTTGACGCCTAAGACGATGCATATGGCTCCCATATGCATCGTCTGCCAAGGCATCTCAGTCTATAATTGTCAGTCATATTCAATATAAAATTCGTAAGGCATTTGGCCTCCTAATTCGTTTTCGTGGGTGATACAGGAAAGATATCCCCTGGACATTGTTTACTGCCGTGGCTTTGCCTCACGTTCTTTTTGGGATCCCAAAACGTAAGTGAGGGATACCTATGACATCGCAAAAGTTGTCCGTCTGTCCGTCCGTCCGTCTGTCTGTCCGTCCGTCTGTAAGCACGATAACTCTCGAAGGGAGTGAGATATTTTGATGAAACTTGGTGTGAGGATTCTTTGGGTCAAGAGTAAGGTCGAGTTCGTAGATGGGCTTTGTAGCCTTACGTTTAGGGGTGGCGGAGGGGGTTCAAATTAAGGGACAAACAAAATATTTTTAAACAGCTAATGAGATAGTCGATTATGGGGTAAGAAGACATGCTGAACACGAATATGAAAACCATTTTCTCGCTGGACAAGTAGTTCGCCCGGAATCCGGCCAAAACCGGAAAGTTTGTTAAAAATAAAAGTTTTATTTGAAGTTGATTAGATGTTCGATTTAGGGGTAAGAAGGCATGCTGAACACGAATATGAAAACGATTTTCTCGCCGGAAAATTAGTTGGCCCGGAATCCGGTCAAAACCGGAAAATTTGTTAAAAGTAAAAGTTTTATTTGAAGTTGATTAGATGTCCGATTTAGGGTTAAGAAGAGACGCTGAATCCGCATATTACAATCATTTTTTAGCCGGACTTATAGGTCATCCGGAATCCGGCTGAAACCGGAAAATTTGTTTTAAGTTAAATTTTTATTTGAAGTTGATTAGATGTTGGATCTAGGGGTATAGAGATACGCTGATTTCGTTTTTGAGCTTTATTTTTTCACCGGACAAGTATTTCTGGAATTTCGCCGAAGCCAGAAATTTCGCAGAAGTAAGGCAGGATCGTTTCGATCGGCTTATAGGGGTAAACACACATGCTGAATCCATATCTGAACTAGGTTTTCTTAGATGATTAGCTGGTTGGCCTTAATCTGTTTCTAAATTTTAAGAGTAAAATTGTTCAAGGAGTCTGGCGAAGACTGGATCTGGTGAAGACAAACTGGATCAAATATTGATATTTTGGGATCCCATCGGAACCTTTGTTCTTGTTCCTGCAACAATTCAAAATTTTCGAATTCGCGACATTTCTGTTACAAAAATATCATATTTCAAATATTCCAAATTTCTCCTTGGGTTCCCGATTTCCTTTAGTAATTCGCAATTAGTTTCTGATTTTAAAATAAAAGATCCAGTTTTAATTTTGAAGAAAAAGCTGACAAAATTTAATAAAAAAGCATCGGTAGCCCTCCTAACCCACAACCTGTACCCATTCTTTAACAAGTGATTAATGTGATACGTAAGTACTTGTAAGTTAGTTGTTGAAATGATGGGTATTTTTTGTAATATTTCACAGCATTTTACTGAAAGGATTATAGTTGATTTAGGAATGGTTTTGTTTTATAATTTATATATTATACTCCTCAGTTTTGAGGGAAATAAATGAATAAATAAACAAATAAATAAATAATTCAAAGCAGAGTTTCTAATCGTACACTGGAGACGTTTTTCCGCAATGTCATAAAAAAGAGTGTTTCCGTGTTGTTGTTTTTTGCGGGGAATTTAAATTTAGCGGTTAATTAATGCAAAATAATAAAATTAGCTACTTTGTCAAGTAGACAGACATAGAACTGAGGATCCTTATAGTACAAAATGGTAAGGACTTGAGACGGAACCCTAACTTTGGCGACGAGTTTTAGGCTACAAACCGGAGTAGCTCCTAATCGTAAACTAGAGGCGTTTTCCGCGATCCCACGAAGTGTTTGTGGCTCGAAAAGAGTGTTTCCGCGGTCCGCCCACAAGTGTGTTCCAACAAGGTTTTTGTGGCTCTAATACTGCAACAAGACCAACTCTCACCTTGGATGGTCTCCCTCTCCTCCGCTTCGCCGCTGGGGTCTTGTCGGGGGCCGCCACGGCCGGAGTAGCCTCTTTCGTATTTTTCTTGATCTGGTCTGCAAAGGCATCTTGAAAATTCGAAGTTATTTTAAACTCTTCCGTTTTCGCCTGCGGCTTGGGCTTATTCAGCTCCAGAATCACCGGAGCTTTCTTTGGTACAACGGGCTCTTGTACGGCCGTTGAGTCTGTTCCGACTGATTTTACCTCGTCTTTCGTTGAGGAACTTGCAGTCCCCGACTCATCGGGTCCTATACCTTCACTTTTCCCTGGAGCGATAACTAACGTGTGACGCTCAACCGTTTTAAGTGTAACGGTCGAGTCCTCCGCAACTGTTTCAGTGGGAAGGACAACTGAGCCCAACGGTTTTCGCCTGACATTGGCACTTCCGGCGACTTTACTACCTGGTGTAGTTTTCCCCACAGTTGTCGATGGTTCACATGTCAGATCTATGTTAATTGTTGTTTTTTTAGCTGCTTTTACGGGAGTTTTAGGCTTAGACGGAGTAACGATCCTCTTCGATCTTGCTGTTGGGCTTGGTGTAACGGTCGTTTCAGCAACAGTTTTCGTAATGCCTTCAACAGAAGTTACCGCGGTCTGGTTAGGCGCTTTCGTTATGGTCTTTTTCTGGGACGTTATGGGCTTAGTCGTAACGGGCGTCGCAGTAAGGGATGTTTTAGGGACAGGAGAAATCGTAACGCCTTTGGGAACGGAGGGTAAGGGCCCTTTGTTGGGCTCTCGTTTCAAGGGGTCGCCACTAGGAGAAGTTCCTTTTCCAAGGGGGTTGCGCGGCAATCGCCGGGGTTGCGGGTCACCGTAAACTGAAATGTTCACATTCCTAGGGGTGTCAATCATCATAACAGGGGGGAGCGGAAGAGGAGGTTGATTCGACACGGAACTTACTTTCGCAGTTGGCGTGACGATTTTGCGGCCGGTTTTCGAAGCGGGACCAACTTTTGGTTTGGGCTTTGGGGCAGGAGGACGGAGCAGAAGGTCCGAGCGGATTTTTAAGAAAGGTTTTTTGGGTTCTTCGGCTGCACTTGCGTCAGACGGTGAGTCTTCTGAGGCAGAGATGGCTGACTCGGACCGCTCGCCGTTCGGATCGTTTTCAATTTCCGGTGTCACCAACTCAGTTTTCACTGGTGTGTCTGGAAGTTTCTGAATAGCACCAGCTACGTCATCTGCCAGTGAATTATTCACAACAGCAGAGTTTTCGGATTGGATATTTACTAGTTTATCAGAAGCAGGTTTTTTGTCACTAATTAAAATAGCAGAAACATCATTTTCTATTGACTTCTGTGCAACCCCGACTTTACCAGATTCTAAGGTTTCCAAGCGTGTCCTTCCACTTTCGCTCTTGTCTTCACTTCGTAGTTCATCACCACTACCTTCTTTTCTGTTTTCCTTCTCCTTTCGTCCCGTTTCAGTATTCAGCGGATCTAGTTCTTCACGTGTTACTTTTCGAGCTTTGACGGGTGCGACATTGTTTCCCAGCATCTGGCCTTCTTTGCTCTTCCCAAGATCCACTCCTAACGGTTCAAATTCATTATCTTTTCCAGATCTGCCAAGATCATCCTCAATTCTTTCTCTATCCGACACTTTGATTCCCTTATCTGTAACATCTCCTGTTTTTCCTTCCTGGCTATCGTCTGAAGTCTTTGTCAACTCATCTTTCCTAGCCAGCTGGTCATCCACTACCTTCCCCCTTAAAGTAGCTGCACTTTCATCAAGTACTTTGTTCCGTCCACTGATCTCATTACTAACTTCTTGTACACTATTCACTGGCGGGTTCTCTACTGCGGTTACTGCTTCACTTCTAGTAGGCGTAAGGCTGGTATCATGCAGTTCATTAGACTGTCTTGCGCCGTCATTATCTGAGGCTAGAGTGACCTTGGGGTGTGCAGAATGAACATCGATGGGAAGCAACGGTTTATCTGGTGATTCGCTAAGATCTCCAGACGATTCGAACAAAACACTGTCTACACCAGTTTCATGTATGACAGGATCTTTCAGCGCAAGATGATTAACGTCACCACCTTTCATTTTTACTCCATCAAGGGCCTCCACTGAGATCTCAGGAGCTGGCACTGCCAACTCAGTCGGATCCTGAACAGCATCACTAGCAACCTTATTCCGACCTGTGGCAGTGCATGACAAAACATTCAACTGAATTACCTTCGCACCTCCTTTAACTTCTGTGATGCCAAGGCTCTCAGACTCTACCTGCTCCCCTGGGTCTTGAACCACTTCTAAAACACCCAGTGAGGTTTCTAACTTGTTCTTACTACTACTTGACGTGTTCGTAAACTCTGTCTCCACAGAGCCGGTGGACGTCAGCACTTTGCTCCTTTGTTGATCGACAGTCTTATTATTCTCTCCGGATTCCAAATGCACAGTTGCAGACTCGCCTATTCTAAAAGAGTCGTGCGTAGGAACTGAACTATCACCTGTGTGACATCCAAGTGGTTCTTTCAAACTACCATGTTCCACAGACGACTCTCTCTGTGGAGCTAAGTCAACAACACTCAGTACATACTGCACATCTGATTCACTCGAGGGCAAAGACTGTCCTATACCTTCTGTGACTGCTTCTGTCTGGCCACCACTCTTCAAACTTTCCCCTGAAACATTAGTACGACACCCCTCTAGACTCTGTCCTATACCTTTGCTGACATTTTCAGTTTCCGAAAGCCCCAGGTCCACATCCGAAGCCTTGTCCACTGGAGGTATAAGCTCTATGCTTGTCACCCCATTCTTGTCACTTGATTCATCCTGTCTCTGATTTTCAGCATCTTCCAGATTCATAACTATTGACGATGACGAAGATTCGGCACTCAACCCCAGACTTGAATCTTTCTCTGCTTTGCTTTTATCCAGCTCTGGTGTAGCAATTCCCACTTTCTGCTGAGAGGTTGGCTCATCAAGCAAAACTGCTTTTTCAGGATGCTGACTTTTGGCAGGATGCTTACTTAAATCAGCTGGTACCAGCTGCGCAAGACCACCTACTTCTGACACAGCACTAGCATACAAGCTTTCATCCTGCTTAGCTACTAACTCTGCAGACTGATTTGCTCGTAGTCCCTGAAAATCAGGGGATTCCGACTCAGCTAAGCCTGCTGAATTTCCAGCTGAGCCAATTTCCTCAGCTTTTGCGGACTGAGCTGCAGCTTGTTGAGTTTCTACCAGCTTATCCGTTTCCAACTGGTGGACTGCATCTTCTTCAGGGGCTGCAGCTACCTTTAAATTTGCAGCACTAGAGAAGTCTTTTGCTTCAGCTGCATCTACCTCAACTGACTTATTTCCAGAATCCTCTAGCTTTTCTTGTGCACCTGATTCTGTAGTTATAAGTTCAGTAGCAGCACCAGGGACTTTGGACTGAGCAGGCTCTAAAGTTTCACTTTCAGTAGGATTAATAAGTCTGACGGGGTTGGCTATCTTAAGCTCCAAGGAATCACTCTTTTCCAGCTCCCCACCTATTGAAATGTTTGCAGCTGTCAGGTCAAGAGTTTCCTGATCGTCCTTTAAGGGGTTAAGCACTTCCAAATTCGTCTCATTCCCAGAAAGACCTTCTAACTCCGCAGAAGGTTTACTATCTGCAGCAGGGTGAGCCGATTTTGCCACACTCTCAGAAGCACCACCTTGCAATTCTGCAGAAACTGTACTATCTGCTGCAACAGTCGCAGATGCCCCAGTTTTTGTTTCTTCTGTACTGTTGGGCTTCAGACTGGTGAGGACATTACTTGAACAGTTTAGAGGCACGTCCGCAACTGAATTTTCCGGTCCAGAAGAATCGGATACTGGTGGTTCTGTCCCAGTGTCCGCTGGGGCATCGCCTGCAAGATAAAACAGAATTAGTGGCGTCTCTAACCTCAATATGGTTACAAATTTGGGTCAGACATGGGCATGGCATCTTCTGACAAATGTTCCTGGTTATTTTCGTTCGTTTACTTATAATGTTGGTTGTTTATATGCTTACAGCGGAATAAAGCAAGTGCCCGCAGAAATACAGAAATTATTTGCTATTTGATGCGGACTAAATACGACAAGAGGATGTAACGGCACAGACCAAATATTTCCGCGAGGTGGCATCGAATTCGCCCGCGCGAAAACTTAAAGATTTACCAAAGAGCTTTTTAAGAAGCTGTAGGTTCTATCTCAAACAGAGAATGAAACCCCTCAACACCCGCTCTTCGGATGCCAAGCAGACCAGGACGACGTCCTATAATCTCGTTCTTAACGAAGAAACAGATCTACTGAACATCCTATAACCCCAACAGGAAGGGAGTAGGGATCGGCACCAGCCGAATCCAACGTTATCATACTGAAGACGAAGAAGGCCATACCAGCGGCACATAGTTGCTGCATTTCGCCCCAACTGTGAACCCACTGTGGGGAATAAGGGGAAAACATACCTATGAAGACTACGCTCACACCTGCCAGTATGCTCCAGCATTTGAGAATGGTTACAAAAAGGGGCGTTGCGTACTATTAAACTGCCTCATACACCCAGAGTCACCAGTGCTTATCCCTCACGAGACATTATAGATCCATTTACCTTCTTTTCTTGTTTCAACACCATCTCCAGCTTTGCTTTCTTCCTCCCCATCAGCATTCTGGTTCCCACTTTCTGGTTCTCTTCCTTTTCCCGGTCCTTCTGTGATCATGGTAGGTTCCTCCATTTCCTCTCCGACTATATCCTCATCAATCTCAAGCTTTTCCTGACTGTTCCCATCGGAACTGTGCTCAGAAAAGGAAGCAGTGTTGTCACGCCTTCCATTTTCAACGTTCTCAGCTCGTATCTCGGGGTCTGCGTCCATCGGTTCGGAATTTTCTGTTCGTTCCTTGAACTCCGTATCGTCTTGTGTGTCATCGGGTGTGACAGTTTCGGAGGGTGGTATTTTTTCGGGAGCAGTAGTATCAGTTTCGAGGTTTTCGATCACCTTCATGACAGACTCTCGATCGCTAGAAAACAAAGATGTTCCAAATTTTTACAAAAGGAGTGGTAATTGTACGATTAAAGGTTAAAAATAGTTAAAATTCTGTTAAGGCAGACAGTGTGGAGGCATTCAAGTCGTCTGTTGACAAAGACTCGACTCGCACCTCTTGGAAAACTGTCTGAAATTCTCAACTCAAGGGGTCTGGTCCGGTCGCCCGCACGTCAGTTCAATTTAAAGTAACGTCAATTCGCCTGCAATATTCTTCGCCCATAGCTTCCGATAGTTCAAAAACACGTCAGTTGATCCACGAAAATGCGTCACTTCGTACGTCAGTTTGTCTACGCGTCAGTTTGCCCGCACATCATTTGGCCCATGCCTACCGTCAGTTCGCCCACACATCATTTCACGTAAACAATTAAGTTTAACTCGCGTGTCTAGGAAAATTGGTAAAGAATCTTGGTTGGTAAATCGGTAAAGCGCTTTGGTAAAGAATGTTCCAGGCGAACTGATGTTTATGTGAACTGAATACCAACCCCTCATACTATTATCCCTTATTATTATCCCTACCTGTCCAATGGAATTATAAGCTTCAGTCATACCCTTTCAATAAAACACGGGCATGAAGTATCTTGCGTCGAACCTAGGCTTCGGAGAGCAGGAAGCCCGGAGAGAGTCGACAAGGGCCAACAAGAAACACGCTTACTCCACAGGGCAAGTATTGGTATTTTCGAAAACGATATTTCTGAGCCTTTTTATCGTGAAAAAATCATTTCTAGTATTATTTATAACAAGTTTACTCAGTCGATTCATTAAGACTGGATGTGTTTCCCTTTTACTGTTTTTGTATTTTTTGCCGGCTTTTAGTTATCTTTCCCTACCCATGGGGTGTTTTTATACTTTTTATTTTTCTGGAGGTGGGGGGGATTGGTCTTGCTTTTGGGTTTGTGATTAATTAACTTACGTTAGGGTTTCAACAATTTTTTTGATAAATATTATAATAGTAATGACACTTATGACGAATTATTTGTGTAATTGTTTTCAAGACTTGTCATTTTAATTCACGTTCGTATATTGATGAATTGTATTTTAAACCGTGAACTGTTTATACAAATCATAGGATACAGTTGTAAGTATATTCCTTGGTTCCAGCACTTTTTTTGTTTGTTAAAGAGATAAATAAACCGAATTGTAGTTGAAATTCCAATTTGTTTTTCTCTGGTCAAACCATGAACTAACTGTGCGCTGGTATTGTTATTCAATTAAGTCTGGACTGTTTTTTTTATTATTTTAGTAAATAACAATAAAAATTGAACCTTGAAGGGGTACTAGTTGAGAAAGGCGGTAGGACTATCGTTCCTGGGCGGCTCGCTTGTGAGTACTACAATTTTCTCAATACTAGTTCTAACTCAACTACAGCAGCTTATTTGGCAACGCTCATACCAACAACTGCAGATTCAAGGTCTGTCAGGTAACCAAGGCTAGCATCCACAGATTCTGGCTTCACCTTGACGAATTCTACACATTCTGAAAAGAAGAGATAAGAAAAAAAATACACTCACTCAGCTACCAATTCCCATTTCTCATCGTCCTCGTCCTCTCTGTAAAGCCAGATGTTACATTCCTTGTCTACAATGTACCAATAGCTTCGGCCATGTTTATCACGCCCAACTGGTTCAAATCTCAGACCCTCCGGGCCAAGCTTATTCAACTCAGCTCTTATGTTAGCTCCTGGCATATCGAACACAGCTTCAACCAGGTACTGTAAATGAAAAGCATGAGTTACAAACTAAGATTTTCCCTGTCAAAAGACAGTCATTCTCAATGGTCCCTTCACACTGAAGGAAGCGCTTACGTAGTCCCTCCGCGCCGAGATCCTTACGGCAGTTACGACTGTGTAAAACGCCTTGGTTGTTGTAATTTGTAAAACGGTCCAACTACCCCATGCCATATTGCTAGTAGTCAAGTTTTACTTTGCTCATAGAGCTATTCGGCAAATGCCGACGTCAAAGGATTCCTCGACCCTTCATGTCTAACTCCCAACCAGAGGTCGACAATCCCAGTGCCCCTAAACGGCAACAACTGTATCTTAAAGGACACCTGAATGAAGAGTACCAAGTATCATCCCTATCTGTATGACTTCCGTTAATATTGCCTGCAGAAAACCCAATCCAAATACGAAATAGTGTTTCCAAGCTATGATTTTTTATCCATTTTGCATCTGTCCTTACTTCAGTACCGAACAATTTTAGAAATGAACAAATGTCTCCAATCAACCCTTCTTCTGGAATATTTTTTAACGAGTTAAGCCCAAACGTATATCTAGAAGAAATTCCAATACGATCCGGCAAGCGCTGTACAAGATTTGAATGAATTGCGCTTTTTGTCTTGGAGTCTGAATGTGCAAACCTCCAGAAACGAACATCCCTATTTTGAAAACGTCACGCTCAGGAGAAGAATGCTCTCCGTGGCCATGTCTGCAAATGCATTCTCCATGGTGTGTTAAAGTATGGTTTCATTGTTCAGGTGTCCTTTAAATGTTAACGATTTGCCGGATTCCAGTCGAATTGCGCGTCCGGTGAGCAAAGAAATTTCAGATATAGATTCAGCACATGCGTTTACCCCTATATCAAATCTTTAATCGACCCCAAAGATATGGCTTCAGCATGTCTCCTCACCGTAGTTTCGAACCTCTAATCCACTTCAGAAAAAAAAATTTTACTTTCACGAAATTTCCGGTTGGATTACGGGCGAACTACATGTCCGGATATGGATTCAGCATGCCTCTTTACTCCTAACTGACTATCTAATTAGATTGAACAAACTATCTGTTCACACCTCAATTTGAAACCCCTAGCCCTAAATATAGGGCTACGGGGCCCATCTACGAAGCTGACCTGTACTTTGACCTAAAGGACAATCGCAACAAGTTTGAACAAAACGTCTCAACCACTTCGAGATTTGACGTTATAACAGAAGGACAGACAGACAGTGACGGACGGACGGACAAACTTAACGAAGTAATAAGTATCCCGACACTAACGTTCTGGGATCGCAGAAGGCCAGAAAGAGCAAGGTAAATGAGCCGGGGTCCCTGAGAACTAGTCTTGAGAATCAATAGGTCCAACCACGGATGGCCTAAAATGGAGGGAAAAGGAATTTGAGGAAACAATCAGTTCTGTCTCCACTAATTTTACATGCTGATAGAGATAGTAGGTCTGACTCCTGCACACTTTATAACTTGACCTTGGCAAAAGAAATTCTTTTTACTTTAAAATTTTTACTACTTAAAAACTTACTTTCCTTTTACTTTTTACAATGACTAAACTTACTAGTAAAAAATCAATGAAAAGCATTCAAAACATTATTGTAAGAAAAAACAAAAAACACAACAAAACTTATCAAAAAGGCTCAACCCACACCTAGATGGGCCCTTCCGCCATAGGGTACCTCTACTGTGCTGGCAAAAAGCAATTACAAACAAAAAAAGTGTGTACTCAAAGAATGGCTAAAAAACGGATAGTCATCTACAATACTTTGGCAGCAATACTCAGCCCTTCTTTGCAGTTCTCGTCCGACTGTTGAACGTCAGTGACTGGAAGAAACAAACCAGCATTGTAGGTTTGTTTCTTCCAGTCCCTGACGTTCAACAGCCTGACAAGGACCCTTGGCAAGAAGAGCCGAAATATTGCTGCCATCCATTTTCAGCCATTGTTTGAATATATATTTTTTATTTTAATTACTTTTTTCCACCATCCTATGGCGGAATAGGCACCTCTCGGTGTGGTTTGAGCCTTTTTGTTTAGTTTTTGTTGTTTTGTCAGCTTGAGCTCAAGGAGTATACTCTATATGACTAAGTCCAAAACACGCCAGTGATCCTCAGGAAGAAGGAGTAAGCGCGTCCGTAACGACTCAAACTCAACGACTCACATCCTGTGTCAAGCAATCACGACGATCTTTGAGAGCAGCTGTGACACCACTTCTGCCTTTCTTCCGCTAGATACCCGGAGAGGCCGGAGATTTCGCAGCGGCAAGGAGAGATAGTCATAAAGTGTATTAAGAAAACATGACTTGAAGTAACTTCAAAACTACCACCCCCTCCAGACTTTAAAACTTTATCATTACTATCAGAGCTATATTTGACGATGAAAACGGATAAGCCAGCTACATTTTATTAGAGCTATATTTCGGCCCTTCTTGGCAAGGGTCCTCTTCAGGCTCAAGCCGCTTAAGCTGGAAAATAAACTTGTGGAAAAACAGTTTAAGATTCTTCCTTAAATATCTGATTCTGTCAACTTCTTCTCTGAAAATTGTTTGGAGCTAATGTGATTTCATTGTGGATGGCTGCTGTTTTTGCTGTTCGACTGGGTCGTCGAAAGGGTAGAGAGTCTCCTGCATTTTGGTTTTAGTGTCACCTGTCTCTTCTTCTTCTTTCCAGCTAAGATGGATGTTTGTCGGCGGCATGTATGGGCGATTTGAAGTTCCGTACTTCGGTGGTTGAAATATAGCTCTTATAAAATGTAGCTGGCTTATCCGTTTTGCATCATCAAATAGATAGATAGATAGATAGATTTATTTGCGCTAAAAAGCCACAAGGGCCATGGCAAATACAAAGAAAAATAACAAAAAACAACAAGAATAACAAACCTACAAAAATCCTTCCCTATATGACAGAGCGATCCGAAGAAATCTTCCAAATCTTTATATCCCCAAAATGTTTACTTTTTAATTTTCTAACAAGTTCCTCCCTCGAGAAAAATCCCACCCTAAAAATTTCCTCCCTTAAATCCCTTAAACCCTCACAATCACAAATAAAATGCTCTACATCTTCATCAATCATCCCGCACAAAGGGCAGAAATAAGGACCAGACGAAACCCTAATTTTCCCAATATATTTTCTTCTTTGGCCAAAAGGCAAACAATCTCCTCTCAGACTAATTAAACATTTCAATTCTTCTGGAGATAACCCCGACTTAAAATAACTTTCTTCGCAGTCAGCTTGGGCTGAAGGAATATCAACTATCAGAGTTTTAAATTCATACTCCCAAACCAAAAAAAAAAAACTCCTTTGAATGTGGCAAAAGAAGTTCTTTGTACAAAGAGATAAAGATCGAAAAAAACATATCATTATTCACCTTCAGTAGCCTGACTTTCGCTCCAACATTTGCACCAGCAAATCCATGAGTCTCAAACTGAACAGCATCTGGTACTGAATAGACCTGGCTTACTCGTACAACTGCTGCTTCCCATTTACCAGTGGCAAAAGTCCGCTTTGCTCTCTTTAGTAATTTTGTAATCAATTCTGACAGGAGCCTTGGAACTGGAAAAAATGAAAAAGTTTAATGTTTCTGTCTGTTGTAGCCTACTTATCCTCGTTCAAACTTACAGCCTAATCAACTATCTTATCAAGTCAAGTGAAGACGGGCTCCAGTAAGGGGGTTAAAATAAATTAAGAAGAGCAACAGGATTCTGTCTTGATTCCTGGAAAATTAGGATTTAATATCTTTTGGGGTCCAGAGGAATTGATAAAGCAAATGACAAGCCGAAAAAACATTGAAAGAAAAAGATACAATAGGGACATATACAGGATACTTAGTAAACCTGCAACTTTCACTGAAAAAACTTGCAATTCAGATATCCTATATGATTGGTAAGTTATTATTATTTTATTATTTATTTAAAAATCAGGTACAAAATTGTTGTGATCTTTAGATCAAATTCTTTGCCCTTTGTCACGCAAATACGTAAATAAAGCACAGGTAAATAGTATATCCAATCAAGATTTGATAGTCACGGCGAGAAAACATTATTGTAGAACTCAACAAACTGAGGGACAAAACTTCTCCGATACCTTTCATGGTTATAGGCTACTTAACGGGTTCGAGTTTGGGAATCTTCATGGCTGACTGTCTTGCTAATCGGGGTCGTTCCGGTACATAATCGGGAGGGAGGATCCACCGGAGTTTAGAGTTATTAAGGAGCTTAAGATCGAAACTTTGACATATTTTTTCTCTTCGTTTTGCCAGGGTTAGCACATACCATAGTTAGCACATGGTCTCAAATCTCTTAATGTGAATCTCTCATTTAAAATAACCATTTGGTTTACTGACCCATAAATATAACAAAAAGAAATGGTGTTGGATATGTTGTCACAATCAAAGATCAACCCAGAAATCTATTTTCAATTTTAATCTAAGCGGATAAATATTCCTTCAGCCCAAGCTGACTGCGAATCAAATATGACAGTGCAAAACGGATAAGTCAGCTGAAATTTTTTGGAGCTATATTTCGGCCCTTCTTGGCAAGGGTCCTCTTCAGGCTCAAAGCTGCTCAAGATGGAAAAAACGAAACTTGTGATAACCCAATCCTAAGTTTCTCACAAGTTTTTTCTTTCTCACAGGTTATCACAAGTTTCGTCTTTTCCAAATTTAATCTAAGCTTTATATGTATAATTCACAATTATAAGATACAATTCATAAAAATAACAAAAAGTATTACAAAAATATTGTGTCATAACTGCAATATTTATCGACAAATTACATCCAAGCCTATATAACAGACAGGACACTTGCCAAGAAAAGCAAAAATGTTACCAAAGTCAAACCTTGGCTGACAAACCTATTTATTATTTGGCAAAACCGGACATGATTTGCAGTCACCTTTGGCTGAAGAAATACTGAACCGAGCTAGTTGCCTCAAAATATATCACTGGCAGTTATGTCCAATTTCAAGGGGGAGGGAGCAGATTTAATTTTGTTCTTTCTTGTTGACATTTGTTGCAATACTGACATTTGTTGCAATACTTCTAGTTAAACATATTTTTATTTTCAAACAAGATTGCTTCATTCTAACCCGACCTCAATTTAAGTAAAAATGATGAAAAACATGAGTTAGCAAGGTCAACAGGCAGAAAACAGCTTTTAAAACAGCTACTAAATGGACAAAAAGGTACAGAATTCACAGAATTTAGTATATTTTTGGACACATGACTTTGAAGAAAGTGATATTTTGCCTATTGATTACCATGATAACTTCTATCTTTCACTTCAGCATTTTTGCGGGCCGCAGTCGAGGATGTGTAAAACGAGGTCAGGTACCCCTCCTGTAATATGTAAACCATTCAATTAGCTTCAATCTAGTATTTTTGTCATATTTGTTGGTTCCTTTTTAAGCCCGATCGATTATTCTGAAGGAAAGACTTGTCTGGAAAATTGAAATCTTGTCTGAGGTTGGATACCCCTCCTGTAATTAAGTTTTAAAAGGATAAACAGATACTGTAAATGCAACTTTAAAGAGACAAAGGTAAAGCTGAAATCCTAAGGGCTGTGCAGGGGCTGTGATAGTCTGATACTATCACTCGCCGGTCTGCTTAATTGTCGTTTTGATCGCCTTGTCAGTTCGCCTGGCACCTTAATTCCCGTTTTTGGTAAAACGGAGATACTGTCCTGTCGCCGTTTTAGAAGTCCTGGCAGTCGAACGGCGAACTGCCTCGGCTAGGTAGTTCGCCTGTCCTGCCTTCGAAATTGTGCAGGAAATTTGAAAAATAAAACTGAGGGAGTAGGTTCAGTTGAAGGAAGAGTTGATTATAGTTGAAGGAAGGGGAAGATTCAGGAGGAAGGAAGAAGATTCAGAAAATGCAGTGTATGCTGTGATAAAAACCAGGACTGTTTACTATCACATCTAACTAAGCTTTATTGTATTTGATGTGATGTAGATATGTGGACAGAAATTTCTTCTTCAGGTGCTTGGCACATCTGTAGTTAGGGCATTTCTGGGTTGATTTTGATGATTTTTTGTGAATATGTATTCTCTACTCACCAATACTATGCTTGTGACTTACATTTACTGCTGCCTCGGCTAGGTAGTTCGCCTGTCCTGCCTTCGAAATTGTGCAGGAAATTTGAAAAATAAAACTGAGGGAGTAGGTTCAGTTGAAGGAAGAGTTGATTATAGTTGAAGGAAGGGGAAGATTCAGGAGGAAGGAAGAAGATTCAGAAAATGCAGTGTATGCTGTGATAAAAACCAGGACTGTTTACTATCACATCTAACTAAGCTTTATTGTATTTGATGTGATGTAGATATGTGGACAGAAATTTCTTCTTCAGGTGCTTGGCACATCTGTAGTTAGGGCATTTCTGGGTTGATTTTGATGATTTTTTGTGAATATGTATTCTCTACTCACCAATACTATGCTTGTGACTTACATTTACTGTGGTGCAGCTAGGTAAACTATCTGTTCTTTGAAGGCCCCCCCCCCCATATACTGCACTTTCTGTACACTGTATAAACAAAAAATGTACACAGCGCCTGTCAGCAAATACTGAAATCATGGTTGTACCTGGCAGTGAAACACAAATATGAATAATGCAGTCAGATGATATCTTTTTTTTTTAATCGACCTACACACAGATATGACCATTTTGGATGCATAATTGCCGCATAAGAGGAGATCTCCCATCCTAAGGTGGGCTAACCCGAAAATTCCTTGCTTAGCTTTAGACCAATACCAATACTAATATTCTACATATCAATACTTTGGTTTCGGATTCCATACATAAATCCACCGACACTGATCAGAAGTAATTTCAGAACTGTTTAATTGCTGTGCAGCAGTTCAGCTGAAGCAAAACACCGGTTTGGCCCAAACAGCAATTTTTAATCACAGAATCAAGTGTCTAGCCAGTACACACGTGAAATATCACGAGGGCTATCCTCCTAGAACAGAGAAAAGAACAGAAGAAGTTTTGAGTGTTCAGTGCAGTTGTTCTTGACTTTTTCAAAGGTGAAGAATGCAGTTTTGCGCCCCCCTCACCCAAAATTCCTGGAAAGTGGATGCATCAAATAAAGGACGGAGAAAGTCTCCATCATCGTCTGGAACCTCTGAAAGATCCTTTTCCAGCAACAGCATTCTCCCTGTCTGCATAATTGCAGGTGCGCTTTGCCCTGTCTGCAAAATTCCTGCCAAGCGTCCCACCATTAGGTGCGACGTCGGCATCGTTCCCTTTCAGCCATCGGCTCCATGCTCTCGAAGTTTCAAAATTTTGCAGAAATATTTCAGTTCTCCTTAATTTCCGTTTTCGATCGCCTGGCAGGACTACACTGTCAGCACCAGGCGAACGGCCAGCGAACGGCGAACTGAGCAAAAAAACGGCATTTAAGACAGAACGGTGAACTGACAGGCAAACTGCGACAGGCGATCAAAAACGCAACTATTGTTTTTGAACTTAGTGTCTTAGAACTTATAATCTTAACGACTAATACAACAGAAATATATATTACAGCAAAATTAAAAAATAGAAATGTATTACAAACCTTCAGTTTGATTTACAACAGCTTTGGCCAAGTCTTTAGTATTAACGATGCCCAATCCTGCACTCTCTCCAAAAGTTGCTAAAAAACAGCACAGAACTCCAAAATCTGGAGAGGAATGAAGAGAATCAGCTTTCATTTTGTTTTTGTTTTGACCACCATCTTGAAACTGAACTAAAAGCAGCGTTGCCGTGGTTCTCTAAAAGTTAAAAGTTAGAACTCGTCACGCACAGTGTAAGAGAGCTAAATGATGTAATGTACCTTGGCTGGAAGCCTGGAGCCTTGAACCCTCGACTCGAATCCCTGTCGAGTCCTGACAGAACTTTCTAAGACAAATGGTTGTTTTTTTTACAGCACAGGGAGCAAGTTAGGATCTAAACTCAAAAGGCTGTGCGGTACTGTCCAGTTCAAGTTTGTTCTGATGTCTTATGTATATGTCAACCAAATCCATCAACTTTCACAAGAAAAACATGCTGAAACCGTAGTCGGTCACACCCGATTATTGTTTCTTGATCATGTACCAAAAAGAGCAAATATTATTTAGATAAGTATGCCGTGTGTATGACTATTTAATCTAAACTAGAGAATTTATCAGTCACACAAAGTTTGTTTCAATTCACTACTATCGCTGTTTTAATTTTTAACGTTCATACGTTACAGTCTGTAACGTATTAAGTTGGAATCACTAATTTAAATTTAAATCGTACACAATTTGTTTCCAGAGGCGTTAGTTATCACCCCAAATACTGTTGGTTACCCGTAAAAAAAAAAAAATAGTCGGTAAAATCGTGGCGTGAAGAGCCTAGATTTTTGACGGCGCCACAATTTGGCGCCGTTTACATGACATCTACCGAAATCTCGATCTAAGCTGGTAAATGCAGGTGACAAATTAAGTAGAAATGACTAGCCAGTCGGTATAGTACCTTCGTCCCCAAAGGTTTTTGCTAGTAACGTCTGTGCTTGCTTCCAAGTTCCAGCACCAAATCACGACTACCGGTGACTGTCCTAATGAATGTCTTGCGAAAGAGGGGACGAAGCTCTGTGTAAAGTTGAATCTACTTTACTTGTTTTCGGATAGATGGGTAGGCTAGAACGGGGTCCGATAAAAGCCGAAAGGAGCCAGCTTTGAAGGGTGTAAAAGGTTTTCATTTACGGCAATAAATCTGGATTGCACATTAACCGACCTAAAGGAATCTCCTAAAATATTTTTTTTCACAATTTTTATCGAAGGTCCGAAGAAAAACACCTTGCCAAGACGGGCCAAAATTCCGCCGAAAAAGATCTCAGTCGACAAAACGGTTTAGCTCCAATGAACCTGGTAAACAACCGTTTATGGACTTGGCATAAGGTGCCCTTGGACGTCTCCTCTGAATGAAAAATTGACGCAGTTAGAGGAGGGCGCAGGGATTCTACTAAAAAACAATGGATCAAAATACAACAAATTTTTATTTCCATTAAAAAGTTCGGATACATATAAGGGGAAATAAACAAACAAGTCACCAAAATGTAACAATGTGTCTGAATCATTTCGAAAACATTAACTTGAGCTAGTGTGTATTAAACAAAAAAAATCACAACTTCAAAAAGGAATCCGATTGTCAACAGTTTAAAGCGCAAACGCAATTTTTGTCCTTGCTATCATAGTTGTGGACTGTCGATTCGGTTATTACACAATATTTGTACGGACCGCGATATGTCCAGTTCTTCCGTCAGTGCCCCCCCCCCCTCCCCAAAGCCATTATCGATCGTTTATCTGTCTTCTATCCTGACTGAGCCAATAAAAAAGGAGCCCTCGGAAACGGAAACAGAAGCATACTGAGCAACGACCATGATTTAGTAGGTACAGTCAACGGTATACAGACAGAGGTCTAGTCCAGTGATCCTACGGAAGAACAAGAAACGTCACCCAAACAAACTAAAATTGACTCAAATCCTATGTAAACCAATCAACAACGTTTGTTGGGGTAACGTTTCTGGTTCTTCCTGTAGGCACACGGTGTTCTTTATCGGAACGAAGAGTTAGTCATCAGGAGTGTCCTGAAAGGTCTCAATTTTGTCTTACAACATGTGACTATAACAATATTAGCAGGGACCCATACATTTCCTGTAATGCCTCGCCATTCAGGGGGCTTGTCAATAAGAGATTTCTGATGCTTTGTTGACCGACCGGAAGATAGTTCGAGAAATACCCACGGTCCAATCACGTCCAAGGCCAGATAGACAAAATTTGGGATTGGCTGCTGGCGCCTTGAGGGAGGAGTCCCTTTGGCGCACACGGCCAATGAGGCAAACAAGAATGCCGATTCGACCCAAGTGGGATTTTTGGAAAGTAGGCAAGGGTCGGCCAACATAGCAACACAGAAGCATAGGAAATGACAAGCCCGTGTAAAGGAAATTTGTGGGTCCCTGATATTAGTGAGATTCAAGTGCCCACTGATATTTGACTACAAGAGCGTGATCGGGCATGGGAGACCCAAACACTGTACACAAGGTTTCCTAAAGACCCAGGGAAAATATACAAGGGCTCAACAAGCGTTCGTTCTGTAAATCCCCAATCAGGTTTAGTTTCGCCTACTACTCGCTTTACGTCAATAGTCACGCGTCTCTAACCCCTTCACGCAACGATGACAGTATGGGTTTCTGCCATGTAGTAATATGGCGGCCTTTGTGGCAATAAATCGATACTGCACTGAGCGTATACCCACGCCATAGATGACGTCAAGGTAATGTAAACACGTAACGTTTCGCTTACAACGATTACAACGACCTCGCTCTGCTCGGCTACTTGTTTCTAATTATATTTATGATTTTACGTTTTGAAATACAAATATGTATACAAAACCTATTTACTTAAAGTTTAACTGGATGGCCAGTCAAATCATGGATTTAAATACACTGAATTATTTTCACTCTGCAAAGGGATTTTTCTAGCATTGACGTTCAGAATAGGTATGCACTGGTGGGTGCATTTCAATGACTAATGAAGCGAAACTCAGAAAATATTCGATTCTAGATTGTAAGGTCACTTGTGAAGAAAGCTCGCTATTGCGTGTAGAGGTACCACAATATGGAAGAAAAGTCCATTCGACGAAAATCGATTACAGGAATAGCGGAGCAACGAAGTAACGCATTTTCATCGGATCTTCAAGCCTATTTAAGTGAATACATGATGGGTGACGCGACTGTCGTATCTCAGCCCTGTTCGGTTAAACTTTAAGAAAACTCAAAGCTCACTGCAGCATCGATTTATGCCCCCCCCCCCCCCCCCCACAAACAAAAACAACAAAATATCGCAGTCTCAAAGCAGGAAATTCTACTAAGGAGAAGGAGATTGGGGAGAAAGCATAGCAGGACGCTCTTAGTCTCTGGAGAAAAAAAAAAAAAATCATGGGTTAAAGCAAACAAAACGGACATTATGGCATAGAAAATACCGCTATTCTCCTATTGTATCCGCGTCTCGAAAGAATAAGCCCGAACGAAGGTTTTTAAATGACGTCTAACTTTCCCTAAGAACACTAAGCCTCTCTGAGAACATACCCGGGCACCGTCATCTCATGTCGACAAGTTCCCCGCAATCGATGAGCGCTAACGTCTTTACCCCGTATGCCCTCTTCTTGTTCAAGACGCATGCGTCAGCCCGGAATAAATTCCTCTACCCAGCATGTGGATGAAGGCCAGCATTGCCACCCCCCGGACACAACTAGGTACGGCCATCTTTTTGGCAAAAGGAACCGTGACAACCCGACGCACACAAGACTGGGAAAAGAGGCGTTCTCCGACAGGTTTATGTGTTCTTGGTTTAACTTAAATAGCAATAAGCGCCTGACGAACGACTTTGCCTAGTCGCGGCTAAAAATGAAAAGAGAAAGAAAAAAAAAATCGAACAGCTGAAGCCTTCGTTTCACCAAAGATCACCTATTACTGTCGGCGATCCGTTCTAGACGCCTTTTTATTCAACTACGGTTTGGCTCTGTTGCCGTTCTATTTAAAAGTTGCAGTCGAAGTCGTAGATTAGGCCTATCCGACAAATCCTTTTTATTTCGTTTTGGGATTTTTGTCCAAACATAGCTAACGGAATGAAAACCGTTCGTCTATTGTCGTTCGATTCTCTCTACGACGACGATGATGTCACTAAATATTTCTTCAGCCTTAGCTGACTGCGAATCATATTTGACAGTGCAAAACAAATACGTCAGCTGAGTTTTATTTGAGCTATATTTCGGCCCTTCTTGGCAAGGGTCGTCTACAGGCTCAAAGCCGCTCAAATTGAAAAAAAAACGAACTTGTGGAAAGGGTCCTGAAGAGGAGCCTTGCCAAGAAGGGCCGAAATATGGCTCAAATAAAATTCAGCTGACGTATCCGTTTTGTACTGTCAAATATGATGATGTCATTATTCGTGAAAAAAAACGACTAGGCTATAGACAATTTTAGGATAATGTATGTGGGTAACAGTTGGTGAATCGAACGCAGCTTAACTGGCTGGCACCGAACGACCTTGACATAAATGGTGATTACCTCCTACACTGTCAGAAGTTTGGTAACACATAACACACATTTGCGCACCATTCTGTTAAACGTTATGAGAACATGTCTGTTATGACGCTTTCAAATGTTATATTTTCGCAAAAACTAACTCTTTAAAGGGTTATAACAAACATTTTGTCTAAACATAACACTTAAAAGGGCAATAACAGATATATTATCACAACGTTTAACACAAGGATATGCAGACATCTGTTTTCTATTATCAAACTTCTGATAGTGTTGCATGGTCCAACTCTGATGCTCTTTCTGGCAAAAAAAAATAGCTGTCGTTCTTCCAAAAAGGAACGCCCAGGCTTTACTATATTTACTTATTTATTCTCACGTGTCCTTTATTTCTAACATCTACTGGAAAAGACAGGAGCACACTACGCTTCCGTCAATACTTACCAAACGAACTTCTAATTTTCTTTCGCATCTTTTAGAGCGTGTTCCATCCTACTTATGGTAGTTACTACGCATGACGTCACGAATTTTTGTTTCTTGGCGTCAAGGCTTGAACGCATTTTTTTATTTCGGTAAAATATCACTCCACGGGGTAATCAAGCCAATCACGTTACAGAGATCCGTAGTTATCCTACCACATACTACGCTCCCGAGCATGGTAACAGTTACTATTAGTTCCTATTTCAACAAGGTTAGAACGATTGGCGTAGTAACTTTTCGTGAGGTTGTAACGGAAATAGTGACTAATAGTTACTACTGTTGGGAGGGTGGAACACGCTCTTAGTTTTCCCCTGTACCATACGCATGGAAAGGGGCACACCATGCCTCCATCGATAATTATCATATTAACTACTTAACTACGCAGAGGACGGAATTAATTCAACAACCATAAATACTCCTTTGGAATGTGAACAAAAAGGCACTGAAGTTAAATAGGGCACTTTTCAAGGCAGCACAGACCATCACTCATTCTCACATTGCACAAACTTTACTAAGCACTTTGAGCGTGTTCACATAACTTCAACTGGCCTTAAGACCGCCGCTCACACAACCGATTGGGTCCACTGAATAGCACTTCGTAGGGACGGAATAGGAAAAACCTGTAGAGAAAATGACGCCGAATGAAAAAATGGGCGCAGTGCTAGGCTAATTAAATTCTCCAAGAAAGAAACGAAAAAAGAAATCACGATTTTTGATCTATTCTTCAAGGGCGGAATTAGGAGAACTACAGTAGAGATATGCTTCTTTGAAACTCAATTGTCTTTGCAACCTGGGTTTCGTTTCCTTGGTCATAAAAAACAGTCAAACTAAGTAAAAACTGAGAAATTTTATGTTTATGTTTTTTTGTGTGTGTTTAGATCGTGTACATAGCCCAGTCGTTTTTTTTTAAATAGACTCTACTTTATTAAATAAGCTAAGAGCAAAGTGTCTCAGCTATCTTCGACATAACCAATAAATCATATTCTTTTCCTATGGTATCTTATATTAACAAGAACGGTCTGCGCGGACACGACTTCAAGCTGTGTGGCTATCGATTCTGCAAAGACAGTGGTAGCTGATATTTCCAAAACAGAGTGGTGGACTGCTGGAACGCTCTTCCATCTCAAGTAGTTAACGCCTTCAAAAATTCTCTGGAAAATCTGTACGTCGATAAAATTTATAACGAAAAGTGTTTTAGACGTTCACTGTAGATGCCAATGGCCTATTTTTGCATTATATTATTATTATGTGTTCGAATATTCTTTTTCTTCTGTTGGCATACCTTGGACAGTCCAACTAGATTCATTTGATTTTGACTAATCTTTTAGTAGCCGTTCAAAGTTTGACGTCGTCCGAAAGCACACCTCTACTGTAGCTGACGTGGAGACTTGGTTTCTACCAACACGTAAAGAAACTCAAACCCTACGGAGTGGGTGTTAAACCCCCTTCAGTAAGCTGATTCCACAGCAAACTTGCGCGTAAGGGTTACGAGAGAATCGCTCAAGAATTAACTTTTGACTGAAGTGCTCGCCAGAATCCTGAGGACTAAACTGTCTGGATTCCCAACCCATTTACTTAAAGCTTAACTTCAAACTCCTCACACAAGCTGCTCTCCAGAACAGATACCTGAGTCAAATTACTTTTTAGCTCAACACTCTCAGCATCCTTGTCCTCCGAATATCCACTTTCGTCACTGACATTATCTGTCTCGTCCCTCGTTCGGAATCCGGAACGTGTACCGGATTTCGGCGTCCGCTCCGGACTGGCAGAAACGGATCCGGTTGTTGAGTACACGTCCGCTTCCGTTGTCCGGCGAGAGGTTTCCGGTTCTTCCGTAATTTTGTGGAAACTCCGCGTCCGGCGCCACCGGACGGGGGAGCTCCCCCCGGCTGATTCGTATGCACTGTCGTCGAGATTTCGGAAAGGGAATTTGTCGGCTGCCGACAGCGACATCGATCTATTCCTAAAAATTAGAAAAGTCACTGATTAAAGAAGTTGACTGATAATGCACAAAAAAAGAGGAAAAAACATTGATATAAAACACTAAACCACATTTTTGAACACAGCTCTACCTTTCTTTTCTGCACCTGCCTCTAACTGCCGCCAATATTATTCACAAATAACAAAAACCGAATAAACCCTTTAGTGCACTGAGTCCATCTATCTCGCCCTCTCATTACTCTCTCTCTCTAAAAACAACCAGAAGATTAAACACTCTCCAAACGAACAACTTATCAAGCCTAAGCGCTCAAGATAAGTTGAAGATAATAGGACAGAAACTGGACGGAATCATGCCATTACTTTGTGAATGCCACGAAGAGCCAAGAACTTTAATCACGCAACAAGTACAACTAAGTAATGCTCGAAGTCGAACTCTTTCAGAAGCAGGAGACGATTATTCTGAGAGCTCTCTTCTAAAATCGCTATTACCCCTAATTAATGTGCTGTAGATCAAGCTTTTTAGTTTCTTCTCATTGTTTCCTCTGTTGCTAGCGAAACTTGGCAGTTAAAGTGAACGAGTTAGCAGCTGAATCAAGATCAACATGCAAGAGGCAGTTGTATAACCATGCCGGTTGACAGGACGTGACTGAACTGAAATATGTTTACTCCGAACCATCCTTTCCAATCCGCATAAAACTCAACAAGACGCGAAACCCACCGTGGCCTTTATAAAAGCTGCAAACCGGAAAAAACAGGAAAAAACTGAGCATGGAGAGATTTTGATGGACAAAATGAAACTTTGACGTTTAGATATTACAGTTTAAAAAATGTACATATTCTGTCAGATTCTGTATTTCATAATACATAGATGGCGCTTTATACAAGGGACTTGTACTGTGACCAATAAACCAGAAACAACTTTATGGGTCCTGTTACATCTACGTGGCTCTGACACTGAAGTCTAGACTTACAAAATTAAAAATACTGAAATTTGAAAGTTGCTTCTCGTTTATTGGTCACGGTACAAGTCCCTTGTATAAAGCGCCATCTATGTATTTATAGTTAACTTCCGTGACATGGGGATGTGAACTGATTCGGGCGGGATTACTGTTCCTATTGGCCGGCTTCTATCTGACTACTGTAGTGGTTTGCGAATTAAGTTCACAAGCCCCCGGTAGCTCAGATGGTAGAGCGTCTTCCTTGTAAGCAGAGGGTCCCGGGTTCAAATCCCGGATGAGGAGCATTTTTGTATTTCAGTTCACTACTTACAAAATGTATACCTTATTAATAATGTAGGACGAGACATGTGATACTGAATAGCTAGTACAATCCTTACAAAATGTTTGTGTTTAATACTTTAATATAATGTTGACGCTCCTATGTTATCATTTTGAACAACTAATATTAAGGAATAAATATGATGGCCGATTTACAAGGAGGCGTTGGAAGAATACTAGACACTTGTGTGTACTTCTACGAGATGTTATCTGTTGTGATCCTGGAAACGTTACGCATTACATGTTATGCACAACAAGCATAGTCAGGAAGAGCCGAAAAAACGCCGATAAAGCATCCGCTGACTTTTTTGTTAGTCGTCATGATATCGGATTACATTTAATGTATAAAGTTTGAAAATCACAATAGATAACATCAGTAGTATAGAAAGGGGGGAGCTGGCTCAAAAGTCCCCCCCAGTTCAAACCCCCATTTTAACACCAATTTCTTAAATTTTAACATGATTTTTTCCAAATAATCCCCCTTTTTATAGATATTTTTATTTTCTTATTTCCCAAATAAAGGTCCCAAGAAATAGGAAATATTACCCTCTACTACATATAAACTACTACTTTTTTATTTTTACATTTTTACTGAGTAAACAGTTCTACATCAACATATTGGTCAGAGTTCTTATTCACTCTCATAATAGGCTGCAAAACCAGATTTTTCTTTAAAAGTAACTCATCAGCAATTGCATTATATCTCTGTGGTATAAACAAATCACAGGCTTTGTTATTATGATTAATAACCACAACCAACTTATCACCATATTTTGTCTTAGCCATTCTCATTTTAACGACAGCATATTTCAATCCTAGAACTAGTTCTTCCTTCCTGATAGTATCATTGAATTTATTCATTCTAATTGTAGACAAGACTTCTTTTAGCGACTCCATTTATTAGCGGCTGATTTTATTTAATAAAAATCCAAACTCACAAACTCACATACATATTTTTATTAATAATATCTAACGTAGCTTTTCTTTCATAATATATTACACAGTAAACATTATATGGTACGGGTTGATCATCTTTTAATGTTAAACTTATTTCAATATCAGCAGTTGTTCCATTATAAATATTTGACTCGTGTTTGGAAACATCTAAACAGAATAGTGGATACACTGATTTAAATTCTTCTATACTAACAACACTACCAGTATCAAATGCTAATTGTTTATAACCCAAATGTATGAACCTATTGTAAAGATTCGAGTATTTACATTTCTCATCGCTAAAGTCGCACTTGAGTGGTTCTTCAGGATATTTATCCCCATTAATTCTAAGTTCGATGTCTGTTAAATTCATATGATCAAACACCATATTATTCTTTTTTTGGTTGTTATGCTTGTCATTTTTCTGTAACATCACAACAATTTTGGTTGGACTATTTCTCTCAGACACAACTTTCCAGGTGTGCTCCTTATTCTGACTAACATCACTTTTATAAGTATTACAAGCTTCCCACATTAAATTATACTTTTTATCCTTTGCAAGACCCTTTTCCAATTCACTCATCATTTCAATACTAGGAGATATGATAGGGATTTTCCAGGATAAATACTCAATGACCACTTTAAAATTAGTATTTCCAATTCCAGTTCTTATAATCATATTATTATCATCATTTCTTCTTAAAAATATTTTGTGCGATGCACCTCTGAAAAACCGTTTGTTTCCTTTCAAGAATCCAAACAACTCTGATAATGGTAAATACATATTTACTAATTTACTGCTTTTAGTTCTGTTATATCTCTTTTCAAAACCCTTATTATAATTCGGATTAGATTCAGAACTGACATTTACATTTCCTGCTGCTGCTGCAGGTGCGGTAAATGAACATATTATAGGGTTGATATCTGTTCCTTGATTATAATCCTTATACCAGAAATGATTTCTGGCTGCGCTTCTAGAATAATCATCAGAATATTCAATCAACTTTGTAACGGTAGTTGTAATACCAACATGATTGATTTTTTCAACCGATTCATCATTTATTACATACTCAGCGGTACTGAATAAATTAAATCCATTATTAGTTAAAGTAGCGACATCGGTTGCAGCTAGGTTAGTTCCATCCTCTTTTACAATTCTTACACTAACATCAAGATAACTTTCACTTGGATAGAACCAGGAATCTAATTTCTTCGTGACGAATTCAAACTCTGATTTATTGGATACATTCACATCTGTTTCTCGAATTTCTTTAAATTCATATTTGACCACTGTATCATCAACAAGCGGCTCATCAAAAATGTTCCATTGCGGACTGATAACTTTATTTACTGCCATTTATATAAGAAAGAAATTATTCGATAAAAATTATTTCAGAATCTTTAAACCACTTCCAGTTATTATCGTGTTGATCAAGTCCTGACTTTTTTGATTTAAAAATCTCTTATTTGTACCTATAAGATCCTTCATTGATTTCTTCTTTCCAATCACATCAATGAGTTCTTTCCTGTTTACATCAATCAAATCTTTCCCATATTCTATTGCTCTATTTTTCAACAACTCGAATCTTGGTTTAATAATATTATTATACATTGACAATGCTCCATCTTTTATTTGTTTTGCTGACGTTTGAAATAACTGGGAATTGGCAATATTTTTGAATATACTACCGATTCCACTTCCGTACTGCTTTTTATAAAGTAAGCGCTTATTATTAATCAACATTTATAGGTAAATAATTTTATTTCACTAATCCTTTAAGCTTTTCTTAAATGCAATACGTATCCAACGTTATCACCATTCAAATCGATGGGTCTTCCCAACTGGTCAGTAATTGTCATTCTCAAGGAGTAAATAAAGTCTTTTGTGTTAATAGGAAGATATATTAATTGTCTAGGATTCTCAACAATTTGACAACCTGGTTCTGTATTCGGAACAAATGTCCAAATGACGTCTGATTTACTTTTGTTTACGATAGAACTGTTTACGAGAGAGCAGTGAATTTGAATTTTATCAACGCTTCTTGTTATATTCGGAAGTTTTGTACCTTCATTGATTTTCTTAGATATCTCACTATCCTTCTCAAAGCCTAAAATCTGACACAAGTCACTATTAAATCTAAACACATATTTTTCTTGTAATAGGATAACAAATCTCATAGATGCCGGATTGGATGAGATTACAATAGGACATTTATCTTTGGTAGTATCAAAATACTGACCCAAAAAATAATTCAAACAATCATCGTTATACATCCCATTAGGAATAGTAACATTCACCCATCCCCCCTCTTTCCTATACTGAAACGTATTATTCCCAAATTTATCACTTATATTATGCCACGAATACCACAAAGTACACTGATTCAAACCTATTTCGTAATCCGAATGACGATTCAGTTCAATCGGTTGACTAAATGTTATATCAATGATACTTTCATTACCTTCAATGTTTAACAACACCATTTATTAGAAATATTTTTTATATATTGAATTGTAATCTCTCTTCGTAAGAAATTTATTTCGCATTAACGAATCCAAAATATCAATAGCTTCATTCCTCACCTCATCAGATGTATTCCCGTTTACTCTACTACCTATTAAAGTGTATAATTTTGAAATCATTTCATTGCAGTTCATAAATATTCCAGTTCCTTGTTGTTTGACTAATCCCATATTATTTTGAATGGTTCTTAACCTATCCTTGTAAACTCTTATAAATTCAATAATTTGATTATGGCTAGAGTAACCTTTACTCTTTGTCCCACCATAACTTTTACTTATAGTTGTTAAATGATCCAGAGCCTCCTCTATATCCATAGAATTATTAATGTAATACATAGGCATTTTAAAATAAGGATCATTGCCATCCCAGGATTCTGCATGTTTTGAATTAATCTGATTTAAAAACTCTTGGGTAATACCTTTATTCATTTCAACGGATAATGAGCCTAAAGCGGGAGTTGGTTCTAAAGCAGGAGTTGGCGCTCTACTCGATTCCTTTGAACTCGATTCCTCTGAAGCAGTGATCTGGTATGGATGAGTTGCTTTAAATGCATTACCTAATCTTTGAAACCGTCTGCTTGAACTTTCATCATTCTTCTGTAATTTCGTCATGATCGCTTCAGTGTAATCTTTTTGTGTCTTCATGTTTTCTTTTTGTGCCATAACAACTGGAGCGTTAAATTCTGAAGCCATTTCCCGAAATCCTGCTTTCTCCATCTCATATTCTTGAACCTTTCTTCTCTGAATTTCTCTATTCTTCACTATACCCGATAACATATCACTCAAGCGTCTTGAATCCATTTATATACAAGTAATTTTATTTCATAATAAATTTTGAAAGTTCTTTTTCATAAAACCCTCCTTGAATTAATTCCCCACTTTTGTCAGATATTTCATAAGTAATGGGGATGGTAGGTCGAATGGTTGCTATCTGGAATACTTCATTCGTATAATTAGGTAAATATCCTTTATCAAAAATACTTTTTTCTTTTTTTATTCTGACTAAATCTCCTACTTTATAATGTCCTGTAATTGTGTAATTATCAGCTGGAGGAAACAAAGCATTGTAAACCTTTTTCTGATTCATTTTTTTACTAGCATCAATGGGTTTCATTTGTATTGAACGATGATAAGAGTTATTATAATTACTAACAAATAAAGGTAAAATATCAATCCATTTAGTAGTGTTATTGTGAGTAAAATATTTCCATAACTTTTCTTTCAGTGTTCTATTGAATCGTTCAACAATTTGTGCTTTCAATTCACTTTCAGATGCAAACCAGTGTATGTTGTTATTTTTCAAAAATGTTTGAACATTTCTCATTACAAATTCTTTACCTTTATCAGTTTGTAGTTTCTTAGGAATTCTTTCTTTAAATATATGACTGAATGCCTTGATAATTTCAGCACCCGTTTTATCTTTCAAAGGGGCACACCAAGCGTATTTACTAAAGCAATCAATTACAGTTAAGATGTAATTTGTTTTATCATTCACTTTTTTATATTTCTGCATGTCAACTAAATCAGCTTGCCATTGCTCATCCACATAGTGAACATAGACTCGCCTCCTTTCAAAGTTATGATAAGAAGGTTTGTGTAAGGTATATACATTCTCATTTTGCAACACATTTTTTATTTTATCTTTAGAAACGTTCACTCCATTTTCTTTTAATTTTCTATGAATATCATCCACACCTGAATAATTAGAATAATACGTATTTAAAATATCTTTTTCTGCGTCGAGGTTTTTTTTAAAAACAGATTTTTCCTTGATCCGCAAAAAACACAATTACCTTTTAGCATTGGAACATTATTTTTCTGTGACACTGCCTTAAACATTGCTTCAGTGTCAGTTTTCTTTTTACACTTCATACAATAAATATCCATTTATTAGAAAACAATTTTTATAAACGAAAAGCTACCAACTTCATTTTGCGCTGAATGTAGGAAATACAGTGAAATCCACAGTTTAATTCATTTAAATTTTGAACGGCAAGATTTTCATAAGCTATTTTTTTCTTTGAAGTTTTAAGATATTTAATTATTTCTTTTCCTGGGGGTATACCGAAAGAATCGAAAAATTCTACATAGGGTTGATCAGGTAGATTACAATACGCTACCCAGTGAGTTCCAGGCATTCCGAGTTTATCATAGTTAATGACACCACATTCTAGGTTATTTATTTGTTTAGGTAACGTATCTATAGAGAAAACACCTCTAAAATATGGTATATCCCCTAATGCGTCCATAATGTCAAAATTGGTTAGAGGTCCTACTTTACTTTTGCTTCTTTTTTGACTTCCCCGTTTTTTGACTTCCTAGGTCTTCCCCGTACCCCATGACCAACCACTCTTTGTGTTCCAGGAAGTGTAAGTGCACCACCTGTGTTCTTTACGGATGCATCCTTCTTAGGTCTTCCACGACCCACAACTTTTTGTGTTCCAGGAAGTGTAAGCGCCCCACCTGTGTTTGCTATGTTATCCACCAATTTCTTACCAGCGAATGTACCCAAAGCAGCAGCACCACTTGTTAAAGCTGCCTTACCAAGCGTAATTGCTAACGGTATTAGGAAAGGAAGTAATCCACCCTTTTGAATCGCTTCTTTCATCTGTTTATATGATACATCAATGTCACAACCCTTATTATTCATTTTACATGTTTCAATTTTATCAATTTGTCGTTTACTTAAAAGTAACTTTACTGGTTCTCGTTCATTCTGTCTGCTATGACTAACACGTATCTGACATTTTTGTTTAGCACCAAAACATTTCTTCAGCTTTCCTTTCTGAAGCTTTGATAAATAAACTATATACTCCATTGTTTCAACCATTTATTAGAAAATTAATTTATCATATAAATTTTATTTCTTTAGTTTAGTTTTCATTATGTCTTCTGTTTTCTTAACAAAATCTTGATCAACAGGTTTTTGCTCTAAAAGCCTTTTTAAAATGTTTACGACTGCTCTTTCAATACCATTGATATGGGCTTCTTGGTCAAAATCATTTTTCCTAAGGTCAAGAACCTTTTTGTCAATACTTTTGCTAAGGTCAAGAGTCTTTTTGTCAATGATTTTCCTAAGGTCACCAACCTTTGTTTCAATACTTTTGCTAAGGGTTTGTTGGACAAGAAGCTTTTCGTCATATTTTAAAAGGTTTGTTGTTAACGTATCTAAATTAACAGCATCCTTTTTGTTTCTAGGGTCTTGAACATTTGTGATTACTTTATCCCCAGCATCAATTTCTTTATCAGTAACTTGAATTGTCTGTTTTACAAATAATCCTTTATCTTTGATCCTTATCAGTGCATTATCAGGAGAATCATCTACCGCAGTTAATCTGTTGATATCTTCGCTAAAATATTGATTGGTTTGCACTTGTCCCGCAGTCATTTGTTCTTTAAATTGATTCAAAATCACAGTCATAGATCTTAAGCTAATAGCATCCTTATCTGTTTTCGCATCACCTAAATTTATAATTCGTCTATCGTGTAGGTTAATGTTACCATTTTCGTCAGTAACTTTCGATTCGTTAGCAACCTTTTTTCCAACACTACCAAATTTATTCATTTATTATAGAAATAAATTATCCGGTAAATTTTTCAAAGTTTTTCCTGTACTTCAGGGTTTTATCTTTTGTTTTTAAATCTATGAAGAAAAACCCATAGCCCTTGGTTGCAGCCTCGAATTGTTTGAGAAATTTTTCATTGTCTATACTGGATACATGGCTTTGTCTTATTAATTTTACTTCTTTTGGATTAGAACACTGAAAGAATGCAAAATAATTACACTGAAGTCTTACCACCTTTGGCGTTTTATGATAGCTCTGAGACAAGTAAACAATTGAAGCATTTTTCTTTCTTCCTCTTATGAATAAATCTTCTATTTTCTTCTGGTCTTTTTCAGTTACAAAATCATCAAAGATAATCAAGTTCTGATACTGGGGGTCTAGGTCGTCAACATCGATAATATCATTAAGGTCATTACTTACGGTTAAAATATTCGTTTTACATTCGGATTCTAAAGTGTTTAAATTGTCTATAAGGTCTTTATATTTGTCTTCTTCAAGATCTTTTGCATACAAGTATATTCGGTTGAAACAGATGTATTCATAAATTAAATTCAAGAGTAAATTGGTTTTCCCTGTTCCTGAACTTCCACAAATTAATAATCTAAATGGCCACTGAGGTGCAAGTTCGTGTTTGTTCTGATAGTTATTCTTTTCGCTAAAATCATACACTTTTATTGGTGCCTTTTCATTCATTTATTTAGGAAGAATTTTTCATTATAAGATTTACTGAAGTAGGTACTTGAATTTTTTAACTAGGTACTTGAATTTTTGAAGTAGGTACTTGAATTTTTTAAGTAGGTACTTGAATTTTTGAAGTAGGTACTTGAATTTTGAAGTAGGTACTTGAATTTGAAGTAGGTACTTGAATTTGAAGTAGGTACTTGAGTTTAATGTTTATAACCTAAAGGTAAAGTTGTGTATTTATCGCTTGTTACTATCCTTTTATCATCCTTAGGATCTAACGCTTTCTTATTCTGTTCTTCTAGAAACATATGGTGCTTGTATGGTCTTAAGTTATACTGGGTTACAGATAGGTTTTCAATTTTACCAAACAGTACATCCTTATAGTTTTGAATCGTAATTTTATCTTTCACTATGTTCGTTTTTATTCCTTTTAGTTTTTTGCTAGCCTTTGAAGGGTCTTGGTTGTCCTTATCATAAGCATATACTTTTGATCGTAATCCAACAAATTCTGTCATAATTTGTCCTGCTAATTCATCTTTCATCATTCCTATCACTTTCTTATTTACACTAGGAAACCCATATGGATTATCTTTCGCATAATCAGATGTATCGAACCTCTCGTTCAAATCTTGTTTGATATCTTCATAGAAATCCTCAGTTCTTATGTCATATATGAACGAATCTGTATCCATATAACATAAATCTATTTTATCCTCATATTTAGGTTTCATATAATCATAATGGAATTCATACATCAAGAGCTTGGAGAGTTCCAGTACAGCAAAACCGATATACATTGGTTTGTCTAGTTTTATCTTTTCCTTCGACATTCTTGCTACAGAAAAGTTTTCACTGAAAATAATTTCAGATTTAAAGTTGGGTTTCTTTATTATTTTTTCTCTTGTTTTATCGTCAGTTATTATTTCCATATCAGCTCGTTTCCTTACGTTCTCCATGGTTTTTCCAAAGCAAGCGTTATTCATCAGCTTAAAAAAGTCCTTTTCAAAATCGTTAGTACCTTTAGTTCTCAGTGCTGTGTTGTGGTCTATGTATCCTTTTAAGTAAGCACTCTCAGTGAATCCTAGTATTCTATGTACTTTTTTCAGTATCAGACCTTTTTGTAAATAGAATTCTAGGTTTCTGTGATGAACTACGTAGTTATTTTTATCCAGTAAGGTCGTACATAGTTTTCCATTGAAATGTTCTGGTGCTAATGGCAGATCTTTTTGTAACTTGTGTAACTCTCTAGGATAATCTAAATCAACTTCATAAATTGCCCCCACATTTTCCAAATTCATTTCTGTTTGAACATGATTTTTTAATAGTTGATAATAATCTAAAGAATTAATTTCAGTGTTCTCTTTCATTTCATCAGGTACTGGAATGAATTTAAAATTATTCGCTGGTAATTTTTGTGACATCGCCCACCCATACAAATTATTCTTATCGAAATACATTAAATAGTTAGATGGCTTATTTTTATCATAACTGCTCATATATTTATTATTTGCCTTAGCATATCTTTTTATACATTGAGATACACCGCCTCTTATTCCCTTTTCAACGAATGTATACATGTCTTCCTTTGAGAATAACGGTAGTTCTACTTTCGAATGCTTTAGGAAAGAATCCCATGTTAGTCCTGGAGCTGAGAAGTAATGTAGTGGATCCAAATCATAATTATGTATACATACATTTCTGAAATTCTCTACAACATCTGATAGAATTAACACATCACTTTTTAGGTACAACTTGGTATAGTCAAGTAATGTTTCACAATTAAACTGCTCCCATATAGAGACCGCTCTCTTATAGTCACTTTTGCTAATACCTTTTCCCGTTAACCTAGAATAAAAGCTTTCTATGGGTGGTAAATTTGTACAATCCATTTTACTGAAACTGTCTACGAATTCATAAGGATACACCCCTTTCTTGATTATTTCTTTGAACTCTTCGTCGTTTTTGAAACTATTCGATGTGTACTTGAAATTCTCCCTCAGATGATTACAGGATTCTTTGCAATCACATTTTGCTAAATTTGCTGATAGCTTGTCCAACGATGAAGCCATGAACCTGATTGAATCTATGAATCTGATTTCGTATTTTATTTCTGTATCCTGTTTAGGAATACTTATCGATTTCGAGAATGATATAAAACTTTCTGCTGATTCAAATATTCCGTTATCAGGTATCAACTCTTTCACAAATAGATGGGAATCATACTTTGATAAGTTATGTAGGACTACAGGGATATGCTTGGGAATTCTGTATTTCATGTTACATTCAGCGTGTGTGAAACCTCTGTCTTTTCCGGTCATGTGGTCATGATCAAAGTGGGGATTTTCAGTGATTTCTGTGTTACAGATATGGCAAGTCTTGTTCTTTAGGGTCTTCCATTTTTCTTTAATTTCATCATCAGTATAAGTGTGATTTCTTTGTCTGTTTTCATACTTGTATGCAATTTCTGTGGACACCTCTTTAATTGTTTTCACAAAATGCTGAGCAGCGTCTTCCCCGAAATAGCAATAATATTTATTTTGCTTCGTATCAAACGAGCAACAGACTTGAAAACCGTATGCAAATGGTTTCTGTTCAGCTACTTTTATTGTTTTCTTTCCTTTTACCTGATTGTATTCTTCGTTATAGGACTCAAAGTCAGCTATTATACAATAAGGTACTTTCATCTGTTTTGCAATATTTTTATAGTGTATACTTGAGCCTTCAGGAGGCATTATGATATCGGGGTCTTCACAATTATTTTTAAGTTCGTGTTTTTCAAATTGTTCTTCCTTTTTAAAATGCCTTCCACAAAAAGTGCAGAGATATGTCTTTGTTTTCTTTTTAGAGATTTGAGTACCGACTAATTTGCTCAGATCTTTCACAAGTACATAGTGATTATCGAAATATAATAAATGAATGATATGTTTTGCTGTTTTCCCATTAATTGTACTTTTTAATATATGACTTCTGATTATTTTCTCTTTATCAATTTGGAATAAGCAAATCTTAATGTTGTATTTATTTTCAAATTTGTGGATGTCTTGTGTATCCATCGGGAAGTTGGTAACCCCTTTGAAATCAAATTCATTCTCATACTGTTTATATTTCGAAGTTCTCTCAGCGTTGTCCTTAGCTGGGTATAAATGTGCTAAGATACACCAAAGAAAGCATTTTTTATCTTTATTTTTTATATTTATGCACGCTTTTTTATTTTTTACGAAATCTGGCAGTATCTTAAACGTTCCTCCCATATAAGATTCGATTCGAGTCATCCTATAATCAATTCCTTCATACCGACTAAATTGTAGCCCCGACCGAGGGGTATTACTTAAAGAACTCAGTCTCTTGTTATTATCATCTAAATGACTATGAGTAAGTATGCTATTTTTATTTAAAATCCAAGAAGTACTGTTATAAAATACTACAACTTCTTCATCATTTTCCTGTCTATAGAATATAACCCTGGTCACAAATTGAACTCTGTAATGATTTATTTCGTTCATTCTTCGGAGTAAATCATTAAAAACAAAAGCAATAAGATTATGTTCATCTCTTCCATTGCTTTCAATTGAAACGTTTACGGTGTACAAATTTTCAGTTACCCTAGCAATAGTAGGTTGTTGTTCTTCTTCCGGTTCAAATAAATGATCAGGAATTATTTTTTCTTCTTTAATTTGTTTCTTATTTATGAAGAGAGTTGATAAATCGATTGCTTTGTGTCTATTTTTATCACCTCTTTCTGTTTGATCTCTTATGATATCTCTATTTTTATCAATAGTTTCTTTCTGCTTATTAATTATCCTACCATAGTAATCCGTAACACGTTTTGAAACTTCATCTCGGTTACCGCGAGTGGGTAGGCTTTTGTTTTTTAGAAACCTTTTTAATTCACTTGTATCCTTTTCGAGTATCCTTTTCTCCTCTTTTTTTATATTTCCAATAGCAATATTATTGTCTTTGATTTCATCTTCCAAAATCTTCCTTAATGTTGGCTCTGGTGTATAAATGGATGGTCTGTTTTTGTTCTGAATCCTTTCGTTTCTACGCCGAATATTAATTGTATCTTCCGCGAGCAAAATATTCCTATTAAGTTGCTTTATAATCTTATCCGTTATTTCATGTTTCTTTGTTCCATTTGTTTTTATTTTATTAATTTTCGCATAAGTCCGCAGCTCATTATATGTGTAATTCGGTAATCTTTGTATAGTCGATTTGTTATTCGATATAACCTTTTTACAAAGCTGAATAACCTCTGCAACATTCATCATTTAATAGGGGAATATTTTTATTAATGAATTTCTCCTGACTGCGTTTTCTCAGCCGTAAAGAAAATCACTGGTTTCAATGTTTGTTTCATGGAGTAAGCGCTACCTCTTTGTCTCCGACTGAATGCACAGAGAGCACACTTTCCGAGACGGTGAATTTGTTTGCGTTCTCGGAGCATATGCCACCTAGATTTGTCTCCGACTGACCAAGAAGTGTTTTGCATTTCACGGAGTAAGCTACAGTTTCCTAGGTGGCGGGTGTGTTCCGAATCGTGAAGCAATCGAATAATTTTTGAAACAATTTTATTTTGCTCTAAATGGAAGAATTAGAAAAGATGATGTTTATTCATAGAAGGAGTTACAAGTATTACAATCATATAAGTAATAGCTTACTTTTATCCAAATTCCTCTTTTCAGCTGCAGGAATGTCTGCGTTTCTAGTACTGCCTTTAGCTTCCTTAAGTTTGGGTGCTGTTATCATTGAAATAATCGAAAAACATCTTAACATTGCAGAAAGAAAATCAGAGCATAAAACCGCTTATAATTTTTACACTGAATTGTCAGTGATGTTAAAATGCGGACAATTAACGGTTGAAGAGGTCATTCAACGCGAAGGGGAAATGCGTAAAACATTTAAATTCTTTCCTCGCGAAAAATACATAAAACAAGTTTGCTTAAATGGATATAAATATTGTAAAAATAATTCCATAATAAATCAAGAGAAATTACCCAAAGTCTAGTATATTGCTTTCATAAGATTGAAAACTCTATCCTCATATTCATATACGCATTAATTACCTGCGTCATTCATAACCAGTACCTGAGTAACCCCTCACCACCCAGTACACCTTTGTCCAAGTGAGTAACCCCTCACCACCCAGTACACCTTTGTCCAAGTGAGAAACCCCTCACCACCCAGTACACCTTTGTCCAAGTGAGTAACCCCTCACCACCCAGTACACCTTCTCTTCCTGGAACTGTGGTACACCAGTGTCCAACCCCTCACCCAGACCCTTGGGGTGGTGGATGAATTCAGACAAACATTGATTCGTGACGCAAAGCATAATTTTCTCTGGTATTCTCTTCATAAAACGTTCAATGTGCTCCGACTCTCAGATCCAGTTTCTACGCGCAATAATTTCCTGCATCATTCATAACCAGTACCCACCATTAATTTCGTAGCCTAATTGTCTCCAGTTTTCTCATCTTAAAACTCCGACAGTGTAACGGTCTAGCGTCTAGCTAACGTAATTGACCCTGCTATTCTGTGTCATCGGATCGAATCCCACTGCTAGCAATTTCTGTTAGTAGGGGGTGATGGCGGGGGAAAAACTCCTCAAGTCGGAGCCGTCTCCAGACAAGTAATACAACCACAACTACAACAACAACAACCAAAAACTCGGGGTGCAACTCCATCGCACCTCTTAACTTTCCGTATTACTTGTCTGGAGGCGAGAGGTTTTGCAACTATTTCCGATGAGTCATATCACATCAGAAAACATAAGCTTGGCCAGTCGAATGAGGACCCCGTGGTCTAATCGGTTAGCGCACTGGCCCGTTCTAACTTGACATTCCACAGACCTCGCAAGATCGAATCCTACTGACGGCAGTTTGTAGCGATTCAAAAAACTCCTCGGAGTTTCCCTGTTCAGGGGCCCCCCAGACTAATAGCCATTACAATATTTTGCTTTGCGTGTGCTTAACGCAACTATTCTTCAAAGTCTGGGGGTGTGGGGTTTTGCAAAAATATTTTATGAAGTTCAAAATCGGTAATCATCACATCATCACGCAAACTCAGTACTGCGTCTCTATCTATCACATTTATGTGATAAAGGTGGTTGGCTTCTATTACCAGATGTTTCAAGCGATTGGGATTTTTATTAAATAAAATCAGCCGCTAATAAATGGAGTCGCTAAAAGAAGTCTTGTCTACAATTAGAATGAATAAATTCAATGATACTATCAGGAAGGAAGAACTAGTTCTAGGATTGAAATATGCTATCGTTAAAATGAGAATGGCTAAGACAAAATATGGTGATAAGTTGGTTGTGGTTATTAATCATAATAACAAAGCCTGTGATTTGTTTATACCACAGAGATATAATGCAATTGCTGATGAGTTACTTTTAAAGAAAAATCTGGTTTTGCAGCCTATTATGAGAGTGAATAAGAACTCTGACCAATATGTTGATGTAGAACTGTTTACTCAGTAAAAATGTAAAAATAAAAAAGTAGTAGTTTATATGTAGTAGAGGGTAATATTTCCTATTTCTTGGGACCTTTATTTGGGAAATAAGAAAATAAAAATATCTATAAAAAGGGGGATTATTTGGAAAAAATCATGTTAAAATTTAAGAAATTGGTGTTAAAATGGGGGTTTGAACTGGGGGGGACTTTTGAGCCAGCTCCCCCCTTTCTATACTACTAACATCATAAGTGTTGTCTGTTGAAACCGCGCATCCTTATGTTATCTGCTACGAAACTTCCGACAGTGCAAGTGATAAAATAACTGAATAGCCAAAAAAGATGTTACCAACCTTTTCGAAGTCGGCCTTTGATTTGCTTCTCTACTGTACAGCAAGGCCCCTCCCATGTTCAGACTCTCCAACATAATATCCAGTAGGCTCACGGCGTGTTCGCCAAGCTTCTCGTGTGATGCATAGAGGGACTGCGTATCCCCTCCAATACTCAAGTGGTCCGTGTCGGCCATAGACACCACGTCGAGGGTGTCGCCTGGAAAGGAAACAAATAAGGCGCGGATTCTCCATATCAACTGAATTCTCTATCATCTACACTGTAAAAGGTTTCTCCGAGTAAGGAAAAAAGTTAACTGCAGTATTTTCTACTGGGATTAATCTTATCTCTACTGGGATCGCGATGAAAATTTTCGAGAATTAGTCGTATGGAGTTGTACGAAAAAGTAGCATGCAGTAGTAACTGTTGCCACTGCACGCTACTACTAGCAAACTGGATGCTACTACAGCAAGATTGGATGCTATCGGATACTACTACTTAAGAATTAACCCAGTCGGAGGCATGTTAAATCGAAGTATTCCATACTACTACATTTGTACAACTACATGCAACTTTTTTGTACAACTACACAGTCAAAGAATTTTTCACCGGGATAAGATTAATCCGAATTAGAGATAATCTTATCTCAATAGAGACAAGATTAATCCCAGTAGCAAACCCTGCAAGATTTTTTTTTTACAGTGTAGTGAATAAGCACTTACAGGACACCTGACACTACATAGTGTTTCTGCTCAAATGTTCTGAAATAGTTGACCAATTTACAACTTAGCTATGCTCACAGAAAATTACACGCGGCTTCGGCTGTTTTTAGCCTCTTTTTTTTTTTTTTTTTTTTTTAGCTCCCTTGCCTTGGATGACAATCTTGGCAAAATTTGCATAACTGGTCTCCGGACGAATAAACTCCTCTGAAACAAAGATCGGGCGTGTGATACGTCGTATGAAGAAAACAAACGTGGCAAGCGTGATCAATCAGTGTATTGCTAATCGAGGACACAGAATACACTATGAAGTGAAGAATCTCCGGAACCAGGATGGATCGGAATCAAGGCCGTATCCAGGGGGGGGGGGGGTAGGGGATTCAACCCCCCCCCCCCCCGAAACCCACAAAAGTAATAGTTTTTTGCAGGTTTTAACCTTTGATCTATGTATTTTTTGTACTTTTTGGTCCGACCCGTGGACAAACCCCCCCCCCCCCCCCCGAAATAAATTCCGCGAGCAAACCCCCCCCCCCCCCCGAAATAAATTCCTGGATACGGCCCTGATCGGAATACTACTGAAGTAGAATGAATTACAATCATAAGTACGAGTACCAGAGGCGTTACTAGCCAAAATGTTTGGGGGGGGGACGAGGTATTTACCGACTGGCTGGTCATTTTTACCGACTGGTTTTGCAGATAAAAACGACTGTGTTGACGAAAAATCGGCTAATTTTAAGAAAAATCGACTATTGTTACGAAAAACCGACTGTTTTTAACAAAAATCGACTGTTTCCAAGAAAAAAATCGACTGTTTTTAAGGAAAATAGCGGCGCTTCGCGCCGACTCGGCTATTTTTTACCGACTGGCCGACAACATTGGGGGGGGGGGCGTCCCCCCCCCCCCTCCCCCCCCTAGTAGTGACGGCCCTGAGTACGACGTGTCGTTTAACGTATCCTTTCCTCTCCAACAGCAATAGGATAAAGATCCTAACATCCTCCACGCTAGGGGTTTCGGAACAAAAAGTAAAACTTATTACCCCTAATACGGTATAGGGAGCGATTTCAGCTACGTGCAAATAGCCTGATATGATTTCACATCTTATTTACGTTGACCAAGTAAAATATTATTGATATGAAGCCAATTATTGATATGAAGCCAATATTGTTGCAACTTGAAGATGATGTTGCACTTCTTTTTATTTCATGTGGAAATCGTAAATCGAAAATCGTAACCACAATGAAACAGATGCCATTTTCTCAGAAACAGTTTTAAACTACAACAAAACTCAATATTGATCTGTAAATTCTTACTATAAGTCATCTTTAACATTTATTTTTCTCAAAAAACAAGAACATAGCAACTCCCAAAATCGACTGATGATGGTAGCGATAATCGGAGCATTTCCCGTCCCTGGAGGGATCGAGGGAATACCAAACAAAAACGCGGGGACTCCTCTTCCTCCTCATCCTTGTCCAAACATTACGAAATTTCTGACAGTGTGTTCGTACATATACAGGATCATCGGTTTTTCCGTCACTTTTTTATTCCGGACACGTACCAGACGTAGCTTAAATGCTTAGTATTCCCGTTCAAACATATCTTGAATCCAAATATCCATGCAAAAACATATACAACAGAGGTTACCAGACTATTGGTAAGTTCATCAAAGAAACCCGTGCTCTACTTAACAAGAGCTGTAAGCTCATATGGCACTTGCATGGGCTAAGATGTGCTGTTTGATCAAAGTACTTTTCGACTTTGCGGTTAAGATGCGCACTTCAAGGGTGCTAGAAAGAATTGTCTAAGCAAACCCCTTGTGGCACAAATGACCCTGGGTTGAGATGTATCTTTGATGAAAAGTACTTTTCAACCCTGCGGTTAAGATGCGCACTTTAAGAGAACTTCATTAGTAAGCAAAACCCTTGAGGCAGAAATGATAATGTGCTCATGGGGATCATGAAAATGTATATTTTACTTAAAAATACTTTTCTTACTTTGCGGTCAAGATTGGTACTTAAGAAATAGTCGGATTTGGAAAATAGCGATTTCTAAGCAAATTTCGTCGAACCTCTAATATTCCAGCCAAGTTTCATCGTCCTAGCACATCTGGAAGTACATTAACTCGCTACCACCGGAATTCCGACCCCCCCCCTCAAACTCCCCCCACAGTCGCCGGGGCCAATCCGGTTCTGTATATGATTTATCAAGAGCATCTCTTTGTTATTCCCACAAATTTCCATCCAAATCTCTCCAGTCTAAGCCGGTCACGTATCCCCCCCCCCAATTGTTGTCGGATCCGGTCCTGACATGAAAAAGATCACCAGAGATATGATAATGTTCAGTTATTAAATTTCACACAAATCCAATCACCCGTTCCAAAGTTACGCGTGACTCAATATTCCGGATTCCCTTTTCCCCCACCCCACCCCCGATTGTCATATCGAGTAAATTTGTATTTACAAGTCAGTTGGATGGGGTCCCTGATATGCTTCCCAGGTTTAATCCTGAAAATCCCCGAAAATCACCATCACCAGAATTCCGGGAAAACTCCCCTCCAATTCCCCCCCCAGGGTCCGGATCCAGTCCAACTGTGTAAACGATTTATCTGAAGCAGATGCTTGTTCTTCCCAGCAAGTTTCACTCCGGTCCCTCCATTCTAACCGTTTCTCGAGATTTCCGGTCTCCCCCCTCCAACTCCCCCGTAGCTGTTGAATCCGGTCCGGACTTCAAATGGGACATCAGAGATATATCACTTATTCAGTTATTAAGTTTCATTCCAATCCGATCACCCGTTCCAAAGTTACGCAAGACTCAATTTTCCGGATTCCCCCGCTCTCCACCCCCCCCCCCCCCCCCAGATGGTCGGATCGGGGAACTGATTATTTCCAAGTTAGTTGGGTCGGGTCTCTGATATGCCTGCCAAGTTTCATCGTCCTGTCACATCTGGAAGCACCCTAACTCGCGATCAGCGGACCGACCGAGCGAAGCTGCAAGTGCCATAAAAATCAAAGAAACCCCACTATTTTGAAGGGAAAAAAATCATTAAAGGAAGAATTAAAAAGGTCTGCGCCAAAACTGGCCTTGTCTTATTTCACTGAACTGAAAACTCAGTCAAAATAACCAATAGAAAAGCATCGGAATCAAGAAGAAGAAGAGTAGATCTTTCTTTCAATATGTTACCGTAATTTTCTGGACAACTGTGAAGTGAGAACGGGAAGTTAGAGAACTTCGTTGCTAGGTTGAAAACGTCACTGAAGTCTGAAATACCCTGTGTTTCTGTATCGATAAAAGATTGTGAACGCTGGGCACCATCGCTGAAATCCTCCCTCGTTAGGCCGCAGGAGTGGAACTAGAAGTTCAGTTTTTCGGAAGTACAACACTTCGTAACAGACTTGCCAACAGACTTTCTAAAATGGATTTTGTTCAACAAAAAAATATGCAGTTGACGAAATTTATCTGGATCCATCTTGTTTTTGGGTTTATTTATCCCGACAGTTTTTAACTAATTTTACATTGCACCAACACCAACAAAAATTGATTCCCCTCCGAATCTGAAAGGGAGTCCTTTTTGATGATGGTGATGATAATCTGAGCATACCCCGTCCGTGGGGACTCGCGAGAATACGGGGAGCGAGCCCCCGGACAAACAAAAAAGCGGGGACTCCTCAAGTGGAGTCCTCGGGGAACGGCGAAAAATATGCCTTATAGTTCACCGTGGGCGAGAACCAATAAAAATACTTAGGCCTCTATTTAGAATTCAATTACGCCGTGAGAAATTTCTGTAAGACGCATAGGGCGAGACCTGTTTATTTAAAAAAAAAAGTTATACTGTTAATATTAGCTATAATTTATTTTTATAGTATTACAATTACGCAGTACTATAATGACAGAAATATAACAAGATTCTTACCAGATGGTGACAGGGTGACTAGGTTCTCAGCGATTTCCACAAGCGACTCCGTATCAACAATATCAGCCACTTCGTTAAGTGGCCGCAGAGGTGGTTTCCATTCCAAACTTCTAGGAGGCTCCTCTACTAACTCTATGGTCTCTAGCTGCACCTCACTATCTTCCGCAATTGAGGCAAGTTTGGGCGCGGCTTTCGATTTTTCTAACGGAGGTTTGTAACTCCAGAGTTCTGTTCGGTTCAGGCTGGGGTCTTGTGTGTTCGAGTCGACGGGTTGGCCAAGTCGAACTCGTTGGTTCTGAAGCTTTTCGTTCCGAAAAGCAGCGAGAGCCGATACCAATCTCAGTCGAAGTTGTTCGGATAAATAACGAGCCTGTGAACAGAAGGGAACGGCTGATTAGTGATAAATAGTAAAATGTTTAAAGGACACCTGAACAATGAAACCATACTTGAACACATCATGGAGAATGCATTTACAGACATGGCCACAGAGAGCATTCTTATCCTGAGCGTGACGTTTTCAAAATAGGGATGTTCGTTTCTGGAGGTTTGCACATGCAGACTCCAAGACAAAAAGCGCAATTCATTCAATCTTGTACAGCGCTGGCAGGATCGTATTGAAATTTCTTCTAGATATACGTTTGGGCTAAACTGGTTAAAAAATATTCCAGAAGAAGGGTTGATTGGAGATGTTTGTTCATTTCTAAAATTGTTCGGTACTGAAATAAGGACAGATGCAAAATGGAGCAAAAACATAACTTGGAAACACTATTTCGTATTTGGATTGGGTTTTCTGCAGGCAATGTTAACGGAAGTCCTACAGATAGGGATGATACTTGGTACTCTTCATTCAGGTGTCCTTTGAGGAGTCTGACGACGACCAGATCTTTAAAAGCCCCGATTGTCTGGATCAGAAAGTCAAATAAATATTAAATTTGTGGGATCCCATCGAAACGTTTGGTCTTGTCCTTTCACGAAAGTGCCATTATTTATACTGATTTTATGTAAATACAAATTTACTCCATTTTATGTGTGATTGTCATGAGCTGAAAAGGCCAGGGAAGGATATATAAATACTCAAAACGGATAAATCAGCTACGATTTATATTTCAGCGATATTTCGGCCTTGCACGAAGAGCTTGAAGAGGATCCTTGACAAGAAGTGCCGAATAGCGCTGAAGAAAATCCTAACTGATTTATGCGTTTTCAGTAATTTTTTACCCAGTCGGCTTGGGCTGGAGGAGCAAGCTCCTTAGCAAAGGAAGGAATTCTTTGGGAGGAAAATTCAAGAAGAGGATGGGCTAATTAAGTTGACTGAGGACAGTAGCGTATATTAGGGGGGGGGGCGACAGGGGCGATCGCCCCCCCCCCCCTCCGAAATTCTTGAAAAAGGGATTTTTAGTGGGAAAAACATGTGCGAAACACGGGCGAAAGGGGCGATCCTCGCCCGAAATTCTCGGAAAAGGCTTTTTTTACGGTAAAAACATACGCTAAAATACAAATTGAGAAGATCAATCGAAATTATTTACAGCATGGTTCAGTAATAGATCTCAGAAACAGTTTTTGAGTCGTAATGTGAATGATTACAAGATTAAAAGGTGTTGTTTGCACCTCGTTTTTAACAAAATCGTCATTTGGAGTCGAATTTTAGTCTGGCTAGAGGGGTTTTTAGTGTTAAAAATGGTCAAAAAATGAAAAAATCGCCAAAATTTTTCGCCCTTCCGGCCGGAAAGGGAGTGGCATTCGGACGCATATTTTCACTGAGCTGTCGCCCCTCCCGAAACAAATCGGAATATACGCTACTGACTGAGGATAAATGTTTTGGTGTAGTAACTGTGAGGATACTGTTATAAGAAACAAAGGTGTTCACTGTGAAGGAAAACAATATATTCTGATCCACTGGCATAATCATATTCTCACATAACAAATCTAGCGACGTTAATTCGGGTGGCAGCGAAGCATCGAGAAGAGTGTATATAAATAATGAGTTCCGGCTACCCCCCACCCTGACCAAACACACCCCAAACATTGTTAGTAAAACGCAATGTATTTTTATGAAAAGTATATAATTATAGAGGCGAGCGGCCAGCAAGTAGCCGTAACGCGTTTACATTTAACTCGCGTGCCTAGGGACTCCTCAGATTTTCTAATTCCCTGTATATTTGCAAACGGGGGTGGTGTCCGAGGGGGAGGGGTTGGTACCCGGGTTTTCACCAGGTGGGGAGGGGGTACCGGGTTTGTTTCCGCCAGCGAGGGTGGGGTGGCGGTGGGATTATGTCTGGGGGGGGGGAGGTCGCCAGGTTCTTTTTCGCCTAGACCCATACGTTATATATATGTTTTTGGTAATGCGATTTGTTCTTCTTTTTTCTGTGTATATTTTGCTGTTTATTATTCGCAATAAATACCATAAAAAATAATTTATTCTTTTTTGTAATCATCAAAAACCAGTTATCGGCTGCGTCCGAATTCGGTTTTAGAGTAAACTAATAATTAATTGATAGCAAAGGGTAAGTTTACAGACCTGAGCGTTGCTCCTGCACAGGACCGCATGACATCTCAGCTCTTGTTTTAATCTCGTCGTTTCGTGTCTGTAAACCCAAGTAAAAATGTGGGGGTAATTGGATGGAGCTGCGCATGACGTCACACGATGGCCCCAGTACTCCGTTAGCCCGTGCTCTTGAGTCGTCGCTTTCAGACCCCCAGGGGACAGTCGAAGGACCATCTTGACATCAGGGCGGGTGCTCTGGCAGTAGTTCTTCCAGAGAGTGCATAGGGGTTTCTCCAGGCACCCATCGCCTGCAGGAAAAAGAGGTATTAGAACAAACGTATTCCAGATTCTGTGAATTCCCCTATCTTCCTCTGTGGTATAGGAATCGAAAGATAGTAAAAAAGTTTTGTCCACCGAATATTATTGAGAAGTTGACTGGCCTGCACGAAAAGCTCTCAGAAACGGCGTATCGGCGTTTGTCCCCTCACCACGGTTTGATCCGCTTGTTTTACTAATGTTATTGTACCTGTGTCATTTTTATATCACGTCTTTTTCCGTTTTTTCTTCAAGTTTCTACTCCACTATTTATCTTTTTGATGTAAGTGGGTAATAAATAAATATTATTATTAATATTACAGAGATGTACTAGGAATAACAAGCACCATTGAGGTGAAATGTGGTTCATGATACCTAAATAACGAAACCTCTCCGTAAATGGCATAGACAGCAGATCTACTCGCGGACTTCTTGTGCAAAAATGTGTGCTGGTTACGAAAAAGCAGTTTCTCTTAGAAATAGTGTAAACCGCCATATTCTTAGCCGGCTGTTTAAAGCTCTTGTTTTACCTCATGTCTTATATATTTCCCCCAATTCGGATTCCCTCAATGTAACCGAAAAAAGGAAGGTACGAACCCAGTACTACAAACTCGCAAGGTTCCTACTGCGCCTGCCCTTGTGGGAATCAAATAAGCAAATTAGCTGTAGGTTCAATATTGCTGAACCAAGCCAAAGGGTCCCGAGATAGAGAGCGTGTTCCACCCTACTTACCGTAGTTACTACGCTAGTTACCGTAGTTACTACGCTAGGCTGGAACGCTTTTTGAATTTTTTCGGTCAAATATCAGGCCGCGGGCTGATCGACCAGTCACGTTGCAGAGATGCGTAGTTACTACGCTTACTACGCTCCCGAGCGTGGTAAGCAAATAGTTACTATTAGTTACTATTTTGAGAAGGTTGGAACGGTCAGCGTAGTAACTTTTCGTGAGGCTGGAACGGAAATAGTAACTAATAGTTACTAATGGTAGAGGGGTGGAACACGCTCAGAGTCACGGGCTTGTCGCAGAGCTTTCGAATATTCTTACGAGTCAGTCCTGACACATATTATTTATACCCATTGAGTCAAGTTGTGCGTTTTGTCTAGTGTCTCTTTTTCTTTGTCTTTTGTCATTTACTCCGCTTTTTCTTTTTTGTTAAAAGTGGGCAAAAATAAATTATTATTATTAGTGGAGTGTTCCTTGGAACAATCCACTATTGCGAGCGCTCTAGCAGCTTTCGGCTTTCGGTTTCCGGTTTCCGGTTTCCGGTTTTCGGTTTTCACCGTATTTTGTGGAGCTCATAACTCGTGAACCAGTGCAAGTATCAAGTTCAAACTTGGTACGCTGATGGGGACTGGGGTCTAGTTGTGCCTTTTGGGGGTCCGACCCCCCACACCCACCCGGTTCAGGGGCAAATGGGCCCAGATTGCCCAGTGAATAATGTTCATAACTTGACCAGAGTTGGACATAAGACGATGAAATTCCTTGTACATGTAGACCCTAGGGCTGGGACATTACTTTTAAAGTTGCACCTCCCCCACCCATCACGTTCATGGGCAAATGGGCCCAGACTGCCCAGGAGTAAAGTTCGTTACCCGTGACAGGAATCAACAGGTATCAAGTTGAAACTTGGTAGGTTTGTGAGTATTGGGGTCTCTTTTTCATTTTTGCGGGTCCCAAACCCCACCCCCACTTGGTTCAGGGGCAATTGGGCCCAGATTGCCCATTTTTAATGATTTCAACTTGACAATAACTGGAGATAGGGCGATGAAATTCCTTTGTGCTTTTGGATCATAGGGTTGGGGATCTATATGTGGAGTTGAACCGAACCCTGGCCCCTACCCTCCCCGTTCATGGTTAAGTGGGCCCAATTTGCCCATGAGTCAAGTTTTTGGCCTGTGACTGGAATGAAACTCTAAGCTGGTATAGTCGAGGATATTTAGGTCTAGATATGCAACTGATGCCCCCCCCCCCACCCTCCCGTTCATGGGTAACTGGGCCCAGGTGCTTTATGAGCTACATTCGTCTATGACAGGTCTCAAGTTCAACTCTTGTATATTTGGGGAGATATATCTATGAATGAGGATTTTGGTGTAGCAGCAACAAGACGACGCGACGTATCTTTAATGAACAGCTGGAAACTTTACGGTGTTGTCATAATAATATGATCGATGACATGCCGTTCTTAATGAACTGTGACACCGGGGGTATTAGGCTGCTACGATTTCGTTATTGTACTCGTTTTATTACCTTGCTAATGGAAAAGAGGTTTAAAGGGTCGGACTGGCTGGCAGACCATTCAGATTCTGTGTTCTGATTCTCTGATCCAGTGTTAGAACTCATGCTGTTCTTGCAAGATCTCTTTGGATTTATACTTGCGGTTTGTTTACATTTAAAGCTTTTAAAGTGGGATGATTACAAATTAGGTTATTTCAATACTTGATGGTTATTGGGGATGTGAAATGTCTTGGTTTTAACGCTGTTTGTATATAAAATATGATAAACATTTTACTTTCACACTCCACGTCTGAGCGCTTGCGCACTTGTTATTATTGCCAATGAATCGTCTTAGGATATAATTATCTTTTTTTCTCCAGACACCCATGATCTGCGAAAAAAGAGATGAGAGAGAGACGGGTTTAATCAAAATAACCGGCACTGAGGCACCGAAAGGGTTGTATATAAACGAACATAAATAAGCACTAAATGGTTCTAGCCCAGTGCTGAGTGGCGGAAACGCTCCGTGTTACGTTTTACCAGTTCTTCGCTGGAGAGTTTCATATACGTGGATTTCTACGGGGCGTAGTAGGAGCACGGCGAGATATTCGAACATTAGTGTTTCTCTTGTCTTTACGAAAAAAATAAATAATCGCTTTTGTCCGTCAGAAAAAATAAAGTGAATATAAATAAAGTCAATAATGTGAAACTGAAATTACTAAGCATTTAATTACGTCTGGTACGTGTTCGGAATCAAAAAGTGCCGGAAAAACTGTTCCGTCGGATTTGTAATATTTAGACAAGGTCTAAATATTTGACAGTGCAAAAACGGATACGTCAGCTAAATTTTATTCGAGCTATATTTCGGCCCTTCTTGGCAAGGGTCCTCTTCAGGCTCAAAACCGCTCAAGTTGGAAAAACGAAACTTGTGATAACAAAACTGAAGATTCTAGCTTAGTGTTAAATATGTAAATTGGTGAACTTCCTTTTGGAGAGTAGCTTGGAGTTAAAATGGTTGCTGAGATTTCATTTTGGACGCGGCTGCTGTTTTTGCTGCTCTAATGGGTCGTTGATCGGGTAGAGATTTTTCTGTATTTGGGTTGACTTTGGTTTTGTTATGGACAAGAGCTTGGGGCCTGAATTTCCTTTCGCTGATGACGCCGTTCCATGGAACGTTCCAGCAGCCGCGTCCAAAATGAAATCTCAGCAACCATTTTAACTCCAAGCTACTCTCCAAAAGGAAGTTCACCAATTTACATATTTAACACTAAGCTAGAATCTTCAGTTTTGTTATCACAAGTTTCGTTTTTCCAACTTGAGCGGTTTTGAGCCTGAAGAGGACCCTTGCCAAGAAGGGCCGAAATATAGCTCGAATAAAATTTAGCTGACGTATCCGTTTTTGCACTGTCAAATATGATTCGCAGTCAGCTTGGGTTGAAGGAATATTTAAGGTCTAAATATTATAAAATAACACACCTGCTGATTTTCAGAAAAGTACAAGCATGTAAGCGTTACCTTTCGTCACCTTTCTAAAGCACACCTCGCACTATTTACTGTTTACGCACCAGTATTCAAAACTACATGAATACTGTAAAATTAGGCTCTGCTTTTGACAAATTGTACACGGCTTTGGCTGTTTTAAGCCTTTTCCCAGGCTCATTGACTTCTAGCAAAAACTCGGCGAAATTCAGATAACCCATTTTACGCATCAATAGACTGATTGACGGGGGCATAATGCGCATGGAAAATAGTGCATCGTGGCAAGTGCAAAGATGAGTGAGGCGTGGTTAGCGAGTTTAAAATGTAACATACCAAATTTGGGCCTCCGGGCTTAAGAGTTATGAATGCAATTCGGAACAATAGACAGCTATGGAACAATAGACAGCTATTGGTTGTTATGGAGTCGACATATTCTAATGGTTGTTGTGCAGTCGATATGTTTGTTCGTTATGGTCCGATGAACTTCACAATGGAATTATATATCATATCACCACAGGGGCTACACACTCCCCAGCACCTGCAGTACACCCTTTCCCGGCACCGGTCGGCACCGGCCGAAATCAGCAGTGCCGGCACCGGTGCTTGCCATAAATTAGGCAATTCTGCTTCTTGACATGCTGATTTTAATGTTTTAACACTTGGGAACCGGTGCCGGCTGGTGTTAGCCGGTGCTGGCACTTGTTGTACACTGAAATTGTAAGTGGCCAACCCCTCGATATTACCCAGCACTTTACCTTTCGCAAATCCAGTTAAAACGTTTCCTAGATAGACGACTTTGAACGTTGGTTCCTCTTTATCCTCACGTTTATTTTTTCTTCGAAAGATCCGTCGAAAAAAGGAGGTATCCGACGGCATTTCCGCGTCTACTAGTAAGAGAGCCGCGGTTCACAAATGTGGGCCATCCTGGAAAAAAGAAACGAAAATATAAGCAAAAAATACAGTGGCGCCATTGGGGGGGGGGGTGGCAGAGGGGCCTGCCTCCCTAAATTTCAAAATCCCACCCTCTCAAAAAATGGGCCGCTAAGTAGGTTTTAAAATGCAAAGCAATGAGTTTACTTTAACCTATATGTTAGTCAAAAACTACTTTAAATCTACCCAAAAATGATGACAAAATAGAAAAACGTCGCCTGTCAAAACAACTACTATCTTCTACATAATACAACAATTCGAAATCACACTATAGCCATTCACCAATATGAAATAGAATTGTAATGCAACTCGGTTAGCCCGAAGACCGGCTGCTGGTTTTGCTGCACGATTGGGGCGATGACAGAAAAACGACTTCGGTTCTGTTGTTAATAAAGGACTGAGGCTTGAATTTTCTTCCATTAATAACCCCGTTCCACGTTTCCGGTAGGGAGTACACAACTGCTTCTCGAATAGTTTGATGTAGTCCACTGAATGTTGCAAGAATTTGGGCTTTTTCAAAATATACTGAATGGGATGGGTTTTCGAAAATATGTTCTGCAAGTGCAGATCTGAAAGTATAGTTGAAAATATACGTTTCGAAGTCAGCTTGGGCTCAAGGAATACTTAGTATAGTTATGACAGTGTCCGTTGGTGAGAGTGTGGTCAATTTCTTGCTCATGCTCTGCAAATCGTTTTCCAAAAGTTCTCTCTGTCCTTCCTACGTAACGCATCCCGCAGTCACAGGGTATTGAATAAATACCCTGAATTTATTGAATTCTACTGAATAATACCCTGTGACTGCGGAAAGCGTTACGTTTTGTGGACTTCTAAACATGTTTTTGTTTGTTCTCTTCTTTCTTGTTAGAAGTCGAAACTGCAGAATTCGGCTGTCAACAGGTTCCATAAACCAAGGCCAAATTTAGCCTTTCCTAACTAGCAGGTTACGCTTCCAGCACATGAAAGTGAAGCGACACAGGTGGACACAAAGAGCGTGTTCCACCCTACTTACCGTAGTTACTACGCTAGTAACCGTAGTTACTACGCTAGGCTGGAACGCTTTTTTAATTTTTTTTTCGGTCCAATATCTAGCCGCGGGCTGATCGGACCAATCACGTTGCAGAGATGCATAGTTACTACGCTTACTACGATCCCGAGCGTGGTAAGCAAGTAGTTACTATTACTTACTATTTTGAGAAGGTTGGAACGGTCAGCGTAGTAACTTTTCGTGAGGCTGGAACGGAAATAGTAACTAATAGTTACTATTGGTAGAGGGGTGGAACATGCTCAAAGTGTTTCCCAAAATTCTTATTATTTCGGATTCTTTGTAATTAAAGAGCAACTGAAGCCCTATAACTATTTCTCAGCATGCAGTGCCATCATTAGCACGCCCTGTCTTGGTTTTCGTTCAGTCTTCCTCGTGCATTCGCTCTGAAGACAAGTCCGAACTTTCGACGGTGAATGTTTACACAGTAGCATATATTCATATAGTCTAAAAACGGATTTGTCAGCTGTGATGCTTTTAAAGCTTTAAAAGCATCACAGCTGATGAATCCGTTTTTATACTATATCAATATATGTTTCTAGGTCAGCTTGGGCTCAAGGAATATTTACACAGTAGCGCTATCTTTAGTTGCGTTTTGCAGATACAATGGTATCTGTTACCACGGTAACTGGATCTGCAATTAGTCGTTTTTGCAGTTACCGTGGTATCTGATTTACGGTTGCTCTGCAAAAACGACAATTGCCGAAATTACGCTTTTCGAAGTTATCCCAAAAGAAAAACTGATATCCAGTCACATCACTAAGTGCAAACTTCTTTCCCACCATTCTGACAAAAATTGATGAAAGTGAGATGACTTTTTCAGATACCACGATCAGTTACCACGGTCGGACCGTGGTATCTGAATATCAGAAAACACGGTACCTGTCCAGATACCACGATAACTGCAAAGACGCCTTTTGACCGTGGTATCAGATACCACGATAACTGCAAAAACGACTTTGGACCGTGGTATCAGATACCATGGTATCTGCAAAGACGCAACTTTTGATTGGTTTAAGCGAGGCCTTAACCGCCCAAACCAATCTCAGACAACGTCGTCGACAAATAATGTCTATAGTTTGTTGTCACTTTGTAAAAACTTTCCATGAAAAGGTTGAGCTGAGAAAATACTACGAGGTACATTAGAGGAGTGAAAAAAAATTCAAGAAAACAGACAACAACAACAAAAAAACATTGCAATCAATTTACACAACTTCGTAAAAGCTTAAAAGATGCAACCAAACAATTAGCATAATAACGAATAATAAATAAGGCGCTGGTTAAAAGCAGTTTTCTTTAAAGAAAGGGAAAACACCTTGGCAAGGGAAAATTACTGTCCAGTTTTTGTAAAACGAGCCAAGTTTTTTCGACGGAGTCGTTATCGGTGCTTTAACTTAATTCAGTTACCAGACGGGGTAAGCCAAGAGAAAATTTAAAGAATTTAAAGTTAACAAATTCTTAAAGATGTTAGGTTTGACTGTCAAAAATTACAACACTCCGCGTGGGCTAGGCGAATGAGAAAGATAAATTTTTCATTAGACTATCACAAAAAAAGAAAAGTCGAGCCTAGGTTGGCAGAACAAGGTAATTACGTTGGTACATAGATAAGAGACTAATGCAGTCGCATAGGCCTTCAGTAGTGCTTTAAACAGTCCTTTCTAAGGCTTCCAGCAAGGAACAACAAACGAAAACTATCACACTAACCAGCTCTACTGCGCTTAATACTTTTTTTCGCTTCTCTACTACCACTAGATCAAGACGGTCTTCAAGACTTCACTGAATCCAACAAATGAACTCCAACACTCACCACAAATTTCCAAAGGTTTGGAGTACCTTCATGCTTCTAACAGGCGAGAATATTGTGACATGATTTGAATAAGTTTATGATCTGAATAATAAGTAGGCAGCCATGCCAATCAAGAGAACAGAGCCGTTAGAATTCATTATTAGTAAAAACAAAAAAACAACCAAAAATATTATAGCCTTTTCCTTTGTTTATTTCTTCAAGGAATTCAATCGGAAGAAAGTCAAAACTTAAAACAAGGGATCGGTACGTGCGTTATCTCATCTAGTGGCGAGGTTTGGACCCACCCTTACCGGCAGGCTCAAAACATCAACAAGAAAACCAGATGAAAAGAAAAAATCATTTAGCTGGTACATGGACACAAAGCTAAGAATTTGGCAGTTATGTAGGCCTAGCCTATATATTTCTTCAATATTTTTTTTTTAGGTTTACACGTCTTTCTGCTTAGCTATCAAGCATATACGTCGCTTTCAAAAATTCTAGATGCAAGTGTTACCCTTTTGGAAGTTTGCTCGTCGCTTTCAAAAATCATGGACAACTGGGCCCCACCACCGCATGACGTTATCCACTACTTCCTGGCCGAAGATTGAAAATTGAGTGTCTTTTTGATTGTGTCTTTTATGTGTTTTATTTTCTTTCAATTACTCCTTTTTCTAAGAAAAGGCGGGTTACAAATAAATTATTTACTTACTTTATACTTTTTATTTAAAGGACACCTGAATGAAGAGTACCAACTATCATCCCTATCTGTATGACTTCCGTTAACATTGCCTGCAGAAAACCCAATCCAAATACGAAATAGTGTTTCAAAGCTAGGATTTTTGCTCCATCTGCATCTGTCCTTATTTCAGTACCGAACAATTTTCGAAATGAACAAATGTCTCCAATCAACCCTTCTTCTCGAATATTTTTTAACCAGTTAAGCCCAAACGTATATCTAGAAGAAATTCCAATACGATCCGGCCAGCGCCGTACAAGATTTGAATGAATTGCGCTTTTTGTCTTGGAGTCTGCATGTGCAAATCTCCAGAAACGAACATCCCTATTTTGAAAACGTCACGCTCAGGAGAAGAATGCTCTCCGTGGCCATGTCTGTAAATGCATTCTCCATGGTGTGTCCAAGTATGGTTTCATTGTTCAGGTGTCCTTTAATATTCCTTCAGACCAAGCTGACTACGAAAAATATTTGACAGCCCCTGCCATGTCAACGACACAACCGAGAAGCAAAATCAGCAGCCGCCTCCAAAGTGAAATCTCAGCACCAGCTTTAACTCTCAGCAATTCCTACGAAGTAACTCAACAAAATAGTTGCTAGAACTTTCATTTATTTTATCAAACGTTCATTTTTCTGGCTTGAGCATCAAGAGGACCTTCTTCAAGAAGGGCCGAAATTTTGCTTGATTAAAACCGAGCTGACGTATCCGTTTAGCGCTGGCAAACATCACGCTTTTCACGAAGAAAAGGCATGTTTGGTAAGTAAAGTGCATGCAGTGTGACCCACTGCATTAATTATGTGTGGCTGGGATTGGCTGACACGTTTTCATAAAGGGTCTATTCCGATTCTCTTAGTACTGAATCATGTTGGTTGTTGATACAAGTATGCAGAAAGAAACAGTACAGTTGTGCCTACAATAATCATTCCTATCGACTAATAATGGTCCCTCTTTTTCCATCGTAACAATCAAATCTAATAAATGTAAATATATTAATAACCAGCGCCATTACGTCGTGAAACCCCGTTTGCATCTACTGCGGAATAAGTGATGTAAAATTTATTTATTTATTTCAAAATATATTGGCTGATAAATTTTACAGGCACAAAAAGGAAAAATATGTGTATGGCACCAAACCTCCAACCATCGAGGTACACAAACCTCCGGTTTGAGGTTGAAAAGGTTGAGGAAACAAAGTTAAACTAACTAAAAATCCAGTAGTTTCAACTGAAAGATATGCAAGTTCTCTTGTGCCGTACTTTATTCGTTCGTTTCTTAGTTCTCAGTCGAGTTTATTTGGTTTTTTTTTTATCACCGACCATTTTCTGTATTTATTTTGTTGAAAATTTGTCGTCGATTTTACTTTGTTTTTTTGTTCATAAACGACATAAATATATATACGTTATATCAGGGTTGGTCGAACCCACAATTAAGTTCTTCCCCCCAAGCCTGCACCAAAAGCAGAAAGAAATATTGCAGCCCAGACAGGGCCACCAACAGGGGACTGTTCGACGCCAGAATTCGCGACTGAACAGAAAGGACAGAAAAACGGCGGATTTGAGAGAGAGATAAACATACATTTCCTTCATTACTGCCCAGCACGAGCAAGACAACGACTAGAAGCATTCCAATCCCTGATTTCGACCTGCATGCTATGTTCAAAGAGGCACGTTTGAAGGAGCTGTCAAAATTTCCTTGTACTGACAGGAAGACTGGACAAATCCAGTAGGACACGACGACGACAAGCTGTGACTAACAGTGGTGATTTCACGATGTCGCCAGAGATTGACCATGATATGGTCGGGACTTCGACCTTAAAGCACAAGTCCCAGCTGGTTCAGTTTCTGCTGGGTTTCTTAGAGATTACAAACCGGTCTCGGATGTTTTCAACCTCGCGCAGCCCTTCCTGGTTTTGATGAGAAACACGGAGAAACTTGCAAAACCGGTTGCTAACCAATGAGCTCATCCAAAGCGACAAGATTCCGATCCCGTCCGAATCGTAAAGCGCCAAACAAGCAGAATGGAAGAATCAATCTAGCGCCGTTACGGTAGATATACATTGCACAGGAAGTTCAAAATCTCGACAACAGGAGCGGATGGAATAATTTGGGACGTAGAGTTGACACTGAAATCCCATCACACTGACTTATCTGTCTGGCTCAACTGGAAAAGTAGGCTACTACTTGTAGATAGTGGTTATTTCCACACCCAGTGTTTATATAATGGTATCAAAGAAAGGAAATTATCAAAGTTACTGTCATAGGCTATGCCAAATGCTGAGCAAACTCACAGTTCGGCAGAGCCTGCGCCAAACACACAGTTGTCTATGCCAAACGCAGGTTCCCCCCACCCAAGAAAACATTGATGATTTGACTGAAGTTCGCCAGTTCCGGAAATCGCTCTGAGACCGAGAATTAGCTGGGTTTATGCCGTTCGCAATTGAAATTGGTGCCGGTTTCGGGTACCAGCTAGTCTCGGACCAAAGTTGAAATCAGTTCAACTTCGCAGGGTACTAGCCAATCAGATTACTTGGGGAATAGGCTACTGAGGAATGTTCCAATTGGCTAATGCTGAACCACGTTAGACCGAATAACAATGACCAAAATTCACTTTCGGTGAACTTAGCTAAACTAAATTGGATGTGGATGTGATTTTGGTTCGAAACTAGCCAATCAGAATATTCCTCAACATTCCCCATAGCTGGTACCCGAAACTGGCATTTGTGTCCATTGCGAACGGCAGAAACCTGGCAAAGCTTCGGTCTCGGGAGCGATTTTCAGAATTAGCTGGTTACCGAGAATTAGCTAAAACCCGTTGTGAGCGGGTCTTTAAAAAGACCAATCAGAATCCCTTTGTAGTAGATACCGTCCGGGTTAGGGTAGGCTACCCAGCATTTGGCATAGGGTGCCCGGAGTTCAGCATAGGCTGTTCCAAAAATCAGGGATCTGTGGTAAACTGCACTAGATATCCTGAGTTCTCCTAAATATGTCACAACATCATTTGGAGATACGAGCTTTCGATAACCGGGTATCGATATTTAGGATACTGTATAAATGCTTGCTTTATGTTTTTTTTCAATACCAGCTACAAAACTACACACTGCATACTTCGGCTCTCTTGCTTTGCTCCAGTTAGTAAAGTCACAAAATTGCAGACTCCAATACCTGCACCTATACTAAACAATGGCTCGAAGTTGCTGGTTCGTTTCCTCCATCAAAAGCCTGACGATGACCCTTGCCAATTAGGGCCAAAACATCGTTGACGAACATCGTAGCTATTCGTAGCTGACATTTCCGTTTCGAGCTTTTGTTTAAAATATGTGTCCCAGTCGGCTTCGGCTGAAGGACTATTTTTTATGGCACTTACAGCTTTGCTCAAGTGCCATACACCGATCACTTTTCGGTCTTTCGGTCCACTGTTCTCGAGTTAGGGTACTTCCAGAAGAGCTAGGACGATGAAACTTGGCAGGCTTATTAGGAATGATGTCCTTCGACCAAAGGTTGCAACCAGGTTACGCGAAATAAAATCATTCTTTCATTCAAATACTGACTCGTCCATTCCTTGAATCTCAGCTTGAATTAATTTCTTGTCCCGTTTAGTCTCGTTTCACCATTAGTCTACAACCAGAAGAAAAGGAATCAACTGTCTTCACGAAAAAACTCTGTGCTTTGCACCAACTCAGTTTTTTACCGACTGGCGGACAACATCTGAGGGGAGGGCGTGCCCCCATCCCCCCATATGTGACGCCCGTGTCCATTTTACTCGCATTTGCGAATTCGTTCAAAAGACCAACTGTCTATTTGCAATAGATGCCGACGAGCATGTGTCTGTTGCCTTTAGAGAGTCAGAAACTCCCTTTTTTATGATCTTTGAAGTTTTCTTCGGAAGTTTTCGTCCTTGATGAACGACTGTAGGCTATTTATACCACCTTCTTGTCACTTAAAGTGAACTTATTGCTCCTTTTAGACTAAATCATGCTCTATTAAGTCCTCATTCCATAAACTGGTGCCTAAAACGTGGTTCACAGATAAAAATAAATGAGAGAAAATACATGATAATGAACAGAAAAATAAAATTGTACCGTCCGGAATTGCCCTTCGACTTCGTTCGGAATTACCCCATCCGGGTCTTAAAAGGGGTAATTCCGGACAGGTCTCTTTCCCTGCATATATTAAGCAAAAATTATGCAAAAAATTCCCAGAGATTCCCTACTCATTCCTATACTTCCATATATTATGCACATTTAACTGAAAGAAGTATTAGTTCGAATAAAAAGGGAATCTCTCAAAATTTACGCATTTTAACGTGTAGTATACAAAGCGCTTGCCGCTTTAGGCCCTGGGACTTATGATACTTCGGTTTCTAGAGAAAGGTTGAGATCACCCCCCCCCAAAAAAAAATGAAATGGAATATACGCTACTGCCACTCCCCCCCCCCCCCAGTTATGACGCCCCAGGGTGATGCATCAATAATACAGTAGTATGCTTATTTGAACATCACCAAAGCAAAGAGCGAATGATTGCCGAAGGAAACATTAAAACCCATGCCAGGCAACTTTTACTGCGAAATACTGGCCAAAACGTCATGACTTACGGAATTCCGATACAATTTAGTCGACACCACAAAAGTCAGTGCAGTCCTCTAAGGCTAAATATTCTAGGTCATTCAGGATGTCTTTCTTTACAATGGGCACATTATTAGGACTGCAATGATCTTTCATCTTAACATTTTTACTTTAGGCCAAGTTCAAGGAATCAAGGGTTGTAAGCGTTAGATTTAAAGGTGGGCCTACCCCTCCTGTCATTCATTAAAAAGATGAGGAAGAATAATTTCTCTTATGACTTAAGGTCTTAAGTCAATCTATTTTTGAATCTTTGACTTTACAGTTGTTTTTTACTGCTTCTTTTTTAGTGTTCCAGAGTGATTCCAGGTGGGTTTTTTTAGTGTCCCAGTAGTGGCTCCAAGCCTTCATTTAACAACAGTGCAAAATTATCAGACATAGCCTAAACACAAAAATGGGAATAAACAGTCAAAAGCTTACTATCACTCAGTCTTGCAATCCTAGCTCTTCAGCATATCTTTACTATTGAGTCTTGATAAAAATCAAGCAAATGGCCAATAAAAACTGAAAACACAAACAAATAAAAACAAAACAAATCCCGTGTTTGGCGTAAATATTGATGATGGTGTCGAAAAACAAAGAGTTACTAGCAACAAGAACGGTTTTGACACCACGGAAAGTAGAAGAGTTAAAGTACAGTAGAGGTAGTTTTTTTTTACTGAATAGTAGAATGAAGATCCAAAATACCTATTCAGATGTATTCAGAGGCCCTTAATTACCTATTATGGCTAGCTCATAGTTGACTTTAGTCACAGTAAGTGCATGAAAATTGCAAAGTCCAAAGTCAACGAATGTTCACATAACACATAAGCATACCTCTACTGTAGAAGAAAGAAGTAGCCTGGATTTTCAAAGAATTTTCCCGATGGCTAGTGGCACACTCCTTGGATGGATCTCCCATGTGATTTTATAATTTTCACCTGCACTGCAAGCCTGTCATAATGTGCTGTAAATATTGACTTACATTTGGGACTTGTTCCACAGTCCACGGAAGGGAACTAGTAGCTAAGGTGAACGTGGACCAATGTCGACTTCAAGTCTTACCCAGGTCTTACCTACATTACTGCTTCCCTCTACATTCCTAATCGTTCTATACAGGTTCTATATATTATCGCCCGAAGAAAAGCAAGGGCGATAATGATTATAACACTAGTACACTGTCAGTTTTTACCGCACGGCTCAGTTTTTACTGCACAGCTCAGTTTTTACCGCACGGCTCAGTTTTTACTGCACGGCTCAGTTTTTACCGCACGGCTGGCTCTTGCAACATCAGGGCAATACCAAAAAATTTTAGCACTGGGTAGGATAGGACTGATACCATAGGAGTGCATGGTGTGCTGGTGTTATCATCCATTATCATTTCCCGGATCTCAAAATAATTTTTTCCTTCCTAACATATTGCTTCCGAGAAGCTCATTGGTCAGGAATACCGTTTATGAAAGTTTTCCGTGTTTCTATTCAAAGCCGAGGCGACAATAGAGGCTAGTTATAGCCGAACGCGTGTTTTCTTTGAGATAACAGTTTGGAAGGAGTCACGGATGTTAGAATGCTGGCACAGAACCTGTACCTATATACTACAACTTGTGCTTTAAGGCATTTAACTAATATCTTAAGTTTCGTTTCTTCTCAATAACGACGGTGTGAAGTTGTGATAATTTGCTCCCTCGAACTCTTTCGTAGCCACAAATGCACTGGAAACAAATCATAGGTATAAGCGAGCCAGAATTCTGCGACCGGTTCCTTACCAGTTAATGCAAAAACGAGCAAAAAGTTCAGGCATATAATTTTATAATTTTCTTTACGATTACTCAAAACTTCTCGTTTACGAATTACTCAACATTTATTTGAGTTATTTAGAGGCGAAAACCTTTTCTGGGGCTTTATATTATTATTATTAATTATGAATAAGACAAAGCGAGGTTTCTCGTTAATGCTTGGTAAAAAAGACCCAGTTTGGTAGGCACCAGAATGTCACGTGTTTTTGCGTCACAGGTTCCGTCAGAGAAGTGGCAACACTGGACCACATGGCTAAATCAAGGTTTAGTTGATCACATATATTCGAAAACTGACAAATCGCAGAAACTAATCTCGCTCACTGTACTAACAAGACTCGCAAAGCAAAACTGTTATAACAGAAATAATGTCAACATAAAACAGAAAATGGTCACACAGTCTTCAGTTGTCTCTACACACAAAACCGCCAGGTAGGATTCCACTTCCCAGATTCCTATTTTCACTGCTACGATTTATTGATTTGTTATGCCGGAAATTTTCGCCGGAATTCGGATAAAACAATTCTGACTTTTTCTGTCCGGCCGTAAAAATCTAGCCATGTTTTCTTATGAAAATATGGAGTTTTCTGCAGAAGAAGGGCAGACATAGAATAAAAACAATTCCACTTTTTCTGTCCGGACACAAACATCTTGCCAGGTTTTCTTATGAAACTATGGTGTTTTCCACAGAAGAAGGGCGTGGCTCCTATTTTCACTACTATGATTTATTTTTTGAATCTGATCTGTTACTAGGCCGGAAATTTTTTTTCCCACAGAAGAAGGGCGTGGTTTCCACTTCTCAGATTCCTATTTTCACTACTATGATTTATTCTTTGAATCTGATTTGTTACTAGGCCGGAAATTTTCGTCTGACTTCGGATAAAAACAATTCTGACTTTTCTGTTCGGACACAAAATCTGGCCAGGTTTTCTATGAAACTACGGTGTTTTCCACAGAAGGACGTGGTTCCTATTTTCACTACTATGATTTATTTTTTGAATCTGATTTGTTACTAGGCCGGAAATTTTCGTCTGACTTCGGATAAAAACAATTCTGACTTTTCCGTCCGGACACAAAAATCTGGCCAGGTTTTCTATGAAACTATGGTGTTTTCCACAGAAGAAGGGCGTGGCTCCTATTTTCACTACTATGATTTATTTTTTGAAACTGATTTGTTACCAGGCCGGAAATTTTCGCCCGACTTCGGATAAAAACAATTCTGACTTTTCCGTCCGGACACAAAAATCTGGCCAGGTTTTCTTATGAAACCATGGTGTTTTCCACAGAAAAAGGGCGGAGATTTTAGTTATTTTTGCCTTTGCTTCGATTTTACTGGAAATGCTTGATTTCATTCCTTGTCGGAAAACAATATGGACAGATAAGAACCAGTTTGATGGTTCCACAAGGTTCCAACTTTCCCGCGATTAGCTAAATGACCTGGGGATACCGTCTTAACGTCCTCTTCTCAACAACACAGACAGCTAAAGTGAAATGGACATCGGATTATGTTAGACGTAGACGTATGCTTCTTTTAACATTGATTAACTACATTGCCATTTTCATCCACTTGCTCTGAAGTCAGCTACCAGTCAGCCAAATTAGCCAATTACTTCTTAATTGGCTAATTTGGCTGACCTTGAATTGACCACTGAATGGATATTTTGTCTGGGCTATTTGAAGTTCCGTACTCCGGTGATAGATAAACCAGATATTTTGTCATTTTACTACTTAACCCAAAACTGCACTATTCAAAGCAGTCAATCACAAACTTCTGATTTTTGGATCCCCTATGCCAAACGCTGGACATATCTAGCGTTTGGCATACCCTATGCCTAACGCTGGATACCCTATGCCAAACGCTGGATACCTGTTGGTACCCTAACCCTGACCTTCCCCACCTCAGATGACTTCGGTTTGCTTGATTTCTGAGCTTCACTCAAATCATCAATATTTTATTTGGTTGGAGTATCCAGCATTTGGCATAGGGTATCCAGCGTTAGGCATAGGGTATGCCGAACGCTAGATATACCCAGCGTTTGGCATAGGGTATCCAAAAGCAGGGGTTTGTGGTAGACTGATTCAAAGCTAACTAACGTTCAGAGAAGCATACCTCTACTGTACCTTAGAACACCACGAAATGGACGAGGGGTTTATACAATGCAATCTGCCCAATTTCTAACAACAAACTTCACATAAAAACAGTTATTTGCAGCTGGTGTAAAACGTTCGAAGCCCCTCTAAGAATACCAAAAAAATACTTTCAAACGACTGTATCAAAATGCATTTTAGGGTAAGTACACTCGCGACATATATTAGGCATTTTCGTACCTGAGATGACGGACTGAGCCTAGTAAGAGCAGAAACTGATCATCAAACAGAAACAAACGGTAAGGTCTGAAAATCGACTGTAAAGCTAAGTAAGCTAATTTCTTCTTTTCGTCAATATTTTGTTAAGCATTTTAATGAGTATGTTGACAATGTTGACATGTATGCTTTATAAATTATTGAAAGGGTCTTATTTAACTATGTTATTTGACCTAATAAATTCGTATCGTATCGTAAGTACCTATAGTGAGCACGAAGGACTACTGGCTAATTACTAGTAATGAGCTAATTACTACTAATTAGCCACTCCAGTGCTAGTTCTATAGTACTAGTAATTGGCAAACCCCCTAGCCACTAACGCTTTTTACGTGGTTATTTGAATCCCTTTTTTTTGCAGAAATGTTTTGAATGCTCTTCACTGACAGCTCTAGATGCTTCAATCGTTTATAAAAGCATACTTTCCTTTTACTTCGAGATCCTATTTGTTACACTGTCAGAAGTTTGATAACAGACAACACATGTTTGCGCATCCTTGTGTTAAGCGTAATATATTTGTATGTATTATATATACAAATATATTAAAATGATTCGCAGTCAGCTTGGGCTGAAGGAATATTTAAGCGTAAAATATCTGTTACGACCCTTTTAAATTTCTGTTACAACTTTCGTTACAGCCCTTTTAATTTGTCACGTTTCGGGAGAGGAAAACATTTAAATGGTCATAGCAGATATATTCTCATAACATAAGGATGCGCAAACTTGGGTTTAAATATTCCTTAGCCCAAGCTGACTGCGAATCACATTTGACAATGCAAAAAGGATACGTCAGCTGGCGGCTTTGAGCCCGAAGAGGACCCTTGCCGAGAAGGGCCGAAATTTAGCTCTTATAAAATTCAGCTGACGTATCCGTTTTGCACTGTGTTATCTTTTATCATACTTCTGACGGTGTACTCGTCATTTCATAATCAGCATTCTCTGTCCATCTTCAACCATTTCGGATATTTTTCGAAGATCGGGACAACTTTCGCCTCCACCAAAAGCTGGACGCGAGTCCACGGCACCGTTTCTCGTCAAAACTCAGCGAAATTCGCCCTTTCAGCTAACACAGCTAGGAAGGATCTTGTAATTCTCACACACAACAAGAAGACACCATTTGTTCGGATCGTATCAGTAGAGCTGTGTTACTGGGGCGGTGGCACCATATTAGTATAGTGAACCTTAGGGGGCGGGGGGCAAAAATTAATTTTGGGCCCCAGTCCCAGGTTTAGTAGCCTAAGTAGATTCAAAAATTTTCATCAAAACGTTTTAGGGGTAAATTTTAGGTCGGTTACGAAAATACCTTAAAGCAAAGTCATTGCTTTGCATTTTGCCTTCTGAAACCTAGTTGGCGGCAGAAAAATATCACCAAGGAAGGAGACTTTGAAATGTATTGGGACCAAGACCACCCTCATCCCCCCAAAATCGCGCCTCGGTATTCGGGGCGTTTTTTTTTTTTAATTCCGGCTAAACATTAGCTCAGATATTAGTTGACACATCAGTAGTTCGAAACTGGTCCCGTCCAGAAGTTAGCGGTGGTGCATGGTAAGATCAGTGGGATTATTAATTAATAATAAGGCGAAGGCATTTTAATTATGCATATTATTTTTATCTTTACACTGTCAGAAATTTCATAGCATGTAACACAGGGGTCAGCAATGCGCATCCTTGTATTAAATGTTACCGAAATTTAGACGGTGTAACTAACGTCCGAAATAGCATGCCTCTAGATGACAACCACCATGAAGCATCAGCTTTGCCTACCCGGATGATGATTTCTTAGTCCCAGAGACTCAGTCCAACCGACTATATTGATTATTGCCAAGCGCGTATAAACTGTACACGTAGAATACGGATATGTGACATAACCAATGGTCTATCCCCTACGGCACAACAAAGAGTATTAGTTTTTAAGCACAGACACGATAGTTCGTTAAATGCACAGTAAACACGTAAATGCACTTCTTTGGAGTACACCGAAAATCTTATCACACGGAAGTGACTGTGCCGGACACTTTATGAGAAAGTTCACTTGATTGGTTCACTGCAATAAGTTTGATAACAGATAACACATGTTTGCGAATCCTTGTGTTAATCGTTGTGAGAATAAATCTGTTATGTCTCTTTTAAATGTTATCTTTTCGCGAAACGTAACACTTAAAAGGGTCATAACAGAAGATTTGTCTCCAGAACACTTAATAGGGTCACAACATATGTTATAATAACGTTTATAAATATTATCATAACGCATGGATGCACAAACAAGTGTTATCTGTTATCAAACTTCTGACAGTGTTCTCATCGTTCTGGCACTTCATGATCACATGCCTTCCCAAACCCTGGTTCACATACTGCATTTCTAGATCAACCATGCTGCGTCGGTATCAAGAACTGATAATACAGAATGAATCAAGTCGGTTTGTCTCTTCGCACAAAGAAAGTGCTGGAGCTTCGTCTGTTGTCATCAGTTGTCTCTTTCCACACAGAACGTGTGGCATCTCATGATCCTAAATCCTGGTTCACATGGGACTAATCCATTTCTGGGTTAACATGCTGCATCGGTCAGTTTCAAACGAGAACTCATAAGAGGAACGATCAAGTTGGATTGTAACAAGAACGCACTTTTCCCGCTCCCGAACAAGAAGCACCTTTGTTCAATTTCAGTACACCGTCTAGCAAAACATTAAGCGTTGTACTAAAACCACAGTTAAAGGGGTTATTTCACCAGGCGAATCTCCCTCGTCTGAGCGGAGAATGTGTCAGAGCTATGTTGAACGGGGCTTAGGGAAATCGTTCATTCTAACACAGCTTTGTAAGTTTCTGGAGAGAAGACATACGCCTTTTCCTCTAGGCTTTATTCGTCGAAAATCTCGACGTTTTGGCTGCGGTGGGGCGTCTTTTCGTTACGCAAAACGCAGGGTAGTTGATGCAGCCGGTGTGAACACAGGGTACTTTGACAAACAGACGTTACAAGTGTTGTCGCAGGCTTGCAGGAACTTCCTATGCTTTCGGTATCGGGGGTGCCATTGACGTTCGAACCCCCCGATAAGCTTCGAATGATACACACTCATAGTCGGGGCCATCACAAGGTTCCAAAACTAATTTTCTCGCCACAATCGTTTCATTCTCCGGTGAGTTCAAACCAAAGATTGAACTTTCCCGGAAAACGAAGCACCGCAATCCGGGTGAAGGCCTGACGGCTGCACAGCTTACTCCACCAGGTCATAGTAGGGCGTTACGATAACATCCTATACGATTTCACAATGGCCAGTACGCACAGCACAATTTGGTTCCGAGCAGATGTACTTTCTAAAAACACGAAGTCCGCCACACGCTTAAGAGATGGCGTCGCAATCCAACATGACGTTACTTCTAACTTCGGACGACTACAGCAAACTGCAAGAAAAGAAGAAGTGGATTATTTGTCAGTTTTGTATATTCTGGTGTATTTTCTATTCAGTAGAAATTTAACCTTTGAGTCACTGAATGTAGAGAAAGTTTCATGGGCCCACTCGAACCACAACCAAGTTGTCTGGATATAAAGCCGAATGTAATGTGCGGAAAGCTTAACTGAATAGGGCTGGGATACGGCAATGTAGTTATACATCATTTATTCACTTATGTTTGAAGACCCAATGAAAATGCGCTGCTCCGTTATTCATATAATCGAGCTTTCGGATTTGTGGTACCTCTATGTGCTTGTGCCTCTATGTTTGAAAATATTTAAAAGCTACAACGGTAAAAGATTGTCAAACAATAAATCTTGTCACACGAAACAGCAATCTTTTTTCAGAAGTTATACTTATAATCTGGAGTTGAAAATTTCCTGAGCTTCGCATGAAATGCATGCTTTTGTTGAAATTCGAAATTTTCCGCTTCGGGACTTACTTTATCTTGTCGAGCGGTCAGCGCAGATTCTGAACGTCGCTACCAGAGCCCAAGATGAAATAATCGACAATTCCTTAGCAGAGTCAAAATAATTCAGTGTATTCAAATCCATTATCGAAGGCTTTTCCAGTTGAACTTTAAAAGTATCAGTTCATAAGATCAATTTGTCTTAGAACATCGAACCTGTTCCATTATATGACAACTTGAACCTCGTTAGGTGGTTGAACTGGTCAATTTGATGATTCACCATTTGCAACGTGGATGTAAGATCCAGCAGAAATCAGCAAGTTTTGCTTAGACCGTTAGCACGTCAGCAACGCGGAAATGTCAGAATTTCGAGCCGAGTCTTACTATCGATGTTCTGATAAATGAACTCTTCGCCAAACCGATTTGACCGCAAGTCCTTAATTTCTGGAAGGACGACTAACGCTGGACTAGTCCATGTTTATGCAAAGGTCAAATTAGGGTTGATAATGCTGAACTACAGTGAACCAAATGCAGGAGCACCCTTTCAGATTTTGGTAATTTTTTTTCATCTTCTCTCTTTTCTCTTACTCTGTTTATGCCTTGTGTTTTCTGCCGGGTGAAAAATAAAATTATGACTGTTAAATTATTATACAATGAAACAAGATACATATGTCAGAAATGACTCATACGCAATCTGGCTTTTGGTCTCTGGAACCAACCAATAATGGTTCCAGTGGCGAGGACGCTTCAATAGGTTGGTAAGCCAAGGTATGAAAAACATTACGGCAGATTTGAAACAGTACGCTTTTAAGTCAGTTTGCTGTCTTTCCAACTTCTAAGGTCTTTGCCCTGGACTAGCCTTGTCTAGCATTCGGAAATGAGGATTTGTAGTCGAATTCTTCTCCGACAGCCATCTGAATGCGCCAAGAGTGTTGTCTGTTGGAACCTATTTAGTGGTCAGTTATTTCCAAGAAACTTTCTTTCCAAACCACCGCGTTAGAACTTGGGAAACAAATGGGACGAAAACAAGTTTGCAACGAGGATCTAATAGCAAGGCAGGGAACTTTCACAAGCAGTGCTAAGTGTCCCTCCCTCCCCCCCCCCCCCAGTTCTTTACATACTGGGACTAGTGGGACGTGATGAAAACCAAGAAGTGTTTCTGTGGAAACAAAGGGACGGTGTGACAACATTTAAACACAATGCGCATATTTATGTGAAATGTTATGACGGATTCCAAGGACTGTATAATAATAGCCCGTTGCATCATTAAAGTCTTCAATCTCCACATATCTCGAAGAAACTGGGAACGATCGTATAAATAAAGTAAAAAATCTGATCTGTAATCCATTCGTTACGACCCTTTTACATTCTCGAAAAGATAACCCTTAAAAGGGTCGTAACATCATCTGTCACAACATTGTGCATCCATGTGTTACTTTTCGACAGCGCAATAAATATTTCTGCAGGTGTTTAGTGACGTCGCTTGACACGAGAATACCGGAACTCAGTACGCAAAGGAGCGATATCCCCCCCCCGTTTATTTGCAGTCTGGGAACATCGGGAGAAGATCTGGTCGATTACCAAGAATTGTTTCTTCGGAAACCGAGTGACGTGATTAGACGTGAGAATACTGAAACGCACAATGGAAAACCCCTCTTGCCCCCCCTCCCCTTCCGCACACATTTGTGCAGTCTGGGGCTTTTGATGAAAGAAACCTGTGATCAAGTGGGAGGGTGCTGTGATAGATCAGCAAGAAATGTTTCTATGGAAACCGAGTGACGTAGAACGACATAAGAGAAATGAAAGTCACAATGGAAAGCCTCCTTTGTTGGTCTGGGGCTTTTCGATGAGCTGTGGCGATCACCAAGAAATATTTCTGCGGGAACAGCGGGAACGAGAATACTGACACTCACTATGCAAAACAGCGATTTCTATCCCTCCTAAACACCACTTCGTTTGCAGTCTGGGACTAGTGGGACCAGCTCCGGCGATTACCAAGAAATAATACCCCCCCCCATTTTGTTTGCAGTCTGGGACAGGTTGGGAATTTCTGCGAAACAAAGGGAAATCATAAGACATAGAAAATAATTGAAATCACTGCATACAACCGCGATCTTCTCCCCCCCCCCACTTTGTTTGCCGCCTGGTTCAAGTGGGACGAGCTGTCTCTGCGGAACAAAGGAAATTCATACGAAATGAAAATAATCAAATCAGCACATAAAATAGCGACGCTCTCACCCCCCCCCCCCACATTGTTTGCAGTCAGGGACAGGTGGGACGAGCTGTGGTGAACAACAAGAAATGTTTCTGCGGAAAGGGGGGTCATATGAAAATTCCAGAAATCGCTATATATAATAGCGATCTTCTGCCCCTCCCCCCACTTTGTTTGCCGTCTGAGACAAGTGGAACAAGCTGTGGTGAGAAACACGAAATGTTTCTGCGGACACAAAGGGTTCACATCCTCCCTGAGATATGGTAGGCGGTACTATTCCAGAAGCAACGCCAACTACTAATGTCTAACTCCCGGCGAAAAGCACTACAGACCCTTATAGCTCGAGCCTGAACTGGACCATACCAAGAAGGACCGAATTATCGCTAGGATAGATCGCAGCTGACTAACCGTTTGGCCCCACCCATTCATCAGACCCAGAACCGGCCTGCGCTGACGCAAACCAAACTAAGTAGCTTCAAACCAAGTTGAAGTACGGACGATCAGACATTTTCAAGACCCAGAAAGGATCAGGGACTGTTCATCTAGTGACGTTTTTTTTTTTTGCTAACTTGCACCCGAATATGGTGAATTTATTCGGTGCGAATATACCTACTATGAGATACCACCGATTCAACTCAGGAGCATTCAACAGATCTGCAGATCTTAATTTGCTCCGAAGTGCAAATTAAGGTAATGTGTGTTGCCATTTTGCGATAGAAGAAAAAGCAAGGTTACTGGGTAAGGCCTATAAAGAGCCTTGAAATTCAAAATAGGAAATCGCCCGGTCCCTGTGGAAGTTTCCATCAGGTCACAGATGACGTAATCGACGACAACAAGAGTACACACACACGCACACTTTACGCATTCAGTTGGCTACTAACTGAACGAAATTTTCTCACTCATATAGTTACAATCACTCGTGAAATGCCCATCAACTTTCCTGGCCTGATGAATATACCGAATATACGAGGGGTCGATGACTCTCCTGGAATGGTGTACACGTCCCAAAGGAATAATCCGGAATGGTCAGGAATAATCCGGAATGGTCAGGATTATTCCGTTATTCCGGAATGGTGTACATAAAAAATGAGAGTCGTCGACTCCTCTTTCTCCGCAGGACAGACCGAATGGGGTGAAATAAATGCGGACTAAACAAAAGTTGGTGGATTACCAAACTCGATAAAGAATGGGAGGATATGGAATGGTTAGGAATAATCCGGAATGGCCAGGAATAATCCGGATTCCGGAATGGTGTACATAAAAAATGAGAGTCGTCGACCCCTCGCCGAAATATCCCTGAATCAATCTAAAATGGACTTCCCTGTCTGGCTCTGCCCATTTCCTTATTACTGGGCCCTTTCGGAAATACCCCTGGATAACCTCTCATTACTTCCAGTAAAAAAAAAAAAAAAAAACGGTTGAGAAAGTCGGAAAAGGATCAGTTCTAATGGTGTCCCAGGAGTAAAGGATGACGAAGAATTTAAGGCATAGCCTTTCCACAGAGGATGGGGGAACATACATTTTCGGCGGGAGAAACGGATCAAAAAGAGGAGCTATAGGCATATACTATGACAGATACACGAATATTTTTACTGACAAAAAACCAGTCACGGCTTATGCCAAATTTGTTTGGTGACTAATAGCAAGAACAAATAATCAGATAGAACTTGTGTCTTTAGTCGCATGCAGCGACTATGAAAATGCCCGACAAAACTGAGCGGACCTGGAGTTATTTACTCTAGCTTTGAGCTAATATTGATACCCGTTTACTCCTGTTCCGTCTTCACCGTTGCTTATCGCACAAGAAATGTAGAAAGAGGCTAGCGGAGGCGCATTCCGCGCGCTGACCCGCTCTGGAGCGCGTCCATAGAACCAATTAGCGTTGATTGCTACATTTCCTCTTCAGCAGGTGAGCTAGAAGACCCGATTATCTGGGTGAACAAGCGCATTAAATACTACCCTTTGGGATCCCATCGAAACCTTTGGTCTTGTTGGATTCGAGACGGATTTTAAAAGGAATCAAGTACGATCTTCGAAACCAGCTCGACTTAACGTTCATAATCACCTAAAAGGGAGTCCCTGAAAAGGATCCGCAATTCCGAGGGAGTGACCTTTCTTGTTGACGAATCTCCCGTTCTAACTTAATTAGAATTCTGCAACAGAGCCAGAAGCTACTGCTTTACGTCCTTCAACACCTTGAAACAAGGCGCTCCAGACTGCTGGAGTGGTTCTGCAGATTTCGCATGGGCAGACTAGGGTATGAAGATCTAGTTTTTTTCGCCATTCTTGCATCTGTAGCCGGTTTCTTCCTGTCACATCTTATTAATTTTTTCCCTAATCGCAAACGGACATCCAGACAGACACTCAGCGGGTAGCAACACCTGATACCATGATCTGTCCATATACAGATGAGAGCGAATGGAGCTACCACTCCCTTTCCCATAATAAGAAAGGACTACCAATTTCGTTTACATTTAACGAAAGTATGTGTAAGAATATTCCCTTTTTCGGACTTATACAAGAACGTTAAAATATTCTAGAGTACAAAGTCATTCCGAGAATTAACGTTTTAACTCGCCATGGGTTGCATACTTCACAGAACAATATCGTAATGCCAATTACTTATTTTTGTCTGCCTTTGCTTTGTCGGCACGATGGGTCAGAGTTTCAGTTCAGTTTTAGTTAGTTTTTCGTTTTAATATCGTACCTGTTTTTGCGCACTGGGTCTTAACAAGAACAAATAATCTGACAGAACCTCCGTTTCCCTATCTCTGTAATATGACTACGCGGAGTCGAATATTTCCCCATACCCTGTCCGCTACGAGCGAGCGGAGGTTAGTAGCTTCGCGCCACATCATGTTTCGTTACCTCTACAAACAGCTAATCGCTGTGAAACCGCGGGTGAGGAAAAGTAGCAGTCAAAGCTGACTGGTTCTATGGACGCGCTCCAGAGCGGGTGAGCGCGCGGAGTACGCCTCCTGCCAGCCTCCTTCGACATTTTTTCTGCAATAAGCAACGGCGAAGACGGAAGATGAGTAAACGGATCTCAACATCAGCTCAAAGCTAGAGTAAATACCTCTAGGTCCGCTCAGTTTTGTCGGGATATTCATAGTAGCTACATGGAACTAAAGACAGAAGTTCTATCAGATTATTTGTTCTTGGTCTTAATTTATGTTTCCTATAATGAATTTTGGTGGAAAACGAAACATTAACTGAATCATTATGCAACTTTAAAACTTAATGCGTCTTTCTGCGATCTCCTCGGCGATCCCACAAGGAGGCTGTGGCTCAAAACTACACTGTCAGAAGTTTCATAACAGATAGCGCATAACACTTTCAAGAATAACACCTTTTCACTTAGAAATAAAGTGTTATGACCAATTAAGTTTGCACTATTTCGTGCCTAGATCTCCAACAACACCTTCAATTGGTAAAAATACTAACGGGAACGAAAGAAACATAACAGATAACACTCCTAAGTGTTATCTGTTGAAACCGGGCATCCTTCGGTTGTTGTTATGTAACTTCTGACAGTGTAGTATTTTTACCAATTGAAGGTGTTGTTGGAGATCTAGGCACGAAATAGTGTAAACTTAATTGGTCATAACACTTTACTTCTAAGTGAAAAGGTGTTATTCTTGAAAGTGTTATGCACGATCTGTTATGAAACTTCTGACAGTGTAGTGTTTCCGCGATGGTTGTGGGCAAGGCCGTATCCAGGGGGGGGGGGGTTAGGGGGTTCGAAACCCCCCCGAAACCCACAAAAGTAATCGTTTTTTGTAGGTTTTAAAGTATGATATGTGCATTTTATGTTCTTTTTGGTCCGACTCGCGGGCAAACCCCCCTCGAAATAAATACGGGCCTGGTTGTGTGGTCACATGTTTGTTTCAACGACCTACAAGGTTTTTGTGGCTCGCTCTGCGGATCAATTTTGACTGACAACTCCCGAGGTGATGTCCGATTTTTTGGCTCAAAAATTGGCGACGAATTCAAATTCAGTGGCAAACTAAAGTCCAAATAACAAAACGAGCTACTTAGCCAAGCAGAACAGTAAGGGCGCGAGTCTGATGGTCTATCTATTGAGATTTTATCTGGATTTAACTTTTTATTTTCAGACATCTGAAATGACCACGAAAAACAAACACCACGGTTATTCCGTGAGTTTCAACCGGTGGGTCGAGTGTGGGCAACATAACGTCTATATATTTTAGGAAAATAGCGTTCCTACCTGCGTTAGGAAAATTGCGTTCCTAGTTTTGAGAACTCTAGGAAGAAAACGGTCGAATTTAGCTGCCATCTTGTGACCCGAAATTATTAGATTATTAGCAATTATCGTTCCCGATCGTCTGTCAGACTAATAATATACTTGAGTCTATATACACAGAGCCGAGTGGCCAGCGAGGCGCCGGTCGCGTTTACATTTATAAACCGTCCTAGGGACAATCAAGTCCTACGTTAGGACCTCATCTTATGACGTTACGATTAATCCACGATCAGGAGCAATAATCTAATAACTGCGGGGCACAAGATGGCGGCAGAAATTCGACCGTTGTCTTCCTACAGTTCTCAAAACTAAGAACGCTATTTTCCTAACGCAGGTAAATATATATAGACACTTAGCTAGTGTGGGGCATATACTCTTGATGACTAACTCTTCGTCGACGAAGAATCGCCGTGTGCCCAGAGAAGAACCAGAAACGTCACTGGCGCGACACGTAACAGACGTTTGTTGACTGGTTCATTTAGGATTTGAATCAAGTTTGAGGATTCGTTTGGGGAACGTTTCTCGTTCTTCTCGAGGTTCACTGGCGTCTGTTAGACTTGGTCATCTAGAATATTTATCTGTTTCCGTGACAAATATTCCGCGGGAAAAAGCTTAGTGTAGAAGATAAGTTGCGCAGCATCGATCCACACACCATACATCTAGTGTTGTAAAATTACCGTAAAATAAAAAGTCGGTAAGTAAAATTCGTAAAATTGGTAAAATAAGGTAAAATACGTCAAATTGGTAAAATATGGTAAAATAAGTATTTCACAGAGAATATACGGTGAGATTGGTATTTCAGAGTAGCTAAAATAATTTGACACATTTTTCAATTTTTTTGGAAGCTGGTGCGATTGATCTGTAGAGATTTTAAGGGACAGTCACTTTTCCTGCACTTCTGAAATAATTAACTACTAAGTGCTATGGAGTCGGGAATCCCTTCGACCAGTTGCTCATATAATACATTGCGTCCATGCCTTCGATAATAGCACGACGAAAGTAGCATAAGCTGTACGGTACTTTGCAAAATTTTCCCGCATTATTTTCTTACCGCTGGATAAGTTGAAACACACAACCGGGCTTCCACACCTGCGTAGGCATAGTAGCACTGATTCACAGCTGAAATAATCAACAGTATAGCAGTTGTCGAAAAAACCTATCACGGCAGACCCACACAAATTAGCAACATATTCGCTTTCTTTATCATTCGCCTCTCATTCCTTTGAAAATCTGAAGACATTTTCAGACTTTCCTGATGCCTCCCTGGTCCCTGATTCCCTGGTTTATTCTGTGTGGCAAGAAGTATTAGGTTGTCAGTAAAATATGAGTAAATTAGGTAAAATGTTTCTGAAATTTTTTTTGAACCTGCTTCTGATACTGTAAACTATCAGTAAAATACGGATAAAATTTGTAAAGTACTGGTAGAATACGTAAATTGGCTAAAGTGGTAAAATACCAATTTTACGGGGGTCCGTAAAATTACGGTAAAATACGTAAAATACCGAATTTTACCGTGACCAATTTTACCGTTTACAACACTACATACATCATCGTGACAGTGGCAACACCGTGCACTAGCCAAACCGTACTAGGAAGCAGAAGAAGCCGCCAAAGCATCAATCGAAGCTCTATCATTGTAAATGCCTTAAAAGTCTCGGTTAAAGGTTAGGTGAAACGATTTATCCGGAGAAAAGTGGCGCATCATCGATGGCCGCATTGACGCACCACCACATCATTGTCACACTATGCATTAGTGACCCCACATCCTAAAGTAGAGCAGATTCAAACCGCGGAGATGACCGTCGAAGCAGTCATTGCTCTACTATTGTGTCCGCCTTAAAGACTCTCTTAAAGGTCAACTGAAGGGCTTAGCAGACACATTCCCAGTGCTTAGCCACATGATAGCCCACCCATATTCCAGCACAAATCCCGTTTCTTCTTTTTCTCTTCGAGTTCGAGTTTCTTCGCATTTTTTGTATCTTGCGCATTCGCCTCGTCATCGAAAAGAAAGAAAGACATAGAACTCTCGATAAAAAGATAGAAAGGTGTGCTACAGCGGAAAGTGTCCGCCGGCATAGTCATGCGTACCATTCTATTCTTAGGGCGTGTAACTCCTTGGGCGGCACGCCTGGAGTGACTTCAATTTAGTAATTGTTGATTAGCGGTAGCAATGGTTTGCGAATGATTAACCATGCGTGAAAGGAAGGGATAATGAACCGTGCTAGCCACTACACATACAGAAGGGGAAATCAATGAGTCATCCGGAGTCAACTTGACTCACAGCCGGAACAATCGGCTTACTCCCAAGGCCCACTGATTAAAAGAGTCCGTCGTATCTTCATTCTACCGCTCTATCTATTCTTTAGCCTGAGATTTCGAATTTCATAGGGACTCCTTTCTCTAACGGTTCTATTATTTTTATCTTTATCCTTCCTAATTTGATACAATCACGTATTTATTTTTTTATCACAAAAAAGTGAGGGATACTTATGACGTTAAATCTGTCTGTCCTCCATGCCTGTGATCATAATAGTCTCCGAATGGAATGAGATATAGTGAAAAAAGTTCATGTATTAACTCTTCTAGTGAGAGTGAGAGTACGAACACATACAAGTTGCATTAGATACAGAAACTATTCCAATATTCGAACATACGTGACTCGTCTGCTGGGTTTCTCAGAGACTACAAACCCGTCTCGGCTGTCTACAGCCTAGCGCAGGTTTTTACGAGAAACACGGAAAAAACTGAACAAACGGTATTTCCAACCAATGAGCTCATCAGAAGCGATAAGCATCCCATCCGATCCGGGTTGGTTCCCAAAATCACCATGATCTTTTTGCCCACTCTCAGAATGCCCACTGTTCAAAATGCCAACGACTCAAAATGCCCACAAAGTAAGGTCGAAGACCCCGAATCGAAATCGTCCAAAATGTCGACAGTTCAAAATGCCTACAGGGTACTATGTTTTGCGGCTTAAAAGATTCTGATAATGATTTGGTGGCATTTGCTGCTCTACCCATTTTTTATGTGCTACCCGTATGGAAGGGTATCCTCCTGGATATCTTTTGCATGGGGTAGATTTCTTTTTTATTTTTGTTCAGTGCTTGTTCTAGTGTATCTTTTTTTTTATGGTCTTATGGACTGAAATAAAGTGGTAATAAAAAAAAATATTAGCTACTGGTATACAAAATGCTGGTATAGAATACGAAAATGATCCGGGAGACCCCCCACCATTAGCTCCTGAGTTTCCCTCTCAGCCATGTCACTTGGAATTCAAAGGGAGCGTAACGCCCGCGTCAGACACTTTTTTTTGCCTAATCAGACAATAACAGCTGGAAGCTGGAATAAGGAACTCCAGAGCCTATGATTCACGCTCGCCTTCCACATCTGGGTTAGGAGCTAGGGGCTTACAAGCTTGGTGTAAAGCAGAATACGAATATCTGTGCGGAACGCAAGGCAGGCAGGCGTGAGTAAAGATCGTAACAGTGGGAAAGACAGGAAACTCCGCTGAAATCGCTTCATGGAAAATCGAACTGCCCGCTACCTAGCGTTCGGACTTCGTCCAACACTAAGCGATGCAAGTGAGAGTAAACAAACAAAAAATGTAAGCAAACCAGGAGGGTTGGCAAACAACAACACATGAGTTTGTCGATGATTTGGCACATGGGTCGGTCGAAAAGTCAACAGAGAGAGACCCCCCTGCTGACTCTGGTAAAGACCAGCCTTAAACGTGGTAGATTCCTGTGAATCGAAAGAGCCCCCCAAAGTAGACATCTATACTTAAAAGCTCTAGCCCCTGACCTCAGGCCCTCATTCCAGACCTGTGAGAAAGGCGAGGTTCCAGAGATTGTAACACAGAGAATGTTGTTCTAGGCAGTTTCAACATGACCAATTGTTCCCGACCAGTCACAGACATTGTCCTCGTTTCAGAGCTACGAGAAACGACAGATTCCGGAGATTTTAACACCGAGAATGTTGTTCTAGGCAATTTTAACATGACCAACCGTTCCCGACCAATCACAGACATTTCCTTGGACAGTCCTTAAGAGTATTCCCCACAATTGTTCAATGACACACCAACCTTGAGAATGACAGACCGACCGATGGACTTTTCCTGCAGATATTACCGGCCGAATGGACATTAACAGAAATGCAACGCCTACTAAGATTTTGGGATCGAACATTAACAAAACAAGAGCTGTAAGCTTATATGGCACTTGCATGGGTTGATATGTATTGTTTGATCAAAAGTACTTTTAAGGTTACTTTTGTGGTTCAGATGTGCACTTTAAGGGAGCTAGAGAAAAAGTATTTTATTTGTGAACTTGGCTGTAATGATGCGCACTCTAAAGGCGTAGAAAATTCATCTGTAAGAAAAACTATTGAGACTATTAAGGGAGCTAGAACTTCATTTGTAAGCAAAACCCCTGAGGCAAAAATGATAATGGGCTCATGGGGATCATGAAAAGAAAGATTGGTACTTTAAGGAATGGTCGGATTTGGCAAGTGGTGGTTTCTAAGCCAATCTTGCCGAATCTCTAATATTCCAGCCAAGTTTCATCGTCCTAGCACATATGGAAGTACCTTAAATCGCGGTCGCGGAATTCCGGCCCCCCCTCAAACTCCCCACAGTCGCCGGAGTTAATCCGGTTCTGTAAAGGACCGTTCACGCTTGTGTTGTAACATGAATAAAAATACTTCGCCTTGTACGCCTTATCCTCCTCTCCCGTTCAACTTGAAAATCAAGTTGTACGCCCACGTATGCGCAGATTATTAAAATGAAGCCTGAAGCCTGACAATGAATCCCAAGAGAACACAACCTTTGATGACTTTAGGGACAATGAACATCCTGAAATATGGTATTTTAGATCAGCCTCGACCGGTTTTGTGACAATTCAGTATAATATCTGTTGCTGCGTCTGTTGGACCAATGTAAATTTCTCGATTTAGTTTTGAGCCTACCAGGATTGCTGGAATTATTTCAGATAAGGTAAAAGCTTATAGTTGTCAAAACAAAACTAGTAGTATAGTTTAGTATGACTAACTTTCCGTTCAAAAAGTTCATTCAGTTTCAATTACATTTACATTACAAATATCTCTCCTTAAACGTTTCTCTCTTTCTTCCTTGACAGTCACGTGATGGATACGCATGCTGTGATTGGTCACGAATAACTTTTAACACACAAAATAGAACCCGTTCCTATTAATTTTTACCACAGCAAGCCTGGCAGGATGAAAGATTTACCACAGACATTCGCGGATAGCACGTATAATTCAGAAATTGTGCGCCTTAAACGTACGCTTGAACGGGGCTTAAGTGATTTATCCTGAGCATCTGTTCGTTATTCCCACAAAGTTACATCCCGATCTCACCAGTCTAGGCCGGTCACGTATTCCCCCCCCCCCAATTGTTGTCGGATCCGGTCCGGACACGACAAAGATCACCGGAGACAAGTCATCTGTTCAATTATCAAATTTCACTCAAATCCCATCAACCGTTCCAAAGTTAGGCATTACTCAATATTCCGGATTCCCCCTCCCGCTACTCCCCCCACCACTATCTGATCATGTTAATTTTTATTTATAAGTCAGTTTGATCGGGTCCCTGATACGCCTCCCAATTTTCGTCGTGAAAATCCCCAAAACCGCCATTACCGGAATTCCGGGAAACTCCCCTCCACCACCACCACAGTGTCCGGATCCAGTCCAAAGGTATAAACGATTTATCTGGAGCAGATGCTTGTTATTCCCAGCAAGTTTCACTCCGATCCCTCCATTCTAACCGTTTCTCGAGATTTCCGGTCTCCCCCCCCCAACTCCCCTCATAGCTGTCGAGTCCGATCCGGACTTCAAATGTGACATCAGAAGTATGCCATTTATTCAGTTATTAAGTGTCATTCTAATCCGATCACCCGTTCGAAAGTTACACACAACTCCAATTTTCCGGATTCCCAAGCCCTCCACTCCCCCCAGGTGGTCGGATTGGGAAACTGATTATTTCCAGGTTAATCCGATCGGGTCCCTGATGCTCCTGCCAAGTTTCATCGTCCTAGCATATCTGGAAGTACCCCAACTCGAAAAAGTGTGACAAAAACTACTTAATTTTCAGAATTCTCCGGCCCCCCCCCCCCAGATGGTCAGATCGGGAAACTGATTATTTCCAGGTTAGTTATATCGGGTCCCTGATATGCCTGCCAAGTTTCATCGTCCTAGCACATCTGGAAGAACCCTAACTCGAGAAAGTGTGACAAAAAAACTCGGACGGACCGACCGACCGACAGACGGAATTTCGATCGGTATATGGCACTTGAGCCAGAGGCTGCAAGTGCCATAAAAACAAGCAAATGAGGCTAATGAAAGATGGGGCAGAAATGGGGCAAAACCTTGCAACAAATCAGTGAAAGAATAAAACCAGATTGAACGTTTCCATGAAGCCAAGAAATTAAGTGAATGAAACAGAATACGCTTGAGAGAAACAAAGACTGACCAACAACTGGCTCTTGCAACCCACAAACAAACTATGCGGGTACGAACAGGTGCAATACAAATCCAGAACGGATCATGTGGATCACGTTACAAAGAATACACGTGTATTTTGCTGCAGTCTATAACCACGCAGTACGCGGCAGATCCTACCCAACTCAAAACCATGCGCAAGTGACAGTGGATACAGCTTCTATGCCAGAATTATAACAGATATCATATATGCAAGTCAAACGTCTTAAAGCACACCTCGCAATATTTACTGTTTATGATCCAGTATTCAAAACTATTCCGTAAAACAAGGCTATTCTTTTAACAAATTTTACACAGCTTTGGCTGTTTTTAAGCTTTTTACCAGGCCCATTGACTTCTAGCAAAAAACTCGGCCGAATAAAGATAACAGGTTTTACGCGTCGATAGCATGATACATGAACACTCGTCGAGAGCATAATGCGCATGGAAAATAGTGAACTGTGGCAAGTGCTAAGGTTAGTGAGGTGTCTTTAGCGGGTTTAAATTGTAACGTGTGAGATTTAAGTCTCCGGGCTTGAGAATTAATTAATGCAATTGCGCAAGTGGGTTGTATTGGCATTATAGGTGCGATGGGTCCTTTAAAGCACATGTCAAAGTAGATACAGTTTCTGCATCAATATTCTAGCATATCCAACTCCTTTGAAACTCTGCTAGGTTTCTCAAAGACCACTGACTGGTTTCAGCCTCTCGCCGCCTTGGTTTTGACGAGAAACTCGGCGAAACCTGCATAAAAGTATGTCTGACCAATGAGATCCATGGGAGCAATAAGACGTGCTCTGCCTCTACAAGAGCCAGACACGGCAAGTGCAAAATTCAGGCGTAGCTAAAGTGAAATCTCAGACATGAGAATGGCTGGAATGATTAGGTATGTCGAGTAACGCAGTCATTAGGGTAAAACGGGTCCTTTAACAGTGACATACTGAAGAGAGTGGCTGGTCTGGGAAGCCGCACCCCTTTCAGTGCAGTGCCACTAGGATCTTTTTGAAAATACACCTTGTTTTCTGGTTTAGGCCAAAGATGGTGCATTCCGCAGGCGCGATATCACGCCTGGCAGTGGTGACGTTTTTACTGGATTTATCTGCTTTGGTGTTTCGCCAATTTCTAATCAACCACAAAAGATAAGAGCAAAGAAAGTCAAACGACCGCGACGAAACGCTAAAGAAAACAAAGGCGAACAGGAGCTAAAAAAACGAATGTATAATAGTAGTTCCAGACGATTGGAGAAAACTTTCACCCTACATACCGAAGTTGGGCGTCACGTCTTGGGTACAAAACGAGCCTTTACTTTTCTATTCTTGTTATAGCACTCGCACCGATCGCTTTTCCGTCGGTCTGTCGTCACGTCCACTCATTACGAGTTAGTATTCTTCCAAAGCGGGCTAGAGCCTAGAAGGACGACACTTGTTTGGCGTATTAGGGACCTGATTCACTCGAAAATCCTTCACTTCCGGGGGAAGCTGGAGGGAGGTGGAATCTGGAACCACGTGACCCACATAGCATCTGAACGGGTGACCCGCTTTGGATGAAGCTTGATAGCTGGCCCCTAAGTTTTCATTTTACAAATCCTGTCCGGACGAAGCCACAGTGGCGGAGGAGGGGGGGGGGGCTCCCGGAATCTTGTGGCACATCGATGTGCCGAACTGCCGGGGTTTGAACGGAGTAGAACGGCCACAAGCCAAAGCTTGACCATTTCGAGGTTCCTTCCGGTCAGATGAGCGACAGGGTAGAGATTGCTCATACAATTCCGGGAAAACGTATCTTCACACATGTTATGACGGTGGAATTTGGCACGACTTAGGCAAGCCCATTGGATTTTTAAAACTTCGCAACGGGATATAATACGAGGCTTGCGCTTTTTTCTGCTATCACCAACTTCGCTACTTTACGGCAGGTTGGACCCATCCTGATTGAGGTTTGTGTGCCTCGATTAGTGGAGGCTTCGTGCCTTCCCCATATTGTTTCTACTCTAGTGTATGTAAACTGAGCTGTTATGCAGCAGCCCCAGTTGGCTAAATTTTTAAACTAAAAATAAATAAATAATATTAATAATGAAGTAATCATAATGAAGATGAGGAGTACAGAGATTATTTTTGCTTTGTTATCAATAATAATAATGAACAACAATAATGAGTACCGGTACGCGAATTGTGGAGGTTTTTCTATCAATAAATTTGTTACTTTACTGTAGGTTCGACCCATCATGATTGAGGTTTGTGTGCCTCGACTGGTGGGTCAGGCTTCACGCCTCCTAAATGTGTATGTAGCAACTATATTTTGAAATAAATAAATAAAATGAAAGATAACAATAATAATGAGGTAATTACAATGAAGAAGAGGAGTGTAGAGACTTGCCCATTTTTGCTTTGCTATCAATATATACTGAGTATGATTCTTGAACTTTTTTGCTATAATAATAATAAAACGGCGCTCTCAAAAGCTCAAGTGTCAATGCACCTGGTGAAGTCAGCCTGAAACAAACAAGACAATTTTTCTTCAAATCCCGTCCTGTCTGGTCAAAGTCATGGGTTAGACCCCGGGGGTCCTTACACCACCCCACGTCTCGTCTGGGCTCAATAAACACGGCCGATGGTTACTCCCTCTCCTATCCTATTCCTACCACAGCAGGATAATTGAGCAATCATACTAATCGTAGGCCAAGTTGATTGCAGATCTAATCATCCTAAAAAGTTTTTATGGTTCCAAGAATACAGGGCAATTTGACCAGAGGCAAATGGAAAATACCCGGAAAACAGAATACCACTCAGTGCTGTAGGCTAAACCCCTGGGCCGTTAAATAAAAGAGAAGAGGCACTTTTGTCAATCAGGTCGAAATTGATGATTGTTTGTTTGCCCTTAAAGTTTAACTGAAAAGCCAACTTATTTTTGTGTCATTTAACTGAACACACAGAATTATTTGGATTCTGCAAAGGGATTTTTCTATTTTCCACTATCTGCTCCAGTTATGACGTTCAGAATTTCTACGACCGTCCCCACAACGAAAATTCTACTATAACGCGGCTTTTCTGTGGGCAGTGGTGGGATTGGTGAAGATTGCTTAATGCCTGAACCCCAAAAAAAACATAAATCTTTCTCGTAAGGCATACAGCAAAAATACAAGCGCATAGAGGTACCACAAATCACACGGAAATTCCACTATTTGAAAATCGATTATTCGTGAATAGCTGAAAAACGAAGTAACGCATTTTCAGCGGGTCTTCAAGCCAATTTAAGTGAATAAGTGATGGGTAACTAGATTGTCCTATCACAGCCCTTTTCGGTTAAACTTTAAAGGAGCTGAGTGGTTTGAACGGAAAATGGGGCAGAAAACGGTCAGTCTCTAGGAATGAAAACTGTGAATAAAACTGCAACTTTTCTTTCAACATCCTAACACCAGCGAAAATTGCACACAAATAACAGAAACTGAAGTAACCCCATAGACCAACGGGTTCATTCCGTCGCAGGATTTGGAACCTGCTAGAAGATTTAGACACTCAAATATTTAGATTTTTTTGTTTACTTTTTCTCCATATGGATATTTATGAGTTTATTTATTAATACCCAAATCGCGGACACGTCGAATAGTGGGTAGCCTAACAAATGACAGTAGCCTAACATACAGTGAATAATAAATCTTGCCAAACACTTGTTTTTTTCTCTCTTTGATTTTCTCCTGTATCATCCCACGGTCATACCAAGTCCTGGGCTTAAAGTTTAACCGAAAAGGGCTGGGATAGGACGATCTAGTTACCCATCACTTATTCACTTAAGTTGGCTTGAAGACCCGCTGAAAATGCGTTACTTTGTTGTTCCGCTATTCACGAATAATCGATTTTCAAGAAGTGGAATTTCCTTGTGATTTGTGGTACTCTATGCGCTTGCATTTTTGTTGTATGCCTTACGAGAAAGATTTATGATTTTTTTTGTTCTTTACCAATCTCACCACTGCCCACTGAAAAGCCGCGTTTGTGTTGAGATTAAAATTTCTCGCGTCATAGTAGAATTTACGCTGTGGGGACGGCCGCAGATATTCTGAACGTCATAACTAGAGCAGATAGAGGAAAATGAAAAAATCCCTTTGAAGAATCCATCTTATTCAGTGTATACAATTTAATGACACATAAATAAGTTGGCTTTTCAGTTAAACTTTAACTAGCGACTTCCAGTGTGGGGGATTTGGACACTGCGAATGAGAGAATGCTTCTGAATAAACTCCGTTCATAAGCAGGCAAAATACGGACAGATTCTGACACGCCAAAAGAAGTAAGGAAATTATAATGTAGGGCAGCAAACAGGCAATGAGCCTCTAGCGTTCGTCCGAGACATTAGTTGCGTTTTTGCAGAGACCTTAGCATCTGATACCGCGGTATCTGGATCTGCTTTTTGTCGTTTTTGCACTTACCGTGGTATCTGATACTACGGTTGCTTTGCAAAAACGACAACTGCCGTATTTGCGCTTCTAGAAGTCATCCAAAAAGAAACACTGATTTCCACTCACATCACAAGTGCCAAACTTCTTTCCCACCAATTTGACAAAAACCTAGACTCGCTGGTGATGACGAAAGTGAGATGAGTGGTATCTGATATTCAGATACTAGGCTACTCATCTACCGCCCATACCGTGGTATCTGATATCCAGATACCACGGTAACTGCAAATAATGTCAGATACCCCGGTAACTTCGAAAACGACATTAGACCGTGGTATCAGATACCATGGTATCTGCAAAACTCAACTATTGTTCACTATACAGTGTACATTCGTCCTGCATAACGACTGTCGAAGAATTCATTATTCGACACAATCGACCATGCATTGCTCACTGCATCAGACGAAGAACTTATGATACAAAATAAAAATATGTTTGATGGAATGTAATACAAGGGACCTGGGACAAGGACTAGGACATATAGTCCCGTTAAATGGGGATGTGAACTATTTGTCTTCGGCGGGATCACTGTTCCTATATCCGACTTTTGTGGTGGTTTTGTTCTCGAGACCCCTTGTAGCTCAGTGGCACAGCAGCCCCAGTGTAAGCCGAAAGGCCCTGGGTTCAAATCCCGCAACAAGTAAAGCTTTTAAAGAAATAAGAAATGTAGGGAAGTTCCTCAAGTTAGCTTTTAAACACCGGAAAGATTTCTTTTGATGGGGAAGTTGTGTTTATAGTGTTAATAAAGTATTCAGAGTAAATAAAAAATATTAATAGTGTGTCTTATACGCATGTAAGATTGTTCCCTTTTTGTTTTGTTAAGTGCAAATAAATCATTCAGTTATTCATTCAGTACACTAGCTCTGCGGCGATATGCAAACCTGGTATACAAGGTCTTAGGTGAATGCACCCGCTCAGTATTTACGGAACTCGATCGCGGAATTTTGCTCGATGCAGTGGCTGAGAGACAGGGGTTCTCATCATTTTCTGTTCTTGGTATGACATAGTCGTCACCATGATCCAGGGGCAACCAGATACAGCAACAACACAGGTTTGCTGCATGGTGAAGTACACCGTCTGGCGGATGGCAACCACTTGAACGATGCATGCCACCTGATGCTTTCAAGTGGCGACTGGCTGGACAAGCTCCAAGAGCTACACATAAACAATTGGCTATTAGGTAAGGTTCAGCTGACAAGAGCAAACAAGATGGGTGAATCAGACTAAACATGCTCACTGCGCACCATTAAAATCCAAAAAATTCCTACAGATATCGAAACCATGCAGTTAAATCGGAAGCATTTTAGTAGCTGAAGTGTCTAGATCCCCTTCATCCGAGTCGCTAGTCAAACCAGGACTTGGTACGAACATGCCATCATCTTGTGGCTCGATTCGAAATCATGCGAGTCGGCAAGGTCGAAATAGATCCTAAGAAGAAAATCAGATAAAAGAAAACAGTCAGCTGTTACGTCAATAAAAAGTAAAAAAAAAAGCTGAATATATGGCAGTATTTCTTTCTTTCAATAATCTGTTTCGAGATTTTTTTTGTCATTTCTGCCTAGTAGTGAGCCAAATTTTCAAGAAGAAAAGATGTGCCCGATACGCTAGTATATTTTGCATAAACACCAAATAATTCATAAGCGGGCGAGACTGACTGACTCGTTACCATAAGGGTTGATTTATTTTTTTCTGTTGTGAATAATGTTGGCTGGTAGCAGGCCAAGACGCAGTCAAACGTTCTAACATCCATGACTCCCTCTGAAACCCGTAGGCCACATCTTTAGCGATACAGTTCAGCGTGGAATCCACACCATCATCGAAAGGGACATAACCAAATAATTCACACTGGAAGAACTTTCGACCAAAGTCTGAAATATCGACGTCTGTCAACTATTGTGCGACTGTAAATTACCAGAAACGTTAATCTGACTATTTTTGTTTGTTTGTATAATCGCATTTTTTCGTGTTTCCTTGTAAATGAGAGCTTGTGGGCTTCAAACCTTGAAGACAAAAATGAGTCTCGTATCCTATTGGCCGGTTGTGACGTTGTCGTAAGTCCTACACATAATAATGTTTGTTAACGACCCTTTCTGTTTTCGTCGGGTGGGCTTCAATTTCCCAGTTCGGGTAGAGATACCAGTCACGTAGGCCAAAGGAAACGCCACTATAAACGAATTTTCTCAGGTCGAATCGTGGTAGACTGCGCGGTTTAATCCATTTCCATGGCGCGCGCTCTACAAATTACTGACTAATGGGTCCGAAACAAGCTACACACCCCAGATCCCCAACGAATGATTGCCAGAGCAAAGAGTAAAATTGCAAGTAATCAATCAGCCTGACAACCTGTCATAATAGGGCCCACTTAGACGAGCAAATATACGTGATACGTCAAGCTGATATCAATGCTTAGTTAAGCGAAATTTATGCAGCTGCATATGAAACCCATATACGTTGGCCTACCCAATGGTGAGAACAAGAGAGAATCAACCACAGAGGTCTTGTCCTTGTGCTTACTGCTGCCTCACTTGACACATCATGCCGCGAAATTCAAAACAGCGTCGTGAGTCGAAGCGTTATTCATGTCAATTCAGCATAATGCAATTTCTGTGATTTCAAATTATCAGAACATACATCATCTTCACGAATATTTTAAATCTCTGTTCATTTTTATTTTTGTTCTTGCTCAAAATTGGTTGCTACCGAGAACAGTAATGTTTCGTGCCTGGAATCTTGGCTAATATTGACGGTGACCCACAAGCCACGAGAGAGGGTAGATTTGTGTCAAAGCTGAAGACTGAATTAGGACTAGTGTGCCCAGGTTTAGATATGGGCTTTTGCACTTTAGACGATGCACAAGAACTAGGGCACAACACAGTCCTTGTGCCTGCAAGGTAAAAAAAAAACACTCGTTTTTTCTTCCTTTACTGAGAAAAGACAGCAACAATGGACAGCGATTTTTCTGATACCTTACTGGACAATAGAGGTTCACTAGAGGTTTTGATAATCCTTCAATAGGCTCCTAAAGAATGGAACGAACAAACACAAATGATTCTTTTGTGAAGTCTGCACAATATGAAAGAACTGATGTATTCCTTTCTCATCTGTAGCCTACCTCTAAACCAATGGATCTGATGAACGAGAAAAAAATGCATATAACTTTAAGCCAACGGATCAATCAAAATAAAACGGATGAGGGCTTACAAGTGTCAGTGCAAAATAGTGATGCACCGCCTGATACGGGGCCGATTTGAACCGAACCTGCATTCCCACTATGTCTCGGTCATCTTAGGGTACTCTTCATTATCCATACTCCAGTTCAGAGCCATCATGTGGTTTAGTTCCTACTGGTCCCCAAATGATCATCACCATCATCAATGTCCAACCAAAACTCTGCTAGGATACGTGTTTGATATATTCACACATCAGAAAATGAGGTGCAAAGCTTCCTGATATGAAGTTTTGCACTACCCTTCAATTTGAATGAATGGATGAATATACTTGTTTTCACTTCTGTAGAATAGAAATAATTGGGCAAATAAATAAATTAAGAACCAAAGAAGGCTCTTTTATGTCCATTGAGTTATGGATCTATTGTACTATCTCAGTGTGATGGATGCTTATAATGAAGCAAGGTGGGACTAACAACAGGCTAATCCGCTTGAAGAAAATTTGTTTTTATTAAATACCGTGTCCGACATCGATATTTACGCCTCGATATCGATACGATTCTTACTATTTCCCAACGTGTGGACAGGGAATGAAAATCAGCAGCACCTGATGTATGACCGTGAGGACGGATTGTCGGACTGAAAGAATAAGTTTTGGGGTATATCCACGGGAAGAAGATGTTGAAATAAAGATGAAAAGTGGATTATTTTGAATTAAAGAACTTGGCAAAGTTCCTGAAGCATAGACAAAGTTTTTGTGCAGAGGTTTATACGAATTTTTGTCTTTTTCTTTTGTTTTCTGTCGTTCACTCATGGCTCGCATGGGGCACACGGTTTTTTGTTGTAATAATATTTAAAAAATTACTCAAACCGTCGAAAAGTCAGCTAGGATACTCCTCAGCGATATTTTCTTTATTTCAGGTTCGTTTCTACCAGCTACAGTCTGAACAGGATCCTTGCCAAGAAGGACCGAAATATCGCTGAAAAATATTCTAGCCGACTTGTACGTTTGAGTCCTTTTACAAATGATTCCATCAGTCAGCTTGGGCTGAAGGTATTTACTGTTGTAATAAACTTTATATCTTTCTATGACGTAATATACAAGTCTAAAAAAAAGTTCCGATAGGTGAACAGTGCTGAATTAACAAAAGCTGACATCATCACAAACACATGTTTATCGGTTCATTAAACCCACACATTAAAATGCACACCTGACGTCATCACAGTAACGCTCGATGCTGATACGTATGACAATCTGAAAAAATAAATAACCAAACTGAATAGCAGATTACATTTTTTTTTCACTGTACATAAAAAATAATGCTTTTTCCCAGAAACTCAATGAAATAACTTTCAATGGACTAGGTCTACACTCACATAACGACGAATATTGTCGACAAAATCTTTGCACTTCCTATTGTGTCGTGTACTATCTGTTTTAACGAAAGTCACCAGTATCAAGTCTTACGTACCCTAAAGTTAGATAATCAACTTAACAAAGGTAAATTGGGTGACATTGAAACGGAGTGACTTCTCTCTGAGGGGCTGTCCAATCCCGATTTTATTGTACAGCAAGTACCGGCACCGGTTGCGTATTAAAGCATTAAAATCGGCACGTTTCAAAGCGGGGTTCGCCTAATTCGAGGCCTAATTTACGGCAGGCACCTGTGATTTCGGTCGGTGCCGGGAAAGGATGTACAGCAGGTGCGGAAAAGTGGGTAGCCGCGCGCTTCTCTTCTTGTGATTTTGTTACCGTACTACGTTCTTCCTTTTGAGAGTACTTGGTATTTTTGGCACCGGCCATGACGCGTCATGAATAAACAATAACAATACCAAACACTAGCAAAGACTCGTTATAATCCATCATCATCTATCCGACAATTTTGAAAGAGTAGGCTATCCATGCCTATTTATTCTTGCTCGACGCAACAGATGTGATTCAGATTGCTCCGTAGGTGGTTTGAATGGTTTGCGCTACTCGAGGGGTTGCCCACTCACGTTTAGTGTACAGCAAGTGGCCGGTGCCCGGTCGGTGCTGGCACCAGCCAGCACGGGTTGCCACGTGTTAGAACATTAAAATCAACACGTTTAAAAAGGGGTTCGCCTAATTTATGGCCGGCACCGATGCCAGCACCGCTGGTTACGGTCGGTGCCGGGAAAGAGTGTGCAATAGGTTCCGGATAGTGGGCAATCCCTCGGTGCTACTACCTTGTAAACAAAAGTACGCTTTTTGACTTTATCTCAAATACCCAGAAAAAAAAGTTATATCCTTCTAGTTTGACAATTACGGAAAAACAATATCCGTCCGATAATGGTCGCTCAATCCTGGCAACTTTATTAATCGGAAATTTTTAAAGCATTTCAATGCCTGTTCTGATTGGTGTTTCGAAGCTCAACATAACAAACCTGCTTCAGACCGCATAATAGCGGCTACTAAGCTCACGCCATGTTTTAAACCCGTTCAACCTTCTGGCCAGCAACAAAAGCACACTTTTTGGCTTGATCTTAATTACCGAAATATTCCATTTTAATCACCGCCCGATAATATTCGTTTCTTGCAAGCAAACCTAGACAAACCTTCCTATTATCTAATCAGAGAATTTTGAGAAAAAAATCCCCACGGATTTCCATGGCCGTTCTGACCAGTACTCCGAATTTCGACAACAAATCTTCTCCCTATTGCCCAATAGGGGCTACTAGGTTTACGCCTTGTATCACTGGCACGCAACAAGAACAAAAGCCCACTCTTGGGCGTTATCTTAATTGCCCACAAAACAACCATTAAATCACTCAGTTTGGCACCACGTAAAAACAATCCAGAAGAAAACAAGAGAGCTTTCATACACTTAATGAAGGCCAAAAGCAGACAGAAACATTAGTGCGGGGCGATATATTTTCCTACATTTCAGCCTTTATCCCTCAGAATGGGGAAGATTTAATTTCCACGCCTGTTCTGACCGTTGTCTCGGAGCTCGAAGTAGTCTGTTTCACACTAATTAATAGCGGCTTCTTGGTTTACGCCTTGTATAACATCCGTTAAGCCTTCTGCCCCCCCCCCCAAAAAAAAAGTTTTGGCTTTATCTTAATTACCCACTAAACAACCGTTAAATCTCTCAGTTTGCTGCCACGGAAAAACAATCCAAAAACTAACAGAACATTAATAAAAATTTCTCAAGGGGGAAAACAAACAGAAACAATGGACCGGGCCGATATATTTCCAACGCTTAGCTTCTCTGCAGACTAGAATGGGGGGGGGGAGTTCGAAGAATTTCACTGCCTGTTATGACTGGTTTTTCGGAGCTTCAATCAATAGCGGCTACTAGGTTTACGCCTTGTATTACATCCGTTCAACCTTCTGGCCAGCAACAAAAACACACTTTTTGGCTTATCTTAATTACCCACAAACAAACATTAAATCACTCAGTTTGGCACCACCGAAAAACAATCCACAGGAGAACAATAGCGCATTCATAAAGTTTTTCGACGCCGAAAAACAGACAGAAACAATGGACCGGGTCGATAGATTTTCCAACGCTTCAGCTGTTATTTCTGAGACTTCTGGGGGAACCACAAAAAAGGCAACAAGTGATAACGAACAAGAAACTGGATGAATCGTGCTGATTCGCCAAAAAGTTGGAGGGAAGCCACGACGTTGCTTGTTATTGTCCGTGTCTGAGAGTGTTTTTGAAAAATTATAAACAAAGATCATACTGATTTGTGCCTTTGTGGTTAGACTGAAACATGTTCCCACTTCTTTTTGAGTGTCATATTTTTGTTCGTGAACTTCTGGATCTGATGTTACCTTTTTCATTTGATCATGACTTAGTTTTCAGATTTAGGTTTTTAGATTTTAGATTTAGGCAGATTATCTTAGACAAACTAAACGCCTAGATTTTGGTAAATAGTTTTACTTTTAAAATGTGTAGTTGATTGTCTAATTGTTGATAAACGGAATTATCGAGCATAGTATTTAGTTTAATTTATGTTAGATATTTTATTTCCCGTCCAGACTGTGTGTAAAAAGTGACCTGTAGTTCACTTTATATGTTTTAGTTTTGTCACTTAGTAGCTCTGAAATGCCGCAAGGTTTAACCGCGAAACAAATTCATCTGTAACCACTGGCAATAAACAGGAGGCTATAACTTACAACGTCAAAAAATGGTGAACGTATCTTGTGAATGAACGGACACATAAAACACAGGCTTCTCAATCAGTCAATTAGGTGGCTCGGTCGCAACTGTGAGTCACTTCATGTCATAGCTCTCGCCCTATTTTTGGGATCCCAAAACATAAGTGGAGGGATACCTATGACATCGCAAAAGTTGTCCGTCTGTCCGTTTGTGAGCACGATAACTCTCGAAGGGAGCAAGAACCGGACACAAAATTTGTCGACCAATTTTCGGCTACCCCTTTTCTTCAAATTAGTATAGCTCTGCGCGGGATTAGTATAGCTCTGCGCAGAGCTAACGTAAGAGAGAGAGAGCTAGTGCGATACAGGTCGAAGGGGTTGATATATGGGAAAAGAGTAGGTGGTTGCGGGCTATATAACAGTTGGAAAGTTTAGAGAGGTTTACAACTTCAGTAGTAGGGTACACACTGAAACCAAAAATAGGCCGATCCCAATTGTGAGACAAGTAGGGGACTTCTAATGGTCTCATGGTCTAATAATAGGCAGTTAGACCACAATCATCTTCGGCAATGAGGGGTTGGCAGTTTTGTCTCTTGGTGTACCTATAATTTGTTTCCTGTGCTTTATATGGAGCCTAGAAGGGCTTTGCGAGGGGCTTGAAACTTTAAAATTTGATCTATGAATCTATCAACATCATATATTAGATTTGGGATCCCACCGACACCTTTGGTCTTTTTTTTCTGGGTGTTTACCAGGTAAAAGCGGGGGTATGATTATCCACGACAGGCATGCTTTACTGACAGACAGTAGAAGTATGTCACTTCGAACGGCTAACTTTACGAATTCACAGGTATATCGTCGCTACGTTTAGGGATACCAAAAATCAAGAAATAATGAACATAACAGTGTCTCTATGTCACAAGAAAGCTTGAATACTTGGCCTTAGCTGATATTATGTTCTCAATTTCTATTTCTATTTGACTGTTGCTGAGACGAAAAGCAAAACCCTGATGGTCCAAAAAAATGGAGAAGGGTTCAAAGAAGCACAAATCTACTGTATATTTGATCACACTCTGACCAACACCTCGCTCACTATCACCTCGTTGCCCAGTAGTCTAATAAATAAGAGACCCATCAGACGGTAACATGATACGACGATGATAGCCTACTAACAGCCGTGTCCGAAATCGTCTCCACATGCACTTGGGTCTTGGAACGCCAAATCATGAAAACCCGATAATTCATGGCATCATAAGCGACGAGAAGAGGAAGAAAAGTTGCTACCGAGGTTGCTATACCAGGCTTAAGAAAAAAATATCTACTACTCGGGCAGGGTTTGAACCTGCGACCGATAGGATTCGAACTACAAGCCGTTTGACTTATACACTTTTACATTCGGTGATATTCAGAAGATACGACATTATTTATTTCTTTTTCTTTCTTTCTTTATTCCATGTAATTTGTTTTCGTTGATGTGTTAGGGTTATTTAGTCCCTTGCCTGTTAGTCTCTGGGCACTGAAAATGTTTTATTTTTGAATCTCGGTTGGAATAACCCATTTTTTAACTTCAAGTGTCATTTAGGGATAATTTAATAGTAACTGTTAACCCTTGTTAGACCCCATCAACTGACTGATCAAAACTTAGCTAGTGTCCGTTTCAAAAAGGATCGATCAATATTAATCTCTATCCTCGATGATGTGTAACCATATGCTAATAGGATACTTGTATTACAAAGAAGGGATTTGGAGGTTGCAACCCTGGACTCCTGTTGGAGGTTTAACTACGAGACAATGTTCCACATACATCTTGGACACTTGGTGGTAGCAAGACAGTCCAAACAGAAACTATCCATTGCACTGGTATATGGTAAATATGGCCATATCCCGTCTGAAGTGCTCAAGACATTGCCAGTCTAATGGGAACCCACATTCAAAAGGGGGATTCTTTTCACGATCAGGTCTTCTTTTTTTATTGATTACTTATTCTTAGGATCAATATTAAATTTGCAATAAGGGCAATTGTAAGCCAAATAATGCATGCTTAAAGTTTAACTGAAAAGCCAACTTTGACGCGGGAAATTTAATCTCAACACAAATGCGGCTTTTCAGTGGGCAGTGGTGAGATTGGTGACGATTGCTTAGTGCCTGAACAAAAAAAAATGATAAATCTTTCTCGTAAGGCATACAACAAAAATACAAGCGCATAGACGAACCACAAATCACAAGGAAATATTTGAAAATCGGTTATTCGTGAATTGCGGAACAACGAAGTAACTCATTTTCAGCGGGTCTTCAAGCCAATTTAAGTGAATAAGTCACGGGTAACTAGACTGTCCTATCGTAGCCCTTTTCTGTTAAACTTTAAACAAATCTCATAAATAAGAGGCAAAGCTCAAACTGAAATTTGTACGCCGTTGAAAAATCAGAAATTATAAGGGCATTATATTAAATACGCGAAGTTTCTCCACCCGTCCACCCATCGGACGAAGAATGGGGAGCTTAGAGAAATGCACGCTGCTATATTCTTGAAGAAGCAGATACGCTCAGTTGCCAGAAAAAAATCCATTACCCAAGGAATTAACCACTCCCGGCACCACCTGTACACTCTTTCCCGGCACCGGGCAAAAGCGAGCGATGTCGGCAATAAATTAGGCGATTCATCTTTCAAGCGCTTATAAACATGCTGATTTTGAAGTTACAACCCGTGGGGATGACTCGGGATGGTGCTGTTGTTCTAGTATGTTTCCCTTTATTTTTGGATTGGAAGATTCCATAGCTCTAAATAGGTCACGAAGTCGAGAGGTCACGCACCGGACAATCCCCAAAACTGGATGAACCACCGGGGCTCGGGCATCGGATGCCAATCGATCGGACGTCAAAGCACATGCTGCACGTAAAACGTCGAGTGGTAAGCCCCTCGTATAATGAATCGCGAGCATATTCATATCGTCCTGTCTGCTCAAGTCACTACATTCTTGCAAGACATAAAATGAGCAAACATTCAACTGGGCTTTCCAGCAGGAAGTATATTGACGCAATGAGATAATTAAAATGCATCCCACATTCGGAAGAAAACGTGCTTCACAATCGGTTGTAAAATCCGGTAGAAAAAAGGGTGCCGTTTGACTACTAAATCCAGCAGGCTATCTTATGGATAAAGCAAGCTGGAGGAACGAGCGCTGTCTAGAGACGTGATAGAATAGAATAGAATAGAATAGTGTTTATTTAGCCTCGAATGGGCCATACACAGACTTTTACATACACGACATACAAAACATTGATCCATCCATTAACACATTAATTTTAACACATTAATCCTTCCAAATGTCTTCCAATAAATTTTTATATGGTTTATCGTCGCGGGCTCAGGGGAAGGTCGTGCGAGGGTCTTATCACTCCCAGGGACCGGATGTTACACTCGGATAAAAAGACAGACGGAAAACTGACCGGCCAACGGTTGTGGGATACACCATAACTGGAGTGTTTAACTCCTCCGTGGGCACCGGCTGGATACCGGGCACTTACTGTACGGTACATCCCTTTTGGGAGTTAGTAACCCCTCGTCACCGACCAGCTGGGGAACTTTCACACAGGAATTTCGTTGGGGGTGCTGGTGGTAAAGAAGGTACTTGGATGGTGGATGGAGGGTTCTAAGGTATTGGGGCATTTTCAATCGGGGTTATTTTGAGGTATGGTAGAAGATTACTGATAATAAACGTACTGAAGGTAGTAAATACTATGTAAACCTCGATGTAAACACAGCTGTTTAAATCGAATTTACAAAAGTGCGAATAAAAAAGAAAAAAGAAGTGACTGGTGTCTTATACAATTTCTAGGGACGAAGCATGTTTGCAAATGCAAATGAGTACTCTCTACTTCGAGGCTACTAAACCATACGGTGACTGGTATCCGGTTGTAACTAGCTGCTAAACCACTTGACAAACCCCTGACAAATAGACCAAGTCCGCAAAATTTTTCAAGGCGAGCAAACAGGTCCAAAAGTCGTTAGCACCTCCAGAAGCATGAATGGTTCAAACAAGTTCAAACAAGTCTAATCAGGAAATTTAGGTTTCCAACAGAGACGCTAATCTTTTAGGGCAGCTAAAGAAATAAACAAGGCCTATCGATCGCCCAAGAGGGAGCTACAAAGGGATCCAGATGGACTAAAATACCATTAACAAAGCTACAGGACAGGAAATGTTCGAACAAATCTGTAAAATTCTATTTCGAAAAAAATTCAACACGACAATACAAGGACAAATAATATGAATATGATTTCGATTAGGATGGATGATATCAAACTTCAAGCTCAGGACGAGGCAATTAATAATTGGGAAGGATGCGTGGTTGAGTTGAGGGTTGAGAGATAAAGAGTTTAGAAGTAGTGAATATAAGTAGTTGGTTACAAACATATGCTCTATCAATATTTATTTTTGTCTAGCGCAGGTGGCTTCTTGTCACCTTTTAAGGCAGAATGCTGATATTTCTGTCTACTACAAACGAATTTGTTTTTGGTTTCATACCAAAATAAATATCGTATCCGTAACGGGCCAATTGCATTTAATATTCGGGCTTTGGTTGTTGAATCACGACTTGACTGATCACAGACAAACAAGCGAAGAATGTAGGAACATTCACGCTAATAATTGCGATTACATTAAAACAGGTTGATGTGCAGCGAATTTCGAAACTTGCGTATGATTACACTCTCCACAAGACCAGAGACACGGACAGGACAGCGACAGCGAGGAAAGCCTGAGGACTGGTAGGGACACGGCAAAGACGGTGCTGAAATTGTGCTTTTTCGAAAAAAAAGAGGACGGTCAGACAAAAACCGCTGTTCATTGTTGCTGTCTTGTTCAGCAAAGGAAGAAAAACGAGTTGTTTTCTTTTACATTATAGGCACAAGGACACAAGGACCAAGTTCTTGTGCAGACTTCCTAACCCAATCGTCAGCTTCTGCTTGACACAAAACTACTATCTCTCATGGGGCACTATCAATACCAGCCAAGATTTGGCATTAAACAATCTTGCGCTACATTACCAATTTCTAGCAAGAACATAAATAAAAATAAAATTAGACACGGAAAATACTCGCAGGACGAACTCACTGCATGCTGATAGTTAAAACATTACATTTCTAATTACTCGACGACGGTTTATAAACATCATGGAAGGAAAATCAGAAATATCGGCGTCACCGAACGCATCCAGGTAGTGAGCAAAGGGGTTAGCTACTCTAGTAGTAACCTCAACAAGTGAATGTAGGTGCAATTCTTTCAGCTTTTATGCCACTTTTCGTGGGATGAAAATGTTGCTGGTACCGCATCCAGAGGGTTGTTTAAGAAAATAGATTCTTTTGAGACCCTCTACAAATGAACCTGTAAGTATTCTTCATGCTTTTCTTAGGCCTACTATTCGTAGATTTTCCTATTGGCTGTCGCCGTCTGAAGCCAAAAATAAACAAGTGAGAACGCAAATCCAAACAACCAAACCAAACAATCAACAAAACGCGAAAACAAAATCTTGCCAACGACACAATCGTAGAGCAACAAGACCAAAGGTTTCGATGGGATCCCAAAAATTTAATATCTGATCCAGACAACTAGGTCTTGTCTTCACCAGATCCAGTGTTCGCCAGGCTAACCATCTGAGAAGACCAAGTTCAGATATATCTGTATAAGCCATATCTATTTTGACGATAGGCTACTGATCTAAACTTCCTGCTTTACTTCTGCCAAATTTCCGGTTACGGCCGAATTCCGAGCGAACTACTTGTCCAGCAAAAAAAAAGATAGTTCAGAAACGAATTCAGCGTATCTCCTTATCCCTATAAAGAACATCTAATCAACTTCAAATAAAACTTTAACTTATAAAAAAAAATCCGGTTTCAACCGCATTCCGGACGAACTAACCGGGTAAAAAAATTATTGTCATATACAGATTCAGCGTCTCTTCTTACCCTTAAATCTGCGATCTAATCAACTTCAAATACAAATTTTGCTTTTAAAAAATTTTCCGGTTTCGGCCAGATTCCGGGCGAACTACTTGTCCGCCGAGAAAATGGTTTTCATCACCATACTGTTCAGCATGTTTTCTTACCTTTAAATCGAACATCTAATCAACTTCAAATAAAACTTTTGCTTTTAACAAATTTTCCGGTTTTGGCCGGATTCCGGGCGAACTACTTGTCCGGCGAGAAAATGGTTTTCACCATCGTGTTCAGCATGTCATCTTACCCCTATATCGAACATCTAATCAACTTCAAATAAAACTTTTACTTTTAACAAACTTTCCGGTTTTGGCCGGATTCCGGGCGAACTACTTGTCCGGCGAGAAAATGGTTTTCACCATCGTGTTCAGCATGTCTTCTTACCCCATAATCGACAATCACATTAGCTGTTTAAAAATATTTTGCTTGCCCCTTAATTTGAACCCCCTCCCCCACCCCTAAATGTAAGGCTACAAAGCCCATCTACGAACTCGACCTTACTCTTGACCCAAAGAATCCTCACACCAAGTTTCATCAAAATATCTCACTCCCTTCGAGAGTTATCGTGCTTACAGACGGACGGACGGACGGACAGACGCACAGACGGACAACTTTTGCGATGTCATAGGTATCCCTCACTTACGTTTTGGGATCCCAAAAACAGAAGTCGTGTCTAAAACGGAATCTAAATACTAGCTTTTACCCCAGCAATTTCTAAAATTAACTCCTTAAAACTACCGGTTCGACGTAGCTAGACACAATTTGTTTATTATGTTTAGATTTTTAATTGCGGACCACATATGACCGTGCCAAGAATGGAAGAAATAAAGTCGCTTTCATCAGATTCGTCCCTTCGGCACCACCAAAAGTAATTCGCAGTCAGCTCGGTCTGAAGAAACACTTGTAAAATCAAACAAGCGACGGCGCCCTAGCCGAAGCTCCCTCCTTTCAATCCAGCTCGTTAACGTCAAAAATACATAGTAAAACACACTGTAATTTCCACGGCTTGCAAAAACGCGAAAAGAAGTGGCCAGACAAACGTACAGTCAAGCGAAGATCCGAAGTTAAGGAAAAAATCGACAACCAACGACGACACAACAGACAAGTAATAACCGAGGAGAGGACAACTAAGCAGCTGACAGAATAAAAAAAAATCCTCAGTCATAATTAGTAACACCGAACAGGAAGAGATTGACAAGGGACCGTTAATTGTAAAGATACCAACGAGGAATGACCGATGGCTCAAAATCAGCCTTCTGTGCAGACAATCTAACAAGACAGTCAATGGTTATCATCAAGAATCCCAAAACTCTAGTGACGGCAGCATCATCGGAACTGACCCAGCGGTCGGACAATCAAATATCCAAGGATACATATAGGAGGATACAAAAGACCCGTAGGAACCTTTCCTACAGGAGAAACGCAACCTCACGATTTGACGAGTAACTGGTTATTTTTATTGCTTGCTCCACCAGGACGAAATACAAGCCAGTGGCCTATCGACGAGCTTCCAGGCCCGCCTATGCTTGCAATTAATTGTTACAGTCACGTCGCAGAGAACAACTGCGTGATCTAGGCATCCTTATAAACATGCATGTTGTCCTTATCCTACCAAAATATTAAGCTGTTGATGAATAAAGATAAATCCAAATCTTACCTCCATTGATTAGTAGAAAGACGAGTTTCCTTCACTAGATTCCGTTTGAAAAAGCTATCCTCTAAATATGTGGCACCAATTGAACAATGAATCACAAATGCACAGGTCAAGGCATCTTCGCTATAACACAGTACAACAGCAATAGTTTCCCTTCCGTCTGGCAGGGTTGCAGTTCATTTCACGAACGATTTCAGCAAAGACCTCATTCACGTTCATTCGATTTCGAGCCGAGGCTTCCACAAAAGGGCAACCCCAGGCTTCGGCTAAGTGCAACCCCTCCATCGTTGCCACCTCCCTCTGGTGTTCCAGGTCAACTTTGTTCCCGACTAGTAGGATGGGCACTCGGTCCGTCCCTTTCACTCGAGTTATCTGAAACGGTAACACATGAGGTAACGTTTACTCAAAACAAGAAGTCAATCTCGACACACTCCCTGGTGAAAGTACACCTTGGTTACATTATATAGGCTACCCCCCCCCCCCCCAGGGTTCCTGACTAGCAGGATAAAAGGTTGAAAGTTGGTTGATCATAGAGACCAAGGTTCATTTTTCTAGCTTGAACCTGAAGAGGACCCTTGCCGACAAAGGCCGAAATACTGCTAGAATAAATTTCAGCTAACTTATTCGTTTAATGCACTCAAGTATGGTGAACAAACAGTTAACAAATATGATTTACAAACTGTAGCTATCCTTTGCCATTGGTAACTCCTACTTAGCACTGCACCGCTACAGACAGGTCCTTAGGTTAGAGTACCCTAGAGTTCATTTCAGTGTACAAATTTGTTTGTGTTTAAACACACTGAACTGAACTTGAACCATACAAAATGCTTCGATGAGCATTAGGTTCAGTAGCATGAATTTCACATCATTTTGGGATGGTGATTCGTAGATGGTTCGGCTGGAATTCTTTCTGAGTAGGCTACTTTTGGCAGTTTTCAATGTAATTCTGACTGGTTTTTAGCCATTTTCAATGAAACTTTTTCTTGGATGATTGATAACTGGACTTCTTTTGTTAATTTCCGTTCCTATAAACACAAACTGATGAAATTAAGAATTTAGGAGGAGGTCAAAACATTCCCGTTGTTACTAATATTAGTAAGGATCTCTAGAAAATATGAGGGAAGAGGAAGAATATAGTAAGGGGAGGAAATCCTTAGCTCATATTAGCTGAAATTGTATACAAGGTAACATACCTGTTCTCTCATTGTTCTAATATCCTGAAATGTTTGATGGTTTGTAATGCTATACACTATTACAAAGCCCTGGCCATTTCGTATATACAAGTCTCTCATCGAAGCAAACTGTTCTGTTCCAGCTGTATCCAGAATTTCCAGTACACACGGTGAGTTGTCCACTTCAATTTCTTTTCTGTAGAAGTCTTCAATTGTAGGATCATATTTTTCCATGAAACACCCAGTCACAAACTGAACTGTCAATGCAGATTTTCCAACACCCCCCGACCCAAGAACTACCACTTTGAATTCTCTCATGTTGATTATGTAGGGTTTGCTTTCTGAAAAAGAAAAGATCGGCTTACTAAAGGCTGCAAGGTTAAATTGATGAAAAGCTAAACAAACAGGGATCTATGTTTTTTCTGGTCAGATCAATTTTTTAGCCTTTGACAACAGGTTGCAGGACCTATGAGAAAGTTTATAGCATTTCAATAAATGTTTATTCTTCCTTCTGCTTGTTCAAGCCTTTCCGGAGTGGACAGGCAAAAGCAGACAACACAACTGTTAAAGGGTCCATTGCAGCCTACTATAAATTCCTGATTTTTTGATGCTTTAAGTTGTGCCATAATAGCATATATAGCATTTGGCATACCCTATGCCTGACGCTGGATACACTATGCCAAATGCTGGATACTCTAACCCAATAAAATACTGATTATTTGAGCGAAGCTGCAAAATCAAGAATATTTTGTAATGGAGGCCAGAGTCAGGGTTAACATTTGGCATAGGGCATGAAAAATCAGGGGTTTGTGGTAGTCTGAACCTCTGACATCTATAAAATCAATGCAGCATGCTTCCTTATTCTTTTCCAAATTTATTTACCTAGTTAGAGCCTGAAGAGGACCCTTGCCACGAAGGGCCAAAAAATAGCTAGAACAAATCTGAGCTGACATCTGTTTAGTACCGTCAGATATGATTTGCAGTCAGCATAGGCTAAAGGAATAACTGTAAAAAAAAATCTCCGAGTAAGGATTAAAGTTAACTGCAGTATTTGCTACTGGGATTAATCTTATCTCTACTGAGATAAGATTAATATTAATTAGAGATAAGATAATCATTGTCGAGACAAGATTAGTCCCAGTAGCAAATACTGCAAGATTTTTTTTGTACAGTGTACTCGGAGGTATTTTAGGAAAAAACTGCTATAAAATAAATTAAATCTCAAGAAGGCTAGGCTGGGCTAGGCCATGAATGAACCTAAAACATGAATGAATTCCCCTTTTTCCCAGGAAATGGATAGGTAAACCAATAAGAAAAAGTGGTCTTCATTAAAGGCTAAATTTCTTGGAAGTTCTCTAATATTTTTAAAATTGGAAAAAGAGGTTAGATAAAACATAAGTTGCGTTCTTTTTCGTCGTTCCTCTTCCTTAACTGAACTAAGCTAGTTCTTAGTTTTACTCTTATAAGGCCTTTTATTTGTCCATCCAGTTGGTAGGTAAAACTAAGATGTAGAACGGAGATTAAAGCTCAGTTCTCCATCCACTGGAAGACAGTTGGATGACGTTTGGATGGCGATTAAAAAAACGCCTTATAAGCGAAAAGTAAAACCATGGTTTTACTCGCGAACGCCTTATTTGTAAAACTAAGAACTGGATGGGCTTTGGATGAGGAAAACGAACGCAACTATAAGATCAAGTATCTTGTGGTCTAGGAGAGGAAGAAGGCCCTATTTAGGTATGTAATCAATCTCAGTTCAACCAAATATCATGGGGGTGCCATGCTAGTACCACGCCCATGCTCCAGGGCATGGTGCCCCAACGTATGGGCACCATACCCATACCTTAGGGCATGCCCTGACGTTGGGGCACCATGCCCAAAAATTGAGGATTTGTGCTTGACTGGTACAAACCTGCAACATGTGTTGTGAATTGCATATATTATAGTAGGATAAGTGTTAAATAATTTAAAAAAAAAGTGAGCATCACCAAGGAAGGAATAAAGAAAGGAAAGGAGAGTGGAAATTGGATTGAGCCATTATACTCCGTACGACGTCTCTGTCCAGCCCCCAAAACCTTAGTCTTACCTTAGAAAGTTTGACAAGGCCAGACGGCCGCAGTTTAAGATTATTATTGCGACGAGGCGAGAAAGCCGCATTTTGACAAAAGAAGTGAACAAAGTTTTAGAGGATATGCACGTATACAGGCGATTGATTTGCCCAAACGTCAACCTTCAAACAACAACAACAGTAAGAAGTATTCAGTAACAACACACTCACCTGTTGAGCCAAGCCGTTTAAATTGAGTCCAGAGATAATTTACATCACCACAATAAATGTTTCCAGTTCCTTCCAGCAAACTTGACAGGTACAGGCAAAATCAGGAAAAACTACAAACATTCACTGACCAACCTTCCCTTTTTTCTTTGTAACTTATCTGCTTTTCTTCTCACGCCACACGGAGGATAATTGAGATTTGAGACCCAACAGGAGCGGACAGCTGATGAGGAGAAGCTGAGAGGTTGACACGAAAGCCATCTGTTAGATTAACAATAAATCAGGAAGGTAACACTCGGAGGAATAGATGGCGCGGGGGTTCCAATCTTAATTTTCTTAATTACCTTAAATTGCACTTCGGAGCAATCTAAGATATAATCCTGATGCGATGCTCCTACGGGTGTTGATTCTCGTAACTGGTTTCGCCTAGTTGTTGGTACTGGATTCCGGCGCATCCCAGTACAGCTTCCAGGGTTTTGTGTCCCATTCCTTGTCCACAGACCGTTTGAAGGCATCTACGGTCTTGGATGTACAGACTCCTCTGACAGCTCGTTCCAAAGTGAGATGACTCGGTTCCGGAAGAAATGACTCCGGGTTCTTGTTTTCGAGAATGGCTTCTCCAGACGTCTTGAGTGCCCGCGGGAATTTGTTGGAATTGTTGGTAAAACTGGGATTTTATGAGTTAACGCAAGGCTCAATCTTCCAGGTTTCTCTTTCAGATTCCATATACAAATATGTCGGCTATTTATATTTTAATTTCTTAGATATACATTTTCTTAGAAATGGATCTGCAAGGTGAAGTCAGGTTAAACCAGTTGGACACGTCTAGAAGTCCGAGGATGTTCGATGGTTTAGATTCCACATTATTTCAACCCTAATAACACTAGGCTAACCTGCAAACATTACTCTTACGAAGAAATAACGCATGTGACACGAAAATAAAAAGAATAAAGGACACCTGAGTGAAGAGTACCAAGTATCATCCCTATCTGTATGACTTCCATTAACATTGCCTGCAGAAAACCCAATCCAAATACGAAATAGTGTTTCCAAGCTATGATTTTTGCTCCATTTTGCAGCTGTCCTTATTTCAGTACCGAACAATTTTAGAGATGAACAGATGTCTCCAATCAACCCTTCTTCTGGAATATTTTTTAACCAGTTAAAGGAACAGTAAACTTGACTACGCAACTTTCGGTCATCGAATCGCCCGGGGGGGCTTGGATAAATATACAGGGTCTTATTGTCGACAGGCCCCCCCCTTCTTTGTCATCTCTAACTGTCTCGAACCCCCTCCTTAGTGTTCCTAAAGCTAGCTGGCAGGCCCTTGCCCCTTATGCACTCATGTACTGTAAGAGTTCGACTTTTTACATGTAGACTACAGAGTAACGACCTCCCCGACTAGACGGCCGGGGTTCGATTCCTAGTCGCAGCACACAAACCTTTTGCTCAAAAGTCGAATTCTCGGAAACTGCCCGGAAACTGCAATGGTCGTAACGAGAATTTTTCTTACTCTCAATATCGACTCAGGGTACATTCTTGATTTGTTAGCTAGCTCCCCGAGTCAAGTTTGAGTCAAGTTTTCTGTTCCTTTAAGCCCAAACGTATATCTAGAAGATTCCAATACGACCCGGCCAGCGCTGTACAAGATTTGAATGAATTGCGCTTTTTGTCTTGGAGTCTGCATGTGCAAACCTCCAGAAACGAACATCCCTATTTTGAAAACGTCATGCTCAGGAGAAGAATGCTCTCCGTGGCCATGTCTGTAAATGCATTCTCCATGGTGTGTTCAAGTATGGTTTCATTGTTCAGTGTCCTTTAAGAAGAGTTAAATTGCCTCCGATGATGTTGTTGGCAGAGGAAGAAGTTTGGTCATTCTTGCTCGCCTAGAGAATGTGTAGAATAGTCTAAATATTGCTTCGGCCCAAGCTGACTGCGAATCCTATTTGACAGTGCAAAACGGATACGTCAGCTGAATTTTTCCGGGTATGAATCGTCGAGAAGAAGCTGGAACCCGATAACAAAGCAAGGGCTTTATTTCTTAAAGGACCCCTCTTGCTTATTCTGCTTTTTATAATAAACCTAGCTCCCGTACAGAATTATAAGCTTCTAAAATCCCCACCTTTCTCCATTGTTATGTTTTGTGCCTACGAAATTTTTGCGCTTTTTTGGCCTTGCCGAGTTTTGCTCGTCACACAACGAAACGTTTGCTGGGATCATCAACGTCTGCTGACAACTCTTTCACACGAGAAGCTTTTGTTTATTACTTCTTTTATTTGCTAGTTTTCACACTTTTGAACCACGGCGCGATCAGTTTTCAAATGTTTTGCGCCCAGCCGCCGCGTCGGAGAGCAGGAAGGCTGGACATAGTCGACAGGCGCTAACAAGACAATCGCAAATTTCAGATGGAAAGTAATGGTACTTTCGAAAATGTTTTTTTTCTGATCCATTTCATAGGGAGAAGATTATTTCTAGTAAGAGTTGTGCTTTAAAGGAACAGAAAACTTGATTCAAACTTGACTCGGGGAGCTAGCTAACATATTAAGAATGTACCCTGAGTCGATATTGAGAGTAAGAAAAATTCTCGTTACGACCATTGCAGTTTCCGGGCAGTTTCCGACGATTCTACTTTTGAGTTAGTAGAAAAAAAAAGCAAAAGGTGTGTGTGCCGCGACTAGGAACACAGGCCGTCTTGTCGGGGAGGTCGTTTGTCTGTAGTCTACACGTAAAAAGGCGAACTTTTACAGTACATAAGTGCATAATTACAGTGCATAAGGGGCAAGGGCCTGCCAGCTAGCTTTGGGAACACTAAGGAGGGGGTTCGAGACGGTTCGAGATAACAAAGAAGGGGGGGCCGGTCGACAATAAGACCCTGTATATTTATCTAAGCCCCCCCCCCCCCGGGAGACTCGATGGCCGAAAGTTGCGTAGTCAATGTTCCTTTAAGAAACTCACGACTCATAAAATGAACCTGTAATACCTGCCTCTGAGAACCCCTTCTCCTTGGTAAATTTATTTACAAAAAATAATTAAAAAGGTAAAGCAACTAAATGAGATCAGCAGGATCTCCTGACGCTATGACGATACTCTCATCCATCTGCAAAGAAATACACTTGAATTAGAAAAACAAAACCCCTTGCTATTGCGGCATTTTGGTGCCAAACGTCGATACATAACCCATCGTATGCAGACACCATGAGCGTGTTCCACCCTACTTACCGTAGTTACTACGCATGACGTCACGAATTTTGGCTATTTTGAGCGTGTTCCACCCCTCTACCAATAGTAACTATTAGTTACTATTTCCGTTCCAACCTCACGAAAAGTTACTACGCTGACCGTTCCAACCTTCTCAAAATAGTAACTAATAGTAACTATTTGCTTACCACGCTCGGGAGCGTAGTAAGCGTAGTAACTACGCATATCTGTAACGTGATTGGTCGGATCAGCCCGCGGCCTGATATTTGACCGAAAAAATAAAAAAGTGTTCCAGCCTAGCGTAGTAACTACGGTGACTAGCATTGTAACTACGGTATGTAGGGTGGAACACGCTCTTTGCGTCAAGGCTGGAACGCTTTTTTAAATTTTCGGTAAAACATCGCTCCACGGAGTAATCCAGCCAATCACGTTACAGAGATCCGTAGTTACCACGCTTACTACGCTCCCGAGCATGGTAAGCAATAGTTACTATTTCGAGAAGGTTGGAACGGTCAGCGTAGTAACTTTTCGTTAGGCTGGAACGGAAATAGTAACTAATAGTAGAGGGGTGGAACACGTTCCATACATCATGTGAAGACAATGACAGAGCGCAATGTTCGCAGCTTTAAAGCACCCACGATATCATTTTTTTTTCTTGGCCTGATTTATACTTACCTTTGTGACAACCTTCACATGAAAGCCGCTAGTTCATACAAATAATGCACTTCTCAGTAAAACGGAGGGTTTTCGCGAGCTGAAAAGCAAAATTAGAATCACTTTCCAATGGTTTTCTCGCTGCTTCAGAAAGTTGCCGAACTTTCCGCCCGGTTTTCGCGCTTTGGAAACCGCAGCAGCATTCTCGGAAAGTCATTCCAGAAATTTAGTGGGAAGCTCCGTGAAAGTTGAAAGCTTCGGCAAGAATTCCGAAAGCATGGAAAAAATACGGCAAGCGTTCCCTGCGATTTCGGCTTTCCTTATGTTTTCGCGATCAGTCGAGAGGAAAAGTGATTCCGGGACCTCGCGAAAACCCTCTTAAAAGCCTAAGGCGTATTCTCGCCGTTCCCCGAGGACTCCACTTGAAGAGTCCCCGCGTTTTTGTTTGTCCCGGGGACTCACTCCCCGTATTCTCGCGAGTCCCCACGGACAAATTAACTACAAACATTCAGGATAAACAAAACCAAAAATAAAGTGGATCCAGATAAATTTCGTCAACTGCATGTTTTTTGTCGGACAAAATCAATTTAAGAAGCATTCCCCGTGTTCTCGCTGTTTTCCGTACGCGGAGTCCGCGTGGAGTGACTCCCTCTATTCTCGCCGCTCCCTTCAATTCCCCGAGGAGTCCTCGGGGAACGGCGAGAATACGCCTATAGAGGGCTCACAAGTGCTCTGAAAACTCGGTCATTCCACTGTGGCAATGTTTACAAAACGTTCAGTAGAGGCGGAAATTCCTGGCACTACTGAATCTGAGCAAGAAGGAATGGACGGAAACATGGCCGTATTTGTTTTCCTAGCAAGAATTTTGTCTGGAAAGTCCGTGTCAGCACAGTTTCAAAACTGATAACCTGAACGGTCAGAATTATTGTGCACTTGTTTCATTTTCGTTTTCTACATAAAGTGGTTCAGCCAAACGGACATCCGAAAAATTTAAGCTTTAAAGGTTCACTGAAAAGCAATCCTCTCTTTTCACCAACTATCTAGGCTACTATTTCATAAACTCTTCGCTACGTATAGTGTACGTGTCTGCTGCCGTCATTTCATAAGATTTTTCCAAACCGGGCGTTATATCCCCGATTCCGAGCACAAACCGGAGCATTTAGCATGGGTTCGCCTTTCACGTTAAAACCGACGGAAAATCAATCCGGAAAGAAAATCCGAAAGGTGTGAAGCTTCAGCTGATTTTTCATACCATCATCGAGTCCTCCAACTTGGCTCGCTCCTGTGTTATTTCCTTCAGTATTGCTTTGGCAGGTTCTCGGCACTGAAACAAAACATTTCTTTCGTTAACATAACTGTTGGTCCCTGGAACAGCCTTCTACCTTAGATGCGGTAAACTAACTCTGAGTAGATTAATAGTTTCAAGTGTACTATGGATAAGATTTTTTAGGTTTAACCGAAATGGCCTGAGATATGACAATCTAGTTAAATATCACTTATTCACTTAAATAGGCTTGAAGACCCGATGAAAAAGCGTCATTTGCTCCGCTATTTACGAATATTCGATTTTCGCATAGTGGAATTTCTCTGACGGATTAATATAATAATAATATAACATGCATCAAAAGGCTTTCGCCTCTATAAATTAATTACTGGATTAGTGGTAGCTCTATGCGCTTGTACCTGTGTTGTATGCTTGACGAGAACGATTTAAGAAAAACTTGTGTTCACACAGTCAGCGGTCTCCACCTAGCTCACCATTGGCCACTGAAAAGCCGTAATTGCGTTAAGATTCAAATTGTCCGCGTCATAGTTGAATTTTGCGTTGTGAGGACGGCCGTAGATATACCAGAGCATACACGGTAGTGAAAAAACACAACCAAACATTCAGTGTACCCATTAAACGATACAAAAATAAGTTGGCTTTTCAGTTAAACTTTAACTCTGTTCAGTATGATTACCCCCTCTCCCCCAAGAACCCCCAAATGACATCCCCAACAATGTCGCCTTTATCTAGGCGATATCCTTTTATGTTGCAGTATATCATTGTTAACCATAATGATCTGGTCTGGTCTTGGTCTGGTCTCTGCTCCAACTTTCAACTTTCTCTGCTGTTGTAAGAAAAGTGGAAGTGGAGTGAGAAAAACTTTTGATTTCTTTGATGTTTAGTGTTTTGTGTGTGTTTCCTATATGTATAACAAATAGTCCTTTAGCCCGAACTGACTGAGAATCATAGTTGACAGCGCTAAACCGATGCGTCAGCTGATTTCTGATTTTTTTTTTTTTTTTTACTTTCCCATATGGCTTTGCCTGAAGTAAAAAAAGAAAAAGAAAAAAAGAAGCTTCCTGTACCCATTTACATAGCCATATTCTATAGATTTCCACTTTTACATGACCAAATTTGCCACCGAATTCGCTTCTCTTGCCCCATGACGTGACGGTGAAATTCGTTTTGAAAATGACAGAAAAAAGAAACAGAACATACTAATTTTGAATTTAATATTTCTCTTTGAACTACAGTTCCCCGGATCACATTCCCTACCGGCTAAACTACCAAAATGCAGTTTCAAGATCGACAGAGTAGAGAAGTAGGGCTAATTAGCATTAAATGAACCACAGGTCATTACATTTCAGAGCATGGTATTGCAAGGCGCAGAAATTCAAAAACTCTCAGCCATGAACGAAAATCAGTCATTTTGTACAGCTGAAGTGATGAGAGTGCCATGGCTGCTAAAATGATTCTAGGACAATTGGTCACAGGACAATTCGTCACAGGACAATTCGTCACAGACATTTCGTCACACGGACAATTTGTCACAGGGACAATTCGTCACAAGACAATTGGTCACACGGACTATTCGTCACAGGACAATTCGTCACTAGGACAGTTCGTCACTAGGACAATTCGTCATATTTTAGGAAATAGCTACTGGGAAAGATAGTTTGGATCAAACCAAAACTGCCACCCCTTCACAAGAGGGTGTTTGAATTCGTCGATCCCTGCATTAATCTCCGATATGGTATCCTAAGTCTTATTGGTATTTATTCTCGATGAGACTGCTCTACCTCACTTCCAACAACTTTGTATGGTCCACGGCATTATAGAATCTACAACCATTCCTTTGTCTTCGTTTGCTTGTAAAGAAAACTCAGCAGACTTACGTTAACCATCTGAAGACAGCTGCTCATGATCATTCCCAATTTCGACCCGAAACGAATCAAGGTCGATTTTGAAATAGCCTTCATGAAAACAATAGGGGTCCTTTTCCCGATTTGACTTGACTTGACTTGACTTGCTTTATTTACAACTAATTATAAAATAGACTATATAATCACACAACCGCCCGGGGAAGGCTCAAATAGCCTGATGATGGACGGCTGCAATCCTCTGACTCTCAACCTTTAACAAATTTCATTTAAAAAAAAAAGAAAGAAAGAAAGAAAAGACAAAAACACTCTCACTCATTTAACCTTTAATACCAAAATCTGAAAAATAAAAAAAATAAAATTATCTCCCCTCTCCCAATAAATGTTTTTTAAGTTTTACTTTAAATGACCCAATGTGTTCAGCCTCCCGAATGCCAGCTGGTATACCATTCCAAATAGCCGGAGCTAAATACCTAATGCCGAAACCTGCACGTGTGGTGTCTCGGTACTCAACAATAAAATTATCCGCCTCTCTAGTCGCATACCTGTGGAGTGAACGATTTACGCGAAAAAAATCGGTAAAAACTGCAGGACATACATCATTCCAACATCGATACGCAAAAACAGCAGCTTGATAATCGCGAATCTGACCAATGTTAAGCACTCGTAATTTCTTAAAGCATGACGCGGTATCATTCACTTTTTCTACATAATTACCAAGAAGACGTACTGTTTTATTTTGTAGAATCTGCACTCTTTTAAAATTTGCGTAGAAATTACTAGACCAAAGGACACAACCATAAGAAATATAAGGCGCAACAATAGTATGATACAATAATAAAAGAACTGATAATGGTAAAACATGCTTTAATCGACGCAAAATTCCCAGACCTCTAGCAACTTTAGCTGCAACAAGATCACTATGGTTCTTCCAAGATAAATTGCAATCAAGCTGGAAGCCCAAATACCGCACTTCACGCACCTGTGCCAAAGGCCTACCATTAAAAAATATCTCTCTATCAACACTTGTAAGTGTTGATAGAGAGATGCAATAGTAAGTCGCAATAGTAAGATTGCAATAGTAAGTCGTTGCCAGAGCGTTTTCGGAAAAAATTCAAGCAACCAGTGACGTTCTTGAGAAGTCTTCGTCTTGCACTTTATTTATTTTTATTTATTTATTTATTACCCGCTTTTTGGTTATAGCGGAGTACAATATAACAAAGTAAAAGTTACATATTAAAACACTTGACAAAACAAAATAAATAAACATGGCTACATTCTTCAAATAGACTGTTAAAAACACACTTATTACACTTAAAATTTTGACGCTTGTACTAAACGGTTTCAGGGATAAACAAGACCAAAGGTTCCGATGGGATCCCAAAAATTTCAATATTTATGATCCAGACAATTAGGTTTTGTCTTTGCCAGATCCATTCTTCGCCGGGCCAAACAGCTACTCATTAAAAAATCCAAGCTCAGATATGGATTCAGCATGTGCGTTTACCTCTATAAGCCGATCGAAACGATCCTAGCTACTTTTGTGAATTTTGCGGTTTTGGCGAAATTCAAGAACTACTTGTCCGGCGAAAAGCTAAAGCTCAAAAACGGATTCAGCGTATCTCCTTACCCTTATATCCAACATCTAATCAACTTCAAATAAAAATTTAACTTCTAACAAATTTTCCGGTTTCAGCCGGATTCCGGACGAACTATATGTCCGGCTAAATAGTGATTGTCATATACGGATTCTGGATCTCTTCTTACCCCTAAATCTATCATCTAATCAACTTCAAATAAAACTTTTACTTTTAACAAATTTTCCGGTTTTGGCCGGATTCCGGGCAAACTACTTGTCTGGCGATAAAATGGTTTTCGTATTCTTGTTCAGCATGCCTTCTTACCCCTACATCAAACATCTGATCAACTTCAGATAAAACTTTAACTTCTAACAAACTTTCCGGTTTTGGCCGGATTCCGGGCGAACTGCTTGTCCGGCGAGAAAATGGTTTTCATATTCGTGTTCAGCATGGCTTCTTACCCCAAAATCAAACATCTAATCAACCTCAAATAAAAATTTTACTTTTAACAAACTTTCCGGTTTTGGCCGGATTCCGGACGAACTACTTGTCCGGCGAGAAAACGGTTTTCATATTCGTGTTCAGCGTGTCTTCTTACCCCATAATCGACTATCACATTAGCTGTTTAAAAAAATTTTGCTTGCCCCTTAATTTAAACCCCCTCCCCCACCCCTAAATGTAAAGCTAAAGGGCCCATCTACGAACTCGACCTTACTCTTGACCCAAAGAATCCCCACACCAAGTTTCATCAAAATATCTCACTGCCTTCGAGAGTTATCGTGCTTACAGACAGACGGACAGACGGACAGACGGACGGACGGACGGACAGACGGACAACTTTTGCGATGTCATAGGTATCCCTCCACTTACGTTTTGGGATCCCAAAAACTGGCTAATGATATCGTGGGCTGGCAGGGCAGGATGTTGGTGGAGGGTGAGCAGATTGGAATGACAATGTAGAAGTGTGTTGATGCTATCCTGAACATTATACTGTGAAACTAATTTACGATTACGGAATGATTTTGGGAGATACATCAAAAATTTACAATACTTAAAAAAACAACTTCTCAGATTATTTACATCTTTTTTCCTCAATATATGGTAAATTCCTGAACAATAGTGAACATATGGGGCGCAAAACGCACTATATAATCTACCGAGCGCCTTACGTGAATATTTACCTCTATTTGGTACCAGCCGCCCATAACCAAACCGAATGGAATTCGAAACATTTTTTACAATAGAAGAGCAAGTCAAAGATAACGTGGATTTAAAGGTAACACCGAGCCATTTCAGCGACTCAGACGAAACAATAGAAAAAGAGCCAATTGCAACAGAAGGGATCTTAGATGTTGTTGTACGACCGAAACAGAGATACTCACATTTTGACAAATTTATCTCAAGCCCAATGTCCGAAAGTTTGTTAGCTAAGATTTTCAGATTTTTAGTCAGGGTCGATTTTGTACGGCTGACTAAAAGGATATCATCAGCATACGCAATGTAACTGATGGAAACCTCCTTGAACAAATATGACGGAACAAGAGAGTCCAAACAATCAGAAATCGCAGACTTGAATATATATGGCGACAAAACTCCACCTTGGCGAACTCCATGGCTCACTGGAATATTTTCCGATAAGTGACCCTGCCATTTTAACCGAACTGTAGAATTTGCATACCAATACTTCAAAAGGCAAAGAATAGAAGAATTGACGCCAGAACGAGCGAGCGAATATAAAGCTTGAGAGTGGACGACATTATCAAAAGCCCCAGAGATGTCTATGGAACAAATATGAACGGTAGATCTGTTGAGGGTGGCCTGTCGCATTATTTTCGTCAGAACGTGGTGAGCATTCGCACAACCCATACCATCCCTAAAACCCAATTGCATATTCCCAAAATTACACTTTTCAAGAAGTTCAGGGAGAAGGCACTGAGTTCACTCTCACCATGAGACTACTTACAGCGTCGGATTTTCCCCCAATGGTAGCAGAGTTCGGTTATTATATGACACTTTCATAAAAAGAACATCACAGGCTACCAGGGCAAGCAGAAATGCTGTCTTTCGTATCCCTGTCTAGAACTTCTTTGAGCGCGTCGCAGAAGACCTTGCTAGGACCAACAAAAATGTTTGGTTTTCGTGGCATAGTGTTAAGATGGCATTTAAAAAACGTGCTGGAGCAGCTCATCCAGACAGTTGGAAACTGATATCATTTCTGCTATAGGAGCAGGGCCGAACAAAAATTAATATATAGCGATTTGTTGCTGGGTTCCAGAGGGAGATATCAGTCTGGCCAAAATGATGTACTTGAATATCTGCGGGTAATTTCTCATAGCTTCATGTTTTAATGTAATATGTAACCACCTGATTTTAATGTAACTGAGTATTTAATAATATACAACTTAAAATATATCGAAAATCGAACTTCAAATTAGGCTCTTTGTGACGAAATGTCCGTATGACGAATTGTCCTAATGACGAATTCTCCTTGTGACGAACTGTCCTTGTGACGAAGTGTCCTTGTGACAAATTGTCCTGTGACGAATTGTCTGTGACGAACTGTCCTATGACGAATTGTCCTGTGACGAATTGACCGGACACCGCTAAAATAAACCGTCTCTGTAGCTGGCCGATTGCTCTAGTGTTATCTAATGAGACTTCTGTTATTTGTAGTCCCCAGTATCTAGTATCCTGAGTAACTAATAACAGCGAATGGATAAGAAAAAATAAACTCCGCTTATATCTGTCGAAGCTAGTAAATTGGAGTATGGCAGTCAGCTAAAAACGCCGTAACGATATATTAGCGAAAATAAGTTCTCTAGGAATCTGCTTATTTCTGATGTAACATTGTATTCTAGGGGGTGGTAATGTGTATGCTGTAGTGTAAATGGTGGTGTATGAGTATGTGGACGGGGTAGTTAAGGTAGTATGGTTATTTGTAGCGTGCGAGCATGGTATTGGCTACTGGTTTTTGGATGGTAATACACCGAGTGTTTTCGAAGCCGATACTCAGTTCGTAGGTCAATAACTAACGGGTTATTTATTACTTAGACTGATTCAGGATACAACACTGACACTGACACTAGCACAATAAACTCAACCTAGAGCTCCCCCGAGTCCCTTGGCTGACTTGAGGCTATGCCCCAACTCGAACTGGCTTGCTAACTGGGAAGCTGGCCCTTTTTACTCAGTTTTCCAGTAGCTTTAGGTAACATGCCTGAACTGGTTTCTAATGTCTCATTAGAGGAAGGATACTTTACAGGATGGCTATAAGTTAGTTAGGATACAGAGGAAAGGAAACCAAAACCTGAATCTAATATTCCCTTTGTATATCCCTATATGTTATGTTAAAAGGCTTCATCCCAGTAAAGTTTGTCCTCTCTCTTCGATAATATAGCTTTCTAACTCTACCCATTAAATTAGTAAGACCAGGGACCCATAAATTTCCTGTAATGCCTCGCCATTCAGGGGGCTTGTCAATAAGAGATTTCTGATGCGCTCTTGACCGACTGTCCGGTAGTTCGAGAAATACCCACGGGGATAGAATACGCGACTATCCAGATAGACAAAATTTGGGATTGGCTGCTGGCGCCTTGGGGGAGGAGTCTCTTTGGCGCTCACGTCCAATGAGGCAAACAAGAACGCTGACTCGACCCAAGCGGAATTTTTGGAAAGTAGGAGAGGGTCGGGCAACATAGCAACATAGAAGCATAGGAAATGACAAGCCCCCTGAATGGCGAGGCACTACGGGAAATTTATGGGTCCCTGGTAAGACCGAGAGACAAAGAGATTTTCCTTCTGAAGAAACAGGGGAAAAGGCTGTAAGATTTAAATATAAAGCGATTGTTTAAATCTTGTTTGAATCTTATTTGATTATAACTGTATCCTCACATGTGACATTATGATTGTTCTATCCTCCCACTGAACTTGAACAAAAAGCTTACCTCCGGATACGTTACGCAAGCTTGCGCATAGGTATACGCATCCTCCAATTTCCCCTTCTCCATGAAGAACCTGGCGAGGTAAAGCTCCGCCTCTAACTGTTGGACAGAAGGGGATTCATTTTCCAGCGCCGGGTCCAGCAATTTCAAGTAGGCTAGGTACGCATCGGCAGCTTTTTCCTTGTCTTTTTGTTTCTCGTACAGTCTGGATGGAAAATATGGTCAAAAGTTTAGACAAGGGTCACGTGTAGGCATGCGCACAGTTCCTGTTCCTGTTTTTTTCTTCCTGTTTTACTGTCTCCTGTTTTAGGGATAACAAAAAAAAACGGCTGGGTTCAGAAAAGGTGTTCTGTTTATTTTTGGATCCCTAAAACAGAAAACAGTAAAACAGGAAGAAAAAAACAGGAACAGGAACAGAAAACAGGAACAGTGCCCATACCTAGTCACGTGCTTGTGACGCATAATTAGTTAAAACACAACTTTTGCTAGAAATGATCTTTTCATGGTTCAAAAATATCAATTCAATTCAATTTATTTATAACCCATCTCAACAAAGGAGGGCGAAGCGCCCTAAAGATGGAGTAACCAACAAAATAAATAGAAAAAAGAAACACTAATACTAAATACAAAAAATGTCAAAAAATTTTTCAAAAAAATATCGTTCTTCAAAAATACTAATACTTGCCCCGGGAAATAGGCGATTTTCTTGTGGCGCTTGTCGATTCTGTCCAGACTTCCCGCTCTCCGAAGGAGGTTCGGACGCAACATATTTGAAAACTGTGAGAGCCATTGCTAAGAAGTGGGAAAATCCAAGCAAAAGAAAAGGAGTCCGAAAAACAAGATAGACCTGATGGCCTACCATGAGTGTTCCAAAATGGAAAACACTATTTTGAAGCTTACTCTTACCCTTACTTTTGAAGAGTTAAAAATCGCTAGTAAGTCATAGGTGCAAAACGAAACAATGGCGAAGGGCGGGGATTTCTAAAGCTTAAAATTCCATAGGGGAGCTGATGATAATATAAAACGCAGAATAAGTACAAGGGGTCCTTTAAGGGAGGGGACTCAGTTTTTTCAGGAGCTGATTCAGGATTCAGCATCGTTGACAACTCAAGCTAGCTCTTACTCCTAAAACCAGCTCAAACTTAAAGGACAGCTGAACAATGAAACCATACTTGAACACACCATGCAGAATGCATTCACAGACATGGCCACGGACAGCATTCTTCTCCTGACTTTGACGTTTTCAAAATAGGGATGTTCGTTTCTGGAGGTTTGCACATGCAGACTCCAAGACAAAAAGCGCAATTCATTCAAATCTTGTACAGCGCTGGCCGTATCGTACTGGAATTTCTTCTAGATATACGTTCGGGCTTAACTGGTTAAAAAATATTCCAGAAGAAGGGTTGATTGGAGACATTTGTTCATTTCTAAAATTGTTCGGTACTGAAATAAAGACAGATGCAAAATGGAGCAAAAATCATAGCTTGGAAACACTATTTCGTATTTGGATTGGGTTTTCTACAGGCAATGTTAACGGAAGTCATACAGATAGGGATGATACTTGGTACTCTTCATTCAGGTGTCCTTTAACCTCTTGAAAAAAAAAGTTCCTAAGCCCTCCCGACCAGCAACTTTTTCCCATTCTTTCAGGTTACAGGATTGACTGAAGACGTTGATCATTTTAAGCCAGTATAGTTATAGACGTTACAGTAGTAGTATTTATGCCTTTTTTCTAAAGTAATTAAGTTACGGATTCGGACAAACGTAGTTCGAGGTGCAGCAGTGATTCTCCCACCCCTTAGAGCAGACAGTTTTACAATAATAACGTAACATTTCATATAACAATGATATATTTTTGACCCGCTACAAAAAATCAAAGCGGAGTAGCAATTAAAGAAACCAAACAAACACTTCACAAAACAAAAAGAAGAAGAAACTAAAGCAAACGAGTAAGGCCACTGTGGGCGGGCAGATGAAGAGGCTCTCATTAAACTGAGCGTTCCTAAATTAACTGACCGCAGAAATACTATTTAAAAAAAAAATTCGGAGCAAAGGTAGTGTCTTGTCCCTAGATGAGCCTTCAATTCCCCCCCTCCCCATCCCGTCGTCCGTGCGTCGGTCGGAAAGGAACGCTGGCAATCGGTTTTTGCTGTATCCTGCCAATTCTTCAACCCAATTTTTACACAGTTTCATTCCAACATATATTTCAGGTCATATCTTGTAAGTGTATTAGTTAATTTGTTGTCGTTTTTGTGTATTTCGTATATATTTTATTCACCTCTGCTAGCTTTAAGCTATTTGGACGTAAATTTGATTGATTGAAAAAACAAATTAAAAAAGTGTGAGGTCGGTTTGCAATCCATACTAACTCAATATGTTACTTTTTCACTTCCTTTATACATTTCCATTCCTCCGTTCCGACGGGACAGAAATAAGTAAATAAACTAACAAATAAATACCTGGCTAGATTCTGGAGGGCGATAGCTTCTATATCACCGAGACAATGGGCCTTCCAGTAACACTTCGTCGCCTCATCTAGTCTGTCTAGCTTTTCATAGATGTCTCCCAATGCGACTACCATTCGAGAATCATTCGGTCTTAGTACAGCTGCTTGTCGGTAGTAATGGAGGGAATACTGGTGGAGTTTCAGAAGTTCATAGGTTTGCCCCAAGCCATACCAGGCACGGTAGTCTCTTGTACTGATCTCTAGAAAAGGTTGGTAAAGCGAGTTTAAAGGAACAGTAAACTTGACTACGCAACTTTCGGCCATCGAATCGCCCGGGGGGCTTGGATAAATATACAGGGTCTTATTGTCGACAGGCCCCCCCCCCTTCTTTGTCATCTCGAACCGTCTCGAACCCCCTCCTTAGTGTTCCCAAAGCTAGCTGGCAGGCCCTTGCCCCTTATGCACTGTAATTACGCACTCATGTACTGTAAGTGTCCGCCTTTTTGGGATCCCCAAACGTAAGTGGAGGGATACCTATGACATCGCAAACGTTGTCCGTCCGTCTGTCCGTCCGTCCGTCCGTCTGTAAGCACGATAACTCTCGAAGGGAATGAGATATTTTGATGAAACTTGGTGTGAGCATTCTTTGGGTCAAGAGTAAGGTCGAGTTCGTAGATGGGCCCTGTAGCCCTAGATTTAGGGGTGGGGGAGGGGGTTCAAATTAAGGGACAAGCAAAATATTTTTAAACAGCTAATGTGATAGTCGATTATGGGGTAAGAAGGCATGCTGAACACGAATATGAAAACCATTTTCTCGCCGGACAAGTAGTTCACCCGGAATCCGGCCAAAACCGGGAAGTTTGTTAAAAGTAAAAGTTTTATTTGAAGTCGATTAGATGTTGGATCTAGAGGTAAGAAGGCATGCTGAACACGAATTTGAAAACCATTTTCTCGCCGGACAAGTAGTTCGCCCGGAATCCGGCCAAAACAGGAAAGTTTGTTAAAAGTAAAATTTTTGTCTGAAGTTGATTAGATGTTCGATGTAGGGGTAAGAAGGTATGCTGAACAATAATACGAGAACTGTTTTCTCACCAGACAATTAGTAAGCCCGGAATCCGGCCAAAACCGGAAAATTTGTTAAGAGTAAAAGTTTTATTTGAAGTTGATTAGATGATAGATCTAGGGGTGAGAAAAGAAGCTGAATCCGTATGACAATCATTTTTTAGCCGGACACGTAGTTCTTCAGGAATCCGGTTGAAACCGGAAAATTTGTTAGAAGTTAAATTTTTCTTTGAAGTTGGGGTGTTGGATGTAGGGGTAAGGAGATACGCTGAATTCGTTTTTGAGCTTTAGTTTTTCGCCGGACAAGTGGTTCTTTAATTTTGCCAAAATCGCAAAATTCACAGAAGTAGGGTAGGATCGTTTCGATCGGCTTATAGGGGTAAACATACATGCTGAATCCATATCTGAACTTGGTTTTCTTAATGATTAGCTGTTTGGCCCGGCGAAGAAAAAACCTTACTGTCTGGATCAGATACTGAATTTTTGGGATCCCATCGGAACCTTTGGTCTTGTTACATGTAGAATTCTCGGAAACTGCCCGGAAACTGCAATGGTCGTAACGATAATTTTTCTTACTCTCAATATCGAATCAGGGTACATTCTTGTAGCTAGCTCCCCGAGTCAAATTTGAGTCAAGTTTTCTGTTCCTTTAAAGGTCGGCACAACCGGTCGGCACAACCGAAACTCGAACCAGCGACCCTTCGCTCGTGAGTTCGGCGCGTTAACCATTCGTCCACGGACATTACAGTGTTGTCGCTTGCGCTTATTTCGATTTTTCAAGTGTACTGGTGTTATAATCATTATCGCCCTTGCTTTTCTTCGGGCGATAGCGGAAAATTTGGCCCTTGGGCAGCACGATACGCTGATATCACCATCGCTGCGCTCGGGCCAAATTTTTCCGCTATCGTCCTCAGGAAAGGCGATAATATATACAGTTCTGCTTCAAATTTTTGTTTGCGCTCACGACTGTGTGTTAACATTTTAACGTTTTTCCATCATATTCTTCGGCGCCGTTCAAAGTTCAAGGTAACGTACCGTACCTCTACTGTAGGCTACTCAGGCTATACTGCATTTATATTATTAACAAATTAACAAATAAATTACCTAATGCTTGCCTGTAGCATTGTATAGCCGCGTTGGTGTTTTTCATCTCCAAGTATTCGTGTCCCATCAAAGTCCAGGCTGCCAGGTATCCAGGATTCAATTTCAACGCTCGCTGGAAATACACGACTGCCTTTTCGTGCTGCTGTCTCAAACCGTAATAATTCCCTAAAAAAATATTTTTTATCAATAGCAGAAAACAGGCGCTAGCCATTCATACACAATCCTTCAGCCCAGGCTGACTGCAAGGGAATCATACATTAAAAAACGCATGAACTCAAAAATGTATTGTTGTATTTTTTTACGTATTTCAGCCCTTCTTGGCAAGTGTTCCCTTGCAAACCTTTGCTGGTTGGATATTGCAGGTTCTTTCCTTCCAAGCCTGAAGAGTACCCTTGCCAAGAAGGACCGAAATATCGCTTACAAATCTATTACATATTTTTTATTATTAGGATTGTCTATGTACTATAATTGATAATCTATTAACTATTTATTTATGTATATATATGTATGGTGTACAATCTCGTGTGCAATATGGACCCAAGCTAACGAGTAGCTCACAATCGAGTGTGCGTCCTAAGCAGAGGCGTTACTAGCCAAAATGTTTGGGGGGCGAGGGGGGGGGGGCAAGGTATTTACCGACTGGCTGGTCATTTTTACGACCTTTTTTTGCGGATAAAAATGACTATTGTTGAGATAAAACGACTGTGTTGACGAAAAATCGGCTGATTTTAAGAAAAAACGACTAATTTTAAAGGACCCCTCTTGCTTATTCTGCTTTTTATAATATATCTAGCTCCCATACAGAATTATAAGCTTCTAAAATCCCCATCTTTCTCCATTGTTTCGTTTTGTGCCTATGAAATTTTAGCGCTTTTTTGGCCTTGCCGAGTTTTGCCCGTCACACAACGAAACGTTTGCCGGGATCATCAACGTCTGCTGACAACTCTTTCACACATAAGGATCTGATAAGCTTTTGTTTATTACTTCTTTTATTTACTTAGTTTTCACACTTTTTAACCACGGCACGATCAGTTTTCAAATGTTTTGCGCCCAGCCGCCGCGTCGGAGAGCAGGAAGGCTGGACATAGTCGACAGGCGCTAACAAGAAAATCGCTAATTTCAGATGGAAAGTAATGGTATTTTCGAAAATGTTTTTTTCTGATCCATTTCATAGGGAAAAGATTATTTCTTGTAAGAGTTGTGCTTTAAGAAATTTCTACTATTTTTACGGAAAACCGACCGTTTTTAAGAAAAATCGATTGTTTATAAGAACAAGAGCTGAAAGCTCATATGGCACTTGTAAGAAGAGGTAGCATGTTTGTCAGATGTGGTTTGCAGTTGTCGAGGCTGAATCTTTCCTTGCATTGACAACTGTTAGAATAGAAGTTTTGTCTTACTGAGGTTCCGATTCATGTGTAGCCCAATCGATAGTAGGAACAAGTACTCTAGATGTGATAATTATGTACCCGAACTGGATGATTGATTGAGATTTGCAACTTCTCCTGTTCTATTCACATTCCTCGTCATATAATCTGGAAAAAGCTCCGCACATCGTTATCGGCATTAATCCTGACTTGAAACGGGAGATCTTAGACATTAGCTCTTGCAACTTGTCCAGTTCTATTCACATTCCTCGTCATAGATAATCTAGAAGTACCATTCGTGATAACCGGCATCCCGGGAAAGCCCCTCCAGCTCAACCCACAATGCCACGGTCCGGTCCTGCTCTGTCAATAATGTATCTAGGGTTTATGTTTACTGTTCCCACCAAGTTCCATCCGATGGATCCATCCCGATCCATCGGCTCTAAATGTTTCACGAGCTTTCCGGTGCCCCCCTGCAGCTCCCCCCGCCAGTTCTCGGATCCGGCCCAGAGTTGAAATTGATCATCTGAGGCGCTTGTTCTTGACAATTGTCAAGTCTCATACACGTCCGATCACCCGTTCCAAACCTGTACATGTCATTATATTCCAGATTCCCACCCTCAACTCCCCCCAAGATCATCGGATCGGGGAAGGGATTGTTTTCAAGTAAATCTGGTAGAGTACCTAATATGCCTACGAAGTTTCATGGTCCTAACACATGTGGAAGTACCGTAACTAGTAACCCTGTGGAAACCCCCCAACCCCGCTCCCACTATGAAACGATCCGGTTCTGTTTTGTCAACAGTGTATCTAGGATTTAGGCTTGTTCGTCCCTCCATGTTCCATCCCAATCCCTTGGCTCTAAGCGTTTTGATAACCGGTGCCACCCGGGCCCCATCCAGCTCCAGTTTCCGGATCCAATCCGGATTTGGAAAATGAACATTTCAGACACTTGCATATCCGATTACTCGTTCCGAAGTTAAAGAACCCCTCTTGCTTATTCTGCCTTTTATAATATACCTAGCTCACATACAGAATTATGAGCTTCTAAAATTCCAACCTTTCTCCATTGTTTCGTTTTGTGCCTACGAAATTTTAGCGCTTTTTTGGCCTTGCCGAGTTTTGCCCGTCACACAACGAAACGTTTGCCGGGACAACTCCTTCACACATACGGATCTGAGAAGCTTCTGTTTATTACTTCTTTTATTTGCTCAATTTTCCCACTTTTTAACCACGGCGCGTTCAGTTTTCAAATGTTTTGCGCCCAGCCGCCGGGTCGGAGAGCAGGAAGGCTGGACATAGTCGACAAGCGCTAACAAGAAAATCGCTAATTTCAGGTGAAAAGTAATGGTATTTTCGAAAATGTTTTTTCTCATTTCTAGTAAGAGTTGTGCTTTAAGCATGTTACTAGTTTCAAGATTCCCCATCCGTCCTGTCCCCCACAGTGGCCGGATCGGCAATGTATGATTATGTTCATCTGGTGGGGTCCCTATATGCCTGCTAATTTTGATCGTCCTAGCTTATTTCGAAGCGTTTAACGAGATTTCCGGTGTCCCCTTCAAGCCCCCCCCCCAGTTATCGGATCCGACCCTGATTTGAAACTGAACAACTGAGACATTCGTTCTTGGAGCTAGTCAAGTTTCATTCATGTCCGATCACCCGTTCCAAAGTTATTCGTGTTAATAGTTTCCGAATTCCCCATCCCTCCAAAGCCCCCCTCCCAGTTATCGGATCCGGTCCAAAATTTGAAACTGATTATCTGAGACACTAATTGTTGACACGTCTCAAGTTTCATGCATGTCCCTCGGCATGTCCGATTACCTGTTCCAAAGTTATGCATGTTACTCGTTTCCTTATTCCTCATCCCTCCACTCCCCCCACGATGGCCGGACCGAGTTAATCTGGTCGGGTCCCTGATACGCCTGTCAAGTTTTATCGTCCTAGTTTATTTGGAAGCGTTTCACGAGTTTTCGGTGCCCTCCTCTTGCCCCCCCACCCATTTATCGGAGCCGGCCCTGATTTGAATCTGAATAATTATATCTGAGAGATTTCTTCTTAACACTTGTCAAGTTTCATGCATGTCCGATTACCAGTTCCAAAGTTATTCATGTTACTATTTTCCGGATTCCCCATCCCTCCACTCCCCCACGATGGCCGGATCGGGGAAATGATTATATCATGTGGTCGGGTCCGTGATACGCCTGTCAATTTTCATTGTCCTAGCTTATGTGGAAGCGTTTCACGAGATTTCCGGTGCCCCCCTCCAGCCCCCCCCCCAGTAATCGGATTCGGTCCAGATCTGAAAAACAACGTCTGAGACACTTATTGTCGACAATTCTCAAGTTTCATCCCTGTCCGATTCTCATTACCTGTTCCAAAGTTATGCATGTTACTAGTTTCCGGATTCCTCATCCCTCCGATCCTTCCACGATAGCCGGATCGGGGAAGTGATTATTTCTACGTTAATCTGGTCGGGTCCCTGACGAGCCTGCCAAGTTTCATCATCCTAGCTTCTGTGAAGATGTCCGAACTAGCAAAACCGGGAAAGACCGTCAAATAATTTCGTCGGTCTCATTTTGATCCGTAAACTGTACCTTCTCCTGCATTTCCCTTTGACAACAAGCATCCATAGCTCAGTTGGTAGAGCGTCAGCCTTGCAACCGAGGCGGCGCGGGATCGATCCTCCACCAGTACATCTATTGTTTTGCTCCTTTTCGCTGCCATTGTTACTAGTTTTCCGGACTGCCGGATCCGGGGAAAGTCGGATCGGGAAAGTGATTATTTGTAAGTTGATCTGGTCGGGTCCCCGATAGGCCTGCCAAGTTTCATCGTCCTAGCTTATGTGGAAGTGCCCGAACTAGCAAAAGCGGGACAGACCGACAGACATTAGGATCGCTATATGGCACTTGAGTAGGCTCAAGTGCCATAAAAAACGACTGTTTTTAAGAAAAATGACTAATTCTAAGAAAAAAAATCGAACACTTTTACTAAAAATCACGGCGCTTCGCACCGACTCGGCTATTTTTACCGACTGGCCGACAACATTGGGGGCGGCGTCCCCCCCCCCCTAGTAGTGACGCCTCTGGTACTAAGTCAACTGATTCAGGCAACGCCATTGAGAAATTCGTTTTTAGTAGGTTGGGTTACCCAATATTTGGCATATGCTATTCTAAACTGTGGGTATACCAACTTGTCGCATGGGCTATGGAGAAAATCGGGGATTTATGGCAGACTGTATAATCTTCTACAGTAGAGGTAGCCTACTCTACTTTCTGCTATCTGACGTTTACAATAGCTGCGTTCGTTTTCGTCGTTCGGTTCGCCGTTCCAACCGTCGTTTTACTGTACGCGTTTTCTTTATAACGTCGTTCGTGAAAGGCGTTGAACTGCCGAGAATAAGGAGTTTTCTTTGTTCGGTTGAACCACCGTTTCATTCGTCGTTCTTGAAACGACGAACGGAGGCGGAAAGTCAGTTTCAACATCTCGGTTCAGTAATTAAGCGCGAATTTTCAAAATTCTCGACAAAACAAATTAAACTTGTTAACAAGTTTAACAAGAGCTACGAGCTCATATGGCACTTGTTACGAGTAGTGGTACGAGAAAGTAGGAGAGAACTTCAAAATAAACACCCCGCCATTCAAAAATGCGATTCGGACCTACAATTAGGACATCTAGGTTCATTAAGTCTGAAAGCTCCAGATGACGTACTTAGAACCTATGCTTGTTCTTCCCACCAAGTTTCATCCCGATCCCTCCACTCCAAGCGATTTCAAAGATTTCCGGTTCGCCCCTCCAACTCCTCCCAATGTCACCGGATCTGGTCCGGAATTAAATGGGACGTCTGAGGCACGAGACCTTTCTAAATATCAAGTTTCGGTTAAATCCGATAACCCGTTCAATAGCTGAGGTTGCCACTGGATTCCGGATTCCCCTTTCGTACACTCCCCATCGACGGTTGGATCGGGGAAACGACATTCTCAAGTCAATAGTTCGAGTACCTGACAAGCCTGCCAAGTTCTTGTCCTTGCACATCAGGAAGTACCGAACTCGTGGGATTACTACAAACTCGGATCCCCTCCAACTCCCCCACAGTGACCGGATCCTTTCCGGTTATGCTATTCACTTGTTCTTCACACCAACTTTCATCCCGAACCCTCCACTCTAAGCGTTTCCCAAGATATCCGGTTCCCCCGTCCTCTCCCCCCAATATCACCGGATCCGGTTCGGATTTAAAATGGGGCGTCTGAGACACGAGGTCTTTCTATGTATCAAGTTTCATCAAGATCCGATCACCCGTTCGCAAGTTAAAATACCTCACTTTTCGGATTCCCTCTCTCTCCATCCCCACCCCCCAGATGGTCGGATCCGGGAAACGACTATTCTCAAGTCAACCTGTTCGGGTCCCATACACGCCTGCCAAGTTTCATCGTCTTATTAGCGCATCAGGAAGTACCGAACTCGCGGGATCACTAGAAATTCGGATCCCCCCCTACCCCCCCTACTGTGAACGGATCCGGTCCGGTTATGTCAATCACGTATCTAGTGCTTGTGCTTGTTTTTTCCACCAACTTTCCTCCCTATCTCTCTACTCAAAGCGTTTCCAAAGATTTCCGGTTCCCCCTCCAGTTCTCCCAATGTTACCGGATCCGGTCCGGATTTAAACTGGGATGTCTGAGACACAAATTCCTTCTTTATATCAAGTTTCATTAAGATCCGATCACCCGTTCGTAAGTTAAAAATACCTCATTTTTCCAGATTCCCATCCCTCCAGCCCCCCACCGGATGGTCGGATCGGGGAAACGACTATTATCAAGTCAATCTGTTCCGGTCCCTGACATGCCTGCCAATTTTCATCGTCCTATCACATCAGGAAGCATCGAACTCGCGGGATCACTAGAAAGCCGAATCCCCCCCCTAACTCCCCCAAAGTGAGCGGATCCGGTCCGGTTATGTCAATCCCGTATCTAGGACTTGTGCTTGTTCTTTCCACCAACTTTCATCCAGATCTCTCTACTCGAAGCGATTTTCAAGATTTCGAGACATCATAGCTAGCAGCACTTAAGCATCCTAATGCATCTGTCAAGTTGTCAATTAGACTCTTCTTAACAGTTTCTTCCAAATCCAGTCCCAAAATCGAGTCCGTAGCTCGTGCCATAGCGTAAGATGCGATCAAAATTTGCTTCTGTGGCCGAGCTGAACGAATGTCTGTGGTTCCCCCCCCCCCAACTACCCCCCATGTCACCGGATCCGGTCTGGATTTAAAATGGGAGGTCTGAGACACAAGGTACTTCTATATATCAAGTTTCATTAAGATCCGATCACCCGTTCGTAAGTTAAAAATACCTTATTTTCCGGATTTCCCTCCCTCCAGCCCCCCCCCCCGGATGGTCGAATCGGGGAAACGACTATTATCAAGTCAATCTGTTCGGGTCCCTGACATGCCTGCCAACTTTCATCGTCCTAGCACATCAGGAAGCACCGAACTCGCGGGATCACTAGAAATCTGGACCCCCCCCCCAACTCCCACATAGTGACCGGATCCGGTCCGGCTATGTCAATGACTTATCTAGGACTCATGCTCATTCTTCCCACCAAGTTTCATCCCAATCCCTCCACTCCAAGCGTTTCCCAAGATTTCCGCCCCCCCTCCATCTCCCCCCAGAGTCACCGGATCCGGTTCAGATTTTAATCGGACCGTCTGGGGCACGAGATCTTTCCAAATACCAAGTTTCATTAAGATCCGATCATCCGTTCGAAAGTTATAAATTCCAAAATATTCCGGATTCCCCCTCACTCCACTCCCCCCACGATTTTCGGATCGGGAAAGTGACTATTTCCAACTTAATCATTTGGGGTCCCTGATATGCCTGCCAAGTTTCATCGTCCTAGCTTATGTGGAAGTACCCGAACTAGCAAAACCGTGACAGACAGACCGACCGACCGACGGACGGACAGAAATTGCGATCGCTATATGGCACTTGGCCGAAGGGCAAGTGCCATAAAAACAGTGGGCCTATTATGCTAAAATCCATTTTTGTACTTTATTATAGCTGCTGTTGCAAATATTAAGTTAGTTCGACTATTAACGTTTTCGTATCGACTTCGTTCGTGAAACGGCGTTGACAGAACGTGTCAAAGAAAACGCTTTCGTATCGACTTCGTTCGTGAAACGACGTTGATAGAACGTGTCAAAGAAAACGCTAATATGAAAAAAATTAAACGACGTTTTTGGTACCGACAACGACGAACGACGAAAACGAACGCGGCTAATATTAATCGGTTCCCTTTGGATACGAGCAAAAGTTTAGGTCCTACCGAGATTTGAACTCGGATCGCAGGATTCAGAGTCCTGAGTGCTAACCATTACACCATAGAACCGTTGCTTGTGACAATCCTCGTACTAGTAAATAGTTTCCGCAAACGATTCCACATAAAACTAAAATTTGCATTCTCCGTCTGGAAAAGAATTTGAAGAAAATATAGTAAATAATATCGGCTAGCAGAAATAGTTAAGTTTTGGTATTTTATATGCTTTGCCAACGCCTGTATGGTTTTGCAGACGTACGTATATAAATACACACGTAGTGAACGAGGTAGTGAATGCGATATTGTAAGATTGATTGTAAGTTGCATGCACACAAGTACAGCTATTGTAGACAATTCTTCAGAAATCAGACAGACAGCCAAACAGTCAACTGGAATCGCCAGTGATCATCGCCAGCCCCAACGCTTTCCACTACGTGTTCATCCCTAGTGAATAGGGCCGTAAAAAGCCTAAGCGTGGCTTACGGGCAAATATCGCCAAACAGAAGCCGCTATAACCGCAATGGTCTTTGTGTGCTTTACAACGCTTATTGTACCCCTGTGCTTCTGTTTTTGTCGGCATGGCTCATCTGTTTCGTAAGAAAGATCGCCAGACACTGCGGGCGGGTGGCTTATTTCAAATACTGTAAATTCCTCCTCCGGCTCCCTAGATGGCACCGAAACTGAAAAGTCATTGCTCGATTTGGACTAAAGTCGGGTCTTCACCTTCCGGAATCTGGGTTCCCAGATTCTACGTGATTTTTTCTGAATTTCTTCTGCGATACTTAAAAATTCCGGAAATCTGGAAGTTCAAAAGCCCCTTTTTCCGGATTATTTTGATGTACTTTCGGACCGGTTCATCTTCCAGATGCAATTTACAGAAGAAGTCAAAAAAAAATCTGGAAGCCCAGATTCCGGAAGTTCCGGGAGGTGAAGACCGGACTTAATAGAGAGGTTGCACCATATCCGACGAAAACGGATATTGCTACATCATCATCACGGGAGAATAAAAAAAACATTAACATTAGGAGGTATAGGACTTTCGACTTTAAGACTAAATTACCGGCCGGCCTTGGATAGCTGCTGTGAGCCAGCGAATTGTTGGAATCGTTAATCTGGCTCCTTCTTGTTGGAATAATACAACTTTTGCTAATGAATATTCTTTTTTATGAGAGTTTGAAGGCTTTAAAGTTTAACTGAAAAGCCAACTTATTTTTGTGTCATTTAGTTGAGTACACTGAATAATTTGGATTCTGCAAAGGGATTTTTTTGTTTTCCACTGTCTGCTCTAGTTATGACGTTCAGAATATCTGCGGCTGTCCCCACAGCGAAAATTCTACTATGACGCGGGAATTTTGTTTCTAAACACAAACAAGGCTTTTCAGTGGGCAGTGGCGATATTGGTGAAGATTGCTTAGTGCCTGAACCAAAAAAAAAGTCATAAATCTTTCTTGTAAGGCATACAACAAATTAGAGGTACCACAAATCACACGGAAATTCCACTATTTGAAAATCGATTATTCCTGAATAGCGGAACAACCAAGTAACGCATTTTCAGCGGGTCTTCAAGCCAATTTAAGTGAATAAGTGATGGGTAACTAGATTGTCCTATCCCAGTCCTTTTCGGTTAAACTTTAAAGTTTGTAAACAAAGACAGAGGCTCGCGTCCTATTGGTCGGTTATGACGCGGACTTCACAGAACGCTCTCATAAAAAAGAGCATTCCTTTGCAAAAGTTGTATTACTTCAACAAGAAGGAGCCAGATTAACGATTCAAACAATTCGCTGACTCAAAGCAGCTATCCAGGGTCGGTAATGTAGTCCCAAAGTCGAAAGTCCTATACTTCCTAATGTTAAACTGATTCGTCATTCTCCCGCCGTTTTCGTCGGGTATGGTGCAATCTCTCTATAGAGGTGCCTTCTCGGATTCAGACTTCGAGTGCCGACCGAGAGACTATCAACTTGATTCCCGTTTACGACCCTCTGCGGTCGTATCCCGTTTTTGCCGAATTCCGTGCGAACTACCTGTCCTGTGAAAAACTAAACTTCATATTTGGATTCAGCCTGTCTCCTTACCTCAAATCGACCTAAATGTTAGGTTGTAAAAAATATTTGTTTCATCCCTTAGGTTAAGGAGCTCATCTCCGACTTTGAACTTTACTTTGGCTCAATGGATCCTCACACTATCGTGGCGTTTTTGATCGCCGATTAGTTCCGCGATAGCGTAGCCGCTTGACTTTTTGGCGTTTTTGACGTTCGCCGGAAGCCGATTGCCGTAGCTGTTCATCTTATTTTCTGTTTTCGTTCTGATCGGCTAACGCGTATCGCCTAAATTCGTGTCCATCGGCCAAGGACTCGCCGATAGCCGTTGACGTATGGATTTCGTTTGAGGATTAGGCGGTATTTTCAAAAATGAAAACTCGTTTTTGCGCACCCAGAAACATCGGCGATCGCCAACGGCTATCGGCTATCGAAAACAGTATTATGCACGAATCGGCAAACTCGCTTCGTCTACCGGGCAAATTTGATCGGCGATCAAAAACGCCACTTATGTCTGAACAAAATATATCAACTCGTTCGAGAGTTATTGTGTTAACAGACGGACGCACAGACTTCACGAAATATAGATACCCCGTCACGAACATTTTGATGTCCCCCCAATAATACGAAACAAGGATAAGCCAGTTTACGTAAATGCAAACTATAAGAGATTTGGTGAAGCCGCAACGAAAACATTAGATTTGAGTTGTTCAATGGCTCGGTTAATTTGCTAATGGCTTCGGCTAATGACGAGGGTGGCAAAAAACCTAGGTCACTAATCCCATTAAGCCTTCAGGTAACAACATACCCTTGATGACCAACTCTACGTGCCGATGAGGATTCGCCGTGTGCCTAGCGGACGAGCAGGAAGCGTGACCGCAACTGTTTCCAACGAACGCCGTTTACTAGCTGACACAGGATTTGAGTCATCGTTCGGGCGACGTTACAGGCAACCAGTGACAAAAATTACTGGTGGCGCTAACCGGTACCCAACACCAACGGTACCAACAAAGTGCTTGTGGCTCGAACTACGGCTCAAACCTGACGAACAACTCTCGAGGTGACACTCGATTTTCTGACTCGAATTTGGCGGGAAATTAAATTTTATCGGCAAATTAAAGTCTAAATATAGCCAAGTAGATAGACATTAAAGGACATTTTGAGGCATTTTGAAATTACCGCCAACAAACAGACAAACGGCGTTTCGCGAGTTTCAACTTGTAGGTTGAGTGTGTGGATTTTAGATTCGAGCTTGGGTGTACCTGGCATGTCTCCTGATTTAATTAGAATTCCCCTGGCGCTTCTACTACAACAGAAAGTGTACCAAACTTACCTATAATACAGCACGTCTCAGGCTTATACTTGTCAATCTCATTCGCTCTTTGGGCCAAATGTGCCAGCTGTACTCGCATTTCCCGAACATACAAAACATTTGAGTAGACGTCCATCAATTCAAGCCGCATAGGGTCCGCTTCTATTACCTCGTTGAAAGCTGTCATGGCTGAATCAGTGTCTGAAAGATAAAAAGTCTCGTACCCTGATGCTTATGCCTTAAACCAAGAACAAATAATCTGATAGAACTCCTGTCTTTAGTCGACTATGAATACCCCGACAAAACTGAGCGGACTAGAGGTATTTACTCTAGCTTTGAACTGATGTTGATACCCATTTACTCATCTTCCGTCTTCGCCGTTGCTTATCGCAGAAAAAAAGAGTGAAGGATAGGAGGTGTACTCCGCGCGCTGACCCGCTCTGGAGCGCGTCCTTAAAACCAATCAGCCGAGACTCCTATTTTCCTCACGGCGGGTTCCCAGCGATTTGAATTCGTTCGTAGCGGACAGGGTATGGGGAAATATTCGACTCCGCATAGTCATATTACAGAGATAGGGAGACGGAGGTTCTGTCAGATTATTTGTTCTTGCTTAAACGGACAATCAGAATTGGTTGCTCGCGGCCTAGAATTCCTGCCCGGATTATCAGCACCGTCATCAGTTCTATACGGAAATGTTGAGATTTTTTCCACTTCATGATGAAAGTGCGGAAAATCCAGCCGGGATATCCTGGCCCTGTGTAGTACAAGTTCCTATCGTGAGAAGACGGGTCCGACGTCACTAGTCATATTCCACTTTTTTTTCACGAACACACAAATCTGATTGTTGGTGTCTTGGTGTCATAAATACAATAATTGCCTGGACGTACGTGTCATTCAACAAATCAAACATTATTAAATGATGATGATGATGATGATGATTTTATTTATAAACTGTCAAAATAAGCACAAAGCACGAAGACGGAGTAGATAATAAAGAAAAAAGAGAAAAAGAAAGGAATAGGCTACACGAAAAAAGAATTAACATACAAAACACACAATATAACTTTTACCCTAGAACTAAACCAAGAGGAAGAGTTGGTATTGAAAAAAAAAATATATAAAAAAATCGGGGTCAGCTATGGGCTGAAGTAAAACTTACCTCTCATATTATGAAAAGCCATAGCGATTTGTGCTGAAATGTAAATACTCTTGGAGAACCCCTCACCCTTCAGGGTGTCGTACATATCCAGTGCTTCCTCATTTCTCTGCATCTCCAGCAGGGAATGGGCGACGAAAAATCTTTTTATCCAGGAATCCGGAACATCCAGAGATATTAACTGGAAGAAAATCCACATTTATGTTTCCTTGCCCTAGCACCATTATAGAAACTTTTCCATGCTTCCGTGACGCCACGAAATTGGGAACAACGTCGTAGGGCGTATTCTCGCCGTTCCCCGAGGACTCCACGTTTTTATTTGTCCCGGAGACTAATTCCCCGTATTCTCGTGAGTCCCCACGGACGGGGAATGCTTTGATTATCATCAATATAATAAAAAAGGACTCCCTTTCAGACTCGAAGGGGAATCAATTTTTGCTGGTGTTGGTGCAATGTAAAACTAATTAAAAATAATCAGAATAAACAAAACCAAAAATAAAGTGGATCCAGACTAATTTCGTCAGCTGCAAATTTTATTTTCGAGCAAAATCCATTTTGGAAGCATTCCCCGTGTTCTCGTTGTTTTCCGTACGCGTAATCCGCGTGAAGTGACTTCTCTATTCTCGCTGTTCCCCTTGATTCCCCGAGGAGTCATCGGGGAACGGCGATAATACACCTATAGAAACTTTTCCATGCGTACGTGACGCCGAAACAACGTCGTAGCGTGGTGTCGAAGCATTAGTGGTGTCAAATGAGCTCGGCCGCACTCTTTGCCGGATCCTAAGTCGCGCTCAGTTCTACGCAGGGAAAAGTCATTAGTATAAAGAAGCAATTTTTTTAAAATTTCTCTTCGTCATGTTATTTTAATTTCTAGGTTCCAGTGACTACATGTTATTTGATGTGATTTTTTTATTTTTATTTTTCTTCACATACCCCGCTTTCCGAAATGGCGGGTTACAAATAAATTGTTTATTTTCTTGTTCCTCACCTCTCAGGTGCGGATCAGAGAAATGGAAAACGTTCAGCTGGTAGGCTATAGGCTATGAATAATAAAAAAAAAGCAGCTGAATATTATGTTTTATTTATTTCTTTCAATAACTTCTTTTGAGGTTTTTAATTTCTGTCCAACAATCAGCCAAATTTTCAAGAAGAGGGTGTACCACTAAGCATGTGACCCTCTGAATAATTCACGAGCGCGCGGATCGAGATAATCACTGTTATAAAGGGTTGATTATTTTCCTGTTAGTTAAATATTTCTCAGCCCCAACAAATCATATTTGACAGTCCAAAACGGATACGTCAGCTGAACTTTATTAGAGGTATATTTCGGCCCTTCTTGGCAAGGGTCCTCTTCAGGCTCAAGCCGCTCAAGCTGGAAAATGAACATGTGGAAAAACAAAAAAATAGCTCTAGATAAAAAATGTAGCTGTAATAAAATTCAGCTCACGTATCCGTTTTGCACTGTTAAATATTTCTGTTAGTCGGGAGCGCGGGAAATTTTAATATCAATACAAACGCGGCTTTTCAGTAGGCAGTGGTGAGATTAATGAGGATTGCTTAGTGCCTGAACAAAAAAAAAATCATAAATCTTTCTCGTAAGGCATACAGCAAAAACACAAGCGCATAGAGGTACCACAAATCACACGGAAATTCCACTATTTGAAAATCGATTATTCGTGAATAGCGGAACAACGAAGTAAAGCACTTTCAGCAGGTCTTCAAGCTAATTTAACTGAATAAGTATTGGGTAGCTAGATTGTCCTTTCCCAGCCCTTTTCGGTTAAACTTTAAAGACCAACTCACTTCTTCTTTAGACTCGATTAGTCCGGCAAGCTCTAGCCAGGCTCCCCAATGCGTCGGTTCTAGTTTCACAGCTTCCAGTAGCATATCATGGGCATCATCGAGGACCCTCAGCTTCTTGAGGACAATGCCGTATAGGTATAAGCAAAATGGATCAAGGGTATCGTTCTTGTACGCTGTGCCAAGTTCATCTTTGAGATCGGTAAGGTGTTCAAGGTTCATAGATTCAGCAGTCACTAAAAATAAAAAAGCGGTTGCGAGATTACTAGGATAACGCACTATAATTCCATTATAACGCTCAAATACCTGATGCGCATGCCTCAGCTTGCGTCGACGCAACCTAAAAACAGTGCTCGCCAGAGCTCGGTTCTATTATTGCGCTGGGGGGGTCTATTATTGCAGGCTGCGTAAGTTCTGCGTCGCGCCGACGCAGAGCTTGCGTGGCTCAGTGTGAAAGGCCAACAGCCAATATGAAAGAAGCCACTGAACAAATCCAGAGAAGAGCGATGAAATCCTTTCGTTACCTTCAGTACGAAAAGGCCTGAAACTCGATGGTTATTGAGTTTAGCCTCCAAATTAATCCACGGTGACATCTTTGATTTTTTCAAGACTCAAGATTTCTTCTTAAAACAAGTATTGCGCTCCTGTAGCTAATTGCAAGTTCCTCCTTCGGATACATAGATGTCACCGAAACAGATGATTAATTGCTCGCTTTGGTCTCGCGAACGCGTCCTCTCGCATTCGCACTTTAAGCGATGAGCTCTGTAAAACGTGGTCTTTCTTCTATAATGATGTAAGTTAATTAGTTTACGCTGCTTTTTGTACTTTCTCCCTTACTTTTATTTTATTACTCCGTAGCCTACTCTGTGTTCGCCCACTTTTACGGGCAACAAAGTTCAATCAGTCAAGATGACACACTTGGACACTTTGCGGTGAAATTTGAAGGAAAAGGTTAAATTGAGGTTACAAATAGTAAAGAGATTAAGACTTCTTTAAAACAAAACATGGACAGAGTAGGTGCCACACATTTGTGTTACTGAGAGGAGGAGGGAAAGAAGACGATAAATAAACATATAGCAATAGTTGCATTTTTGCAGATACCATGGTATCTGTTACCACGGTAACCGGATCTGCAATTAGTCGTTTTTGCAGTTACCGTGGTATCTGATACACGGTTGCTCTGCAAAAACGACTATTGTCTAATCTTCTTTCTCACCAATTTGACAAAATTTGATGAAACTGAGATGACTTTTCAAATGCCACGATCAGTTACCACGGTCGGACCGTGGTATCAGAATGAATATCAGATCTGAATATCTGAATATCAGATACCACGATAACTGGCCAGATACCACACCATGGTGTGGTTATCGTGCAGTTATCGTGCACGATAACTGCAAAAACGCCTTTTGACCGTGGCATCAGATACCACGGTAACTGCGAAAACGACTTTAGACCGTGGTATCAGATACCCATATCCTATTTAGAAATCTTGCAGTCTTACTGTTCGATTCTGGCATGTCTTCAATTCTTTTCTTCTCTCCTGATAGATATCTTGAGTACCAGTGTAAAAAGCGTCCCTTGCTGCTCTTTAAAGACTTCGAAAAGTGGGCGCACCTAATATAAAGAGAGACTTATATTAGGAGAGAGACTTAAAGCACACCTCGCACTATTTACTGTTTAAGTTCCAATATTCAAAACTATTTGAATACTGTTAGACTATTGTCTGCTTTTAACAAATTATCTACGGCTTTGGATTTTTTAGGCCCTTTCCCAGGCCCATTTATTAACTAAGCGCCATTTTTGTATGCTACTGGCATGTCTGGGAGTTTCTTTAACTCTAGTGCTATTTTTAGTTGCAATAATTCTACCTTACCTTACTTTACCTTACCTTACCATTGATTCAAGCAAAAACTCGGCAAAATTCAAATAACCGGTTTTACGCATCAGTAGGCCTATCATAATACGCGAACATTTGTCGGAGACAGACTTAAAGCCCACCTCGCACTATTTACTGTTTATGTTCCAATATTCAAAACTATTTGAATACTGTAACTAGTGTCTGCTTTTAATAAATTATCTACGGCTTTGGTTGTTTTAGGCCATTTCCCAGGTCCATTTATTAACGAAGTGCCATTTTTGTACGCCACTGGTATGTCTGTCACTTTCTTTAACTCTAGTACTATCACCATTGCAATAAAATTCTACCTTCCCTTACTTTACCTTACCTTACCACTGACTTCTAACAAAACTCGACAAAATTCTAACCGGTTTTACGCATCAGTAGGCTATCATAATACGCGAACACTTGTCGGGAGCATAATGCACATGGAAAATTAATCGTGGTCAGTGCAAAGATTTACATATGAAATTTGAGTCTCCAGGTTTAAGAATTAATGAATGCAACTTGGAAGTAGGTTGCACTGGCATTATATGTACGACGGGTCCTTTAAACTACCTACTCTGGCATACCCTTTCCACCACCATTACTCCGGCTGTTTCTGCCGCAGCTTCAACTAAAACTACTGACAGTGTTTTGCAGAAAAGCAATATTTGTTGCAAGTTCTACGAAACAGGTTATTGCAGATTTGGAAAGAACTGTCGATTCCTGCCTATTTGTGTATTGTTTAAATCTGGTAAATGTACGACTAGTAGCTGTGGCACTGACCACGTTAAGTTGTGTAGTAGATTAAACTGTACTGACAAAAGATGCGAATACGCGCACCCACCGAAGTCAACACCTGAAGTCCCAAAAAACGTGAAAAACCCGGTAATCACGAAAAGTTACGTGCGAAACGAGTTTCGGGACCGACAGTGGTACGGCCATTACTCGATTCCGACGTCGCAGAGGTTACTGGGACCCCAACCGTATTCACTTCCCCCTCCAATAATTCCTTACCCCCCACCACATGCCCCCCTGAGTTTCAGGGCCCCATCACACAACTTCTACCTCCTGTCGGATCAGTCCCAATTCCCTCCTCTCCCAACCCCTTACCGCGAAAAAATCCTGTGAAAGTAAAAATTGTAAGTAAAGAGTTTTCGGATAAGCGTTACATTTTCCCCTGTTTTCTTTATTGTAATGCAGAGAGTCTAAATTTGGAAAAAATGGCAGAGTTGGAGACGACTGCAAAAATTCTTGATTCAAATGTTATTTGTGTGTCTGAGGTGCATCGACAGGATAAAAACCTTTTGAATATAAATGGATTCCAGCAATTTATAAAACTACGTCCCGATGATCATCCTCTTGGAAAAAAAGGTGGAGGTGTTATGATGCTGGCTCATGAAAGTTTAAACCCGAAGCAGATGGATATTCCTTTTTTAGACCAAAATGATGAAATTCTTTGGATAATAATGCGGCCTAAACGACTCCCTCGACCGTATTCGGGGGTAGCGATTTGCACTTTTTATTTTTCACCCGGACAACGTGCTGTTGCAAAACAAGAGTTTTGGGAAAAGATTCAAGCATCTGCGGATTTTATTCATAAAAAATATCCACTTTTAGCGCTAAGTATTTTTGGTGATGGAAATGATTTAAATACACGTTCCCTTGCATCGTCATTAAACCTAAAAAGCCTTGTAAATTTCTTTACTACGAAGGGTGATACGTGTCTCGATGTGATTTTATCTGATTTAAAAGATTATTACCAAGCGCCTGAAGCTCTACCAGCACTGGGTGGAAGCTATCATTTTATGATGCAATGGAAGCCTCTTGATAAAATAAAAGTGTCGTACTCGATGACAGAAGTGGTTACTCGTCCAATTACCGATAGTGGTTTGCTTGCGTTTGGTGATTGGATTACGCGTGAGACTTGGACTGAAGTTTTGGAGTCCCCAACTTCTGATGAAAAAGCAGAGATTTTTCACGAAAAAATAAAAACATGTTTTGATGAATGTTTCCCAGAAAAAAAGGTGAAATTTTGTTCTTCAGATAAGCCTTATGTAACAAAAGAGATTAAAAATTTGATTAAAAAGAAATTATTTTTGTTTCGAGCGGGTGACCGACAACAAGCTAATAAACTGCGGAATAAAATCAAAAATAAATTGAAGAGAGCGGAGGAACAGTATGGTCGTGAAGTTGATGATCTATGTGAATTAAAACCTCAAAAATATTACCAGAAAATAAAAAGCATGACTGGAAAATCACATAAAAATATTGATTTTAATGTTAATGAGCCCCCAGAACAAACGGCAAATGCCCTTAATGCTCATCTGATAGCTATAGTACAAACTTACCCACCTTTAAGACCGACACCTGCAAGTACTCCAGAAGATGAAAGTGAAGGTTCTGGTATGTCAGTTCCAGAGCTAACAAAGGCTGAGATTGCTTCAAAATTAAAAAAAATGAAAAAAACATCAATTACACCTTTTGACATCCCAGTTCAACTCATAAAAGCTTTCCCAGAGGAGTTAGCTGTACCTCTTCAGAGCATTTATAATATGATTTCCAAAACTGGCCAGTATCCAAAGAAATGGAAGCTTGGTTTTGTCACCCCAATCCCAAAAAAAGGATGTCAAAATGATTTTACGGGAGTGAGGCCAATTACTATGACTTCAGTTTTCAGCAAGATTTATGAATCATTTGTTGCAACATGGCTGAAAAAACACCTCCTTTCAATGATTGATAAAAAACAATTTGGGAATTTACCAAAAACTTCCACAACGCATTACCTAGTTAGCTTGATTGATTTTATTTTGAAAAATTTGGATTGTCCTGGGAAGTGGTTAAATTTGATTGCAATAGATTTTAAAAAAGCTTTTGATTTAGTTGATCATAATATTTTATTGGAAAAACTGAGACAGAAAAATATTCCGGATTTTATTATAAAAATTGTGCGCGGTTTTCTAACGGAAAGGCAGCAAGTTGTAAAATATAAAGGTCTTTATTCATCTACTAGTGCTATATACTGTGGTGTCCCACAAGGAACCGTGTTGGGACCTCTTTGTTTTTTGGTTATGATAAATGATGTTGCTATTGATGCTGATGACAGATGGAAGTACGTGGACGACTTGTCGCTTGTGGAAGTACTGCATCGATCTTTTAAAAGCCAAGCAATGACAATAGTCCAGGATGTAGCAACGGAAGCAAAAAATTCAAATATGGTTGTAAATGCGGATAAAACAACGGTTTTGACTTTTTCTTTTTTATCGGATGAGCCAAGTTTTCACCCTGAGTTGGATGATGGCCTCCTCTCGGAGGAAATTAATCTCCTTGGAGTGGTTGTTTCTTCTGATCTGTCGTGGAAGAAAAACACTGATAGCATGATTAGAAAAGCTAATGCGTCTATTGTTATGTTAAAAACACTCACTAAATTTAAGGTCCCTGAAAAAAAGATGTTGCGTCTGTATTGTACGTTTGTTCGTCCTCTGGTGGAGTATGCTTGTCCAGTTTGGCACTATGGTATTACGAAGGATGAATCTGATCGTATAGAGAATATTCAGAAACGTGCCCTAAGAATTGTGCACAGGGGCCCTAAAATCCCGTACTCTGGCCTCCTTTCTTTATTTGGACTGGATGCGTTGTCTAATAGGAGGCAGAAGTTGTGTCAAAATTTTGGACTAAAACTCCTTGAACACCCAACTCTCCGATCCCTTTTACCCCCTGATTTTGAGGTTGAACGCCCAAGGCCACCAAGGCAAGTTTCCACCAAAGTCCCGAAGCTCATGCCGATCGCATGCAACCGGGAAAGATATTGTAATAGCTTCATTCCGAAATTTGTGGATTTTTACAATAATGTTTTTTTTTAGTTATTTTGTTAGATGTTTTTCTTTTTTTGGGTGTTGACTTCAATGGTTTGTTTTTATTTTGAACACGAATTCGATTTTAACAATTGTTGTATATATTACCTGACAAAGGTCAAACAATTTGGTTGGATAACCACGAAATTTTGTACCTGAATTATACAATAAATCAATCAAACAGGGGAGACCTCACTGAGACATACAAATGTATGTCACGGTATGTACAAAAACGTCAAAGCTGACGACATGCTCATTTTCAATCACAATAATTTACGAGGTCACAGTGTCAGACCCACAGGAGAAAGGTTGTAGACGTCGGACGGTAGAGCTTCAGAGACTTCGCGTATACCTCCAACTACCTCAAGAAACGGCAAATTTCCTATCACTGAGCCAATTCAAGAGAGAAATTGACACCATTTTTGCTACTGAAATGTATAACCCTGCATGCTTTAAAAGAATTTTGCAGAGCCATTGTGGCTTATTGTTTTTCAATATGTTACGATTATTATTGTACTATACCTAAAGACAATTGCCAAAGTCATTTTTTTTACTTTTATTATCTGCGACGGGGGACAGCGGAATGCTTTGTACCATCTTGCTTTTTCTACAAATTTTTTAATTTCCTGCTCAATAGCTATAAGAAGAATATGGTACGCATGCTAGACGCACCTCAGCCTTTCATGTCGACTTTGGGACCAATGCAATAAACTTACTGCAACTGTAATTATCAAACAAACAAGAGCTGAAAGCTCATATGGCACTTGCAAGCTTTTTAGCTTGTACTCAAGTTATCGTAGTACGATGTGAATGGATAGTAGTGCTCCCCTCCCTCCCCCCACGATGGTCGGATCGGGCAAGTGACTATTTCCAAGTTATAGAAAATCATCTGTAATCAAAACTCTTGAAGCAAAAAAGATGATCATCAGGAGCACGAAAATGTATTTTGCTCAAAAGTATTGTTTGTACTTCAAGGAATTTTATTGTAAGCAAAACCCTTGAGGCAAAAATGATCATGGGCTCATAGGGATCACGAAAATGTATATTTTCCTTAAAAGTATTTTTTTGCACTTTGCGGTTAGCATTTGTACTTTAAGGGATGGTCGGATCTGGGAGCTAACTATTTCTAAGCCAATCATGTCAAGTCTTTAATTTTCATGCCAAGTTTCATCGTCCTAGCATGTCTGGAAGTACCTTAACTTGCGATCACCGGAATTCCGGAATTGCGGAATTGCTATCACCGGAATTCCCCCTCTAACTCCCCCACAATGCCCGAATCCGGTCCGGTTCTGTCACTGATCTACGAAGTACCTTAACTTGCAATCACCGGAATTCCGGACCCCCCCTCTAACTCCCCCACAATGCCCGAATCCGGTCCGGTTCTGTCACTGATCTACATAGGGCTTGCGCTTGTTGTTCCCACCAAGTTTCATTCCGATCGCTCCACTCCAAGCACGTCAAAAGGTTTCCGGACCCCCCTCCGACCCCCCAAGCTTCATCGGATCCGGTCCGGACATGAAATGGGACATCCGAGACACGTTGTCTTTCTACATATCAAGTTTCGTTATGATCCGATCACCCGTTCGGAAATTATACATACCTCAAGATTCAGGATTCCCCCTCCCTCCACTCACCCCACGATGGTCGGATCGGGAAGCTGACTATCTCCACTATCTCATTGTCCTAGTCCACCTGGAAGTAACTTAACTCCGTATCACCGGAATTCCGGAACCCCACTCAACCCCCCCCCCCCACAGTGCACGAATCTGGTCCGGTTCTGTCAGTAATGTACCTAGGGGTTGTGCTTGTTCCTCCCACCAAGTTTCATCCCGATCGCTCCACTCTAAGCGTTTAACATGATTTCCGGTTCCATCCTCCAACCCCCCCCCCCCAGCTTCATCGGATCCAGTCCGGACTTGAAATGGGACATCTGAGACACGTTGTCTTCCTACATATCAAGTTTCATTATGATCCGATCACCCGTTCGGAAGTTATACATACCTCAAGATTCAGGGCCCCCCCTCCCTCCACTCCCCCCACGATGGTCGGATCGGGAAGCTGACTATTTCTAGGATAATCTAGTCGCGTCCCTGATTTACCTGCCGAGTTTTATTGTCCTAGCCCACCTGGAAGTAACTTAACTCCGTATCACCGGAATTCCGGAACCCCACTCCAACTCCCCCCACAGTGCACGAATCCAGTCCGGTTCTGGCAATGAGGTACGTAGGGGTTGTGCTTGTTCCTCCCACCAACTTTCATCCCGATCACTCCACTCTAAGCGTTTAATATGATTTCCAGTTCCCCCCTCCGACTCCCCCCCCCACATACATCGGATTCGGTCCGAACTTGATATGGGACATCTGAAGCATGACGTCTTTCCAAATATCAAGTTTCATTAAGATCCGATCACCCGTTCGAAAGTTATGCATGCCACTAAATTCCGGATTCCGGCTCCCCTCCCTCCCCCCACGATGGTCGGATCGAGCAAGTGACTATTTCCAAGTTAGTTTGGTTGGGTCCCTAATACGCCTGCCAAGTTTCATCGTCCTAGCACATCTGGAAGTACCCTAACTCGCAAACAGCGGACTGACCGACAGACAGACCGACGGAAAAGTGATCGGTATATGGCACTTGGCCGGTAGGCAAGTGCCATAGAAACAGACATGTTTTAACCTTAATCAAGGGATCACTATGTCTTCTTTATGATAGGCTTCCACTCGCATGATTTTTCGGCGATCTTCTTAACCCTTATAAGCTTATTCGGTTTGCTCGATCGGCGCAGATACGAAAACAGTGGATAGTGCTTTGCATGCCCCACTTTCAACGGATAGAAAGTGGATCTCGTTTTACTAAAGATAAGAAAAAAGACTTTCATAAATAAAGAACTTTAATCGATCTATCCAGATAAGATACCCTTCTGTATCAGATTAGGCAGTGGAGAAAAATGACCTTAAAAGAAGAGGAACAACAATGCTATGTTCAAGGAGACAGTCATTGTGAATAGGTAAGTTAGTAACAACTTATTATGTGCCCTTGCTTTCATGCATATTTGTGCGTCAATTGCAAATAACTCCAATTACGACCATTCCCTGCAATCCCGGAAAGATGTTCATCTAATAACTCTTTCGGCCTTTTTGTGCTGTATCTACACCCTCACCTGTCATACTCCTTTAAATCAAAATAGCTCTTAGCCAAAATGAGAGCTCGTTCTTCTGCCATATCCCCTTCAACTTGAAATTCAGGTGGTTCTGAGAAAAGGACACTTTTCATTGATTCATCATCTGGCTTTTCATCTTCAAGGGTAAAGAGAAGTTCGGACAACCTGCAAAAATTTAAAATGGCTGACTATTGTGTGTCTGAATTCATCCACACTGCAATTTCCGAAGAAATTCCTCTTCCCTGAAGTAGTACGTCTTGGCTAAAGAAGCATGGGGGGAGGAACTGTTTTTTAAAGCGGGACTTAGACCTGAGGAATTAAAATGAATGGTAAGTTTGCGGGCGGATTCTCTCCCATTGGGGGAGAGAAGAAAGTTTATTGGTAAAGTTAAGCTATGCTCTGGTCCTTACTTTTGCTCTATGTGTGGTTCACTTGGGGAAGATATTTTTCATTTGGTTGGTAGTTGCGTTGAGTTAAAAGAGCTGCGAATAGAGATGTTTGGAAAAGAAAGGATGGAGGAAGAGGATTTGGTAAAGATTATGGGGAAGAAAAATTTTGGGGACCTTCGTCGGCTGGGGAGGTTCCTCAAGCAGTCTATGGAGCATCGGGAGCGTTTTTTGGGGTAAGGCGTTCTATCTTTTTGGTGTATATATTGAGTTTTCGTGTTATTTTGTGTTTATTTTGTTTTCCCGCCATGGCCCCACGAGCTTTTTTGGGATTAAATTCATTCAAATTCATGCTGAGCAATGTTACACAATAGAAAATCCTTCAACTGCTCCAAGCTGCAATTAAGGGTATTTAACAATTCTAGACATCTTCTAGCTTTCCCAGGTGGTTAAATGACCAAATAATATGATCGAAAACAGAATAGGCTGGTGAATAGACATAGTAGTATAGTCAACCAAATTAGCTGTGGCCTCACTAACTTACTTCTTCACAATGTCTAGAGCCTCTAGAGAGAGTCTAAAACGGGCAGCAATGTCAAAATAAACTTTGTGATATTTCAGGGACAATTAGCTGATTCAGGAGGCATACAGTAGAGGTATGAATAAATGAATGAATATTTAATAGCCAATTGGCTGTACAAAATACATAATGGTAACAATACACTTTACATCACTCAATACTTATCTTTATTTAACTAATACACTCTTTAAAAATTGGCATATTTTAAGAATCTTAGCTTTATTTTTTGTTTCAAGAACACCAGGGAACTTGATAGTATACCTATTAAGAAAATGTCTCCTCGGATCTGTGAGTTGCTCGCATTCTACCAAGAAATGGCCCGCTTCGTCTGTATTAAAGCACAGGGGGCATTGTCGCTTACTATTTGGAATCTTATTATCCCAATTACTCCGACCACGTACTGGCAGGCAGTTCACTCGTAGCTGAAACCACAGGCGCAGGCTCTCCGCTGGTAGGTATAACTTGAAGTAAAATTCCATTCCGAAAATCTGCTTAACTTCTTTGTAATACTTTAGTGTATTTGAATTTTTTGTCTGTTCGTACCAAGCCTGAACCTCTTGTTCTTCTAACACTCTTGTCAATTCACGGATGAAGCTCATCGGGTGAATACTTCTCTAACAGTACTGATTCACTACCCTGATATTTCTACTTTCTTACAGCACAGTCAAATGGCAAGGACAAATAACAAACTTGATTTCAGCTAATAACCAACTGTTTCAGGGTTGTCCTGGCACAAAATTGGCTACGATAATTCAGATTTTAATATGAATTTTCGAATTCAATACTTCTTTTTGAAAGTATCTGTAGTGTAGGTGTGAAAACCATGTATCTTGTTAAGTTACATTCCGCTTAGCTAAATGAAAGGATTATAGTAGATGTATCCTTATTTGAACGTTTGTTGACTTTGAACTTTGCCATTTTCATGCACTTGCTGTAACTAAAGTTACTACCAGTTAGCCAAAGTAGGTAACTAAGGGCCTCTGAAAACACCTGAGTAGGTATTTTGGATCTTTGAAATTCTACCATTTAGCCCAAAATTGCACAGTTCATATTTAAGTAACTGTTCAAATAACCATATCTCTATTGTACCAGGTGGCAATTCACAGCAATCTGACATCGAAGTTTTCCGATAAAAAGTGGCACACATAAAAAAATTAGTGGGTTAGATGTTTTTGGCAAGTAGGCTATTTTGCAGCAAAAGTTGCCTTGTATGTATTTTAGTTTTTTCACTGACAGTTCACTGTTAGGCAACATTCACAAAAGCATACCTCTACTGTAGTTCATTTAACTTGGACAGTGCCAAGTTTGGAAGAGCATATTCTGGTGACTACATACCATCAAAGATTTGACAGTCTGTTATAAAACCACAATCCTGTTCTGTGGCAAAGAAAGTTAACTATTCCAGAACTCAGAACCCAGCTTCATTCAAATCATCAATAGGTTATTCAATTGGGTTAGAGTTCAGTTTGAATATCCAGCATTAATGTTTAATGTTTAATGTTTAATGATAAATAAGCGGATACAACATTTCATGCGCGAGCAATTTGGTAGATCTTTGTCACTGTACATACAAAACAACGACAACCAATACATAAACTTGTAAACAACCGATAACGTATTACATCAGCTGATTGTACTTTTCCAAAAATCGAGGTACGAAACTATTGCGGTATCGCTCGGTTCTACAAGAGATAGGCGCGAGTTTTGGAACTTTCGTAGCCACATCTCGTTCGGGTCGGCTTCTTTCGGGAACATGAGGAGGAGGCAGGAAATGGCGATAAGTGGGATTACCAAGGAGTTTCAGTCCAAAATTTGTACAAAGGTGTTCCCTGCGCGCCGATAGGGTAGGAAGATTAAATTCATTCAGAAGGAATGAGTACGGCATTTTACACCCACCGTAAATAATTTGAAGGGATCGCTTTTGAACCCTCTCGATCTTATCTGATTCGCACTTAGTTAGCCCATAATGCCAGGCTGGACAAGCGTATTCCAGTAGAGGACGAGTAAACATACAGTACAGTAATATCATCTTTTTTTTTGGCACTTTAAACTTTTTCAGTACTTTGAGCATATAAATCGCCGAATTAGCCTTTTTTATAATATTCGAAGTGTTTTTATGCCAAGTTAGGTCTGAAGAAATAATTAGTCCAAGGAGTGTAATTGAATCAGTAAGACTATGGGGTGGAATGGGAGGGTTGTACTGAGGCTGTGACTTTAGAAAGGAGAAGGGGATAATTGCTGACTTATCGTTATTAACAACCATATTATGAGACCTTGCCTCAGAGGCAATCTCTTGGATTATGGTGATAGCCTGGCTTTTGAAATTCCTCAAAAGAACTTCAACTAAAGACAGGTCGTCTACGTATTTCCACCTTTCCTCATGATCTTCGGCGATATCATTAATCATAATCAAGAAACACAGTGGACCAAGAACCGTACCTTGCGGAACACCACAAAACACTTGTTGTGGATCAGAAAAACAATTTTTATATTTTACAATTTGTTCTCTATTAGTCAAAAAACTCGCAATAATATTTACAATAAATTCAGGAATATTTTTTTCTTTCATTTTCTTCAGCAGAATTTCGTGGTCAATTAAATCAAACGCTTTTTTAAAATCAATTGCGAGTAAGTTAACCCACTTACCCGGTTCATCAAGATTTTTTAGTATAAAATCCAGTAAACTGACCAAATAATGGGTTGTTGATGCTTTCGGGATGTTCCCAAACTGTTTATTATCAATTATATGTTTTATATGTTCTTTTAGCCAACAAGCGACGTATCCCTCATAAACCCTGCTAAAAATTGACGTTACGGTTATTGGTCTTACCCCAGAAAAATCATTAGACCCACCCTTTTTAGGTATTGGGGTTATAAATCCCATCTTCCATTTTTTGGGGTATTGTCCAAGGTGAGTCATTTTATTGTAGATATTCGTAAGAGGAACAGACAGCTCTGGAGAGAAAGCTTTAATCAACTGAACAGGGATGTCAAAAGGGGTTACTGACGTTCTTTTAAGTTTAGACAATCGAGTTCTTACATCTGACATAGTTATTAGAGGGATTTCGTAATTACCATCACCGGGACTAGGTGTTTTCTTATCCTGGGTATTTGACACGTGAGATTCATTCACCGGATGGGATAGGGGAGGATAAGTTTGAACTATAGAAGAAAAATGGACATTTAATTCATTTGCTGTGACTGTAGGAGTTTCATCTCTCATAAATTCAACTGTGGGGGTAAGTTTTCCACTAATTTTTTTAATTCTTTGAAAAAAATGAGCTGGTTTTGATTCTAACAGATGATCAATTTCATTTTCGTAATATTTACTCTGGGCATCTTTAATCCTTTTTCTCACTTCATTACGCAGCTGAATTGCCTCCTCGCGCTTCCCTTCCTTGAACAACCTCATTCTTTTCTTAATAAGAAGTTTAATTTCCGAATTAATATATGGCTTATCGGAAGAACAAAACTTTCGTTTTCTTTCAGGGAAACACAGTTCAAAATGTGCCCTCAATTTATCGTGGAACGTTTCAACTTGTGAATCTAAATCCTGAACCGAAAGAACATCCCCCCATTTTTCTGAAGTAATCCAATTACCAAAAGAAACAAGACCAGAATCAGTAATGGGTCTGCTCGTAACTTCAGTCACGGAATAATTAATCTTAATTTTTCTTAAAGGATTCCACTGTATCATAAAGTGATAGCTCCCTCCAAGCGGTGCTAGTTCACTAGGTGTCTGGTAATACTCATCCATACTAGTCAGAATAACGTCAAGTTTTGTTCCGCCTTTTGTAGTAGGGAACTTAACTACATTTTTTAGCTTTACCGATGATGCTAGTGAATCAGTATTTAATTCATTCCCATCCCCAAGTAAATTTACTGCGAAAAACGGGTGGTTTTTCTGAACATAATCCACAGATTCTTGTAATTTTTCCCAAAAAGCTTTTCTTTCAGCAACGGGTTGGCCAGGGGAATAATAGAAAACACAAATAGCTATTCCGGATAACGGTCTCGGGAGTCTTTTAGGTCGAATTTTAATCCATAAAATTTCATCTTCATCTTCGATGATAGGTATCTGGAGTAATTCTGGTTTCAGCTCTTCAAGAGCGAAAGCCATTACACCCCCTCCTTTTTTACCAAGGGGATGTTGGTCATGTCGTAGTTTAACGAAAGATTTAAAACCATCAATACTAAGCATATTAACATTTTGTTTATGGACCTCCGACACGCATACTACATTCGAACCAAGCATTGACGCAGTAGACTCAAGTTCTGTAAGCTTTTCAAGGTTGAGACTCTCGGCGTTGCAATAAAGGAAAGATGGAAATACGTATCTTTGATCGCAAAATTCTTTGGAATAAGTTTTACTTTTAAAAGTAGAAGGACATCTGAAATTACTAACTAGGGGAGGGGCTTTTTTGTTAATTTTATTTTCGGTGGGTGTAACTGATGGATGTTTCCGGTGGTTATTTTTCGGATCAAGGAAGAATACTGCCGGTTCCAAATCACATGCCATCTCTTGTGGGTTTGAGGAACTTGGGGATACGTGACTAATTTTATCTATAAAAAACGTAAAACTTGATTGCTCTTCACTGAGCTCGTCGAGTTTAAGGTTACTAGTCCTAATACACGATACTCCATTTAAACAAGCGTCTCCAATGGGGTCGAGTATCGGTCGAGAAAAGGGGGACGTGGGGAGCGATAACGCTGATGAAAAGGGGTATATGGAGGTGCGAGAGGGGGCAGAACATTGGCAGGGCCCAATGCTCTGTCGTATGATATTGGAGAGCTTTTCTTCGAGATTCGGGCATGTCCATTTGTATAAGCACTAAGAGGAGTCGACTTTTCTCTAGGAACAATAATATGGCTATATTTACAATTACTGCTGAAACAACGCCCACTTGCATACTTATCGCAAACTCTTAAATTGGGCGGAAGGTGAACATAATTGCATGATTCGCCGCGTTTGCACTTGCCTTCCAAGTAAAAGGTGCAGGCAATATCACAAGTAGTGTTTTGAGAAACACGTCCAGTCTGGATTTCGTTGTTGTTACGACCGGCGTTGTCGTGTAAAAACTTGCACTTACTTCCTTTCAAACAACGGCCTTTAGAATAAAACCAACACCGTCGTTGCTTCGTGTCAAGTTTCTTGGTTTTTGTCTGTGGGTTCGCACTCGCAATGGTCACATGACTAAACTGGCAACGGTCGCCCAGTTTACAAGTACCCATGGAAAGTTGGGCAAAGCATGTTTTAGTTTTCGGTGTCTCTTTTACGACGGCATTAGATTGAGTTGTAACCGTAACGTGATGGGAGAAACCACAATTATCACCGTTCTTGCAAATCCCTTTTCTAAAAAAACGACACTGCTTCCTTGCTTTAACTAGCTCCCAGTGCTCGTTATCATTTCCGTCATCACTAATTGCACTGTCACGTGGCTCATTGTTTATGTCTGAAGCATCAGTGACCTTCGGGCTATTCGTTGGACAGTCGATGATTTGGCAGCTCGGTGAATCTGACTTGTTATTACTTTCGCGCACTGAAATGATTTCTGACGTAGCTGAGGGCGAGGCAGGGGGCTGTTCCGTAGTTTTAGACAGTTTTACGAAATCTTGTTTTAAGAAGTCAATGGTAGCGGATGCCGATCTTAACTCGTCTTGAATGTGTTTAATATCGGACAATAGTTGGGTTTCAACACAATTGGCATTGGCAAGCTCGTCACGGACTGAACTTAGCACTTGATTAAGACCGGCTATTTCGGAATCCTTTTGGGAAACTAGTTCAGTAAGTCGCTCGACTTTAAATTCCAAACTGGCGGCACTTGCCATCTTCCTCTCACACGAGAGGCAAGGACTAGGGGCACCTCTACGGTTAAGGGGAATCTGGACCGGGTTGCTCTTTGGAGTAGCTGGAGCAATGTTTTTCGGGGTTACTACCCATGTTTTGTTTGTATTGGGGTCACCACAAGCTTTAGGTGACTCACAAGTAGTAAGGGTTGTGTTCTGCTTCGTTTGGCAGTTTAGACAGAGCCAATGTTCATTCCAGTTGGTGTGTTCAATTTTAGCGCACCGGCTAGCTCCGGCATGAAACCACATAAAGCAACCGCCACATCTAACGGAGTTGCTTGTTACTACAAGGGTACACTCCGGACAATAATGTTTCATTGTGACTTGACTGGGTGCTGCGCAGTCTTCACCTGGGGTAACAACCAACTGAAAATGTTTATACCTGCTCGGTGCGGGGGTCAGTTATTCATTGCGATTAAAATCCATGAAAGTCCAAATTCCAAATTCACAAAAAGTCTGAAAGCGCCACTGCGCAAAGGAAGTGGAATTCGCAAGGCACCTCACCGCACGCAGGTCAGAAGAATACTGACATAGCCTAGTTTTTCCAACATTACTACCTTACCTTACTAGCATCAGACCTGCATCAGACTAGCATTAGGCGTAGGGTATTCCAAACGTTGGATACATCCAGATTTTGGCATAGGGTATTCGAAAATCCAGGGCTTGGGGTAGACTCAGTCTAGTACACTAGCCCATTTTCAGGCACGGTGCTCAAACGTCTAGCAAGATGCCTGGTGCTAGATGTTCAAGCACTGTACCTTGGATTTCAAGTATGGTGCATGGATTTCAGTATACAGTGCATACATTAAAAACACAGTTTCCGTCATCACAACTGAGCACCGGCTCGTACAGGCCTGAAATTACTACCATGAATTAGAGAAAACAAAGACAATCCTTTATATATTTTTCACAACAAAAACAAAAGGGCTTGACTGATGATGGAGATGAAAACCTAACAGCACCCTATCTATTTTCCATGTAGTGCCCCAAGAGCCAATAATCTGGTTGGCTGCTAGGTAGAAAAAGCTGAGGCACAGGACACTTTGCATGCAAACCCTTGACTATGTAGAAAAGGAAATGAGTTTTTTCACGTCTGTCATCAGCCGAGCCCTTTTGTTTTTGTTGTGAAAAATATATAAAGGATTGTCCTTTGATTTCTCTAATTCATGGTAGTAATTTCAGCCCTTTCCGAGCTGGTGCTCAGTTTGATGACAGAAACTGTGTCTTTCCTGTATGTACTGTTATAGTGAAATCCCCGCAACATGAAATCATGTTGCATGAAATCCAAGGTACAGAGCTTGAACGTCTAGCCGTCTAGCACCCAGGCGGGACTCCACCCAACGGACTTTGGAAATATATTTCCATTCATAGAATGGAAAATTTAAAGTCCAGTCTCTTATAAGAGAGGCTTCAATGGAGTCCAGCTAGGTGGACTTTGAATTCAAGGTTCTAGTGACTCCTAATTCAGATTCCACCTAGCTGGACTTTCAGATTATCCTAGATTTCAAGTCAAAGTCCACCTAGCAGGACTTTCAGATTATCCTAGATTTCCGGTCAAAGTCCACCTAGCAGGACTTTCAGATTACCTTAGATTTTCAGTAAAAGTCCACCTAGCAGGACTTTCAGATTACACTGTTGCCGTTAATACAGAGTGGATCTTTGTGCGGGAGCATGCACGGAAAAGTACACCGCTTCAGGGCTATTTACCAAAAGCTTCCCATGGAGAATATTGAGGGGTTGCACACTCGCGGAAATGATGTACACCTCGTGGCGGACTTTCCATCAAAGTCGTGAGCTGGGAAATACCTAGAAGCTCTATTCCTTGATGGACCGACCCTTTTATTCTATTGTTATGGCCGTCTGATGTGTTCTATAGGAAGGGTGAAAGAATCTTGGATCTCCCAAACACGTTTGAAACTTCTCAATGCTACTATTGTATCGATAATCTAATGTCATGTCGGCCAGTCTGACCAAGAACTTATAATTTCCTCTGAAGAACTTACGTCAGCTGCCCACATCGCAGTAACATTTGGTAACATGGCTTAACCGAAATTTATTACTTCTGTACTTGTATCAGAAAAAGCTGACATTTTTCCACATGGACCAAAGACCAAATTTTGTAGGGAAGTTTGGTAAGTCCAGCTAGGTGGAATTTTTTAGTTTTCAGTAATAATGTCCAGTTGGATGGAATTCCAAATTCTCTTAGGTAAATCATAAGGTCTTGTTTTTAATTCAAAAACTTACGGAAAATACCCTCGTTTTTAGTAGAATTTGAATATTTTGCCGAAACGGTTCCAGACGGGAATCAGACGTTCTGACCCCTGATTTTGTGGCCCGTTTTTAGTCTACCAGGAATTTGAGCTCAGGTCCACTCAGCAAGAATTCAGAAGTTGGTTTTGTAAGAGAGGATTAAATTCCAGCTAGGAAGACCCAAGACCACATTTTGTAGGGAAGTTTGGTAAGTCCAGCTAGGTGGAATTTTTTAGTTTCTCTAGGTCAGTAATAATGTCCAGTTGGATGGAATTGCAAATTTTCTTAGGGACTTAGGTAAATCATAAGGTCTTGCTAGGCAGACTTGATGAAGCAATCCTAGGCTTAGAGGAAAGTCCGGCTAGGTAGACTCATTTAAGCTTTCTTAGGGCAGTATATTAGGTCCACCTTGATGGACTCTGTGTTGTCTACTTCTAGGCTTTTCCCGTTTGCGGTCCACCTAGCTGGACTTTCTGTGGTGCCACTCAAGAAGAGAGTGGACTCAATATTTTTCATTCTATAGAATGGACTTCTTTTGTAAATGTCCATAGGGTGGATATCCCACCCAGGCATGGTGCTAGACGTTTAAGCACCATGCTTGAAAAGGGGCTAGTGTACAGGAGTGTTGCATGAAGCTGCCCGTCCCATGGTGCCGCCCACCCCCTAGAAAAGCCACTAAAAGAAGAAATCTTAGAAACTTTAACTTATTAACTCATTTAGATGTTTGTTTATTACTATTTGGCTTGTTTTGAGCCAGATTTGACTCCAATTGGCCATGGTACATGAACCTGCCACCCTGGATCACGAAGCTGCCACCCCAGAAAAATCATGCAAATTCAAAGAAAATAGCAAATTTTGTTTTTTGCAATAGGTCAAGGAACCTCGCTGACCAAACAGCAGGCCTCTAGCATTCGTAATGTAGCAAAATACAAATTTTAGCAAAGTGGGCAGCTTCATGATCACTTGGGTGCCTGTGATCTTTCATGTTTGCCAGCTTAGCCTTGAACAATTACAAGTAAACTGAGTTACCAGCAGCAAGTGAAGGTTTTGAGCTTCCTTTCAAGATGCTCCACTGAATTTTATTTCAATTTTTACTATGTTTCCAGGAGTCATTTCCCCAAAATAGGAGTTTAGCGTGGCGGCTTCATGCAACACTCCTGTACTAGACTGGGTAGACTGCCAGCAGCCTAACAACATCCCCTGATGGCTGAAACCTTTTTTTTTCATTTCTACTCACTACTGTGAAGAAACATATGCTAGCCTCTAGGCACTCTAGCCTAAATCTTTGTAGGCCAAAGCAGGGCCAAAGTGAAACATATGCTAGTGATTTTCCAGTGTTTTAGCTTCAATTCTTACCATTTGCATGAGTGTAATAAGCCTCGTTCTCGGCATTTCTTTATTCCAGACAGAATATCTCCAGCTTGTGCACGCCTTGCCATTGTTTCGAATTTACTGCGCAAACTTTTGAAAAAAGAGTCACCTACATTACATGCTTTCCTAACTAGCAACCCCATTATTGACTTCACTGACGAAATTCGCTAGGTAGCATATATGTTCCAGATGTTCACGAAAAGAGAGTTTTGATGGAAAACTGCATGTGCAATCTAGCAAGAAATAAACAATTCTGCAGAAGATCACATACGGAAGGTTTTCGAAATTACGTTCGACCGAGTGACGCAAGCCAAGAACTTTTTTTTTTCGAAAAGGTTACGCCAAAGTTCAATAGTTTCCCATACAAATTCTAGTTCTTAATGTGGCTCAGACCCAGGGGCGTCGCCAGCCAAAACATAAGGGGGGGTGGCAGGGCGCCTGCCGACACCCTGCCGCCCATTTCAGCTTCGTCACAAATGTACTAGTAAAACTTGTAAAAGTCGTGCTATAGCTGCACGCATTGAAGTAGTCTCCAAGCTCAGGGGCGGTTTGAAAGGCTAGGGGGCATGGGAGGGAGGTGACTACCTAAAATGTACGACTGGCGGATATCCGACAAGGCTCAAGACTCCTCAAGAGCCATACCGGTTAGAAACAATAGCCAGTTACCGCAGTGCCGCATGCGGAAATTGTACGAGTTGAAAGAAACATAAAAGGCAGATTTTTCTTAGTTGAAGGGAAAGATCGTTCGTAATAACAGGACATCGCTGGATAGCTAAGCCCTACCTGCAGCAGCTTCTAACGACTGTTTATCAGATAGAACGAAAATGAGCGCCGCATGCGAAATTTTTGAAATCTACCTTTTTCTGGCAAACACTACTTCCCCAAAACAAATTCTAGCTTTGAATGTGGCTCAAACCCCAAATTCCAAGCCTATGTCACAACCAAGTTTTCCTTGATTAGGCAAAGAATCCTGGATACCGAATCCTGGTAATTACACCGAACCCGATCATTATACCGAATAGATCTGTACCGACAGCCTATTTGGGATTCTGTATATCTACCGAATGAACCAAATCCCCGTAAATGTACCGAATAGTTCTGGTATCGAAGAAATACTGAATAATTTTAGTAAAACTACTATAGTTAACTTTAATCCTTACTCGGAGAAACTTTTTACAGTGTATATATAGCCTACTATAGATGTAGTTCCAGAGAAATCAGTGCGTCTTGCAAGACGCACTCATTTGTCTGGAACTACATCGAACGAACGGAACTACATCGTTTCGATCTGTGTTGTGGCTCGCTATCTAGCCTCAAAAGTAACCCCCGCGTTCAACAAGCAGATCCGGGGTGTTACACCTGAAACCAGAGCTGCTGCAAATCCGAGTCCGAGACAAGCCCGTTCCTTGAAAAAGACGTCTCGAGTCCAGCAAATCCGAGTCCGAGACAAGTTCGAGGGACAGATGATACATGACAGATGATAGTGCTTCAGTTCCACCCTTTCCGAAAAAGAGTACTGATCAACCAAAACAGAATTGAAACAAAGTCAACTTGTTCTGAATTTCTAGCAAAAGTAAATACAAAAAATAAACACGGGGCTCTAGTAGGAACGTTCAGAGTGTGCGCTGCTTGCACGACAACCCAAAATTCGTCCAGACGCGGAGAATCTGAATTTCAACAAAGGCCTGCATTCCAGGGTTAGAGATGCTAAGCTCGGAAAAGTTACGCCTGTAGAAAGTAGGAAAATGATGGCTAATATATCTCTTGCAAGGAGTCGGACATTTTTATTTTATTTTTCGGTGGCTTACATTTATAGTTAGTATCTATTTCAAGCGTAGAGGGACAAACACATATAGGTACCACGAACCCTAATAACGTTCACAGATTCATTCGATGAAATCGATTATATGTGCATAACCAGGGACCCATAAATTTCCTGTAATGACTCGCCATTCAGGGGGCTTGTCAATAAGAGATTTCTGATGAGCTCTTGACCGGACGTAAGATAGTTCGAGAAATACCCACGGGGATAGAACACCCGACTATCCAGATAGACGAAATTTGGGACTGGCTGCTGGAGAAGAGCTTCCGCGTTGAGGGAGGAGTCTCTTTGGCCTCACGTCCAATGAGGCAAGCAAGAACGCCGATTCGACCCAAGCGGAATTTTTGGAAACTAGGAGAGGTTCGGGCAACATAGAATCACAGGAAATGACAAAACTCCTGAATGGCGAGTCATTACAGGAAATTAATGGGTCCCTGGCATAACGAACAAACGCATTTTTATCAGGTTTTCAGGCATATCAAGGTGAATCAGTGATGTGTAGTTCAACTGTCAGATCTTTAAAGTAAACCTATATATCCATTACGACAACTTGCCAGAATTGCTGTTTATTCTCTACCGTATAGAAGTTACGACCACGGACATCAGGCGTATTCTCGCCGTTACCCGAGGACTCCACTTGAGGAGTCCCCGCGTTTTTGTTTGTCCCGGGGACTCACTCCCCGTATTCTCGCGAGTCCCCACGGACGGGGAATGCTCCGATTATCATCACCATCAACAAGAAGGACTCCCTTTCAGATTCGGAGGGGAATCAATTTTTGCTGGTGCTGGTGCAATGAAAAATTAAATTAAAAAAAATCATAAAACCAAAAATAAAGGAGACCAAGACTAATTTTGTCAACTGCATGTTTGTTTTAAGAACAAAATCCGTTTTGGAAGCATTCCCCGTGTTCTCGCTTTTTTCCGTACACGGAGTCCACGCGGAGTGACTCCCTCTATTCTCGCCGTTCCTTCGATTCCCCGAGGGGTCCTCGGGGAACGGCGAGAATACGCCTACACTCGCGCTCCTTCTCAGCCTCGTCACCTAGACGGGACACTACTAAGTTTTACACTAGTGTCCTATCCTGACGGCCGTGAACAAAAGAGGATCGAATACACCTATATATCCGACACTACACTATACAACTGCAAAATATGGAAGAGGAACATAATAAACATGAATGAAATGCGCACTACTTTTCATTGTCTTCTAGAAAGAAGCGAGGGGTGTTGGGAAGTCTGCACCACTATCATCACCGAACTGATGTTCAGCCATGCGTTTCTTCATATCGTGTTTGACACAGGTCATGATTTTTCGCTCCTAGAAAAAAATCGTAAAATAATTAAGAAATATATTATTCTTATTGGGATCCCAAAACGTAAGTGGAGGGATACCTATGATTTCGTAAACGTTGCCCGTCTGCTCAACTGTTAACACGATAACTCTCGAATGGATCGAGATATTTTGTTCAAACTTGGTTTGAGGATCCTTTGTTTCAAAGTAGGCCTATGTTGCGTATTTTGTCTTTTTTTCTCTTAAGCTTCGTTCGCAACTTTGTCTTAAAAATAAGTAAATAAATTTCATTCATTTATTTGTTGTGTTCTTCAAGGTCGAAATTTTCACTCACGAAATTTTCTTACCATGAAACACTTGAAGAATGTTTTGGTTTTCAAGAATTTGGCGGGAACAAATCCAGACATCTCATCGTCGACTTCCTCGTCGGCGCATTCCTTAAAACAGAAATAAAACATTGTAAGATAACGATAACAAGTTATTTGAGGTAGGAATCTTTGTTATTAAATGTTAACTTCCGACATCGAGGTTGATATCGGAAAATAACACCTAGACGTTCATTGAAAATAACCTATCCGAGCCGAAGGCGAGGCATGTTATGAAAAATATCTACCGAGCCGAAGGCGAGGTTGATATTTTTAAATGGCCATCGAGGTTGTCATTCCGATATCAACCGATATGGAGGTGTGTTGACTGTTATAACTTTTTCGAACAGAAATCATCTTCGGATGCTGTTATGACTTATATCGTCCTCTCTGGAGGCTGTTATAACTCATATAATCCTCTCTGGAGGCTGATATAACTTATATAACTTTTCTTGAACAGATGTGCAATGCATATCTTCCTATATCCCATAGGTAGTTATATTATGACAATAGATTTTTGGGAGGTTGATACGATATCGTATCAGCCTCCACAGAGGATGATACGAAGCCGTATCAGCCTCCGCAGAAGTTCATCGAGCACTTTTCCTCAAATACTGAATTTATCGAGCGCTTTTCCTCAAATATTGAAAAGTAGAAGCTGACCTCCAAAAAATAAATTAAAAACAATACTTTCAGTGAAAAAACATAAAAAAATAATTAAAAAATTGTATAAAAGATAAAATAAAAAATAAAATAAAAGTTGAAAAATGACAGAACATCTTACTCTCTTAGACAACCAGCCTATGCCCTAGGTCATACCTTGTCACAATCAGATTTCCACTGAAGGTACAGCTTGTCAAACAAAACAACATCCTACTATCCCTTGCTTTCCAAAAGCTAGTTATTCAGCATTGAAAAAATTACAGAACATCTTACTCTCTTACTCTCCCTAGTGCCCCTAGGTCATACCTTGTCACAATCAGATTTCCACTGAAAACACAGCTTGTCAACTGAAACAACATCCTACTATCCCTTGCTTTCCAAAAGCTAGTTATTCAGCATTGTCACTTTCTTTGTCTGGAATTTTCTTGTCAACACGTGGTTTTGTTTGTTGCCGTTACTTCCACGACCCCTATAGTATGTTTTAGAAGATCTGTAGTAGGCTTTTCACGACCGCTAGATGGCATCTGAATCGCCAAAAAAGTGAAAGACTATTGGTAGAAACTGAAGTGCTTGGGTCTCAACAGTAGTCATTTTAGTAGGTCTACAGCAGGCTTGGGTTGCTACTTCACTAAAAAAAAGTTCCCTACCCCATTAGCGAAAAGTACAACAAAAAAAGAATAAGTCCTAACTCTGAAAAATATTCTGTTCGAAAAAGTTATAATAGTTAACATACCTCCATCTTGGTTCATATCAGAATAACAACTTCGACGGCCATTTAAAAATATCAACCTCGCCTTCGGCTCGGTAGATATTTTTCATAACCTACCTCGCCTTCGGCTCGGATAGGTTATTTTCAATGGCAGTCTCAGTGTTATTTTCCGATATCAACCTCAATGTCTGAAGTTAACCTTTAATAACTTTTCTCGAACAGGTGTGTAATGTATATCTTCCTATGACCCACGGTCACTTATATTACGATAAACTTCACAATGAAAACGCCACGGAAAATCCAGCCAATCACATTTCAGAATTAGTCATAACACCCTGCTGGAGAGGTTGTTATTTGTCATATCACCCTCCCCGGAGGTTGTTATGACTAATTCTGAAACGTGATTGGCTGGATTATTTTCAGCCCCGAAAAGCGGAAATTCTGTTCGAAAAAGTTATAATAGTTAACATACCTCCATCTCGACTGATATCGGAATCACAAGCTCGACGGCCATTTTAAAATATCAACCTCGCCTTCGGCTCGGCTGATATTTTCCATAACCTGCCTCGCCTTCGGCTCGGACAGGCTATTTTCAATGTCCATCTCGCTGTTATTTTCCGGTATCAGCCTCGATGTCTGAAGTCAACCTTTAATAACTGACCGCGGGTCATAGGAGGGTATGCATTGCACGCCTGTTTGAAGAAAGTTACTGGAAGGTAACGATAAAACGTTATATGCGGTAGGAATCTTTGTTACTGTATTAATTGAAAAAAAAAAAACGAGTGAGCGAAGATAACACGGCTTAGGGCAAGGCAGTGCTGAACACATTTTCAAGCCTTCTCTTGGTTGGTGAAGAGGATGGTTTGTTTTCTTTTCTGACATCTTCACGTCAACAAACAACGGGGAAAAAATTATCAGTGGATCGACCGAAAGTCCTATCCCCGACACCCGTTCCGACATCAGTCCGGGTTTCCTATTTCATTTTCGTCCACCCTTACGACATTACGCTGATTTTTGCATCCGCAGTGTTTGGTTCGTTTTGAGGCAAATCAGGCTCTCGTTCATTGCTTCTGAGAGGCGCACTGGTCAGAAATACCAATCATGTAAGTTTGTCCGTGTTTCTAATCAAAGCCAGGGGGGCCGTGCGAGGTTGAAACGGCTGCGAAGGCTTTGTTATCAGAATAGTGAAAACTGTATCTACTGAGACTTGCCCTGTCAACAGAAATAGAAATGTTCGCTGCGGCGTAAACCGAAGTGAAAAAAGCGAGAATCAGCCTTTTCTTCAGTGTTTTTATACTGTACACGAGACTAGCCTAAAATAGAGCGAGGATGAGTTTGCAGCTATAATATTTAAACACACTGAGCTGGCAAATGAGGGACTTGGTTCGAGACTACTTCACTTACCGTAATGGCACGGCAGTATCTGAGCGACCTGAAAAAGTCCCCTCGGAGAGACTCATCGAGCGGCAGGGCTTCGATCTTAGCTTTTATCCCATCAAAATTAGGCTGTAGTTCTTGAGTGAGCTGAAAAATTTAATATCTAAAAAAGCTTGCCCGGAAATGAAGATAAGTGGGGGGGGGGGGTAAGCCTATTCCCTTACTTCCTTCCCAAACTCTATGACAAAGCCTTGAATCATTCTTTGACCCCGAAAAAATGTTTTTTTGGAAAAAGAGATAAGCTGAAAAGGAGAAAGAATCCAAAAATGCCTTCTCAGCAATAATGGAGAAGTTGGGGGAAGGGAATGTGATTTTGCTTTCATAAGCCTAAAAATATATATTTTTTTTTTCAGTAACATCGAAGGGCGTCACGACTAGGGAGTAGGGGGGACGTCCCCCCCCCTGAATGTTTTCGGCCACTCGGTAAGAAATGGCTGAGTTGGCGCGGAGCGCCACGATTTTTCGTAAAACAGTAGATTTTTCTTAAAAAAGTCGGTTTTTCGTTAAAATAGTAGATTTTTTGTTCAGTCAGCACAGTCGTTTTTTTCTCAATAATAGCCGTTTTTATCTGCAAAGACAGTCGGTTAAAAATGACCTGCCAATCGGTAAATACCTTCCCCCCCCCCCCCAATCATTTTGGCTAGTAACGCCTCGGGGAGGGGGGTGACTGTATATTTATGTATTGCTATTTTTCGGCTGTACCAGTTTCGATTTCAGAACAAATTATTGACTGAGTGGGGTAAGCAAGAGATTACTTACCATTCCCATTTCCTGTAGTTTGCAGGTCATGTTTCCAAAGAAAGTGCGCATCGAGGCAATCTTAGCCAGCTTAGCAGGGCTGAGTGCGAATTTCGAAGCCTGGGAAAAGAAGTGGCATCAATTCTGGAAAGGACTGGGCAGATATGACAGGCTAGTCTACTAGACACAAGCAAAAAGTGTAAGGTGGAGGGATCTCGAAGTTTAACCGAAAAGGGCTTAGATAGGATAATGTATAGTTACCCACCACGCATTCACTTAAAGAGGCTTGAAGACCCGATGAAAATGCGTTACTTCGTTCCTCCGGTATTCAGGAATAATCAATTTCATATTGTGGAATTTTCCTGTCGGATTTCTGGTACCTCTATGCGCATGAAAGAGATTTAAGAAAAATAAGAGTTCACGCAGTGAGCTACCTTCCGCAAGCTGATCACTGGCCACCGAAAAGCCGCGTTTGTATTGAGATTCAAATTTGTCGCGTCATAGTAGAATTTTGCGTTGTGAGGTCATGTGTCATACTAGAGCAAACAGTGAAAAATAAAAATAAAACCCTTAACAAAATTCTAATAAGGCAGTGAATTCAGTTAAATGATACAAAAATAAGTTGGCTTTTAAGTTAAACTTTAAGTTGATTTGCGAACGTTTCCATAAAAGTGGCAAAAATGGCAAATTTCTTTTTTTCAAGTTGAAGTTTTTTCCAAGTTCAAGTTCTGTTTATTGACAAACTAAATATAACCAGGGACCCATACATTTCCTTACAGGGGGCCTGTCATTTCCTATGCTTCTATATTGATATGATGACCGAACCAAATCTAGTTTCCAAAAATCCCCGCTTGAGTCGATCGTCATTCTTGTTTGCCTCATTGGACGGACGCGCCAAAGAGACTCCACCCCCAAGGCGCTAGCAGCCAATCCCAAATTTCGTCTATCTGGTCTTGAACGTTATTGGACCGTGGGTATTTCTCGAACTATCTTCCGTGCGCTCAAGATAGCATCAGAAATCTCTTATTGACAGTAAAGGAAATTTATGGGTCCCTGATATAACATAGCAATTTTCATGTCTTTTTCTTCAATCTCAGACGTCAGTTTTCTGCGACTAATCAGGGCGTTTCCGTGAATTCCTGTCTCGTCGGAAATCCATTTGACTAGCCAAATACTTTAGCAGTTCAGTCTGGTCGACCTGATTCGGAGCTGGGGGGGGGGCGGAGAGAAAACGAGTTTTCGTAACTGTTTATTGACAAACGGTGCGTTCTCCTGAAATGACAAGTAGGAAAAAATGCTTGGGAAGCTTTTTCTTTTTTGTTGTTGTATTTACCAGGCAAATGCCGTTCTGTATTTCTTGTTTTTACGTTTCTTTTTCTTTTTTTGTGTATTCACTGTGTAAATGCCGAATTACTAGGGTGTAGTAATAAAATCATTCCTTCAGAGTTTTGAGCCTTACCATTTCCATGGCTTTGGCCATTTCCGGTTGCGTCATCACTGCCGAAGTCATGGACTGGCATCTGGTGGCAGCGCCGAGAGTGTCTTTGTGTATAATGGACGCGGCTTCGCTCCCCATGCAGCTTTCGAGAAACTAGAACAAATTTACGGAACATCAGTCAGTACCGGATTAAACAATATTTAAAGTCCGTACCAAAACTCAGGCATCAAACATTCCCGGTCCAAATTGATTTCGATCAAGAGAAATACAAACTGAAACAATATTCAAAATACTTGATATGAAGATATTTTAAACTCACCAACATACCATTACTAATTATTCACTTATGATTCGTTATGCTAATGGAAGGAATTAGGGAATCCGAGCGCCACGGAACAACGGAATAGAGTGACGAGAGGCGAGGAAAGGGGTTGGAGACTCTACAATTAACAATCTGAAAGGATTGAAGGTTTGTGCAGTTGCGCCATTCTTTATTACAATATAGTTTGGTGGAAGAAAAGCTTGCATGTATAACTAAACAGAGAGCAGATCTGATTTGAAAAAGCGAATGAAAGGCCATCTTTAACCGGAATAACGGTGACACTTACGATGTAGCACCTACATAATTTGTGGAACGAACAAAATTGCAAACAGTTGAAGGACCAGTCGTACCTATAACGCCAATGCCACCTACCTCCGCATTTCGATCCATCCATCCTTTAAACCAAGAGACCCAAATTTAATACGGCATATTTTAACCCCCTAAGGCTAGAACAGCAAAAGCTTAGTAATTAGTTAAAAGGCGATCCTGGTCTTCAAGGATCCAACTACTTTTGAATAGTGGAACATAAACAGTCACTATAGTGCCAGCTGTGCTTTAAACACGTAAAAGCTCGGTAGGGAAGTTTTGTAGTGGAACAGAAATCACAAATACGATCAACGAAAAAGTCTAATCAGCCGTTAATTCTAAGACAGAAGTAAACTAATATTCCGACGGAAATCAACGTGTAACTCAACAGTCGTAAAAAGCTCAGTAAGATCTAATGATCTTGAAACGCTGTGCAGATAAACACCTGTTTCCGCTTTGCTTGAATGGGGGGGGGGTCCCGTCCCCCGTCTGCAAGCCTCCTGCAGTATCCGACCAAACACTATTTTGTCGAAATCTCCTGGTTAATTGATTTTTAATTTGCTTATAGCAAGTTTATTATTTAAAATAAATTAATTGCCCAGAAAGGAAATACAAAAGGCACTTACTCGTCCCATGATGACTTTGTTCACCATGCCACCTGGTCCACCTCCATCCATCATTCCAAACGAGGCAACGTGAATGGTGGCGACAGCCAGTGCTAGGAAGCTGTATAACATCATTTTTATCAAGTTCACTAGAAAAAAATAGTCTCTTCAGCACCAAACTACGATAACTGATAATAAAACAAATATAAGTAAATACAAAAATATTAATACAAATAGTAAATACAAAGTACGATAACATATAATAAGTAAATACAAAAATACCCCAGTCTACTTAAAAGTATCTGCCCGCCCACAGTGGCCTTACTCGTTTGCTTTAGTTTCTTGTTCTTTTTGTTTTGTGTTTTCTGAAATACAGAACATTCTAGGTACGGTACTCAAATCTCCTTTTTTTTTTTTTTTTAAACCTCGTAGTATCTTTTCTATTCTTCCAGTCCAATATGAATTGGCCAGGTGACTACGCTTCCACTTTCCCTCGGTGACGCCAACGGTCTTATCAACTTAATTTTTTTTTTTTTTTTACTTAATCACATGACTGGCCTATCTATTTAGCGTCACCTACACTTTCCTCTATCTCTACATTTATTTTTAATTTCTTATTTATTTCTTTTCCTTCAATTCTTTCTAATCTTTACGCTTCCATCCTACCTTTATTTATAAAATAAAATTAACAAAACTAAATTCAATATCAATATTTACTCTTTCCACTATCTATACATTTCAATCATATTATACAATTTTAACATAATTATCTTTCCACATTTATTATTCTCAACATTCAAATTATTTCTATTACAAAATTCATCCTCAAAACAAAACAAAAACTCTATAACAATCAAATAAAATATACATTATTTTTTTTTCATTCCTATTACCATTTATCATACATTATTAAACAAAATGTATAAAATATATTTTAATTAATATTTGAAATTCTCTTTATGCGGACCATTTTACCATAAAACAATCAAGGAACCTTAGGCAAGGTGAGTGAAGAAAAACTGTATTAGGCTCGAACCTCTTCAAATTTCAGGTAAAAAACATTGCACTAGAAAAAAGTCGTAAAATACCAATAAATCCTAAGAGTTTGCACTATAATGATATAATGACGGTTAAACATTAATATACTTACGTTGTTCTTCCTCTGGTCAAACTGAATGCTGGTGACATTTTCCTGGGCTTTATATCTAACTATCCGAGTGAACCGTAAATCCTTTCAAACCTGTTGAGTGCTTTTTCTACTATTTTTTTTTTCTAAACTCTTCTAATTATTTGGTCGAGTGGCCACTCACAGGATTAAGCTGACATCCGGTTTAGCAGGTCACACATGTCATGTGTGACACAACACATTTGCAGAGGTGCGCAATCGCTAATCTTGCTTCGTAACAGTATTCAGAACGAGTTCAGCATTACTATGGTAAGTATGGTAAGTTTGTATGTTTGATTGTGGTATGTTTAGCATGGTGAGCATTTATTAGGAGAGGCCTCTGATCCATGGTAAGACACTGTCCTTACCGATTGGAAGTGTAAGTGTAAGTTCTGCCCCTGTTGCAAGTGCCACTGCCCCTGGTTCTAGGCGAAAATCCCCCTGGCTACAGATTTGACTGCAAGTACCTGAGCATTTTCCCCGGACACACGAGTTAAAATGTAAGCCGCGTGACGGTGGCTCGCTGGCTGCTCGCATCCATGTAATTTTATTAAAAATTTATTTTTTATGACTTCTAACTGTGTGGGTTGAGGGGTTGTTCAGGGAGGTACCGGGGTGCTTTCACCGGGGGGGGGGGTGCTTCATGCAAATCCAGCCTGTCAAACATAGCAACACCAGTGGCGCCACTTCAGTAAACCTTGTGGGAAGGGGGGGGGGCAAATAGCAATTTTGGACCTCAAATCCGAGGTTTATTCACATACTCAAGATTTAATTCCTCCTTTTAAAGGTCATCTGAATGAAGTCTAACACCCTAAATTGCCACTTTTACATACTGCTTACCATTTATCTCTCGAAAACCGGACTAAAATCGGATGAAGTTTCACCGTGCTATAATTTTCAGCCTTTTTTCCGACTTGTCTTGATCGTAACGCTCGCCGTAACAGTTGTAACAGTCCATGCGTAACAGTTCATGTTGTAACAGTCCACGCCGTAACAGTCCATGCGTTTATCCATCCATGCGCTGTTTATCCATCCATGCGTTATCAATGTACGTTTATTGCGATAATGACAGTTTAAATATTGGCGCTAAATTTGTCTTGGGAGGTCGTAACGAATCGCCATAGGGAGACTTAGAACTTCAAGAGTGCATAGCGCCGAAATCACAGAGCGAAAAAATTCGTCTTCTCTGTACCGGTACTGTGAAGGACGATCTGAGGGGTTCATGGAAGTATGGTAGGATCGTTCAGGTGTCCTTTAAGGCTAATTTGAAGCATGTTTTTGAATACACCGGTAGTCATTTTTTTGCCTCTTGACACCTAATTGGCGGCCGAAAAATATCACCAAGGAGGGAGATTTTTAAATCCCTCCCCCAATTCAATAAAAACAAAACAAATAGATTCTGAAAATATTCTGAAAATTAAAAGTTGATATATTTTCACCGATAGAACTGAAATCCTCGAGGAATCAATAAAAAAAAATGCATTGTGAGAGAAAGGAGATTGGAATTATTCTGAAGAAAGTTCCGGAATTGTTCAATCCGAGGGGTTGCCCACCTCCGGCACCTGCTGTACACCCTTTCTCGGCACCGGCCGGCACCAGCCGAAAAATGCGGTGCCGGCACCGGTGCCGACAATAAATGGGGCGATTCATCTTTCAAACGCTTTTAAAAATGCTTATTTTGATGTTTTAACACGTGACAACCGGTGCCGGCTTGTTTCAGCCGGTGCCGGCACCGACCAGGCATCACGGCACCGGGCACTTGCTGTACACTAAAATCGAGAGTGGGCAACCCCTCGGTTTAATCATGGCCCGATTTGTCTGAAATGGAATTGCTGAACAGTTCGTTTGACATTTAGAAGACCTAGTATAGATGTTGTTCGGCATCTAGAAGACCTTCCCTGCGACAGTTCCTGTTATTTAAAATATTCTTCCAAAGTAAAAGTCACACCTAGCATATTTCAGAATAAGAAAAATAACACATTGTGTAACTCAACATGCCGGTGAGGGAAGCGGGTTTGGTGCACAGGCCAATACCAAAGGCTTTGGCGAAGCGGTAGCCGTTGACAAGACCGTCTGCGTCAGCGATGATGTCACGGTGTAGATGATCGTCAGGAAGAAACGGGGTTCAACCACGACGGTGTCAACAATTTCGCCGACAGAGCTCTCGATACGTTTGTCCACTTGGGCTTCAGGAAGATCAACAGACTCAGTGAGGAAGACCGGTTGAATCTCAGAGACGACGCCATCGAAGTCCTCGTTGACGGAGCCATCGAGTTCGGTGATGTCTAGGACTTCAGTAGGAAGCAGTGGCACTTCGGTCAAGCTAAAAGAATGTAGGGGGGGATGGTATGCTTTGATGTTGAAGTACAGAAATATGAGAGCCTAATTATCTAAAGTACCAAGCAGACCTTGAACGAATTATCCTGTTGGTAATGAGCTTCGAAATGACTTCGAACTTCATTAGTATATCGTACCTTACGTAGCCATAAATTCAAGCAAGAAAGAAAATAAAAGTCAAAGAAATTCAAAATATCGGTATGGGCGGATTGTTTGCTAGTCTGGTAAAAAAAAAAAAAAAAAGGAATTTAAGAATTATGGCGTCACGGAATCATGCACAAAGTGACAGGAGATGAGAAAAGGGGTTACAAACTCTGCAATACTGAATGTTCATCAAATCAGGAACGATAAGTTTACAGGAACCACGAAATAGAGACAGAAATACGTTCCAAGAAGAAACAGTGTTTTTGAGGCCCTCTTGAGGGAGGTTGCGCTCCAAGACGAGGAGCCAGCTGATTATTGTGGTAGTTGACTACCTTCTCTGGAACGAAATAAAAACCGCGCGGACAGACGTCACCATTCTGCCGGGAATTCTTGCTAAACGGATAGTTGTAACACCTTATGATGCCCGTATCGTAAATAAATGGCATCGTAATGCCCCATCGTAAATAAATCGTAGCGATCCCAAATCTTGGGAAACGAAAAGAAGTTGAATTTTTTATCACGCCGGACGGTGGAACGAAAGTAAGAACAAAATTGTAACGATCGTAACCAGGTCGTACCTGATCATAACTGGGTGGAACGCAACCGGAGAGTCGTACCGAAAATTCAAGATAGAGAAATGCAAGAAAAGGCAATAGTTGCACTTTTGCAGATACAATGGTATCTGTTACCACGGTAACTGGATTTGCAATTAATCGTTTTTGCAGTTACCGTGGTATCTGATACTACGGTTGCTCTGCAAAAACGACAATTGCCAGATTTGCGGTTTTAGAAATCAATTAAAAATAAATACTGATATCCACTGACATTCTAGAGTGACGTAATTTATTTCCCGCCAATTTGAAAAAAAAACTAGACTCTTGTATTAGTGACGATAAAAGTGAGGTAAATTTTTCAAATACAACGATCAGTTACCACGTTCCGACCGTGGTATCTGAATATCAGTTACCACGGTGACTGGCCAGATGCCACGATAACTTCAAAAACACATTTTGACCGTGGTATCAGATACCATGGTATCGGCAAAGACTAATGTTACAAAAATCTCAGTTTACCTTTCAGTTGCCACAGCTGAAGGCAGAATCGGACCGTCCTGGATTTCTGGTACCTCTATGGCTGGACGCTTGCGGCAGGCCGTTGCTCCAGCGATGGTTGTATAACAATACGGTGTCGTTGTGGTAGTTAAAGTCGTCGTTGAGACGATGACGTAGCGAGTTACTGTAGAGGTAACAGTGGCAGATGCATAACTGGATAGGAGCACAAGGGCGACGAACAGCACACACGCCATTTTGGATTTATCTAGGAAGAAATATTTCGAAACACAGGTTTCGGTAAATTGTTGCTGATATCGCTATCTCTATTCTTGCGAATATATATTTATAAGTGATTAACCTATCATAGTGCAATGATGGTAAATATGGTAAGGTACAAATCAGAGAGAGCAAAAGAAAACACGGTAGTAAGTAGTGTAACAATTAGGTCTAAACAAAAAAGTACATGATAATAAACACCGTCCGAAACCTATTTATCGGTAGGTTTACTGAATAGGTGCGGGATCTTGCGAATCTTTAACCTTTTGGGCGGTTCTTTCTGCAAATGTAAAATTACTGAGAAAAAGCAGAATTATTGATTCTGAGAAAAAAATAGACGGAGATTAAAGTGACAGGTATATACAAACTGCCGTTCTAATTTGTGCTTTAACTAACGCAAACAACTAAGGTGTAGCCTGTACCAGGGGCGTCACTACTGGGGGGGGGAGGGGGGGGGCCGCCCCCCCCCAATGTGGTCAGCCAGTCGGTAAAAAATAGCCGAGTCGGCGCGAAGCGCCGCGATTTTTGTAAAAACAGTCGATTTTTTACTTAGAAATAGTCGTTTATTCTTAAAAACGATCTATTTTTCTTAAAAACAGTCGGTTCTTCGTAAAAATAGTCAATTTTTCGTCAATACAGTCGTTTTTTATCCGCAAAAACAGTCGGTAAAAATGACCAGCCAGTCGGTAAATACCTTGTCCCCCCCCCAAACATTTTGGCTAGTAACGCCTCTGGCCTGTACAATTGTAGAAAATGGCGCCATTTCAGTAAACCTTAGAGGGAGAAGGGGGGGGGGGCAAACATCAGTTTTGGTTCCCAAATCCAAGGTGTATTTCACAGACTCAACGTTTCGGATTTGTAAATCATTTTTGCCTTTTTGAAAGGGGCCAACAAATATCACCAAAGAAGAAGACTTTGAGGTGTAGGGGGTGGGGGCGTCCCCCCAGCTCATACCGCGAATAGGTGCTATTTAGCTTAAGACCAAAAGGATAGGTCCGATCTCAACGACATTAGTTGAAAAAAACGTAGGAAGAAAGCGGGTGAAAAGCAGGAATTGCACTTGACCTCACTCGATGATCAGACGACACGTCACAGTTGAGTACAATCGGCATCATGTCATCTGAGACTACCGCATGACTTCATTCGACTGATGAATTATCTTCATATGAAAGAGTGACTAGGCAGAATCTTACGAGCCACAGGAGCTCTTAATTCTTTCAAGTGTGGTGTCATCACCGCCTTAAGATACGTGCACACATAACTAAACCTCGTAGATTTATAACACATGTCTCAGATAATCCATTTGTATTTCCAGAGCCAGAGAAGGTTTTTGCAGATCTTTTGATTTTTTCTCAAGTTACTTGCACGTACAGTGCGACAAAATTTCACAGGCGGAATTCGTGTCAATCACTATGAAAAACCTTATTATTTATATATAAAACGGACTGATTTCTCCAATACTTCCGTATTATTAGAGATCTTTTCAAGCCCAAATACGTGCGTAAAATACGCTCGTATTTCAATATATGCTCGGATTTACGCAGTGTGTAAACGTAGCATAAATCTGTATTGGTTGAGCTTAACTGCTCCGTAAAAGTGGGTATAATCACAAAATACGGATGAGCAAAAGAAAAGGAGAAGCGCGAACTTACCAAACTACAAAAAGCAATGTAAACTAATTAATCGACACCATTATGGACAAAACGCCGCAGAGAGTAGTAGACACATTCCAGAGTAATAGCCTTTCTACAGAGGTCATCGCCTGAAGTGCGAATGCGAGAGGCGCATTCATGAGGCCAAAGACGAGTAATGTTTCACTGCCATCTAGGGAGCACTGAAGCAATATTTGAAATATGTCACTCGCAGAGTCTGGCGATCTTTAGTGCGAAACCGATGGGTCAAGCCTGATCAGAACAATAAAATTGGAAGAGCTTTATTGGAGATGCGATTAATGCTAAATCGGTCAATGTAGTGTACATGGATACAATTTTTAACTCCGCTCAGTATCGGTAGTTTCTATTCCAAATTTCTTCGAGTTACACATAGGCGAAAGCCGCTTACATAATATTATTATTAATAATATAATAATATTATTAGTATTATTATTATCAAGACAACTTATTACTGAAAATATCTAACACAAGAGTGGAAATAATGGAGCTAAAAAAAATACAAGTAAGTTAAAAAAGAGAAAGAGGAAGTCGGAGGAAGTATGTAACTGTTAGTTGTTAACAAGCACATCTTAACAAAGGCAGCTAAGAATAGGTTGTCACTTTAACAGAGCCTGATATTAGAGTGGACGCTACTGACAACGACTAGGGGTAATAGCCTACATATTATCTCGAAAAATTATAGTCCTGCAGTCGTACCTGAATGCTGAAGATGAATTCCTTTTCCTCTCCAGTACTGCCGGTTCTTAGTCCTTATTTATGTGGCCCAAACCGCAAACATACACCGGACGACATCTGTTCTCTTTAAGCCATCTTTCTAATCAACGCATATTCAAAAACAAATCTATAGGACATACAAATTGCGGGTAACTGGCTTCTTCGTTCGTGAAGCTTTTTGGGCGGTTTATTGGGGCAGACTGAAGACCAGGTTTTCCCGGCCCGGATTTTCTGCACTTTCACCAGAAATGTGGCAAATCTCAACTATTCCGTACAGAATTAATGTTGGTGTAGAAAATCCTGGCAAGTGTCCGCGACCGCCCGATTCTGACCATTGGTCTAACGATGCCCGTTACTCGGAAACTGGGCAGTTTTTCCATTGTTTCGCAAGACTCCGGCTTGGTTGCCCCTTCGTAGTGGTCCGTAGAACTGTCGCCGATTTCAAGTTGCTGAAATGCCCGAACATAAACGTTTACAATAGAACACCTTCAAAATTCCCGCCCAAAATTACTAAATTCTCACTTTATTCCTTCCAAACTCTCACACAAAACGGATTTTGAAGGCTTTTCCTCAAACCAAACAACACCAAATCTCAGATTTTCTGAACTTATTTTTTTTAACTTTAAGACTAAAATCAAGGCGGTCTGTGCACGACGCTGTCAGATAAATAGCTTAAAGAGATGATCTTATCACGGTGAACTAGAAATGATCTTTTCGCGATATGTGCAGGTTCAGAAATATCATGTTCGAAAACACCGAATACTTTTCCCGTGAAATTAGCGATTTCTTGTTTGCGCTTGTCGTTTCTTTGCAGATTGTACTCTTTCAGACGCGGAGGTACGACGCATGTAAATTTGCAAACTGTGCACGCCGTGTGCAAAATATTAGTTGCGTTTCTGCTCGCCTTTTCAAAGGCTTTTCACCTTTTTTGTGTTTTCATAAAATGGCTCTAACCGCTGTTTGACAATTTCCCGTTTTATCGAAAAGGCAAACGCCGACTTTCGCCTTTATCTCGCCTGTTCGCAAAAAACGCAGACTTTTGGCTTTTGCCCCAGCACTTTTACTAGTTTACCCCGGAATAAAAGATGGATTTGAATCGAATGGATAAGCAGTATTTGTAGTCTGTCCTATATTTCAAAAGATGGACAGCATGCAATTATAAGTAAGACCAAGAACAAAATAATAAGCACCAGAACCTCCGTTTCCCTATCTCTGTAATACCACGGACCCATACATTTCCTGTAATGCCTCGCCAGTCAGGGGGCTTGTCAATAAGAGATTTCTGATGCTATGTTGACCGAACGGAAGATAGTTCGAGAAATACCCACGGTCCAATCACTTCCAAGGCCAGATAGACAAAGTTTGGGATTGGCTGCTGGCACCCTGTGGAGGAGTCTCTTTGGCGCGCACGTCCAATGAGGCAAACAAGAATGCCGATTCGACCCAAGTGGGATTTTTGGAAAGTAGGCAAGGATCGGACAACATAGCAACATAGAAGCATAGGAAATGACAAGCCCCCTGTAAAGGAAATTTATGGGTCCCTGGTAATACGACCATGTGGAGTCAAATAGATTCCCTGTATCTCGCTGGACGCAAATGAGCAGCGGCTAGTAGCTACGCAACATCACAGTTCGTTACTTCTACAAACAGCTATATCGCAGAAAACACCGGAAGAAGAAATTTCTAAAGTAATAGCCGATTAGTCGTCTCCCATCATGACGTCACATGCGAGGCGCTGCAGAGCGGGTCGGCACGCTTGCTGCACTTTTTCCTCTGATGTGCGCAGAGACGAAGAGGGAAGTGGACGGGCATAAACTGAAAGCTCAGCAAGTACCTCTAGCTCAGCTCAGTTTTGTCGGGGTATCCATTGTCGCTGCGTAGGACCAAAGACGGAAGTTCTATTGGCTTATTTGTTATTGGTAAGACCCAAGTAAAAAGACATTTGTCAAAACTGTCGGCTTTATTCGCCGCGTTTGGCGCCAATGGGCCGGGAGATAGCGGAAGGCTTGAGTAATGTTTTGGAGCTTGTTATCTTTGAATCCAAAGCGAAAATACTACTGCGAGGTGTTTAAGATTTGGAAAACATGCGGTATGTGACCGTAATAAACTGAATAATAAAAAAAAAATGACTTGAATTCTGGACGATATTTTCGCACCTCAGTGATGAAAAGTTTTGCCTGTACGAGGGAGTCGGGGGATGAACGCAAAGACTTTAACCTTACCGGAAATCCTTCGATTGTCTAGGTTTCGACAGACTACCAGTTAGGGACCATATGCAAAAGCTGGAAGTCTATTGTTCATGCTTACTTTACAACTTCCGTTTAGGACATAAACAGTTATTCCCAGCACTGGGGAATTACGTGATAATTCGAAAGTTTGATTCAGTCACGGACAGAATACCGTGAGAATATAACAATTACTACGACACGTCATTTTTGGGAAAATAGCATCCTTGTTATATTTCTGAATTCAGGTTTAGTAATTTTATTATCCCAGACACCTTGTGATGTCATTGTTGTGATTACGACATCTAATTACTTTATAATAGTTTACAGGACTGGTTAAGTTCAAAGGCTTACCATAAACAAATCCTTTCGTCTTTAAAACTTGAGACAGTTCCACGGGGACAACTTAAAGTGGAACTGAAGTGCTCACGCAACTACGTTGTTTTCCTTCTCAACCAACCTTCCTCGGTCGTGTCAGTATGGACTGCGCTCAATCGTGTTCTGATCTAGCAGACCAGTGACATAAATGTGTCACGTGAGCCAATCACAAGTTCTCTTTGACGATCGTCTCCGGAAGAGGACATAACATACAAAATATAAGGTTTGAACTTTGAAGCCAAGCTGACCATTCATAATGAAAGAAAGCAATCATACCGTACCTAATTACGTTATACAAACTAACTAAAGAAAAATCACAGCTTTGTATATTCACGAACATTTTTTTTAAACATGCTTTTAAATTCGTTATTTATTTTTATTTGCATGTCGTAGAATCCGTACAGTTCTTCTGGTTTTCGGGATCCCAAAACGGAAGTGAAGGGATACCTATGACATCGCAAAAGTTGTCCGTCCGTCCGTCTGTCTGTCTGTGAGCACGATAACTCTGGAAGGGGATGAGGTATTTTGATGAAACTTGGTGGGAGGATCCTTTGGGTCAAGGGAAAGGTCGAGATCGTAGATGGGATCTATAGCCCTACATTTAGGGGTGGGGGAGGGGGTTCAAATTGAGAGGACAAACAAAATAGTTTTAAACAGCTAATGAGATAGTCGATTCTGGGGTAAGAAGACATGTTGAACACGAACATGAAAACCATCTTCTCGCCGGACAAGCAGTTCGCCCGGAATCCGGCCAAAACCGGAAAGTTTGTTAAAAGTAAAAGTTTTATTTGAAATTGATTATGTGTTCGATTTAGGGGTGAGAAGGCATGTGAATACTTACGTGAAAATCATTTTCTGCCCGGACAAGTACTTCGCCCGGAATCCGGCCCAAGCCGCAAAATTTGTTAAAAGCAAAAGTTCTATTTGTAGTTGATTAGATGCCCGATTCAGGGGTAAGGAGATATGCTGAATTCGTATATGACGATAATTTTTTAGCCGGACTTCTAGTTCGTCCGGAATCCGGCTGAAACCGGAAAATTTGTTGTAAGTTATATTTTTATCTGAAGTTGATTAGATGTTTGATATAGGGGTAAGGAGATACGCTGAATCCATTTTTGAGCTTTATTTTTTCGCCGGACAAGTAGTTTCGAAATTTCGCCGAAACCGGAAAATTGGCAGAAGTTAGGCAGGATCGTTTCGATCGGTTTCGTCAAAATAGATATGACTTATAGGGGTAAACACACATGCTGAATCCATATCTGAACTTGATTTTCTCATACGATCGGCTTTTTGGCCTTAATCTGTTTCTGATTTTTAAGAGTAAAAATGTTCAAGGAGACTGGCGAAGACTGGACCTGGCAAAGACAAAACCTAATTGTCTGGATCAAATATTGAATTTTCGGGATCCCATCGAAACCTTTGGTCTTGTTGTTTTATGTAATTTCGTAGACTGTCGAGTCCTCATCGCTCTTTTGTTGGTATTGTTTTGAACTGTACGATTTATTTTGTTTCTTCGCTCAGGACGGTTGCCGTGCAATCGAAATATCCGAAATTATATTTATCCCTTCCTTAGCATGATGATGATGATCATGATGAATTCCCTTAGCATCTTAGAGGGAAAATTGGCAGAAAAAGAAAACACCAAAAAATCTCTCTTTTGTTTCTTTCAACATACAAATTTGTCCACGAACTGCCAGTGAATTACGATAAAAAAAAAATTACGATAACCAAATCTTAGGACCAAGAATACTAGCCCACCCATGACATAATTAACAAGAGGCAGAAGAAGAAAATAATTTGTGTGTTTGGTTCCGGGGTTCAAAGATTCAAAGGGACAGTCGGGTTACAATAATTCTAGAAAAGGCAGACCTAGGCCTTCAGTCACCCTTTAAAACTTCTCCCTTGGTTGGTAATACTTATAGCAGATCTAGCCCCAAGGCCGAGGGATTACCCTCCCCCCCCCCGCAATTAGTATACACCCTTTCCCGACCGGGCACCGGGCACTTGCTGTACACCAAAAGAGTGGGCAACCCCTCACTGCTCCTCCCTTACTCCCGCTGTCCTCGATCCCTTGTCATGGACAATTCTGAAACGTGATCCCAACCCTATCAAAGTGAAATATTCAAATTTCCCTCCCATGTCGATTAGGAAAACCCTCAGCCCAAAGCGTGATGTTCGATACGTGTGACGTGACGTCACAAGTCAAGTTCAACAGATCAGCTTTAACAAAAGAGACAAACTGTGAAATAAAAGACCGGGTCGGGATGGGCAAAATCCCAAACAGTCTGGTTAAGCTAATAAGGCGGAAGAATCTCATACGCTTCAAGTAGTCACATAATACCGGTTGACTGGTTAGGATACTACTAAGTAAATATCTGGAGGCTTTGAGTGCTCAAATATGTCAACAGGTAAATATTGTTTGCATATTTGAAAAAAAACAGTATGAAGAATCGTTGCTCAAGCCTCAAGACGAGTGCTACGAGATCAGCCCCTCTAAGCCTTGTTGCTACGGGATCGACTAAAAAGAGGCACGGAATGGTGCAGGACGCACGAGTAACCAAAAGAGATTAGCGAGTATTAGAAGTAGACACGAAAGTGAGAGTTCGTAACTCCAGAGCCTAAAAGAAGGCACGTTAGAACATTGTTCCTACCCCTCACACTGAAGTCTGAAAGCCTTTTAGTATTCGTGCCTCTTTTTAGTACTCGTGCCTCCTACACTGTGTCTTGCCGTGCCTCTTTTCAGTCGATCCCTTTTCCTACGCTAATAATTTACACTGACATTATAAATGTCAATCGGGCGAGTGAGGGCCAAGAATTTAAAACAATCATAAGTTGTCATTGTTTTTCTAGTCACGTAGCCTATATAAATTTTTTATCATCCTTGTAAATAGCAAGCAGTAAATTCCGCGAACGCTGACAGAATGCCAAAATCAGCATTTCCATAAATTCCACAAGTCCAGCTTTTAGTCGAGTTCTTCTTAGAATGCTGGAAGTTGTTTCCCAGGGTTGGTCACCAAAAGTAACTTCGTACACCCTGGAAAGTAACCCAAAAGTATCTCAAAGTAACCCAATGTAACCTAATGTAACCCAAAGTAACTCAATGTAACCCAAAGTAACCCAATGTAACCCAAAGTAACCCAATGTAACCCAAAGTAACCCAATGTAACCTAATGTAACCCAAAGTAACCCAATGTAACCCAAAGTATCCCAAAGTAACCCACATTTTCCCAAAGTATCCGTGAATTTCAATTGTTTCGTGAAGGAATTTCGCATCAGTTTCAAGATGTTGCAATCGGCGCCTCGTCTCGTCTGACGAAAAGTTTGAAACGTCACCACGCAAGTCTTGCGCACGAGGGGTTGCTTTGGGTTACATTGGGTTACTTTGGGTTACATTGGGTTACATTGGGTTACTTTGGGTTACATTGGGTTACACTGGGTTACTTTGGGTTACTTTGGGATACTTTGAGATACTTGGGTTACTTTGGGATACTTTTGAGACAATTGCAAGCGTGATGTGCGCCATTTGTGCGCAAGACTCGTGACCCAATGTAACCCAAAGTAACCCAAAGTAACCCAATGTAACCCAAAGTAACCCAATGTAACCCAATGTAACCCAATGTAACCCAATGTAACCCAAAGTAACCCTGAGTAACCCAAAGTATCCTGAAGTAAGCAAGTAACTCGTACACCCTGGTTCTTGGTGACCAACCCTGGGTTGTTTCACGATTCGTAGTGCCGATTTTTGTCTCGACATTCTACAAGGGGATGAAGAAAGCGAAATACTAAGTAACAACGAAAATACAAGACCACTCATCATTCCATTTCTGTAAGTGATATTCATGAAAATAACTGTAAATATTAAATTCTAATTAACGCGTTTACTTCTCACTGAGAGGCGGAGGTTGAATAAACATTGGGAAAGCACCAACTTTTTTCACTTTTTGGGATCCCAAAACGCAAGTGGAGGGATACCTATGACATCGCAAAAGTTGTCCGTCTGTCCGTCCGTCTGTCCGTCTGTCCGTCCGTCTGTCCGTCTGTCTGTAAGCACGATAACTCTCTAAGGCAGTGAGATATTTTGATGAAACTTGGTGTGGGGATTCTTTGGGTCAAGAGTAAGGTCGAGTTCATAGATGGGCCCTGTAGCTCTACATTTAGGGGTGGGGGATGGGGTTTAAATTAAGGGGCAAGCAACATTTTTTTAAACAGCTAATGTGATAGTCGATTATGGGGTAAGAAGACACGCTGAACACGAATATGAAAACCATTTTCTCGCCGGACAAGTAGTTCGTCCGGAATCCGGCCAAAACCGGAAAGTTTGTTAAAAGTAGAAGTCTGGTAAGAAGGCATGCTGAACAAGAATATGAAAACCGTTTTCTCGCCGGACAAGTAGTTCGTCCGGAATCCGGCCAGAACCGGAAAGTTTGTTAAAAGTAGAAGTCTTATTTGAAGTTGACTAGATGTTCGATATAGGGGTAAGAAGGCATGCTGAACACGAATATGAAAGTTATTTTTCGCCAGACAAGTAGTTCGCCTGGAATCCGGCCGAAACCGGAAAGTTTGTTAAAAGTAAAAGTTTTATTTGAAGTTGATTAGATGTTCGATCTAGGGGTAAGAAGAGATGCTGAATCCGTATATGACAATCATTTTTTTTGCCGGACAAGTAGTTCGTCCGGAATCCGGCCAAAACCGGAAAGTTTGTTAAAAGTAGAAGTTTTATTTGAAGTTGAGTAGATGTTCGTTTCAGGGGTAAGAAGACATGCTGAATCTTCATATGAAAAGCATTTTCTACTCGGACAAGTGTTTAGGTCGGAATCCGGCTGAAACTGGAAATTTTTTTAAAGCAAAAGTTGTGTTCCCGTAGGGAAAAAAGGTACCCGGATTCCCGTAAAGGTGTCCGGAATTTTGGAACAACATTCCGGGCACGGAAAACGTAACGGAAATCCCGCCTGGGGAGTCTTGTTTCCTGGAATTCCGCAGTTTAACGCGGAATTCCGGGAAATAAACCCCCCAGCCGGGATCCCGTTACGTTTTCCGTGCCCGGAATGTTGTTCCAAAATTCCGGACACCTTTACGGGAATCCGGTTACCTTTTTTCCCTACGGGTTTGTAGTTGATTAGATGTCCGATTTGGGGGCAAGAACAGATGCTGAATTCGTATATGACAATTTTTTTTTTGCCGCATATATATTTCGTCTGGAATCCGGCTGAAACCGGGAACGTTTGGATGGTCTAAATAAATGCTTCGTTTCTAGTCGTGAATATTGTAGCCAAATAGCCTTTCTGGTTTTATCGGATGCACTTCCAGACCTTAACACTGGATCTCGCGAAGACAAAACCTATTTGTCTGGATCAAATATTCAATTTTTGGGATCCCATCGGAACCTTTGGTCTTGTTTCTTTTTTATTAGCCTACAGAGGCCGAAGGAGTTGTGTGATAGTGCAAAGCCGCCCAGAAACCGTTTCCATTTCTAACATTAACTTCCCCTCTAGACTATCAACCTTTTTCAATTTCAGTACTGCATGTTATTAGGCTGTAAATACACGTGATTTTTTTTCTAGTGTAGGATATTATAGTAAACTTGATTGCTGTCCAATCTAACTATAATTAAGGTCTACACTGGCCTCAATTAAGTGGGCGCAAATTAGAAGATCGTCAGATAAGAACAGCAGTTTCTAAGCAACAGACTGATAAGGCCTGATCAAGTTCGAGACGGTCGCCGAAACCCTTACGATAAGACGAAGATAAGAGAGATGAAGAGTTCGTCAGTTCCGGAGAACTGTTGGAATGTGACTTAGGTACTTTCGCATTGTGAAAGTATCAGTCTTGGATACTGTGTGCTACTACAACACAAGCTTCTAGGACTGATTAGCCTGATAGAACAGGACGGCCCTAAGGATAGCAGAGACTAGGACTCTTAAGGTAACAGGGCACCAATGACTGAGGACATTCCTTCAGTTCATCTTCAAGATTAGCTCAGACACGATACAACACTGGCATTTCTGCGATGTGGAAGTGTCATTCTTGGATAGTTTGGTGAAACTTCGTTTTAACTTAGTGCTAATATACTAGGATATAGACAGAATTTGACGGAATTCAATCTATATTTTTTGTTTTGTTTAGAAACATGTTAATGGAACTGAAAATACAACAACACTGGAATATGTGCTAGTTTCGGATGAGTTGTTGGAATGTAACTTTGAAGCTCAAGCAATGGGAAAGTGGCATTCTTGGGAGGTTTAGGACTTGTGTTCACCTTACGCCCTGTGCTATTTAAGTCTCTTTACGAGAAACAACAAAACAGCCAGAGCCATAGATACTTTGGTGAAAGCAGAGTGTACTAGTATTCAACTTTTTAAAATACAAACACATAATCATTGAACATTCCGAGGGGTCCTTCAATTTTTGTTATCATTCCTCAGTTTCATTTCTTTTTTAAGGTTTCTTAGGTTTCTTTAGCCCAATAATATGGTAGTAATAAACTGACTGATAATTATATGACGTATATTACATAGATGGCGCTTTAAACAAGGTGACAAATTAACCAGAATTTTTGAAGTGAATTTAGAAGTCTAGGACTCCAAAGTCGGAGCCTCGTTGACATGGAATAGAATTTTTATTTTTCAAAAGTAGCAGCGTTACCGCCGAATTTGACCTTTTCGTCGTACAAAAATGAATAAAATAACACTCTCTCACTCTATAGTCTTGTCACAGAAGAAAAAAAAAACACTAGAAAAGGACTAACTTATCGGTTATTGTGCAAATGCTGGAACGAAGCTCCTTTTATATCTTTCATGGAGAGGGGCACAGGTGCTACTTTGGGGATTTTCTGGGATTTCTCTCGCTGGGGTCTAGTATAGGACAGAGGGGGAGGGAGAATATTACGTAGTCGCGGAACGGAGAGGGTTTTTATACCGAAATCGGTACTATAATCGAAATCGATTATATCGAAAACATACCAGGACTCACGTGGCGGGGGCCTCATGTTTCCATCCCAAGGGCGTCTCCCCCATTGAAAATTACCTCTTTAATTTTATTTGATTTTCTCCTTGAGCCGCTCATGGTGTGGATGAGGAGTGGGTGGAAACCAAACCTTAGCTTATTCAATTCAATTCAATTCAACAATTTTAATCCGGTAAGAAACCATAATATACTAACACTAAACAAAAATAAACATGATAACGAGGGAATACCCGAAAATCAGCCACAACCTTCTGGCTCATACATTTTCACCCAAACAGGCAGCGAGAGCCGAAGCCACGGATTACATAACGCACTAATGATGCAGTTATCGGAAGCCAGCAACCGACTTTTCAGAGACGTACGATGAACATGAAACAGTTGCGAAAAATTATTAACACGATAATCATTAAACATTTCTGTAGCACTGCAGAAACGCGGGAGACGGTGAAGGAACCGAAAGCTATCATTGTAGGCAACCCGAATATGTGACGCCATGAAAGAAACAGGGAAATTGATTAAATTAATGTTGCAGGAGATATGTTTGTATCGATATATAGAGCCGAGCGCGTTTACACTTTTACACCGTTCCAGGGACAATCAGTTCCGTTATTTAATGGAAAATGTAGACTTATAGTGTGACGTCACGAGCCATAGATAATCGGCTAAAGTTTAGTCAACACCGAGGAGTTGGCTCCATCTCCTCTCATGCCAGTGGAAGCCTCCGATGGGCTCGAGGTCTTCCTTGAGGGTGTGTCCATTTAGGCTAGTGTATCTTTTTTTTTAATGAATTGAAAGTATATTTTGTGAAAATATACGGTCTAGTTATTGAGTTGTAGACCTATTATTTATAGTTCAATATATTTTTACTACTCGCCAACTTTGGCGGATATAAATATACTGAATCTCATACAAATATCCGGCTTGTAAAACAAGCCGTATATTCTACCGTTATCTATACTCTTTCTCACCCTGAGCCTTTGTCTTTCAGCTGTGGAAGAAACCCCGGCCAAGCCTAAAGTTCGAAAGCTTTCCGCACCCATCGGATTCGAGGAGTTCCACATCCGGGCAGTGTATGCAACCCTCAAAGAGGCAGCAGAAGAAATCATCCCACCGACACCAGCTTACAGGAAAGAACTTCAACTCTTCCGTCTGCGCTCAGTAGATGTAGTTGAGAACGTACACGAACCTCGAGAGGAAATCGCCAGTCTTTTGCTAATGCGAGAACTGAATATTTCCCGGATACCGGATAGCCCGGCAATAAAAGAAACCGACATGAATGTCGGATTCGAGCTGACCAATCAACTCACAGTTGGACCGGAAACAAGACTGATGATTCCGGAAGAAGGAAAAGAAGTGCTTCCGGGAGGTTGCAGAGAGTCAGAGCTGCCTAGTGGAAAGAAACGGAAACAATTGGTAACCCCGCAGCGTAAAGTGATCTTGGTGCGCATTTTGACGGCATTGGTGATTTTAACATTTGTTGTGTTCGGAGCCTATAGAATCTTATCAATTGGATTTGCGAGCAAAGATTCAGAAATTATGGAATACGAAGACGGTGCTACTGGAAGCAGCACAGCAGAAACTCAAAATGCGACGGAAGTTTTAAGTGAGTAGCTTTTCTTTCTCTTGGCAAATTATTCGTCGCAGCGGGACTTGGACCTAGGTTTGGTCACTAGAGGTATTTTCGTACACCCTGGAAAGTCTCTTTTAGTGCCCCAAACTATCTCTACATATCCCAAAGTAGCTCTGGGCATCTCAGTGCATCCCAAAGTATCTCCAAGTATCCCAAAGTAAAGTATCTTAATGTATCTTGAAGTATCCTAAAGCATCTCGACGTAACTCAGTATATCCCTAACTATCTCGATTGTATCCCAAAGTATCTCGAAGTAGCCGCTCCCTCTGTACCTTCAAAGTATCTTTGCTAACATTGTAACATCCTGGCTCTTGGTGACTAACCCTGGCACTAACCGAGGCAGGCCATTTTTCTCTTCAAACCCCTCCTCCTCCTTCCAGGGACACATATTTGCCCCCTGCTCTTTTCTTTTTACGTTTTTTTTTTTAACTACCGATCTTCCCCTTCCCCCCAGACAAAAAAAAAATGGTCGCTCCATGATAGGGGCGACTTTGGACACTTGAAGAGGTCACACGTTTTTGGGTCTCAGCAAGAAATGATTTACGGAAGTCATTGAAAATAAAATCCTAAGAAGGTGAATAAATAAGCTTTCCATGTATATCACAACGAAGTTCATACCTCTAGACAAATATCTTTTAGGGGCAAAAACTTTAAATCGTCGCTTTCGTCCCCCTCTCCCCTACACAGGCAATAGGACAGTAAAAACGATATGACAGTATTTCACAATTTTTGGCTGATTATTCCCTTGTCTCAAACACTACTTACACGACATAATTAGCACATCGGCCAGTGGCCGCCCCCCTTCCCAGGTGAGGGCTCCCTACCCTACTCAGCTAGACTGAACTTACTCTTTGTGAATATGGCCAAGGTTTATACCTTCATCGTTTAATCTTACAGGTGGCAGTATACTCGGATCGATGAAGGTACGAGAGTGCCCTCCTGGGCAGATACGACGAGCCAATATGAAATGTATTCGGGTTTTCGGGTAGCGGCAGAAGAAGATGAGTGACAACTCCGATGTCAGAGACGATGCCGAATGTGCAATCAACAAACAATCCGCATAAAGCCGTCAGGCAAGCCGAAAACAGCAAGTGACATACTCGCAGACGCCTGGAAAACATTGCAAACGGGTTCGAGTCGGCTTCGTAGTATAACCCTGCCGGTGACGTCACTCTGCACCACGGAACTATGTGGGGCTATCGGCTTTACCTCAGCCGTCAAAGGGTTCTCAGCCCGCTCCACTCCACCAGATTATACAAGTGACTGTTGGATATGAATTGGCTCCTCCTTGGGGAGGATTAAAGTGATGACAAGCGACAGGTTTCTTTGGCCCCGCCCTGGGGGAGGAGCAAGCAGTGAGAGTTCTCCAATCAGCGGGTTTTCATCTCCCTTTCTAGTGAAAAGACGTAGCAGAGGGTACCCAAGTTGGCATGGACTTTGCCGGTCTCTAAGAGCAACTAAGAAGCAATGAACCACTGTTCTGAAGACGGTTTGATGAGTGACCCCTCAAAAGAGCTTTATCTTGTGGGGGTTGTTAAATCTTCCGGCATACTTTGAAAAGCTATCCTTGTGGGTGAAATCAGATACTGACTATACAGCAAGGCCAAGGTATCATATACATGAAGCAGGGTAAGTCAAAGGATTACCCCAGCACGGGTCTTGTGTGGACCAGAACGAGTTCGAGACTCAGAAAGTCTTCGAATTTGATAGGGATCTCAAATTTTATTTATTTGTATTCGTGCTTTAATAAACTATTTATATGCTTACGTTTTATAGCTAGCTTTAGTTATAACCGCATGGTTACACTGCAAATCGCGAGGAATAAAATTTACCCTTTCTGAGTGCCGATTGCCATCATACTGTTATCGAACTGCTAGCTTATGTGAGTGCATGTTTCAGGTCTGAACTTAAATTACGCGAAGGGATTAAAATTTCCATTTTCCTGATCATCAAGGATAGTGCTGATCAAGTAAAGGACGTCTGCAGTCAGTAAATTAATTCATACGCTAAAGTTAGAAAGTGGCGAGTTAATGGTCGAGAAATTTTGTACTGACCTATATGGAATGTTTTTAAGAATTTTCCCTGAAAAGAGCGTCCAGTTGAAACCGAATTGCAAGCCTTTGATGATCAATGAAGTTCGAAGTGTAATTGGCGAACGTAACTTCTTATTTCGATCTGGCCTAACCGAGTAATCCAAGAAACTGCGAAATGTCAATGTGCGCTAAGTCCGAAATGCTCGTCGCAGGTACGGTTCAAAAAGTGTGACCCAGCTCCTTAAAGGACACCTGAATAAAGAGTACCAAGTATCATCCCTATCTGTATGACTTCCGTTAACATTGCCTGCAGAAAACCCAATCCAAATACGAAATAGTGCTTCCAAGCTACGATTTTTGCTCCATTTTGCATCTGTCCTTATTTCGGTACCGAACAATTTTAGAAATGAACAAATGTCTCCAATCAACCCTTCTTCTGGAATATTTTTTAACCAGTTAAGCCCAAACGTATATCTAGAAGAAATTCCAATACGATCCGGCCAGCACTGTACAAGATTTGAATGAATTGCGCTTTTTGTCTTGGAGTCTGCATGTGCAAACCTCCAGAAACGAACATCCCTATTTTGAAAACGTCACGCTCAGGAGAAGAATGCTCTTCGTGGTAATGTCTGTAAATGCATTCTCCATGGTGTGTTCAAGTATGGTTTCATTGTTCAGGTGTCCTTAAAAGTGATACGAAAAAATTTCAATCCGCTTTCCAAAGGATTATGGGTAAATCTAAGCAATCAAACACTGTGAGTGACGAAAACAGTGAACCCGTTGCAGCCAGTGTAAGTAATCGAAATTTTACGGATCAATCAATCAGTCAAGAGGGGTTGTCGACATAACATCCCCATTCGAAACGTCCCCTGTCGGAATGTCCCCGTCGAAATGTCCCCATGACAAAACGTCCCCATGACAAAACGTCCCCGTGACAAAACATCCCACGACAGAACGTCCCCGTGACAAAACATCCCCACTCAAAACGTCCCTTGATGAAACGTCCCCATGGCGAAACGTCCCCGGCTATAGATTTACGTCAGACCGGCATTGTCACAGGCTGACATCATCACAAACACATGTTTCTCGTTTCTTTAAACCTACACTTTAAAATGCAAACATCTGACGTCATCACAGTAACGCTCGATGATAATCAGTATAAATAATCAAACTAAACAGCAGACTATAATTTTTTTTTTCACTGTACAAAAAAAATTAAAGCTTTTGCCCAGAAACTCAATGAAATAATTTTCAGTGGACTGGGCCTACACTCACATAACGACGAATGTTGTCGAGAAAACCTTTGCACCTCCTCTCGTGTCGTGTACACTAGGCAATAAAAGGTCACCAGTATCAAGTCTTACGTACCCTAAAGTTGGCGAAATTCTCGGAAATCCAGCTTGTCGTTTAACAGATAATCAACTTAACAAAGGTAAATCGAGCGACGCTGAAACGGAGTGACTTCTCTTCGAGGGGCTGTCCAATCTTGATTTTAGTGTACAGCAAGTGCCGGCACCGGTTGCCACGTATTAAAGCATTAAAATCGGCACGTTTCAAAGCGGGGTTCGCCTAATTCGGTGCCGGGAAAGGGTGTATAGCAGGTGCCGAAAAGTGTGTAACCCCGCGCTTCTCTTCTTGTGATTTTGTTACCGTTCTACGTTCTTCCTTCTGAGAGTAGGCTACTTGGTATTTTGGCACAGGCCGTGACGGGTCCAGCTAGACTTTTTTTCTAGTCGTCTTCACGAACGGAATCCTTTCAAGCCGACCAGGACGGGATTTCTTGTCTGTGTTAAAGGCACAGAAAACTTGACTGCGCAACTTTCGACCATCAAACCGACCTGTGGGGCTTAGATAAATATACAGGGACTTATTGTCGACAGGCCCCCCCTTCTTTGTTATCTCGAACCCCCTCCTTAGTGTTCCCAAAGCTAGCTGGCAGGCCCTTGCCCCTTACGCACTGTAATTATGCACTTATGCACTGTAAAAGTTCGCTTTTGTACGTGTAGACTAACGATTAACGACACACCGGCAAGAGGTCGTGCGTTCGATTCCTAGTCCCGGCACACAAATCTTTTGCTTTTTTTCTACTAACTCAAAAGTCGAATTCTCGGAAACTGCCCGGAAACTGCAATGGTCGTAACGAGAATTTGTCTTACTCTCAATATCGACTGAGGGTACATTCTTGATATGTCAGTTCCCCGAGTCAAGTTTGAGTCAAGTTTTCTGTTCTTTTAACGCAACATTTCTTACGAACATTATGTCATCGAAACCCTAACGATAAGAAAGATAAGGAACTACTGGAATGTGACTTGGATACTATTAGTTTTGTGAAAATAGTAGTCATGGATACTTCGTGCTGCGATACTACAAGCTACTAGAACTAATTAATCTGATACAACTGGACTGCCATAGGAAAGGAGAGACTAGGATTTAAGGTAACAGGGCACCAATGATAGTAGAGGTCATTCCTTCGATTGATCTTCAAGATCAATTCGGACACAATGCTACAGTAGAACTCGCGTGATGTGAAAGAGTCATTCTTGGATGGTTTGATGCAACTTGTTGATAATATACTAGACGACAGATAGGATCTGATAAAATTCTAGACGGTCATCTAAACCTTAATCTTTTCTGTGGCTTCCTAGTGCGGGTTCAGTTTATACTGTTGAAACAGATTAATGAAACTGAAAAAAATAACAACAAGTGAAAAATGTGCTTGTTCCGGATGAGCTGTTGGAATGTAACTTGGTATTTTGTGAAAGTATGATAATGACTCTCTCGGGTAGTTTGGGCTATTATATTAGAGAAGAAACCGGGTCACTGGAAAACCGGAAACACCGGAACCTTCCTAGCCTAAAAGGTTAGGTAAAAGGTTAACCTTTTAGCCTCTAACAGTTTGGTTAGTTTTACCTAACCTTTTGGTTAGGTTAGGTTAGGTTAGGTTACGTTAGTCGTTAGGGAGGTTCCGGGGTTCCTGTTTTCCAGTGATCCATGAAACCATCCTCACGGCGTGGCCTTACTAGTGGGTCCAATTTTACTGTTGAGATGGATTAATAGTTGCGTTTTTGCTGATACCATGGTATCTGATATACAGTCTAAAGTCGTTTTTGCAGTTATCAAAACTGCAAAAACGATAGCACATCTGATACCACGGTCAAAAGGCGTTTTTGTCAGTTGTCGTGGTATCTGGCCAGTTACCGTGGTAAGTCAGCGTCTAGCGCTCGTTCAAAGCGGACGCATTTCATTTCGCAAGAGAGTGATTTGGTGATCTGGAGAATACCATTCATTTGGATTATTGGGATGCAAGAGTACGGTGGAGAAAGTTTTGGAGAAAACTGAGCAGGTCTCCACGTTCCACCGGGCCACCATCAAAACGGTGATTGCCAACGTTCACGTGGGCCTGCCCACTTTCAGATAAGTTTAAAATTTTACGTTATATCGATTCAGTTGGAAGTCGGACGAAATGGATGAGATCAATACAAAACTGGTGTTAGACGAGTTAAGGGAACTTAAGCTATCAGTCAAGGTATTGCAACATGTCCCGTCTCAAGTTGGACAATTACGGCAGGAATTGGCTGATTTCACAACGGGAATAACGGCAAACATTTCAAAGCTGGAACAATCGTCATTAGAAGTCAAACAAGATGTGTCTGCGTTGAAGAAGGCTCTAGAGGATACCCGCGGGAAACTAGATCGCATGGAGGCTGACCTGAAATCATGCAATATTGTTATGTACAATTTTAGCCCAAAGAATAGAGGTCCTAACCTTCGTTCCGACATATTATGTTGCCTGAATAGCGTCATTCCAGGAATTAATTTGTCGCCTAGTGATATCAAGGACGCATTTCGTCTGAAAACTAGCCTTGGTGTCCCGCCAGTATTAATCAAATTGGCCAGCAAGGATCAGCGCGCCGCGATATTGAGAAGTAACCCACTGCTCAAACGTTTTTCAATCGTTGCATCACCTGATTATACCGATCTTGAAAAACAGGCAAGGGCTAAACTGAAGCCATTGCTAGAGGATGCGCGAAAAGCTGGTCAAAATGACGCGGCGAGTTTGAGGGGTGCCAAGCTTCATGTTGGAAACCGCGTATTCGTTTACGATCGGGAGAAGGATTTGGTAGTAGAAAGTGTACCGCGGCAGGAAGGTCGGCATGGATATAACCAAATCTTTGTACACAACGCATCAAGTCAAATTGCTCAGTCAAATTTTACTGGGAATAGATTAGTTCCGGTTGGAAACACGGCCTCCGCGCCCCCTAACTCAATCCCTGTAAATAGTGAAGCTACATTTGTGAACATGGGAAACGCAGCTACCGTTACAAACGCTGTAAATAAAGAAGTTGCCGTTGTGAGCAGGGGTAGCGCCCCCCCTAACCCCATTTTGGGCCCTGGTGTGTCCGGAATGCGAAGTCGTAGTGGATCTGAATATTTTGATGCAGCTGAATTGGTAGAAGTAGTGTTTGGAACGCCTTCAGGCCCCGGAGCTTCCAGTGACGGAAACAAAGACAAGAATGTAGTGTACGGGAAAAGAGGAAGAATAGAGAATAGCCCTAGTGACGTGTCTTCCCAGCCGGGTACGAGTTTTGCCCGTGGTGATGAGGGGCCGACAAACGAGTTAGAGGATCGTTCAAATAGAGCAGAAGAGAATCTGTCACGTCAGCTGTTCCAAGGTCAAATAGAAAGGGATACGGAAGACGCGGAAATGAATTTAGTGTTTAAAGGGTAGGAGGTGCAGGGCCGTCGCTTGTTGAAAGTTTCTCATTGGAATGTTCAGGGATATAAAAGGGAGAAAATGGCTGATCTCTTTAGAGTGGAAGATTGGGACATTGTGAGTGTTGTTGAAACGTGGTGCGAAAAGCAAGTTATAATGGAAAATGGTTACGTCACATTGTCGGCTGAAAGGGATATTTCAAAAAATGGTCGTTTGTATGGGGGGGTATGTGTTTTGTTAAAAAAAGATATTTTTAGTTCGATTGTTAGGTTACCAAGCCGGTCAGAAAATATTGTTTGGGCAAGAGTTAAAGTTGGAGATTTGTTTGTTATAGTTGGGAGTGTGTATGTGTCGCCAGAAAGTAGTAGTTATAGTAAGGAGAATACATGGGAGATTTTGAGGAAAGAAAAGTATTTATTTAGAGGAAAGTTTTCTCATGATAGTTTTCTTATTCTAGGTGATATGAATGCATATTCAAGTGTATTAACGGAGGAATATGCGAGACCCAACCTTGAGGACCCTTCCAATGTCATTTGTGGTAATGAGGATGAATGGAGTCGTATAAATGAGGTTTTTGGAGTAAGGAAAAGCAAGGACCAGACACGTAAGATAAATGCTTGGGGGAAAAAGTTATTAGAGTTTTGTTGGGAGGGTAATTTGGTTATTTTGAACGGAAGGTTGGGAGAGGATGGGAAGGTGGGAGGTTGGACATGTTTTTCGGGAGAGAGACCAAGTGTTATTGATTATGTTTTAGTTAGTAGGGACCTTTGGCCTTGGTGTAAAAATTTAAGGGTTTTAGATGTCACTGGTTCGGACCATGTTCCCATTGGTCTTTGGATGGAGGCAATATCAACACCAGAAGCATTTAGTACAACAACCATGAAGAGAGGTAAGCAGCCGCCACCCCCCGGTACTAAGAAGCCTATACAGTATCAACAGTTGGAGCAAGATAAGGTGAAAGCAGTGTTAAATAGTGAGGAAATGGAGCTTTCTTTAGAAGAGTGTATACGGTTAATGTCTAATGGTGAAATAGACCGGTCTTTTAGTGAATTGTCAGATAGGTTGTACGAGAATGTAGGAGTATTAGATAGGACAGATAATTTACGGGCGGAAGCAAATTTTTTTGACGAGGAGTGTAGGCGAAAAAAAGAGGAAGTGATTGGTTTATTAAAAAAAGTAAAAGATAATAATGGAGGTGAAGTGATTGTAAGATATAGAGTGTTAAGAAAGGAATATAAGAGGTTGATAAAAAGGAAGAAAATAATACATGAGAAGAAAGTTAATGATAAAATTATGCAAGCATATAGTTCAAAAGATAGTAGGGAGTTTTGGGTAGGTATTAGAGGTAGTGTAGGAAATGATAGAAGGATACAACCGCCGGATGCAGAGACATGGCCTAGTTTTCTATTAGAAAAGGAATCGTCATTGACAAAAAGACCTGTTTATAATTGTAGGATGGATATTCCTTTAGATCCACAGGTGTGTTTTCCGATGCAGGAACCGGATTATAAGTTGTTAGAAAAGGTAACTCAGGAGGAGGTGTGGGCGAATTTAAAAAAAATGAGGGGAGGTTCTGCACCGGGGATTGATGGGATCCCAACATCAGTGTGGAAATGGGGAAAGGAAAGTTTAATCCCTATTTTGGCGACTATGTTTTCTTGTATAATTGAGAATTCTTGGTGGCCGGAATGTTGGGCCACTTCTATAGTGACGCCATTATTCAAAAAGGGAGACAAGTCGGAGCATGGAAATTATAGGCTAATACATTTAGGAAATGCAATTAGTAAAATATTTTGTAAGGTGGTGAATAGTAGGCTAAGAAAATGGTTTGAAGAGAGGGAATTGTTAGACCCTTTGCAAGCTGGGTTTAGGCCTAATTATAGTACTATGGACCAGATATTTATATTGAATGTATTAGCTCGGAAATATACACGGAAGAAAGGGAGTAAGTTGTATGTAGCTTTTTTAGATTTGAAAGCGGCTTTTGATACTGTTAGTAGGGATTTATTAATTGATTATTTGGGTAAAATAGGGTTGCCTGCTTCATTGATTTCGTTGATCCTCCGAATGTATACTTGTGTTTGTTTGGTGGTGAGAGTTGGTCGGCAGTGGTCAAAGTTATTTAAGTCAAAATTAGGTCTTAAGCAAGGTTGTACGTTGTCACCCACATTGTTCTCGTTATATTTGAATGATATTAATAGTTATATGATGGAGAAACAGGCACCGATGGTTAGTCTAGATATTTTGAAATTGTGCATGTTATTATTTGCAGACGACATAGTGGTGGTGGCGGATAGTAGCAAGAACCTTCAGTCCCTATTAAATTTGGTGGCGGAGTACCTTCAGGTGAAGGAACTGATACTTAACCGGAAAAAAACGGTGGTGATGGTTTTTAGGAGGGAGAGTAAGATAGATATGATGGATACTTTTTGTGTGGATGGAAAGGCATTGGCGGTGAAGGATGAGTTTGTGTATCTGGGTATTAAATTTTCAAGTAATGTTAAGTTTAGTAAACAGATAGGGTACGCAGAATCAAAAGGAAATAGAATAGCGAACCTAGTAGCAAGGAGCCACCCGAGTGAAAAAAAAGATAGAGAACCATAGGAAAACCATACCAAAAAGCCAATACTCCTATCGTTTCTGAGGTTCCCCAGATTTCCTGAGTGCTGGTCTATACGCCCTTGAATGTGTTTTATCTTCCATCGCTGAAACCATAGCGGATCATACCCAATGTGCGTATGTTCCTAGGTATAATCTGAATGGTTATCTATGTTTCTGTCTTCGGATTGCAAGAACGTCAGAAGACAACTGGTCTATGTGCCTATGTTCCTAGGTATGAGCGGAATCGTTTCGTATATGCCAGTCACTGGATTACAAGAACTTCAGAAGACGACGGGTCTATGTGCCTATGTTCCTAGGTATGAGCCGAATCGTCTCGAATATGCCGTTCACTGGATTACAAGAACTACAGAAGACAACGGGTCTATGTGCTTATGTTCCTAGGTATGAGCGGAATCGTTTCGTATATGCCAGTAACTGGATTACAAGAACTTCAGAATACAACGGGTCTATGTGCCTATGTTCCTAGGTATGAGCCGAATCGTCTCGAATATGCCGGTCACTGGATTACAAGAACTACAGAAGACAACGTGTCTATGTGCTTACGTTCCTAGGCCGGACCCGTAGGGAACGGACGGGGGTATAACTCTTCTTCAGTCGTTGGTTGAACGCAAGCTGTGGTTGAACGCCTCCGAGTAAGGACTCGCGTGAATTTGTGAATAACAAAAATGGATTTGTGAAGGATTGTTGTTAAAATGATGGGAGCCGAGTTCAAAAATGGTTTTATTGTACGAAGCCTTGCAAGTGACGTCCCAAGAAGTGATTTTAATTTCGTTACAACCAAGGTGGACACACCGGAAGCCGACTTAGCGATGCTTGTAATGGCCAGGCTACCGAGTCTGATCAGGTAAATACGAGTTCATGCGGCTAAATAGGGATCGTGAATTGATCCGTGAGTGGGGAGGATGGCGATACTGGAATCGTGGGCCAGGGATGGCAGAGCAGTCTCCTATTTGTTTGGATGTTCCGTATGGGGGGTGCAGGGTGATTCTGTATTAAATACAGCGTGAGTTAGCGACTTTTAGGCCGTGTTATTCTTTTCAGCAAAGAGGAATAATCTTCCGGAGCCTTTTTCTTTCGTGCATCTTTGTGTTTAATGTAATGGTAATGTGTCATGATTTTGTTAAACCCTCTTCTCGTGGGGGTTCTCGCGAAACGTAATAGATTTTTTTTTAGAAACATAACAACCAAAAAGGTCGTAACTGATAAATTCTCATAATGAGCAGATGGATGCGCAAATATGTGTTAACTGTTGTCAAAGTTTTTAAACGTTTCTCCAACCATTTTTTTTTTTTTACAGATAGATTCCGTGACTACCTATCGAAGAAGAACTGTCCGGACATAGAGTCGCGGCTCAAAATGGTAAACCGCCATATCGCTCAGAAAATCCAGACGCTGATGAGAAAGCAGAGGCCCAGAAAGTCGAAAGACAAGCCGGTTGAAGACAGGAGTGCTAATTGTGAAATCAGTAGCGACGAAATGAGTGATGAGGAGTCATCAGAAGAGACTAGCCGATCCTCCAAATATATACTACCAGAGGTTGTCCCACAGAACCCAGCGGGTACCGGTGAGGATGGCTCAAAGACTTGCCAGGAAACCAGCGATACCCCAGGGCCAGGACCTTATGCTGAACTGTGCACTAGTGGAGCCGGCCGGCTTGATCCCGTCAAATATGACAATGCGCGAGTCGCCCTTCCGTCTCAGCCCGAACATACAGAGCAGTTTTTCCATCCGTTCTATCAAGGATCACCCTATCCTTCAGGACTCCCCTATCCCCAAGGACCCTCCTACTCCCCAGGACCCTCCTACCCCCCAGGTCCCTCCTACTCCTGGCCCGGGCATTTTTACCAGCGACACCAGTAGTTTAATTAAAGTGCTTTAGAGTTTTTGTCTGTGTATATTTAACTGAAGGTTTTCGTCTGCCAAATGTCTAACAGTTTGCAGAATATACGTTTTGTACATTTCCATAATCCTACTATTGTATTTTGTGGTCTGCAGCATATTGCTCTATCCTTAATTGAAGTAACCTGGTCTAGTGCAGCGATTCAATGCAAACAGCAGGATAAGCTAAGCTTCGTTTATATGTTCCAGTAGAGCATATCGGTGAAACGCTCCAGTACGAAAGCATCTGTGTAGGCTACGATTCATTAGCTAGGTACGGTGTGCGACTCAGTAGACCAGTCCGGTGCAGTAGTACGTTGCAGCACCCTGGTGCAGCGATCCAGTAGAGGAGCAGATTAGCCTAAGAAGTAGCATTGCAGCGCGAGTTACGAGTTCATTTAACCGAGTTGGTGCGGTAGCCGGTTGAAGCGATTTCGGTGCAGTAGCCGGGTGTAGCGATTTCGGTGCAGCGGTTTTGGTGCAGCACCCTTCCTACGACCATTGGGGATCATATTTGATTTGATTTGATTTGATTTTATTTATTGCTAAATTACATAATAATCCATCATGATAGGTAACCGCCCATGAGAAGACATAAATGCACTGGCACTGGGCGGCTACCACAAAATACTTAAACTTAACTACTTCCACTTAACTTTATTTCATTCAACACTAATTAATCAAAATATTTTTTTTTAATAAGAAAAAAATAAGAAAAAAAAAAATAAGAAAAAACAAATGTAATAAGAAAAATGAGTAAATATTAACTTAGCCTATCACTTCATCCTCGGAATCGTGGCTCCTTACCCCTCCAACAAAAATTTCTTTAGTCTTGTTTTAAACAATTGTTGGTGTTCAGCCGCCTTAACACTATCTGGGAGTGAATTCCATACCACCTGGCCCAAATGTTTAATTAAAAAACCAGCTCGTCTACCACTCCTATACTCCGTCACCAGGTTAGTAGCATTCCTTGTAAAATAATCATGGAGATCATTATTTTGTCTATACAAATCTAAAAATACAGACGGACATACTTCATGCAAACACTGGTAAGTAAAAACCGCAGCCTGGTAATCACGAACTTGGCCCACATCCATCACCTTTAATTTCCTAAAACACGCTACTGTATTATTAGTATCTTTTACGTATCCACCAATCAAACGGACTGCCTTATTCTGTAAAATCTGTACACGCTTAAAATTACTAATAAAATTGCTAGCCCATAACACACAACCATAAGATATATAGGGGCTAATAATCGCATGATAAAGAAGTATCAACACCCGAGCTGGTACGAAGTGCTTCAGCCGACGTATGATTCCAAGGCCTCTTGCAACTTTTGATGCCACAACATCGCTGTGACGTTTCCAAGACATTTTACAATCTAGGTAAAATCCTAGATACTTCACCAGGTCCACCTGTTCAAGTGACTTACCAGATAAAAATATTCGCCCACCAAGATCTATGGGTGTGCCAATTCGACTAAAAACCATAAAATTTGTCTTTTTTACATTGACTGCCAACATACTTATTGTTGTAAACACATTTAAATCATTTAAGACTATATTTACTTTATTTATTAAATCATCAACAGTAACCCCACAAAAAGAAATAGCTGTGTCATCTGCGAAAGATGTAAGACACGAATCACGAAGGTAGAATCTCATAGTATCTACATAAACTAAATATAGTAGCGGACCTAAAACAGAACCTTGTGGGACACCACAATTCACAAAATATGGACCAGAAGTTACACTATCAATGACAACCTTTATCGACCTTCCCTTTAAAAAAGAATCAAACCAATCTAAACAAACCCCCTTAACCCCTAAAAACTCTAATCTTCTCAATAAAATACTAAAATCAACTGTATCAAATGCCTTTTTAAAATCAATAAAAACAGTAAGAGGTATTTTTCCACTTTCAAGACATTGATTCACAAAATCACACAGATGTTGCACTGCATGCGAAGTTGAGTGGCCTTTGCGGAAACCAAACTGAGTTTCGCTTAGAAAACCATATTGAGTTAGATACTCGTAAAGCCGTCGATGAACTACTTTTTCAAGTATTTTCGAGAAAAGAGGAAGGATGGAGATAGGCCTCCAGTTCCCGACATCTGATCTTGGACCCCCTTTGTGAAGGGGAATAACCTTGGCTGTCTTGAGACCTTCAGGAAAGATTCCGGTTTCTAGCGACAGGTTGATGATATGAAGGATGCAAGGAAGAAGGTAAACCAGCACTGATTTGAAAGTTCGGAGGTTCATTCCATCGATCCCCGCTGAATTAGAGCTAATGCTTCCAACAATTTTAACTAGTTCCTCACTTGAACACTTCTCAAACTCAAAAGCTAACCTGTCACCTCTATCATCTTGAAACTCGTGATGGCAGAAAGATTCTGGACTCTGGTTATTATCCTGTTGCACTGTTTGACCAGTTTTTGAGAAATAATCAGCAAAGTGTTCCGCCACTTGTAGAGGATCATTTATTGTAGTCCCGTGTGTTTCTATTGAGAGAGGCTCGCCACTGCTTTTCTTCGATATCATCTCCCCTATGACCTTCCAGGTTCCTTTCGAGTTACCTTTGGTTTCAATAAATTTATCTTCAAAGTAACCCCTCTTTGCTTTTCTTCTGAGAGAGTTCACCTTGTTCCGAGCAATCCTGAATTCTTCGAAGTCTTCTTCTTTCTCTGTTCTAAGGTAATGTTCATAAAGCTGATTCCTATTTTCTATTTCTTGAACAATCTCAACTGTCATCCAGGGTTTCCGTGGTACATCCTTTCTATCTCTTACGATTTTCAGAGGACATGTTTCTTCGTAAATAGGTTGTAAAACCGAGTAAAATGTGTCATATGCCTCATTCACATCATCCGTTATTTCGAGAACAGGGTCCCAGCTAATAGTACTCAGCTTTTCCGCAAATTTATCCAGATTAGCCTTTTTCAGTTGCCTTACTTTCCTTTTCTTAACTTTACTTCTAGTTTTTGGCACACAAGTAATCCTCGCGATAACTGGTAGATGGTCAGATCCGGGATAAATACCCACATCAGCATAGCTTGAATTTATGAGCCTGGAGCTGACAAAAACGTTATCAATCAATGTAGCTGAATGACTAGAAATCCTTGTAGGTACGCATGCTAAGGGGTAAAGATCATTAGAAACCATGTAGTTAAAAAAATCTAAATTGTCACCATTCAAATCTAGCAAGTTAAAATTAAAATCCCCCATGCAAATGAAATCCAACCCACTACGGGACATGCAAGACATTAACTGATCAAAACCTTCAAAAAATTCATCCACGCGAGTGCTAGGCGGCTTATACACCAAACAAATAATCATTTTTTTCTTTTCAATTTCTATTTCTAAACAAAAACTCTCGATCTTACCTTCAATCCAAACGATCAAATCTTCTCTTATAAAATAATTCAAATTCTTCTTTACCAAAAATCCCAGGCCACCACGATTCAGAGACTTCCGATTTCACTCCATGGCACGACTTGATGTTTTTGGGCGACATTTTACGACCCCCTTATCTTCGTCCGGGTCTGTTGAATTATAAACAGTCAAGATATTCTGATGACTTGACCCTCATTAGTGTCAGTAACTCAGATGGGGGTAAACAGGAGAGCAGTGGCGGAAAACATATTTTTGCAACTAGTTTTCGTAGCTGTTGCAGCCTCTGGCTGATCTGATAAACTTTTACTAGTTCGGGCACCTCCGACTTCCACGTGAGCTAGGACGCTGAAACTTTGCACGAATGTAAAGGATCTGACCAAATACTCTCTGAAACGTTTTCATTATAGACGCGATTATTTGTAGCCTACCTAGGGTGGAGGGATGGGTAATGCGGAAAACTATGACCAATGTAAGTTGAGAATAGGTGTCTGATTCGACTGAAACTTGATGGATGGTAGGAGAGGAACCTGAGGTGGACTGTTCGTGTTTCTAAACCGCATTCGACCACGGTTGGGGGAGTCAGGAGGATAGGGGCAGGAATAACTTGGAATGTGTGTCGGGACAGTACAGATGAGGGAAAAGCGATAAAACTTGAAAAAATAGAATGTGCGTGTGTTATTTTAAGATGGCGATCGGATTCTGCTCACGTTGTTGGAGTTAAACAAATCGCTACGAGAATTTTTTCGAATTTGCTCAGATTCGGATGAAATAGGAGCATTAGATATTTGTCTGTTCGATCCAGGTGTGGCCGTGGTGTGTGTGTGTGGGGGGGGGTAGTTTGATAGAGGGCCCCATATATTTATTAACATAAATCAAACAGATGTTGAGGAAATGGGTTGAAACCTGGAAAAGACAATGGTCAACAGGATTTGTAATAGTTTTCAAGTTCAAGTTTAATCGGATTAACTTGAACTTGTAGACATAAAACATTCACAAGTTCACTTTAGAGAATTAAACAAAAAACTTTTGTACTCAATCCTTTTTCATTCCGAAATGACGAATCAACAAGAGCTACGAGCTCATATGGCACTTGTACAAGTAGGTGGTGAAGGAAAGTATTTGAGAACGTTACAGAATACACCAACCCCCCTAGGATCGGACCTAGAAATAGGACATGTAGTTTCACTCGAGACTGAGCATTTCCGGCATCGCCTTGGATCGTATAGGACAAATATTTCATCACACTAGTTTGATCACTAGGAATGTTACTTCATGTCCGGTCAAACTCACCGTACAGCGGCCGAACCTGGCTCAGACACTTAAAACAGATCATTTAAAGCATGTTCTCGTACCGGCTATCAGGTTTCAATCGAGTCTGAGCATTTTCCCGAAAACTCCTGCCCTCCCCCACCACCGCGCTCAGATCCGTTCTGCACCCTAAAGTTTGTCGTCTAGGGCAGTGGTTCCCAACCTTTTCCGTACCGCGTACCCCTGATCAATGTTCGAAAAGGTTGCGTACCCCTTTTTCAGAACTTGAACAGACGATATTTACTATCATAAATTAAAAGGCTAACTATTTTGGAATCAGTATAGCTTCGTTGACTTTCACCAGATCTTGTAGTAAAAGGCTTCATTCATGGGTTGTCATGATTCCTCCCCCAAAGTGTTCGGCCAGACGGTTAAAAAGAAACGAGTCGACTATATCAATTTTGGTTCCTTCGCGTACCTCTTGCAGGAGTCTCGCGTACCCCTTGTGGTACGCGTACCACCGGTTGGGAACCGCTGGTCTAGGGCATATGGTCTCTCTACTTTCCGAGTTTCATTCAAATCATTCTACTAGTTTGGCCGCTATGCGAGCCAAAAATTTCCCGGACTCCCCCTCCAAGTCTCCAACTACCCCAACTGTGGCTTAAATTGACTAGGAAACATTTACTTACATCTCCGACATCTTCTCTTTTCGTCTTTCAAGTTTGAGTCGGATCGCACCATATCTGAAATTTCTGGTTCCCATTTCATCCTCCCTCTGCCGTGACCGTATCCGGTCCGAACGCCAGACAACAAAATAGGCCGCACAAAGTCTATCAATCTCGCATCCCGTTTGGCCCATCCGTTTGGTTTTAATGCATTTCACAAAGTTTCCAGACCCCCCCCCCCTCCAATACCCCCTATCATGATTGTCGCTTGTGGTTCGGAACATGTTTTGGATAGCAAGGTCATAATTCATTCTTAACATCCACACAGTTTTACTCGAATCGGATTACCCATTCGCAATCTAAGGAAGTCAGTAATTCCCAGATTCCCCTTCCCTTGACTCTCTCCCGCCTACAGTTCGCCTATTCTTACAAGTGTCATATGATCTTTTAGCTCTTGTTTATTTTTGCATCTGGATGTGATAATGGGCACGTTAAGAGCGCTAAAAATTCATTTAATATCCGTATCACCCGTTGCATTCGTATTACCTTCTGCCTATATCCGATTACCCGTTGCAAGGTCATGCATGTTACTATTTCCAGATTCCCCATCCCCCACTCCCCCCACGATGGCCAAATCGAGGAAGTAATTATTTCCAAGTTTATCTGGCCGGGTCCCTGATATGCCTGCCAAGTTTCATCGTGCTAGCTTATGTAAGTGCCCGAAAACCGGGTCAGACCGACAGAAGGTCAGACCAATAGACACTACGATCGCTTTATGGAACTAGAGTATGCTCAACTCAAGTGCCATAAATACCATTATCTGAAAATTAAAAAAATTTAGCATAAAGAAAGTGTTTTTCTTTGAAAAACGACGGAATTTTTAGAAAAAAAATCTTTGTTTTAAAAACAACTGTTCTTACGAAAAACCGAGGCGCTTCGTGACAACTTTTTATACCGACTGGCCTCAACATTCGGGGGAGAGTCTTCTCCCTCCCATACGCTATGCTCCTGATAACCATCGCTTGTAGATGAAGCGTTGTTTGCATATTTATAATACAACGCCTTGCAAGAAACCTACGAGATTCTGATCCCCTTGGCTACGCTCAACCCCTGTCAATCTTCATCAGCGATACGAATCATATCAGATCGTTTTTGCATCCCTACCCTTTGACCATTCGGGTGGCCGCCGCACACCAGAGCTCACATCCGAAAGTGCGCTTGGTGCCACTGAGTGATTTTTCACCTCCAGCGCATAACCTGGAAAAATAAATGACGAAAGAGACTGGTCTGAACTAATAAATGTTTCACACACACCCATTATGTCAATATTCTGCGAAGAATCATCAATAAACTGCAGGACATCAAGATACCCGGTAGTTAAGTGGCAATTCCACGAACATAAACACAGCGAATCTTGCCGTACAATCTTCGAAGGCACAATATAAGAACTTTTCTTCAGCGGTTTTAAACTAACAAATGGTATATTAACATCTTGACCGATCCGGGCATCTAATACATCCTCAATCCGGAAACAATTATTCATATATGTCCCAAGACACATGCCGGTATTTTCACACATCAAAATTTACAATTCTCAAAAACGCCATTTTTTTCAAAGAGATAAACAGACGAACGTAGTCGAAGCAATTCTATGGGTACGATGAGATGGCGCAAAGCCGGGGAACAATAACACAAAACAAATAACTGGAAACATTGCAAATCAACAATCCTGAAAATGCATGAAACAGAACAACCGAGTATCTATCAGAACGTGTCTGACAAAGAACGGATTTTTCGTGTAGACGCATCTCCAGGCAAACGAGCTAAAATTCGGCCCTTCTCTGTCCAAACATTCTTAATCCCGAATTTGTCTCTCGCAGCATCCAATACCGACTTTTTTCGCTTTGTAAGAAATTCACTCACAAAAACACCCGTACCGGCAAGCTTCGACTTGAGCTTATAAACTTGAAAAGCTGTTTCTCTGCTTGTAAACTGTACAATCACTGGCGCTACAACGGGGGTGTTCGCACTAGCTGTGTTAGCACGCACGAAACGATGTGAACTCCTGATCTGGTTTGCAGAGAATCCTACCAAACCCATCTGTTGGTTCACAATGTTCAGTATAGACGAGTTGAGGTCAACACCAGGCTTTTGTTTCACACCCATAAAAACCAGATTGTCTAGTAATGAATCCTGCTTTAAGTCATCAACATCCGCTTCAACAGTTGCAATACGAGATTCAAGAGACTCCATCTGACTTTTCAGTCCTTTCAGTAGCTTTACAATTCTTGCAAATTTTGGATTGTACTCTATGCTGATAGCATCGTATACCTCGCTCACAATCGTTTCCGCACTAAGAGTCTGCTTACTAGTCATTCCTCCGCTTTTCTCATTTACTTTTTTCTGAATCTCCGTTAACATGCTGTTTTTCGTCCGTAACAGTTCATCTTCCGTAGCAGCTAGCTTTTCAAATAAATTTGTAACAGTCTTAGCTCCAGGTAGTGTGCTACCCTGCGATTCTGGAATGTGTTCCAGGTAAACATCAGGAAAGCATTCCAACTCTTCAAACGCAGATGGAACTTGCTTTTCTTTCGACAGTTTAGCCTCGGATGCATGCTGGTCATAATCCAAAAGACTTGATTGCAAAACTGTCTGCAAATCATGCGTTCCGTAACAAAAAACTCTGAACTGATCCGATCTGTTCTTCCCAGCCGATTTGATGATGTTAACAATACGAACGGGCCATAACGGATATCGAGCAAACTTCGCCAATGCCAAATCTCCTACTCGGAAAGACATCTTTTTTAGTAAAGCATCAACTGAATAAAGGTTATTACCTTTGCGTGGGGCAGGCCCACGTATGCAGTGGCAATCACCAGTGACAGGTGGCCCAGAGGAACGCAGGACCTGCTAACGAATTTTTCCTCCGTACTCTGACATCCAAATATCCAATACAGCTTATTATCCACGGCTCACTATATTCGATTAGCACAATCAGTACAGTCTATTATTCGATCCGCGCGGAATGAATGCTGACGCGCAACTGGAAGAAAGAGATAGGCGACAAACCATACAGGACCTCAAGAACCGCGGCATCAGCGTATAGGTGTGATTGACAGATACCTATACGGACGCATAGGCATGGTCGGCGCTACCATACCGGACCATAGAAGCCGCCATACCAGCGTATTCGGCAGCGTGCACAAAGGCCTATACAGAACCATAGAAACCGGCAAGAGCAGACAATACATTCGATTATAGAGAACGTTACAAAACCATCAGACGATAGAAACTTTAGACGCATGTAGAACAAATACAAAACCATAACCAATCACGTATACATGGTTTGTATCGTGACAATAGGGTCATAGGAACCATAAGATTGGCTCTATCTTTTTTTTCACTCGGGCATTTAAAAAATATAAGAAGTGTAGGGTTCCATAAGAAAATTTTTAGGTCTAAAATAGTACCTACGATACATTACGGAAGTGAAATTTGGGGTTATAGGGCAAGTAAGAAAATAGAAAGTATTCAATGTAAGTATTTCAAAAAAGTGATAGGTCTATCTGATAAATTGAACAATATAGTTTTAAGAGGAGATGTAGGTTTAACATGTCTTAGAAATGATAGGTGGGTTAGGATGGTAAAATTTTGGGAAAAAATTATTGAACTCCCTAGGGTACGTCCCCTAAAAGCGGCGTACCTTGAGGCTTTACGGGATGAGCGTCAAGATTCGTGGCCTTCCCAAATAAAGAAAATTTTGGATCATTGTGGCCTATCGGGATCATGGAGTGAAGGACACGGAACACACCCATCTGACCAGAATGAGGTCTCAAAAACAGTGAAGCAAGTGCTATACGACCAAGAACTACAGCAATGGCAAGTGGATAAAGCCCAGGCAGAGTCGTTGATGTTTTACGCCAAGGCCAAAGAGTGTTGGGGGGAGGAAGTTTATTTTAAGGTGGGTCTTTCTCAGGAGGAGCTTGTTTTAGTTATGAGTATGAGAGCCGATTGTTTGCCATTGGGAAAAAGAAGAAAGTATTTAGGTAAGTTTAGGGCTAAGTCTGGTCCTTACTTTTGCCCTATGTGTGGTTGTGAAAATGAAACTTTACAACATTTTTTGGCGGAATGTGTGGAATTGAGTGATTTGAGGGAAGAGCTGTTTGGGGTAAGAGTGGGTGGGATTGAGTGGATTGTGCAGGTAATGAAGCAGTTGAGTTTTGGAATGGTTAAGTCGATTGGAAGGTTCCTGAGGTTGGGGATGAGACACAGGGAAAATTGTTTAAGTTTATAAGGTAAAACGAAATATAGTAGGATGTAGAGTAGTGTACAGATTGATTATTTATACTATTTATTTATTTATTTTTGTGTTGTATTTTTGCGATGGCCCGTGTTGGCTTTTGGGCAATAAATCTATCTATCTATCTATCTATTCAGATATCACGGTCCGACCGTGGTATCTGGTGGTGGTATCTGGAAAACGCATCTCACTTTCATCAAATTTTGTCAAATTGGTGAGAAAGAAGTTCAGCACTTTAGTGATGTAACTGGATTTCAGTTTTTATTTTGCTATGACTTCTAAAGTGCAATTTCGGCAATAGTCGTTTTTGCAGTGGACCGTATATCAGATACCACGGCAGGGGCGTAATTTGCTATAGGACAAGGGGGGGCAACTGACCCCTCCAGACCCCAGTTTGCTCCCCCCCCCAGCTTGATGTTTGCCCGTTCGGTCCTTGAGGCGTTTGACCTAATTTTATCGCTTCCTGTGTCGTTTTCGCCTTGGTCGATTAGTAAAATACCTCTTTGTTTCTTTGTTTTTATTACGTTTTTCTTCTTGAACTAAAACTGTTAATTTTCACTTGATTTGGGAAAATCGGCTCCAACTTTGCCCCCCCCCAGGATTTTGACGAAATTACGCCCCTGTACCACGGTAACTGCAAAAACGACGAATTGCAGATCCAGTTACTGTGGTAACACAACATCAGCAAAAACGCAACTAATGAAACTAAAAAAAAACAAAAAACACCTAAAAATGTGCTTGTCCCGGGTGAGCTGTTGGAAAGGCTGTGTCGGAGAGTAAGTAGCAGCAGTGACCACTCTGCGTTTTATGTGTAAACGTAAAGATTCTGGTTCTCGGCGTCCAGGAATGGACTGAGTTTTACGATTATGTGTGATTTATTTTCTATTGATTAATAAACCCATTGAACTTGAACCTTGCGGGTGATTCCCAATAACCGCCTAGGTCTCGTCAACAATTAGGTAAAACCCTAAAATAGCGTCAAGCAAAGTCATGTTCAGCGGTATCTGCGATCGTTTGTCCCACTCATTGTATATTTTCATCTCATCTTTAAAAGACTTGTCTTACCTATAATACTAATGCAACCTACATACGTATTCGCTCCATCGATTCTAAAACCCGGAAACCCAAAGTTCATACTGCGCATTTAAACTCCCTAATGATACCTCACTTGCTTTTGTTTCACCCTTTTCGATGTGCATCATGCTGTCGACAGTTTTTTTGTTGCGAGAAGTGTATTCATCAGAAAAACCGGTTGTGTAAATTCTCCTTTTTTGCTAAAAATCAACGGGCGTGGAAAAAACTAAAAATAACCAAAGCCGCGGATAATTTCTTTAAAACACAGCCTACATTTAAGTATTCACCTATTTTAAAATACCGAAACATAAACAGTGAAATGTACAAGGGGCCCTTTCATATTTGTTGCCCTTAATAATTTTCATTTCTTTTTTTTTAAGTTTTCTCAAAATTTTCTCCAGTTTAGTGGTAATATGGAAGTAATAAATTGCCTGATGCACTGTCAGAATTTTCACAACAGACAACACAAGGATGCGCGGTTTCAACAGACAACACGCAACAGATAAAGGTCGGGTTTCACTACGCAGATTATTCGTTTGGGTAGTGAAGACAGGTCTGAAAGCACCCCGGATGCGTCCGGGAATCTGGTAGAAAAGTCCACCAGATTCTCGGATTCTGGGTGAAAAGAAGCGGGAATTTGAAAGTAGTTTTCATTTGACTTGGAGAAATTGTGTTGAGACGGTACAATCTAAGAAAATTACAGAAGTGCCTCTTTACAATTGAAATTGGCGCTGAAATCTGGGCTCAGTTTGCTCTGGTTTTCGGGACCGTCTTCATATAATCCGGACCCCAGATTCTGGGGCGTCTGGGTAGTGAAGCCCGACCTTAATCCCTTGGGATGTTATCTGTTGTCGCGACAAACGTTACGCATGAAATGGTATGCATAACGCTGCCAGGAAGAGCCGAAAAAACGCCAAAAAATTCCCTGAGCAAAGACGAAAAGGTTAATACAAAAAATAGTCAGCGACTAGATTAGGAGTTGTAGTCCGCAAAGCAAAGACAATAGGTAGGAAATAAGGTAAAGTGTTGCTACGAGGGTTAGAAGGTTCAAGGTTTTAATTTACACTTCATTATAAAATTATAATACATAGGGTCAAGCCGGAGACACAAGGTCGATTGACCAAAAAAGAAGATCAATGGTTTCGACGGGATCGCAAACGGGGGATATCTGTCGATCTTTTTACAGATATTCAGATCTTGCAGATGTTCAGTCTTTGCCGACCCCGCACACATTTGATATCAATTTAAGAGACCACTGAACAACAGCCCCTAAGTCATACTTCCCAGGTAAAAGGATATCAAACAATCAGGCTCATTCAAAAAAAAAAATATTGTTTTGTCTAGATTCCAACAGGACTATTCACCCGAGGCGAGAATAAACAGCATTTCTTGATTCACCCTGTCTTTTCGGGTACACCAGACGAAAAATTTTCAAGAATTAGTCGTATGGAGTTGTACGAAAAAGTAGCATGCACGTAGTTCTGTTGCTACTAGCGTAGTTCTGCTACTGCTAGCGAACTCGATTCTGGTACAGCAAGATTGGATGTTATCAGATACTACTACTTAAGATTAACCCAGTCAGTTATATCAAAGTACTGCAGACTACTACATATCAATACATGCAACATTTTTGTACGACAGTACCATACAACTATAAAGTCAAAGAATTTTCATTGGGCACCTGCCTCCTCCAACCAATTTTATCGACATCAGAATTTTATTTTACTTCTTAGAAATTTCCAGTTTTGGTCCGACTCCAGTCCTGTCTGGCGAGAAAAGTAAGCTCATATTTGGTTATTTGGATTGGCCCCTTTGATTGATGCTCCGATCGACTGAAAAAAAAAATTCTGTCAAATTTCCGGTTTCTGCATAATTCTCGGTGAACTAATTATCCAGCGAGAAAATTCAGGTTCACACATGGATTCAGCTTGTATTCTTGCTCCTACAAGAATGTTCCGATCGACTTCAGAGTAAACTTTACTCCCACCAAATTTCCAGTTTTCGCCAGATCTAGGTCAGTCTACTTGTCCGGCGGGAACAGAGTCCCCGTATGGATTCAGATCTATTGTTACTTCTAAATCGACGCTGTAATCGACCAACGTTTAACTTCTAATCAACTTCAGATAAGACTTTTCGATAGATCTACGTCAGTCTATGCGTCAGTCTACTTGTCCGGCGGGAACAGAGTTCAAATATGGATTGAGGATGTATTATTACTTCTAAATCGACGCTCTAATCGACCGACGTTTAACTTCTAATCAATTTCAGATAAGACTTTCACTCTCCCCAATTTTCTAGTTTTGGTCGGATTCGGGGCAAACTATACTTGTCCGGCAAGAAAAAAGACAATTCAAAAACAGATTCAGCATGCCTCTGTACCCCTGTTTCGAACTTTGATTCAGCTTCAGATAGAACCTTTACTACTAAGAAGTTTCCAGTTTTTCCCGTATTCCGGGCGAACTATTTGTCCGGTGAGAAACCAAGTCCAGTTCTGGATTCAGCGTGACTCCTTATCCTTATAATCAACTTTCACATTAGCTTGAAATTTTGTCATCCCTTAATCTGAAACCCCCTCCCCCACCCCTAAATGTAGGGCTAAAGGGCCCGTCTACAAATTTGAGCTGTACTTTGAACTAATGGTCCTAACACCAAGCTAGAACAAAATTTCTCAGCCCCTTCGAGATTTATCGTGCTGATATAGACGGACAACTTTTCCGAAGTCATAGGTATCCCGTCATTTACGTCTTGCGATCCCAAAAAACACCATATCCACTACTCTCAGAATTACGTTCAATGGTTGTAAAGTACCCTCAGAATTGTACCCTCAGAATTACGTTCAATGGTTGTAAAACAAGCTGGATTTTCTATAGCTAACGATTCTTCGAATTCTTGCTCACCCCAAGCCTTTGTCTTTCAGTTGTGGATGAAATCACGGCCAAGCCTACAGGTCGAAAGCTTTTCGCCCTCATCAGATTCGAGGAGTTCCAAATCCGGGTGGTGTATTCAACCCTCAAAGAAGAAGCAGAAGAAATCATCCCACTGACAGCCGCTTATGGGAAGGAACTTCAATTCTTAGTTCAACTCAGTAGATGTCATTGAGAACGGACACGAACCTCGAGAGGAAATCGCCAGTCTTCTATTAATGCGAGGACTGTTTCCCGGATACCGGATGGATAGTCCGGCAGCAAAAGAAACCGACGTGACTGTCGAATTGGACCTGACCAATGAACTCACAGTCGGACCGGAAACAAGACTGATGATTCCGGAAGAAAGGAAAGAAGTGCTGCCGGGAGCAGGCAGAGAGTCAGAGCTGCCTAGTGGAAGGAAACGGAAACAACCGGTATGCTGTAAAGTGTTCTTGGTGCACATTTTGACGGTATTAGTGATTTTAACCTTTACTGTATTCGGAGCCAACAGAATCGTCACAATTAGATTTGTGAGCACAGATCAAGACATCACGGACTATGTAAACGGTACTATTGGAAATGTCACAGCAGACGGCAACGCGTCGAAAGTTATAAGTGAGTAGCTTTTCTTTCTCTTGGCAAATCAGTCACCGCAGCGGGACTTGACCCAGGGTTGGTGAGCCCCACACCAACCCTGTGCCCAAACTATCTCCGAGACTATCTCTGCATATCCCAAAGGAGCTCTGGCCATCTCAATGTATCCCGAATTATCTCTTAGTATCCCAAAGCAAAGTATCTATAAGTTTATCTTGAAGTATCCAGAAGCATCTCGAAGTAACTCACTATATACCTAAGCATCTCGAAGTAAACCTATCCCGCTGTATCTTCTAAGTATCTTTGTTAACACTGTAGCATCCTGGCTTGTGGTGACTGACCCTGGCACTAACCGAAACAGGCCATTGTTTTGTCCAAACCCCTCTTCCTCCTTTCAGCGACACAGACATTTGGTACCTACTCCTTTGTTTTTATTATCTTATTTTAGACGGTACTATTGGAAGTGGCACAGCAGACGGCAACAAGACGAAAGTTTTAAGTGAGTAGCTTTTCTTTCTCTTGGCAAATTAGTCGTCGCAGCGGGACTTGACCCAGGATTGTAGAGCCCCACACCAACCCTGTGCCCCAAACTATCTCCGAGACTATCTCTGCATATCCCAAAGTAGCTCTAGCCATCTCAATGTATCCCGAAGTATCTCTTAGTATCCCAAAGCAAAGTATCTTAGTGTATCTTGGAGTATCCATAAGCATCTCGAAGTAACTCAATATATACCTTAGCCTATCCCGCTGTATCTTCAAAGTATCTTTGCTAACGGCATCTTGGCTTTTGGTGACTGACCCTTGCACTAACCGAGGCAGGCCATTGTTTTGTTCAAACCCCTCTTTCTCCTTTTCGCGACATAGATTTGGCACCTACTCCTTTCTTTTTATAATCTTATTTTAAATGCCAATCTTACCCCCCCCCCCAAAAAGGGAACAAACAAACCGGCTCAAATACTCCCCGAAACCCCAAGTTTGAGGTCTCTAGTCGGAAATAATCACCTTCGTCAAAGCTAAGAGAGGGTAATCATTTGGGGTACAGGCAACAATACAGCCTGTAGCGTTCCTCTGAATGAACCGCCTCTTTAGGTTCTCTGAGTACCGTACCGGGAGTTTTGGCACGCATAAAATGGGACGAACTTGTTTGTCCTGGTGGTAGGCAAATAATGAAACTGTATCCTGTCTCTGAGTACCGGGAGTTTCCACATACACATGGTGGGAGGAACCTGTTTGCATTGGTAGGGAAATAATCAACAAGTAGTCTGTATCGGTCCTCAGGTACCGGGACCGGGAGTTCAGCACACATTAGATGGGACGAACTTGTTTGTCCTGGTTAAATAATCGACATCAAGGTCCTCTGAATACCGATGGTTTTGGCACATACAAGATGGGGCCTGGGATGAGATGATGAACGTTCATTTCTGCATAGCATGCTAACGTAATAAGCCATTGTCCACAAAAGATTTTCATTGGGTTCTCCCCAAACCCATCATACAACGAACATCAGAACGGAAACCCTATAGCGGGTATTCGTACAGAGACAACAGGACAACAAGACCAAAGGTTTCGATGGGATCCCAAAAATTTAATATCTGACCAGACAATTGTGTCCTGTCTTCTCCAGACTCCTTAAACAGTTTTACTACAAAAATTCAGAAACAGATTATCTAATCATCTGAGAAAACCAAGCTCAGATGTGGATTCAGGATGTGTGGTTACCCCTATAAGTCATATCTGTTTTGACGAAACTGATCGAAACTTCCTGCCTTAGCTTATTTCTGCCAAATTTCCGGTTAGTTAGCAAAGCTCTAAAACGAATTCAGCGTATCTCTTTACCCCTATATCGGACATCTAATCAGCTTCAAATAAAGCTTCAACTTAAAACAAATTTTCAGGTTTCAGCCGGATTCCGGGCGAACTAAGCGTCCGGCTAAAAAACGACTGTGATATACGGACATCTCTTCTTACAACTATGAATCAAACTTTTGCTTTCAACAAATTTTCAGCCAGATTCCGGGCGAACTACTTGTCCGGCGAGAAAATGGTTTTCATTATCGTGTTCAGCATGTCTTCTTACCCCTTAATCGGCTATCTAATTAGCTGTTTAAAAATATTTTGGACCCTTAATTTGAACCCCCTCTCCCACCAGGGCTACAGAGCCCATCTACGAACTCGACCTTTCCCTTGAACCAAAGAATCCTTACACCAAATTTCATCAGAATGTCTCACTTCCTTCGAGATTTATTGTGCTCACTGACGGACAACTTTTGCGATGTCATCCCTCCACTTTCGTTTTGGGATCCCAATAATAACTTTACTACAGTATTTCACAGATTTCGACTGATTATTTGCTTCTCTCAAAATAACACCAGTACACCATGCAGTCCCATGATATCAGTCCTATCCCACCCAGTGCCAAAATTTTCTGGTATTGTCCTGATGTTAAAAGAAAAAAGTTCCAACCGGGCGTTATCAAAATAAGTAACGCTCGGGCGTTATTTATTTTGATAACGCCCGGCCCGCCATGTCATATCAAGTGAAAACGCACGGTTGGAATTTTTTTCTTTTAACATCAGGGGAATACCAGAAAATTAAAACAAATGTACTAGTGTTATAATTATTATCGCCCTTGCTTTTCTTCGGGCGATAGCGGAAAATTTGGCCCCTCAGCAAGGGCGATATTATATAATACTAGGCTACTTACACAACATAATTACAAATCTGACCTTCGCTGCCCCTCCCCAGTTTAGGGCTTCCTACTTTTCTAGGCTGAAGTTCGCCTCTGTGAATATGACCAAGGTTTACACCTTCATCATTATATTTTACAGTTGCCAGTACGCTTAACTCGGTGAAGGTGCCAGAGTGCCCTCCTAGGCAGAGACGACAAGACTCCACCATGCGATGTATATGGGTTTTCGGGTAGCGACAGCAGAAGAGTAGTGACAACTCCGATGTCAGAGACGATGCCGAAGATGCAATCAAAGAACAATCAGCATAAAGCCATGAGCCAAGCTCATGGCTTTGCCAAAAAACAGCAAGTGTTATACTGGCAGGTGGCTTGAAGCATTGCAAACGGGTTCAGTCGGCTCCGTAGCACAATCCTGTCGGTGACGTCATTCTGTGCCACAGAACTGTATTTGGAGACTGTCGGCTCTACCTCAGCCCTAGGGCTCTCCGCCCCCTCCAACATATTACGACTATTTGTGACTGCGGTCGATCTCAGCGGTTTTCTACCTCCCTTGCTAGTGAAAAGGCATTACGGGTACCCAGATTGGGTGGTTCCCAAAATTACCACGATCTTTTTGCCCACTCACACAATGCCCACGATCAAAATGCCCACGGTTCAAAATGCCCACGATTAAAATGCCCACGGCTCAAAATGCCCACGACTCAGGTCGAACACCTGAAATCGAAATCGTCCGAAATGCCGGCGGCTCAAAATGCCGACAGTACAAAATGGTCAAGGAGGGGTTTAAAATCGTCTTGATCCAAAATGCCGACGGCTGAAACTGTCCACACGGGAGGCCAAAATGTTTTAAAAGGAATTATTTTATTGTTTCTTGATCAGTTCAGAATTCTTTGCGTGAAAGTACAGAAGCAATGTCTTATAAAATTGTGCCAAGACACAAAGCAAAACCATGCGATCCAAATTCTCCAGTTAACTAGCATCAGAAGGTAAGAGTTATTCATAAATATTCCTTCAACCCAAGCTGACTGCGAATCATATTTGACAGTGCAAAAACGGATACGTCAGCTAAATTTTATTCGAGCTATATTTCGGCCCTTCTTGGCAAGGGTCCTCTTCAGGCTCAAAACCGCTCAAGTTGGAAAAACGAAACTTGTGATAACCAAAATGTCAGCTAAAAATTTAGCTGACGTATCCGTTTTTGCACTGTCAAATAAGAGTTATTCTTTAATTAAAAATATCAGTTTTAAGAGCGCTACTCGGTCTACTCCTCCGGTTGCTCGCTCACCCCCAATTCAAGTTTACTTCGATCCGAACATCTCAAATAATCCAATCGTGGGCATTTTGAGTCGTGGGCATTTTGAGTGTTAGCCCCAGATGGTTGGCATGGGTTTTGCCGGCCTCGCCAATGTTCCTACGGGTCGGAATTGCAGTGAGTGTTTGAGACAGAACTGTTCGTTAGGTGTCGGGTCGATTCGTCACAGGACAATTTGTCACAAGGACATTTCGTCACAAGGACAATTGGTCATACGGACAATTCGTCATTAGGACAATTGGTCATACGGACATTTCGTCACAACGAGCCCGATTCATGTTCGAATTTCGGTATATTTTAATTTACATATTATTAATAACTTAGTTACATTACAATGAGGTGGCTATATAATACATTAAAACATGTAGCTATGAGCAATTCCCCGCAGATATTTGAATACATCAGTTTGACCGGACCGATATCTTCCTCGGGCACCCAGCAACAAATCGCTCAATATTAATTTCTGTTTGGCCCTGCTCCTGTAGCAGAAACGAAATCAGTTTCCAAATGGTTGGATGAGCTACTCCATCACGTTTGTTGATTGCCATCCTAACACTATGCCAGGAATAACAACATTGTTGTTGGTCCCAGCAAGGTCTTCTGTGACGCGCTCAAAGAAGTTCCAGACAGGGATGGGAGAGACAGCATTTCTGCTTGTCCAATACCAATACGACTGAGGTATCAATATCGGAGGTTAATGCAGAAACTAAAAATGATGATTCAAACATGAATTCAAACATCCTCTTGTGAAGGTGTGGCAGCTGTGATTTGATCCAAACTACCTTTCCAGTAGCAAATTTTCGAAAATATGACGAATTGTCCTGTGACGAATAGTCCGTGTGACCAATTGTCATGTGACGAATTGTCCCTGTGACAAATTGTCCGTGTGACGAATTGTCTTGTGACCAATTGTCCTAGAATCGTTCGTTAAGTGACAAGGACAGTTTCATGAGCGAGCCCTCAATAGTGCTTTTATCTTGTGTGGGTTGTCTTCCGGCACTCTTTGCAAGGCTGTCCATACCGGTGAAAACAGAAACAGATTATTACAGAAAGGCCAAGATATCACGCGTTTACAGCATGGACAGGGGGGAGTGACAAGATCTACCGCGCCCGGAAGGAAAGCATACATGAAGCAGGGTAAGTCAAAGGATTACCCAGCACGGTCTCGTGTCAGCCGTGGTCATGATTTGCACTACTCTCCGATCGAGCTCGGGACCAGAATGTCTTCGAGTTTGATAGGGATCTCCGATTTTATTTATTTGTGTTAAATTCGTGCTGTAATACTATTCGTTACATATATGTAGGCCTATATGCTATACGTTTTGTAATTAGCTCTAAATCCTAGATTACACTGCAAATTGCGAGGAATAAAATTAAAGGAGATGCATCATAAGCATTCTAGCACTTGCAACGTCTAGAACCCCCCCACCCAAGACCCAAGATGAAGACACAACTCGATCCGACCGCTGGGTCATCTAGTGGCGCGGGTCGGAAGTGCACGACATGGAGAGGCTGGGATCATAGTTTGACTTTGTATCTAACAAATTGTTTTTATTGTATCAGGCACATGGAAAATGTGTAGAAATATCAAACTAACTATTTGCATTATCGATTTCTTTGAGTATTTTGTTTTCTGTTTTTTTTCTTGATAATTCCCGAACTCCAAAGAATTAAGGATGTAAACCAGATCACACTAAACAAACGCCGTAAATTATACTAAATTCGTTATAACGATTTCTTAGAGATTTTCGAAGTAAGCAAAATAATATTCAGCTTCCGATACCAAAAATTGTCAAACTAGCCGAGGGTTTTTACTTCTGACATATCTAAACGTCCCCAGGGTGATATACATCGTTGTTTTAATCCTCTTACACGCCCCTTGATCTTCTCGGGGATTCTAGTATAGCTCTGACCCACAACAGGAGATCAGTGAATATTTAATGAGTAATGGCGAGTTGACGAACTTGTTTTCAAGAGTGAAAGTAATTTGTGGATTACCTTGGATAGCATGGAGATTTCGGAGAAACCAAAGGTAACAGTGTGTTCGTAAATATTCGACTCATCGTAAAATGATAGTGTGTCCTACCTTCTCGGCCCACATGAATCAACTACTTTAACTACTGATTCCCACCGTAGTTCTTGAACTGCTAGCTTATGTGAGTGCATGATTCAGACTTTGCTTTGACGAAGATCTGCACTTAAATTATAGTGTAAGGAAGCACTGGGTGAACATTCTGGAAATGAAAATTATTTTCTCAGAGCTTTGTAGAGGCTTGCGCTTTTTTTTTGCTATTAATAATAATGAGAAAAATACCATTTTCCTGTGAAGATCCTCAAGGAAAGCGGCAGCAAAATAACTCGGCGTAAAAAGGCAACATTTTTGCCACTACGTATATGGTCGGGAATCGTCACAAAAAAGGTGTCAATGTGCTTTCTCGAAATTTGCAGTCTAGGGGCTGAGAAAGGACAGGCAGCCATAGGTGCGTTTGCAAGCTCGCACAAAAATCTCGTGTGATTCGACTGTTTCATGCCTCAATGCATAGTTTGGAAACACGAAGTTACACTTCAAAAGAGAGCCCCACAAAAACCAGAAGAAATCCCAATTCCCTGGATCTTGCGTTTTCTCCATTATTCCTTTGCCAGTAATGTTCTTTTTTCTTTTCCTTTCTTTCTTTGTTCTTTTTCTTCTTCTGTGTTCATACTCTCGTCTTTCTGTGCATGTGCACAACGATGGGCAATAAATCAACTATTATTGTTATTACTATTATTAAATGGCCTACTTATTTGAATGATTCATCTCTTGAACGACCCCTTCCATCCCCTACCTATTTGAAAACACCCTAAATGACACCAAATGCCAAAAAACACCTGTAGACTGTTGTCGAATTAAAGTTTACTATTAAAATGGAGTCAAATACAACACAAAAGGATAGGTGGCAATATGTACATGAAGAACACTGGATTACGAAAACTTGTATATCATCATACTGTAGAGACAGGGACTAAGAAGAGGAAAAAAACATGAAATTAAATAAAAGTAAAAATAATAGAATATATGGGTACAAAACTGTAATTTCCTGTATATCCCTGTCAGGACGAACCAATGTTGGCCTAAGATAAGGCACATGTATTTTGAAGGCAAGCCAAACCTTCTGAAGGACTGCCGTCTTTTATTTGGCAGTCTGGATTTTAAAAACATTCCCGAAAAACTTGTTTGGTAATGTAAGAAGTTGCCAACATCCCTACATATCCTACAGAACAAGCTCTTGAAGGGTTACCCACTCCACGGCACCTCCTGTGCACCCTTTCCCGGCAACTGCCGGAATCAGCGGTGCTGGCCATACATGAGTCGATTCTTCTCCCTAACTTGCTGATTTCTATACTGTAACCCGTGGCAGCCGGTGGTTCACCAAAATTGCGAGTGGGCAACCCCTCGAAAACTCTACAGACTGATCGCGTTTTCGAGAGAAGCTGGCAGATACTACCATATTTTCATAGCTGCCGACAAATCGGCATTGCCGGATAGTCATCCGCAAATCTTCAGTTTTAGGGCCCAGTTCTCTCAACACTTTTTTACAGAAACGGACCGGATCGCACTATGTGGCGGAGTTTCTTCGAATTTCGGTGACCGTCAGTTTCGGTACCTCCAGATACACTAGGAAAACGAAACATCCGATTAGATTGATTTTGAAGTAGTCGTTCCACGACCGGATCACCTTGGAGGGGGGGGGGGTAGAGGGAATTGGAATCCGGATTGTTGTGTCCTGCAGTACCCTCAACATTTGGGTATGCCCGTATGAGCACCAGTGCTCATATACTAGGGTACCAACCCTGGAGAACACTACCCCCAGAAAATTATCAATGAATTTTTATTCCAACAGCACTGTGCGGGAGTACTGTGCCCTTGCACCTTTAGGGGGGGAGGGTGGAGGGAACTGAAATGTTGTGTCATGCAATGCTCTCAACATTATGGTATGCCCGTATGACCACCGGCGCTCATACACTGGGGCACCAACCCTGGAGCACACTAACCCCACAAAAATCTCTTTGAAAAATAAATTTTCATTTCAACAGATTTGTATTGTGCCTTTGCTTAAGGGCATGGTGCCCCAATGTCAGAGCACTGTGACCAAAGATGGAGGACTAATGTCTGACTGTTGCCAGAGTCGGAATGCTAGCCCTGACGGGCGAAGCCACATCGCCAAGCTACAAGCCACATCTTTCAACTTAGAAGACAAAAATCGGGTATTTGGTATTTTCGGGCAGGGCTAAATGAAAATCATGAAATAGTATCCTACGGGTAGGTTTCAAAACCCGGAATGAAAGGCTTTTTATCAGGTTATTATAAGTGCTTTCTTATTTTCCTTGCTTTCGTGATGGCTCAGCCGAAACCACGAAAATATATCCTCGAGAATGTTTTTAAAAAATCCAGGACCGGAGAGGGCAAGTTCTCCAGGCGATCTTCAATGGCTGCGGCAAGTAGCAGCAAATTTTCTAAAAAAGTATAAAACTGGCAGATTTTGGATTTTCATCACTTATCAAACCTGATCTCGACCAGGTGAGGCCATACACTGGATCAGCTTTCAATCGCTTTGTTCCAAGTCCCACAATGAGGTATAACATCTTAATCACTTACATTCCCTCAAGCATACTACCAACCACTGACATAATCTTAGACCATGCATTTATTTGAAGATTTTTCTGTCCGACCTTGTGACTTACCAAGAAAATTAAAGTTTTCCACATGTCAGAACTTCGACTAAATAAAGGCAACCTTGTAAGCATTTTGGCTAGGCTATCTATATTTTAATGAAAATGTTTTATGACACATGAAATAGGCCTACCGCATATTTTAAATAAAAAATTTAAAGGCTGAAAACTGAAACTGAATCCAGTGCTCTAGTCTCACTAACGCTCTTGTTCAGAAGTTAACCGAACTATTATACGCTTCTTTGTACGGTAGGGGTATGCTACTTCGGACGTTTCTTCACCCAATTTCGAACGGCACCGAAGAACTCAATAGTTGCGTTTTCGCAGATACCATGGTATCTGTTACCACGGTAACTGGATCTGCAATTAGTCGTTTTTGCAGTTACCGTGGTATCTGATATACGGTCCACTGCAAAAACGACTATTGCCGAAATTGCACTTTTCGAAGCCATCCCAAAAGAAAAACTGATATCCATTTACACCACTAAGTGCTAAACTTCTTTCTCACCAATTTGACAAAATTTATCGGAGTGAGATGACATTTCAGACACCACGATCACTTACCACGGTCGGACCGCGGTATCTGAATATCAGATACCACGGTAACTGGCCAGATACCACGATAACTGCAAAAACGCCTTTTAACCGTGGTATCAGATACCACGATAACTGCAAAAACGACTTTAGACCGTATATCAGATACCATGGCATCTGCAAAAACGCAACTAATGAAAATTCAACCACATCAAACATTTACGCACAGTAATGAGCGCAAACTAGAATTTAGGTATAATGAAATCAAACTTAAGCAACACTTTAGTTGCTTTTTTGCAGATAACATGGTATCTGATACCACGGTCTAAATTCGTTATTACCGTGGTATATTACGATCTAAAGGCGTTTTTGCACTTGTCGTGGTATCTCGCCAGTTACCGTGGTATCCGAAAAAGTCATCTCACTTTCATCATCACCAACACAAGGGCCTAGGATATCGTAAAATTGGTTGGAAAGGAAGTTTGGCACTTGTGATGTGAGTGCATATCGGTTCTTCTTTTGGGATGACTTCTAAAAGCGCAAACTCGACAACTGTCGTTTTTGCAAAGCAACATCAGGATCAGACACCATGGTAACTGCAAAAACGAAGAAACACAGATACAGCTGCCGTGGTATCTGCAAAACGCAGTCACTGTATTTTTTTTGAATCGTTCACTTTTTTCCGCAGTAATTTTTGATGACGCTATTTGTGTATGTCAGCTGAGGTTGCATATTTGACAGTGCAAAACGGATACGTCAGCTGAAATTTATTAGAGCTATATTTCGGCCCTTCTTGGCAAGGGTCCTCTTCAGGACCCTTGAAGACCCTGAAGAGGACCCTTGCCAAGAAGGGCCGAAATATAGCTTTTAATAAATTTCAGCTGACGTATCCGTTTTGCACTGTCAAATATGATTCGCAGTCAGCTTGGGCTGAAGGAATACTACTTAATCTATTTGACAGTTTCATCGGCGAAAACAAAACCAAAATGGTCAAAAATTCAGAGGCGTCTTCAAAGAGGAGTACACGTATCGTGGCAGCAGGTCCGTATCCAGGAATTTATTTCGGGGGGGGGGGGGGGGGGGGGGGGGGGGGTTGCCCGGGGGTCGTACCAAAAATTACCAAAAAGGCATAGATCAGACGTTAAAAGCCCATAAAAAACGATTATTTTTGCATGTTTCGGGGGGGGGGGGGGTTGAACCCCCTTACCCCCCCCCCTCCGTGGCAGTACACTTGTTTTAACGCTTCGATAAATCCGTCACCACACTGTCAGAAGTTTGGTAGCATTTCACACATGTCAGCGCGTACCTATGTTAAACATTATAAGATTATTTATATTATGACCCGTTCACGTTATTTTTTCGCGAAACATAACATCTAAAACGGTCACAGAAATATCCTTAGCATCCAACATAACATTTTACACAAGGATGCACAACCAAGTGTTATCTCAAACTTCTGACAGTGCATCTGGGTTAACAGAAATTTGAGCCTAACACGAGCTAATTGCTTTAAGTTTTCTTTTGACATAAACAAGCAAATTCTTCCTGTGGTTTTTAATTGTTTTTAAATGTTCTTGTTCTTATGTTCGGTTACTATGAAATTGATGCAAAACTGCTGCAATGGTCTGTAGAAACTGAAAAACGAAGATTCGAAAGAAAGAAAATTGCTGCCATTGATTGGACTTCATTTTTGTCGGCTACTGTTTGGGCTTGGTATTCATGCACAGACATTTGCTAGGTTTCACTCTGATCATGTGAGTCGGCCGTTCAAAGTTGGGTGACGTCCAAAGTAGCAACTTCTACTCTAAATAAAAATAAATTAATACAGGCAATTCCATGCGAAGTAGTCATTTTTCACCCATTGGGATTTTCTCCTGGGATAAACGGGTCTATGATGTGCAGTCGGCCTGTCGGTACTTACTTCTATTCCTGTCTTTTATCGACTGACAAATTCCGTCACCGTTGTGATTCTGTTCGAGATCACTAGAGCACAATCCTCATTCACACTATTGTGCATTCACTGTTTCAGTGCACGTCACTAAGTCTAAGCTATTGCACACAAACACAACTGTTAGTTCACAGGTCTAACGTAGGGGGAGCAGGGGTCAGAGCGACTTCGAAGAATATCCTGCAAAGAATATAAAATTGAGAAAATGACAAAACTATAAGCAGTGGACTGCAAAGGCAAACAAGAGCTACGAGCTCATACGGAACTTGTTACGAGTAGGTGGTACAAGAAAGTAGATGAGAACGTCACAAATTACCCCGCCATTAAAAAGTGCGGTTCAGACCTAGAAAATAAGATTTCTAGTTCCACTTAAGTCGGAGCATTTCCGACATCGCCTCGGATCTTCTAGGGCAAATGAATTTTCTACCTTCCAAGTTTCAACGAAATAGGTCCACTCGTTAGGTCCCTAGACACACCACACGATTTCCAATACCCCCTACCAACTCCCCCTACCGCGGCCGAATCCGGTTCGGACTCCTCATTTCCGGGACTCCCCTTCCAATTCCCCCACCGTGGATGAATACGAACTCGGAAACATCAACATCGCATATCTGACTTCTCCTCTTCCCGTCCATTAAGTTTGACTGGAATCGGAGCATAGCCTATCTGCAAATTTCCGGTTCCCGCCTCCCCTACCTTGGCCGGGTCCGGAACGGACGCCAAATAGCAAATCAAGGTCGCATAAACTCGGTACTGTCTAACTTGCATCCCATTCTGTCCATCCGTTTGTTTTTTGTGCATGTCAAAAATTTTCCGCACTCCAACTCCCCCAACCGTGGCCGCATGTGGTTGGGACGCATGTGTTGCTTGTCTGGGTCATCACTTTTAGAATCCGACCACAAGTCCGCAACTTACGGAAGTCAGTGATTTCCGAATTCCTTTTCCCTCAACTCCCCCAAAAATGGTCGGATCCAGGAACACAAGTTTTCCTAGGGTATTGTGTCGGGTCCTTGAATCACTAATATTCCTGCAAAGTTTCATCGTCCTTAGAACATCTAGAACTATCCTAACTGGCGATCACCGGAATTCCGGGAAGCACCCTCCAATTCTCCGACAGAGCCCGATACGATCTGGTTCTATCAATTACATATCTAGGGCTAATGCTTGTTCTTCCCACCAAGTTCCATCCTAATCCCTCGACTCTAACAAGTACCGGATCCGATCACGGCTTGGCATGGGACATCTGAGACGATAGCTCTTCCCACCTGCCAAGTTTCATTCAATTCCGATCATCCGTTCAAAAGTTATTCATGCTACTAGATTCCGTATAAGCATCCCTCCACTCCCTCCCCCATAATGGTCGAACCGGGGAAATGACTGTTGTCAGTCTGTTCGGGTCTCTGATTCGTCCTAGGACATCAGGAAGTACCGAACTCGCGGGATTACCAGAATCCCCCCCCCCCAACTCTCCCACAGTGCCCGAATCCTGTCTGGTGTATCTAGGACTTGTGCTTGTTCTTCCCACCATGTTTCATCCCGATCCCTCCACTCTAAGCATTGACTCCTTTGATACTGTGTAAAAAAAAAAAAAAAAAAAAAAAAAAAAAATTGCAGACCCATCCCGGCGCGGCCCCTCAGATTTGACGGGAAACACGGAGACTATTGCACAACCGGTCTTTCTGATCAATGAGCTCCTCGAAAGCAATAAGCGGGCGACTGATCACTTCAGGGCTGCCACAAGTTTAGAGGCTTGGAAATAGGGACTTAGGGACTTCTTCAAGCCGAAAAAGGGACTTATAGGGACCTAAGGTCACTGCTACTAAACCTGGAATACACAGTGTTAGGATCCTATTTGCACTTTAATTGCTAGGATCAGAGGACTTATGGTTCGAAGTTTTAACGCCTCTTTAACGAAATAGGCTATGGCTCTAGATTTAGGCCGACGAGGAGAAAAGAGGGATCTTCCGGGTTTCCGCTCAGTTTCAATAGCTTTTTTTGTGACTAAACCAGTTAAAGTGTAGTGCGATTTGAGTCGTTCTCAAGTTGGCCCAGATTCCGTTTTGTTTATTTATTATAAATCTTTTTGTTTTTATGGCACTTGCAGCCTCTGGCTCAAGTGCCATATACCGATCGCAATTCCGTCTGTCGGTCGGTCTGTCCGAATTTTTTTGTCCCACATGTTCGAATTAGGGTACTTCCAGATGTGCTAGGACGATGAAACTTGGCAGGAAAATCAGGGACCCGACCAAACTAACCTAGAAGTAATCAGTTTCCCGATCCGACCATCTGGGGGGGAGTGGTGGGCCGGGGAAATTCTGAAAATTAAGGAGTTTTGTCACACTTTTTCGAGTTGGAGTACTTCCAGATGTGCTAGGACGATTAAACTTGGCAGGAGCATCAGGGACCCGATCGGACTAACTTGGAAACATTCAGTTTCCCAATCCGACCACCCGGGGGGGAGTGGAGGGCTGGGGAATCTGGAAAACTGGAGTAGTGTGTAACTTTAGAACGGGTGATCGGATTGGAATAAAACTTAATAACTGAATAAATGACATACTTCTGATGTCCCATTTGAAGTCCGGACCGGATGCGACGGCTATGGGGGGGGGAGACCGGAAATTTCGAGAAACGGTTAGAATAGAGGGATCGGAGTGAAACTTGCTAGGAAGAACAAGCATCTGCTCCAGATAAATTGTTTATACATTTGGACTGGATCCGACCACCCGGGGGGGGGGGTGGAGGGCTGGGGAATCCGGAAAATTGGAGTAGTATGTAACTTTCGAACGGGTGATCGGATTGGAATGAAACTTAATAACTGAATAAATGGCACACTACTGATGTCCCGTTTGAAGTCCGGACCGGATTCGACAGCTATGGGGGAGTTGGGGGGGAGACCGGAAATTTCGAGAAACGGTTAGAATAGAGGGATCGGAGTGAAACTTGCTGGGAGGAACAAGCATCTGCTCCAGATAAATCGTTTACACATTTGGACTGGATCCGGACACTAGAGGGGTGGAGGGCTGGGGAATCCGGAAAATTGGAGTAGGCTACTGTGTAACTTTCGAGCGGGTGGTCGGATTGGAATGAAACTTAATAACTGAATAAATGACATACCTCTGATGTCCCATTTGAAGTCCGGACCGGATTCAATAGCTATGGGGGAGTTGGGGGGGGGAGACCGGAAATATCGGGAAACGGTTAGAATGGAGGGATCGGAGTGAAACTTGCTGGGAAGAACAAGCATCTGCTCCAGATAAATCGTTTATACATTTGGGATGGATCATGACATTAGGGGAGGGGGGGTTGAGGGGAGTTTCCCGGAATTCCGGTTATGGCGGTTTTGGGGATTTTCACGACGAATCTTGGGAGGCGAATCAGGGACCCGATCAAACTGACTTATAAAGAAAAATTTACATGATCTGATAGCCGTGGGGGGAGTAACTGGAGGGGGAATCCGGAATATTGAGTCATGCGTAACTTTGAAACGGATGATCGGATTTGAGTGAAATTTGGTAATTGAAGAGAAGACATGTTTCTGTGGATCTTTTTCATGTCCGGACAGATCCGACAGCAATTGGGGGGGGGGGGGGGCCGAAAATACGTGACCGACTTAGACTGGTGAGATCGGGATGGAACTTTGTGGGAATAACAAACAGATGCTCTGGATAAACACTTACGGAACCGGAATGGCTCCGGCGACTGTGGGGAAGTTTGAGGGGGGGGGGGGGGGGTCCGGGATTCCGGTGATCACGATTTAAGGTACTTCCAGATAATCTAGGACGATGGAACTTGGCTGTAATATTAGAGATTTGACAAGATTGACTAAAAAATGGCCACTTTCCAAACCCGACCATTCGTTAAAGTACTAATCTTGACTGCAAATTTAGAAAAATACTTTTAAACCAAATTCATATTTTCATGATCCCCATGAGCCCATTATCATTTTTGCCTCAAGGGTTTTGTTTACAAATGACGTTCTAGCTCCCTTAAAGTGTGAATCTGAACGGCCAGGTCGAAAAGTACTTTATTTCAAACAATACATCTCAATCCCATGATCATTTGTGCCACAAGGGTTTTGCTTAAAAATTTATTTCTGTCACCCTTAAAGTGCGCATTTGAAATGAAAAGCGAAAAAAAACTTTTGACGAAACGGTATACATCAAGGATCCCTAAGGGCCTGTGATCGTTTTTGCCTCAAGGGTTTTGCATACAGATGCATTTCTAGCGCCTTTAAAGTGCGCATCATTACACCCAAGTTCAAAAATAAAATACTTTTTATCTAGCTCCCTTAAGTGCGCATTTTAACCACAAAGTCGAAATATACTTTTAATCAAACAAAACATCTCAACACATGCAAGTGCCATATGAGCGTACAGCTCTTGTTTTTGTTTTTTGGAGACGGGATTTTGGAGTGTATATTTTTTGGGGGGGGGGGGTATTCGACCAGGAACCGAGTAAGTGCATGAATTTTTCTCTTATTTCTTTTCTCTTCTTTCTTTTTTCATTTTTTTCTTTATTAGTAGTGTATGTAGGTTAATTTGTCAAAGGGGGTTTGTCAAACCTCTTAACAAGTGAATATATAATCATAATCATAATCAATCAGACAATAAGTCACTAGCCAGTATTCGAGGCGAGCGAGCAATGTTTGGTGTTTGGATTTTCACCAGAATTATTCATCTGACGAATGTGGGGGGAGTCGAAGGGGGAACCGGAAATCTTTTGACACGCTTAGAGCGGAGTGATCAGGATTAAACTTGGTGGGAAGCATAAGCAAAAGCCCTAATTACATCATTAAAAGAACTAGACCGGATTTGGGCACTGGGGAGGGGGTCCGAAATTCCGGTGATCCAGAGTTAGTATTGTCTAGGACGACGAAACTTCGCAGGTATATCGCTGATCCGACCAGATTAACTTGGAAATAGTCAGTTCCCCGATACGACCATCGTGGGGGGAGTGGAGAGAGGGGGAATCCTGAATCCTGAGTTATGTATAACTTTCGAACGGGTGATCGGATCTTAAACTCGATATTTGGAAAGACCTCTTGTCTCAGATATCCCGTTTCAAGTCCGGACCGGATCTGACGAATTTGGGGGGGGGGGGGAGAATACACGCAAAATGACAGGTCCTGACAACAAGTTCACAGCTTCGAGCCATAATATTAGCTTCGCACTTTATCTGCACTGTAAGTGTTTAAAGCGTCAAGAAAGCGACACAGCATTTCTTTAAGAGAAAATACACCTTTTAATGATCTTAAAAATTGTGCAGCTTCGTAGCAGAGATGTGGTCGGGTCAACGCTTGGATTGGTCAGGTCCTCCCCCACTAGAATTAAAGGTTAGCTACCCGTGCACCTATCGGTAGCATAATACTTCAGAATGTAGAGAAAGAGTTAAAAAAAATTAAAGGCTGGATATCTCTATCTGTGATGGTAAATTTGAATGTGCTTTATATTTCTTGTGATTGCAGTCAGCCTTATTGGAGCAAACTAAAGTGACTCTGACTCTTCTTCAAAATAGGAGAAATGTAAGAATTTTGGTCAGGAAAAACTTTAAAGGGACCTGAGGACTAATTTAGGGACCAATAGGGACCAAAAGGGACCTAAGACTGATTTAGGGACTTGCAGGGACTTTAGGGACTTCGTGGCAGCCCTGTCACTTCGAAAATAGCCAGATGCAAAAATCAGTGTAGTTAAATATTCGTTCAGCCCAAGCTGACTGCGAATTATATTTGACAGTGCAAAACGGATACGTGAGCTGAATTTAATTAGAGCTACATTTCGGCCTTTCTTGGCAAGGGTCCTCTTCAGGCTCAAGCCGAGAGAGCGGCTGACGTATCCGTTCTGCATCAGTATCAGTTGTATCCGTTTTGCATTTGCATCACGTATCAGCTGACGTATCCGTTTTTCAGTGTCAAATCGGTGTAGTTCCAATAGGGTGGACAAAAATGCATCCGAAGTTGAAAATTTCAAAAATGAGAATACATGTAATGATTAGGGACGTAGAAAAAGCTAGTAATTATGGCCTGAACAGGTCCTTTGACAAACCGGAAGATGTCCACTCAAGCTACCGTGCTGACATCCTGGTACAAGGAAAAAGCAGGCGGGCAGCTTAATTCAGCCAAGTCACTGCACTAATTGCGCAATGTCGCCGTTACTAACTCATTTACGCATGAAACCATCTTAATCAAAATTACATCACGATAGTCTCACTCTGCCAAAGAGTTAGCCAAGTAAGGGCAGAGCCAGAGAAGAATGAATGGACAAAAGCGAAGAAAATGCAGAGTCACTCTCAGCTCCAAATGACGCAGACATTCCGTCACATGTCGGCATTTTTTTTCAATTTCAAGGTCGTTACAATCAAAACTTGTTGAGACCCTCGCTACCCAATCCTTCCATGCAATCAAACCAAGTCCACGACAATCCATTTACTAAGAGGCTATCCACATTTGAAGTTCCAAAACGTGACCACATTTATTAATTGACACTGCTTTTAGGGCGATTTTGGCGGCATTGCTTTCCGAAAAGCAAAGAGTGAACAAACGGAAAGACGTTGCCCTTTACAACTTCTCGATGGCCTGCCACGAAACGTCCCCGTGTCAAAACGTCCCCATGACAAAACGTCCCTATGACAAAACGTCCCCACGGCAAAACGTCCCCAAGCATAGATTTTTAAGTTCGCCTCGATCTTCAGGTGCATTATCGAGGTAAAACAACTTCAGAGTGTGCATTACAGATGTGGGAACATTCCTTATAAGCCGGAAAGATCGGACATAGGACCGGTTACTTCATAAATGTATTCATTCATTCATTCATTCATTTATTTGATTCCTTCAAAACTGAAGAGTATATAAAAAAAGAGAACTACATGTCACAAACACTTCAGAGATAGTACACAAACAATTAACTGACCGTTAAAAACAAACTATCATTCTATATCTACAATAAAATACAAATGATAACACAAAATCAAAATAAATAAACTAATCATGGCACTTTTTTAGTGAAGAAAGGAAAAAGGTTGTGATGGACAAGAATGTTTTCAGCCTTTTTATGAAAGTTCTGAATTTTTCTGTTCAGAGTTTCCAGAGGATTCTTCACTTTAAAACTTGTTTGCAGTTAAACTTTGTAGTGTTATATAACCTTGCAGTTGACTCGTAACTGATCAGTTCTAGGTCGTTTGAAGGTCGCCTGCTGTGGCTCAAAGACACAAAATCAAAATAAATAAACTAATCATGGCACAAAATCAAAATCAAAATCACACAAAATCAAAATAAATAAACTAATCATGGCACTTTTTTAGTGAAGAAAGGAAAAAGGTTGTGATGGACAAGAATGTTTTCAGCCTTTTTATGAAAGTTCTGAATTTTTCTGTTCAGAGTTTCCAGAGGATTCTTCACTTTAAAATTGTTTGCAGTTAAACTTTGTAGTGTTATATAACCTTGCAGTTGACTCGTAACTGATCAGTTCTAGGTCGTTTGAAGGTCGCCTGCTGTGGCTCAAAGAGAGTGACACAAGGAAAATGCAAAAATAAGCGTAGTGCCGTTATGCTGGATAAAAATGACATGGCAAGCGAGGAAACGAAAGCGGATGGAACGATTAGTTAGGTGGAGAGACATAGTAAATCTAGGCTAGATGGTTTTGATCCTTTAATAAGATCCTTGAATAATAAATATCACCAAATTAAACACCGAACTAAAGCGAGATCAATGAGTGATATCGCAGCGTAAACTAACACAAAAATAAACCAATTAAATAAAAGATAAAACGAAAATTGACAAACTACTAAATCTTTGCGCTTTCTTTAAGAAATGGCTATAGCCGGCATCAACACTTTGGTTTGTTTCTTGACTATCGGTTAAATGCTGAAGTTGTCAACCCATCGTGGTTTTGAAAATTTTATATTCCAAAAACATTTTTTGTCTGAACAGATGACGTAATCAGTAATCTCATAGGCCTAGTTATCCCTAAGCGATGAAAACAAATTCTATAGCCGGAGACGTTTCGTCATGGGGACGTTCCGCCAGGGGACGTTTTGATCGAGGACGTTTCGCCACGGGGACGTTTTGCCACGGGGACGTTTCGCCAGGGGACGTTTCGAACGGGGACTTTATGTCGACAACCGATCCAAAAGTAGCGGAGTTCCAGAACAGCCTCGAAAAGCAAAGCGGGTTTTGGCCGCAGTCGCAAGAATATAAAGCGGATAAGCAGTGGAGCTTACCAGACGCCAGAATCGCCCTATTATCTTGAAAAAGGAAATTCCTTTTAAGTTTCATAACTAATCCCATTTGCGGAGGCCAGTGATATCACCTTTGTGATTTAATGATTTACTATGTGACATGCCTAATGTCCGCAAATACATAACTGATATACTTGTTACTGAATACTCCTTGCCCCCAAGCTGACTGAAAGAGTCCCGTGCGTATTAATTTACCCCCCCCCTTCCGCACCCTCCCATCTTTCTTTAATACTGGTTACAAGCCGAAGAGACAGTGAACTTAGCTTGCCGATTTGTGTTACAAGTTATCTGCGAATCATCCGCACCTCAAACTACACATAGCACTGTCTCGCAAGCGTCATGTTAACTTGTTTCATCTTAGTTAGCCTGACGCGGGTCTGTTCTTAGAATGTTTGCGCACAAGATCTAACTAGCCCGCTCAGCGTATTTTCTATTTTTTTATTATTATTTGTCGAACGTAGGGGACAACGTTGCGGAAGAAAGAAACCTGCAGTATTCCTGACAGAGACGATTCTGGTGGTCTGTAAAGCTCTGTACTTACTTACTTGTACTTGGGTCAGGACACAACCTATGTAGCTCTCCCTGGCGACAGGATCTGGCATAATATTTGAGTTCCACAGGTTACGGTCTTGGGTTAATGGGGCGACGATTTCGAGCCATGAAGGGTCCCATCTGCGGCCATGTCTCCGGAAACCGCCGATCGGCTCGAGGTCAGACTTAACGGTGTTGAGCCAGGTTTTGACTTGTCCTCCATGACGTTTCCTCCAATCAGGCGCTGGTTTGCAGCGTAGGCTTTGATTTGTAAATGAAAAGCTCTGCTGGCTTATCCACCGCATATTCTTGCGACTGTGGCTTGAAACTTTATTCCAGGTTCGTTTCTTCCCCAAAGTTGTCCCTGATGTTCGACAGCCCGACGAGTACCCTTGCCAAGAAGGGCCGAAATATCGCTGCCAAAACATCGTAGCTGACGTATCTATGCATTTTTTTAAATTTATTTACGATATATATTTCCAGTCAGCTCGGGCTCGAAGGAGTATTTCTGTACCAGCCCAAAAAAATAATTAGAAGTACTTACTTGTGGGAGTATTTGCTTCTGATGGTTTTTATACTGTCCTTAGCTGGCTGTTTGAGCATCTCTAATAGCTTCTGTGTGACCCCTCGGATGTCATCGAGTTTGTAACCTATAAAGAAACAGCACATCACCATCAACGAACGTTTCTCATCCTCAATACCGCACATACAAATATCAGGTTCAGGTTCTTTTTAACAATAAACTAAATAACAAAAGGTCGAGAGCCGGGCTGAGAAGACAAATTCGTAACGCACGGGATGGAAAAACTTCTTTTACAGCATTTATAATTCAGTCCATGCCATTCATACTAATGGAAATATGCGTGTTCTCCCGCCAGAAATATACTCCCCCCAAATATGCGTGTTCTCACACCAATACCACCTGCTGACACGTCCAGCGAACACCAACAATAAAAAAAATAAAAAAACACACAAAAAAAACACACTAAAAGATAAAATCCGGGGAAAAGTGATGTCAGTCCAGGGAAAGATCCCGGACCGAGTACCGAGTATCAAATTTGTATGTAACCTGTTCAGTTTCCAATTTCGGCTACCTAGGCCCCCAGAGTTTGGCTACTGGTCGACTCGATCTTCAGGCTGGTATCTTTACAATTTCTGTACGCGATTCCAGTATCGAGCTTTCGTCGTCCCTAACTGATCTAGGTTCACCACTTGTAACGGATCTATAAGAGTAGCCTACAGAGAGTACGACGAAGAACAAATAATTTAACAGAACCTCCGTCTCCCTATCTCTGTAATATGACTATGTGGAGTCGAGTATTTCCCATACCCTTTCCGCTACGAACGACCAGAGGTTAGTAACTTCGCGCCACATCACGTTTCGTTACCTCTACAAATAGCTAAATCGCTGTGAGCCGCCGCTGAGGAAAAGGAGAAGTCAAAGCTGATTGGTTCTATGGACGCGCTCCAGAGCGGGTCATCGCGCAGAGTACGCCTACTGCCAGCCTCCTTCGCTATTTCTTGTGCGATAAGCAACGGCGAAGACGGAAGAGGAGTAAGCGGGTATCAACATGAGCTCAAAGCTAGAGTAAATACCTCTAGGTTCACTCAGTTTTGTCGGGGTTTTCACAGTCGCTGCATGCGACTAAAGACAGAAGTTCTATCTGATTATTTGTTCTTGGTACGACGGATCAAAATAAAAATTTGGTCGAACATATGCTAGAGCCAGCAAGAGCTGCACAGCTTGCGTCCTGATACTAGTAGCCTACAAGTAAGTAATTATTTACGAGCTGAAACACTTTCGATGCCGTCAGTTTTGGGGGATGGGACAATCGGTAAGTTGTTCTACAAGTATGCTAAGTACCCACTCGTCCTTCCCCCATGGGCTCGTAACCACAAAGTTACGCGACTTTACGGCATTACCGATCCTTTTGTGGCTGTGGCCCAACGCGTACCGAGTTTGAATCGTCTCTCGATCGGAGCCATCCGTATTATAGTGCGTTTGTATAGTAATTCAGTTTAGTCGGATTCTTTTTTTTTCTTTGTTGTTTTCATGTACTCCGTATGGAGCCGTTTTGTGCCAATTCTATACGAGTTAATCAAATTATTGACTGATTGATTGATAGCCTCCATCCTCGGCGATCTCTGCTGTGAACGAATGAGCTTTCAATGACCCACTTGAAAATGAAGCAAAGAAATAGCGGGAGAACCTTCTCGCACACGACACTTTTCGTTTTTTTTTCATTTTTTTCATTTCAAAATGGCGTGAGCCGACTAAAGCTGATTTTATGTCACAAATACACAAAAAATAAAAGAAGGTCCAGCAAAACTTATGAGTCACAAGGGTTCCAATTTAGATTAAGAAATCATAGATCCACTATAATAATAAAAGGTCAAGCATAGCTGCTTAATCGCATCTCACAAAGTTTAAGTTGTCATATTACAACTGCTACCGCATAATTGATTTATAATATTCACAGTATTACATTATGTTGATATATACGCCCTCTACGATATAGGCCTAAGCTTACTAAACTGCGATAGAGGTATGCTTATTTGAACAGTGAACTGTCAGCAATCTTACAACAGATAAAGTCAGGATGCACGGCTTTAACATCAACACTTAAGATGTTATATCTGTTATGTTTTTCAAACGTTAGGCGTTAAAAACTTGTGCATACAAGAAGAGCCCAAATGCCGCAGAAACATCAGCCGACTTTTTGGTTTGACATCATGATATCGGAAAAGACAATTTTTCGGCTCTCCCTTGCAATGTTTTTTATCTGTAACATCTAGTGCATGCTGTTTAGAAAATTATAACAGATAACATCCCAAGTGCTATCTGTTGAAATTGCGCATCCTTATGTTCTGCTACGAAACTTCTGACAGTGTTCTCTTAATGTTTCACCGCCGTTTTCTTTCTTGCTCACAAAACAGTCACATGGAAAGGAAAAGCAAAAACCTGATATCAGCTAACCGCTAACAGTTTCAGCTTTCTTCTGGCACGAACCATAGGCTGAAATGTGGCTGAAATACCATTTATTTTTATTTCGATGGCTTTTTAAAAATGCTTCTTCTTCAATTTAGTTTGAACGCCATCTTGTTGGTGAAAATACGCGCAGCAACGCAAAAAGTAGAAAGAAAGAAACAGAGGCAAATCAACAGCAAATATCACATTTAGCTGACATTTCATAAAAAACGTTTTCGGTAAGTCTTTTGCAAGAAAACTGGCTTGTTTTAGGTTTAATGTTTTATTCAAATTCACTTTATTTTATCTTACTATTCTTGTCGATGACAATTTTTTTCCAGGTCAGCATTATACTGTTTTACGAAGTAGGAACCAAATGACTTAAGGTACCGCTCGGATAAGTGGATCTGCGGTTGTTCCAGCTTTGCTGCGTTTTTTGTTCTCTCTGAGCCTAGTGCAATGTTGCGTTTGGCGTGTCTCAAAACCCGGAAGAAGATCACGGTGTGTTTCCGAGTCAAGGATTTTTCGACCGAAATCCACACCAATTTGTGCCTTCTCTCTTTGAGGGACTCCAACTTTAGAACTTTGAGGCTCGTCTCATAATCAACATAACCACTTCCCAGTATTATTTTGCAGGCCCTTTTCTGCAATCTTTCGATTTTATCGCTTTGATCAATGGTCAGTGCGCTGTGCCACACTGGGCAAGCATATTGTGTGAGCGGTCTAATGTAGCATTTGTAGCATACAACCATGAGTTTTCATGCCAAAGCGGCGAAGGTAGGCGAAAGATGTTAAGAGGAAGGCGGTTATTGAGACGATTGACGATACGTGGGTATTCCAATTGAGGTCGACGTCCAGGTGAACACCTAGAATCTTCACCGATTTCACAGCCTTCGGTCCATCGCATGGCGGGTCTGGAACTGGCCGTTTAAGGAAGTTAACCCTAAACAGGACAGTTTTTTCCTGGCTGAATGTGAGCTTCACTTGGTTTGCTTCTTCTTCGATCTTTCGCATTACTGTTAGGACTGGATCTGGCTGTATGTTCAGTGAGAGTAGTCTGGGGAGGAGAGTGACCTCTAACTGTTAGGTTACGCCCAAATGGGTATACCTGAACTCTATTGGGTATGGCAGAAAACAATTAACTGATACATACCTGAGTAATATTCCAGGGTTGGCGTCCATCCACTGATATTCTTCATCCTAAGGGCTAAGAGCAAGCTCCCAGCTGCCAACAGAGATTCCGACTCCGTAACAAGCTCGTATTCCATCAACGAACTTTCCAAAACGTAACGGGCGAGTGTGAGGGTTTCCATGTCCAGTTTTGCACACTAGAAGTTTAGACGTATCAAGAACGGATAAGATACGACTAAATAACGACGGCCTTAAAATACGCTTTTCTGCTTAAAACCAGAGATGGGCGAATCCGATTCCGGATTCGTCCTTTTTGCCGGATTCGAATCTTCTGCTTGTCAGGCTGGATTCGGACCCGGACTCGGATTCCAAACCTTCAATCTTACGAATCCGCTCAAATTTCTAGTCTACATCCTTCCAGTTTCTGTTTCCCAATTTTTACACACTGGGCTTAGACAAATCAACTTTTTTTTTATCTCACCACCAATCATCCTCAGTAATCTATCACGTTATCTGATCACCTTAGATATCTGTGCCTTTTGTCACCTCTGGTTTTCAAACTATAGCCTATGTCCATGATTTGATTTTTGCTAAGGTCGGATTCGATTCCGGATTCGAATCCTCAGCATGAAATGGTGGCAAAAGTTGCAAGAGGCCTTGGAATCATACGTCGGCTGAAGCACTTCGTACCAGCTCGGGTGTTGATACTTCTTTATCATGCGATTATTAGCCCCTATATATCTTATGGTTGTGTGTTATGGGCTAGCAATTTTATTAGTAATTTTAAGCGTGTACAGATTTTACAGAATAAGGCAGTCCGTTTGATTGGTGGATACGTAAAAGATACTAATAATACAGTAGCATGTTTTAGGAAATTAAAGGTGATGGATGTGGGCCAAGTTCGTGATTACCAGGCTGCGGTTTTTACTTACCAGTGTTTGCATGAAGTATGTCCGTCTGTGTTTTTAGATTTGTATAGACAAAATAGTGATTTCCATGATTATTTTACAAGGAATGCTACTAACCTGGTGACGGAGTATGGGAGTGGTAGACGAGCTGGTTTTTTAATTAAACATTTGGGCCAGGCGGTATGGAATTCACTCCCAGATAGTGTTAAGGCGGCTGAACACCAACAATTGTTTAAAACCAAACTAAAGAAATTTTTGTTGGAGGGGTGAGGAGCCACGATTCAGAGGATGAAGTGATAAGTTAATATTTATTCATTTTTCTTATTACATTTTTTTTTTTTTTTTTCTTATTAAAAAAAATTATTTTGATTAATTAGTGTTGAATGAAATAAAGTTAAGTTGAAGTAGTTTGTGGTAGCCGCCCAGTGCCAGTGCATTTATGTCTTCTCATGGGCGGTTACCTATCATGATGGATTATTATGTAATTTAGCAATAGATAAAATCTAATCTAATCTAAAATCCCTTTCTACCAAAGTATCATAATATTATTACAAAACCGCGAATACGGTAACTTCGTCGATTATCCATTACAGTCTCCAACCCTTTGCTCATAGCTTGTCACTGATTTCGAACGATGATGCCGGGATTCCTAAATTCCCACCATGAGCAGCATGTATGAATAATCAGTAATAGCTATACTCTAATTTTTTAAATGTTAAACTGTAATCGAATTATGTTTGCTAAAATTTGTGAGGCCGTCTTCCTTTTTTCCGTCTTCCTTTACCGAATATCCTCATCGAAATGGATTGAATAGAATAGAATAGTCTTTTATTGTATACCCAAGTCGGGGGTACCCTACTCGTCAAACAGAATTAACATACAACAATAATAAATCATGTCAACCATTCATTTTTCATCATCAAACTAATCAAATCTAAAAAAACTTACGTAAAAAATAAAAATAAGGTACAGTATAGTTACATCTTTAACATCTTTAGCCTACAATGAACTGTGAATCTCAACACACCTTGGGATTAAACTCTCCTGGTACCGGTTGAGGAGGATTGAGGACAGGAATGTTTGATACTTGAAATCCTATCTCGTCCTGATGGTGAACCACAAGAGATGATGGATTGCAAAAGTTGAAGCTTAGATTGGGATTAAAAAGTAAATTTTTGTGTAGGGACTTTGAATCCAGTCGCCCATAGCTAGGGTTAGGGCTCGGAACCAGAGGCGTTACAAGCCAAAATGTTTGGGAGGGGGGCAAGGTATTTGGCTGGCTGGCCATTTTTACCGACTGTTTGCAGATAAAAATGACTATTTTTCAGAAAAAAAAGACTGTGTTAGTCTTCGTGTTCGACCCTCGTCGAGGTCCTCCGTGGACAACTTAGACATATATCGTTTGTCACTACGGTTGCTTTTAGCAGCAACAATCCTCGAAATCCATCGGCTTTGTGGTATATCAACTGATGAAGTCATGTATTTTAAATTTTCAAAATTTCTACTGAGGTTTGGAGTCCCAAATTATTTTAGGATACCTCGTTTCCAAGGATCAATGGACGATAAGGTCTAAACTGCATGAACGTGGTAGCCTATTGTCAATGGGTGGATCACTTTTACTATAGTACAAGTGACCGAAAAGGGCTAGGATAGGACAATCTAGTTTCACTTATTCACTTAAATTTGCTTGAAGACCCGCTGAAACGGAGTCACTCCGTTGTTCCGCTATTCACCAATAATCGATTTTCAAATAGTGGCATTTCAATGTGATTTGTGGTGCATCTATGCGCTTGTATTTTTGTTGCATGCCTTACGAAAAAGATTTATAATTTTTTTTTCAGGCACTAAGCAATCTTCACCAATCTCACCACTGCCCACTGAAAGGCCGCATCTGTGTTGGGATGAAAATTTCCCACGTCATAGTAGAATTTACGCTGTGGGGAGAGACGGGGGAGACAGTGGAAAATAAAGAAATCCATTTGCAGGATCCAAATAATTCAGTGTACCGAATTAAATGACACACAAATAAGTTGGCTTTTCAGTTAAACTTTAAGCATTTATTACCTTCTTCTAATGTCTTTCTAAACAAACTCAACAGTCAATAATTTATCGTAAAATACTTGTATTATTCTTCAAACTGAGATTTATTTATTTTGATGTATTTATACTTAGATCATTATTAATTGCCAGATCCTTATATTATTTCCCACTTAAATCTTGGTGCATGACTTGTATAATATTAAGTAGGCCTGCTCATTATTAAATATTCTTTCAGTTCAAGCTGACTGCGAATCATATTTGGCAAAATAACTTGTAAGTGTTTTTTCACAAGTTCGTTTTTCCAACTTGAACGGTCTTGAGCCTGAAGATGACCCTTGCCAAGAAGGGCCGATACAGCTCTAATAAAATTTAGCTGACGTATCCGTTTTGCACTGTCAAATACTACTCGTTATTATCACATATTGTAGACATTGTACGTCATTGCTTTGACATGCGTTACGTCATGACGACCCTCTGCTAGCCATTGGCTACTCTGGTGAGCTATTATGGAATTTTTTTTTATTTATTTATTTATATCCGTTTTATCTTATTGTTCGAATACAGATCATTATTCCTTTATCATATGTGTATAATATATAGTCTACTTACCCTGGCATATCGTCTCAAGAAGCTGTAGGACAGAGGGAATCCTATGTCAAAGCCAACAGCTTTGATCATGTTGATCTCCATGCGAAGGAGTTCGCGCCGAGAATAGGCATCGTCGCAGATGTACAAAAAGTCGTCAACCGCAGGTGGACACCGTTCCTGAAAACACGAAGAAGGAGTTGACACTTCCAAAAATTCTGGCGCTCGGCCAGAGGACCCCCGTACATATTCCCACGGAGGTCGTATCCGTTCCAGACCTCACACGGTCATACACCAATCCTCAATTTCTGGACGTGGTGCCCCAACATATGGGCATGCCCAAACGTAAGGGCATCGTGCTCATGCGTTGGGGCACCAGGCCATGGTACTCCCATGAATATCTGTCTGAAAGGCTAATTTACATTTCAGATTCTCAGTTCAACAGATTTTCATGGGGCTACCATGCCCTTCCTGCAAGGCATGGTGCCCCAAGATATGAGCACCATGCCCAAACAAATCAGGATTTGTGTATGACTGACCTCACATGGCACATTTAGATATCCTCATACTATCTTTATCGGAATAGTCCCTACACGTATCTTCATCTATCTCCTATATCGTAATTATGCCCTCCTAGAATTGTCAGCTTCAAGAATTCCCAACCTTCTCCATTGTTTGTTCTGCAACTACTTTAGCATCTTTACGGTCTAGCCGAGTATTTTTTCCCACTTTTCAACAACGGCACGCAATTTTCAAACATTTCTCGTCGATCTAGTCATACACAAATCCTGCTTTTTTGGGCATGGTGCACCCATTCAAATCTGTTGAACTGAGAATCTGAAATGGAAATAGCTTTCCAAGCAGACTGTTATGGTGGTACCATGCCCTTGTTACAGGGCATGGTGCCCCAACGTATGAGCACCATGCTCATACGTTGGGGCATGTCCGGACGCTGGGGCACCATGCACAGAAATTGAGGATTTGTGTATGACTGCGTCGATTATTCTGCTTGAGATGTACGGCAGAGTCACGCCCAACGAAGAAAGAAAGTGCAGACGACGCAGGCCACCGAGCCAAGAAGAGAGGCCGAAAGGGAACGACGCGGACGTCGCTCCCAATGGCTTGACGATGGATGATGATGATGCTTGGGAGAGCGGGAAGTCTGACACAGTGGACAAGCGCCTACAACATAATCGAAAATTTCACGGTGCAAGTATTTTGGGAAAACGATGTTTACGATTCCCTTCATCACGAAAACATCATTCCTAATATCTTAAGAGTTGTGCTTTAAAGGACCCATCTTGCTTATTCTGCTTTTTGGGATCCCAAAACGTTAGTGACGGATACCTATGACATCGCGTTGTCCGTCTGTCCGTCCGTCCGTCCGTCCGTCTGTCCGTCCGTCTGTCCGTCTGTCAGCACGATAACTCTCGAAGGGAATGAGATATTTTGATGAAACTTGGTGTGAGGATTTTTTGGGTCAAGAGTAAGGTCGAGTTCGTAGATGGGCTCTGTAGCCCTACGTTTAGGGGTGGGGGAGGGGGTTTAAATTAAGGGGCAGACAAAATATTTTGAAACAGCCAATGTGATGGTCGATTATGGGGTAAGAAGACATGCCGAACACGATGGTGAAAACCATTTTGTCGCCGGACAAGTAGTTCGCCCGGAATCCGGCCAAAACCGGAAAGTTTGTTAAAAGTAAAAGTTTGATTTGAAGTTGAATAGATGTTCGATTTAGGGGTAAGAAGACATGCTGAACACGATGGTGAAAACCATTTTCCCGCCGGACAAGTAGTTAGCCCGGAATCCGGCCAAAACCGGAAAATTTGTTAAAAGCAAAAGTTTAATTTGAAGCTGATTAGATATTAGGTTTAGGGGTGAGAAGACATGCTGAACACGATGTTGAAAACCATTTTCTCGCCGGACAAGTAGTTCGCCCGGAATCCGGCCGAAACCAGAAAATTTTTTAAAAGCAAAATTTTTATTTGAAGTTGATTAGATGGCAGATTTAACGGTAAGAAGAGACGCTGAATCTGTATATGACAATCATTGTTTACCCGGACATATAGTTCGTCCGGAATCCGGTTGAAACCGGATTTTTTGTATAAGTTAAAGTTTTATTTGAAGTTGATTAGATGTTCTTTATAGGGATAAGGAGATACGCTGAAGTCGTTTCTGAACTATCTTTTTTTGGCTGGACAAGTAGTTCACTCGGATTTCGGCCGAAACCGGAAATTTGGCAGAAGTAAAGCAGGAAGTTTCGATAAGTATTGTCAAAATAGATATGGTTTATACAGGTATATCTGAACTTGATTTTTCTCAGATGACTAGCCTGGCGAAGACTGGATCCTTCGAAGACAAGACCTAGTTGTCTGGGTCAGACATTAAATTTTTGGGATCCCATCGAAACCTTTGGTCTTGTTATAATATACCTAGCTCCCATACAGAATTATAAGCTTCTAAAATCCCCACCTTTCTCCATGGTTTCGTTTTGTTCCTACGAAATTTTATCGCTTTTTTGGCCTCGCCGAGTTTTGCCCGGCACACAACGAAACGTTTGCCGGGATCATCAACGTCTGCCGACAACTCTTTGACACATGAGGATCTGAGAAGCTTTTGTTTATTACTTTTTTTATTTGCTTAGTTTTTCACACTTTTTAACCACGGCGCGATCAGTTTTCAAATGTTTTGCGCCCAGCCGCCGCGTCGGAGAGCAGGAAGGCTGGACATAGTCGACAGGCGCTAACAGGAAAATCGCTAATTTCAGGTGGAAAGTAATGGTATTTTCGAAAATGTTTTTTTTCTGATGCATTTCATAGAGAAAATATCATTTGTAGTAAGAGTTGTGCTTTAAAGGAGTTCATTTGGAGGTGTCGAGATTGTCTTTCAAGGTGCCAAGATGCCTAATTCGTGAGCCCAATTTTGTTTTATCCCAGCGTTTTTTTTTTTACGTCAATTCTCGCAGTGTATTAGTTAAGATGTCGTCGTTTTAATGTATTTTGTAAATATTTCGCACGTTGACCCCTTAAAGTTTAACTGAAAAGCCAACTTATGTTTGTGTCATTTAGTTGAATACACTGAATTATTTGGATTCTGCAAAGGGATTTTTTGGTTTTCCACTATCTGCTCCAGTTATGACGTTCAGAATATCTGCGGCTGTCCCCACAGCGAAAATTCTACTATAACGCGGGAAATTTTTATCTAAACACAAACAAGGCTTTTCAGTGGGCAGTGGCGATATCGGTGAAGATTGCTTAGTGCCTGAACAAAAAAAAAGTCATAAATCTTTCTTGTAAGGCATACAACAAATTAGAGGTACCACAAATCACACGGAAATTCCACTATTTGAAAATCGATTATTCCTGAATAGCGGAACAACCAAGTAACGCATTTTCAGCGGGTCTTCATGCCAATTTAAGTGAATAAGTGATGGGTAACTAGATTGTCCTATCCCAGCCCTTTTCGATTAAACTGTAAGATTTGAAATATTTCGCATTAAAATTGACTGATTAAAAAAAAAAAAAAAGATTACCCACATTCACGCCACGGGTACAAATCGGGACTCCGTACGATCGTAAACTGAATTTGTCGCCACGATTCAAAAGGACGTGGCTCGGAGCTGTCACGAAGAAGAAATAAGCCAATAGAACCTCCATTTTTAGTCCCATGCAGCGACTATGAATACCCGGACAAAACTGAGCTAAGCAGAGGTATTTGCTAAGCTTCGAGTTACTGCCCGTCTACTTCCCTCTTCGACGTTGCGCATATCAGAGGAAAAAGTACAGGAGGCGCGCCGACCCGCTCTGCAGTCCGTCCAGACAACCAATCGGCTTTTAATCTGGAAATTTCTTCTGGGCTTTACTGCGATATAGCTATGTAGAGGCAATGAACTGTGATGTTCCGCGTAGCTCCCTCTCGTTTGCATGGGGCAGGAGATGGGAATCTATTCGACTCCGCATGATCGTATTACAGAGATAGGGAGACGGAGGTTCTGGTGCTTATTTGTTTTTGTCTCAACGGGGTGGCTTTCAGTAGACCTTCACACAGACAACTGAGTCGCGAATACATATATTCACAAAGGATCTCGGGGTCAGCGATCGGAAACAGATGGCTTGCCTATCCCGACCAAAAACAAACCGGAATGAATTAGACTACCTTATCTATCCGACCTCAACATATTACTTCTAATAATAAAATGCAACAGAAAGGAGATGTGCCTCTAAATAACTCTGAGAAATCGTGCTGAGCAGAGTTAGAAATCTTATCTATTATACACTTGAAACCGTTGATGGATTCAGTATTAGCCACATTTTCGGAAAGGTCGTTCCAAGAACAAAAAATTCTGTTACAAAAACTCCACTTATCCACGTCCTTGTGGAATCGTAATTTCTCGACATTCTCAGCTAGTTTTTTAATCCTGAGCCCGTTTAGCGTACAGGTCATTGTGTCATAATTTTACTACTACGCTGTAACTAAAAAGCTGGTAATAAATAATAAACTTTCAAGCTTGGAAGCGTGCCACCTATGCTGATATCAACAGTAAGCCAAGACAGCGAATGCGAGGGGTTAATGCCATCTGCAAATCGCAAAGAAAGGAACAAAACCGCGACGAACAAAATACCAACAAGCTCACCCCCCAAAACTACCAACAAGCTAACCTTTTGTGTTTTGACTCGTTTTCCTGTAACAATATTTTTTTTTGAAAGCTTTTCCTGCATTTTGATTTTAAATATTTAATTTTTTGTTAGGGAAAAGGCTAAATTAAGAATATAACAGTAAAGAAAATAGAATTTAAAGTAAAAATGGAAAGAGTAGGTGCCACACTTGTGTCGCTGAGTGGAGGAGGAAAAAACAAAACAAAAAAAAACAGCTCACCTCGAACTTCGCAGCAATCAACGTAGCCGTGGCTCCAACCAACTGAAGATTGTCCCTCTGCACACGAACCTTGGCCAGGAACAAGTCAACCATCTTCACTGCAGTGTAGAGCGTCTCGTGGTTCAGCTCAAAGGATTCCTGAACCTCCACCATCCAGTCGACCAGGATAACCCTCATGGACTTGGATAGGTCGGTCTGCTGTTCTAAGTAGGGGGCCACTTTGAAACTTTCCTAAAGGAAGTGAGTGCATAGTAGTTAAAGACTCACTAAAGAGCTTATGAATGAATGAATTTATTACATGCAGCCTATTTAATGCATTTGCACAGTACATACATAAAAAAAGGAAATGAACGCTTAACAATAAATACAGAGGGCAGAGGTGGTGGACTCGGACTCTGGACTCGGTCTCGAGACGTCTCGAGACACCTTTTTCTGGGACTCGGACTCGTCTCGGACTCGTCCTTTGTGGAAGAGGACTCGGACTCGTCTCGTCTCGAAATCCGGCCGAGTCACCCGAGTCCAAGAGACGTCTCGGACAAGCACATTCATCCGTGACTGGAATCAAAGTCTAAGTTGGTAAAGAAGAGGATATTTAGGGCTAGATTTGTAATTTGATGGACAGGTCGATCTCTACCTGCAGCTGGCAAGTGAACATTCAGCTGAAGACGGCGATAGCTTTCTGGCATCAACACAAGGAAAAGCTAAACATATTGTATCCTTTGGCAAAGCGGATTCTTGCGATTCCTGCCTCAAGTGCCCCTATATCTTCAGTTCTGGAGGAATTTACATGTGACCACACAGAGCTAAGATGAGGCACGACCACCTTGGTGCGCTTGTTTTTTTTAAGTGTAACACTGATTGATGATTTTTTTTATAATTACTCTGTATTTGAAGATTATAGTTTATAGTTTGGCAAAAACAAATTGTTAGGACTCGGGGCGTGACTCGGTCTCGAGACGTCTCGAGACACCTTTTTCGCGGACTCGGTCTCGTCTTGTCTCGAACGATTTTGTTCGCGGACTCGGACTCGTCTTGACTCGTGAGCGTCACTTCAGTCTCGGTCTCGTCTCGGACTCGATCACAGCGGACTCGCAGCACCTCTGACAGAGGGTACAACAAAATCAACAACAACAACAAAACATTATGCCTACATTGTTTCCTACATTTCCTACACCTCCTACATCTGTCCATGTTTTGTTTATTCTGAGAGATTTGTTTTTTCCACCCCTCTACCAATAGTGACTATTAGCACTATTTCCGTTCCAGCCTCACGAAAAGTTACTACGCTGACCGTTTCAACCCTCTCAAAATAGTAACTACCAGTAACTATTTGCTTACCACGCTCGGGAGCGTAGTAACTACGCACCTCCGTAACGTGATTGGTCCGATCAGCCCGCGGCCTGACATTTGACCGAAAAAATAAAAAAGCGTTCCAGCCTAGCTTAGTAACTAGGGTGACTAGCGCAGTAACTACGGTAAGTAGGGTGGAACACGCTCTATATGTGCTGACGAAATACCAACGTTCGGTCTCGTCTGTGGGAGAATTTTTAAAAATAAATTCAATAAAAAAAACACGAAATCTAGACCAACATCGCCAGCAAACTCTATCTCCGAATGGTTTGTATAGTCATTGATTCCGACTAGAACCAATCACAAACGACGTGAGACTAGAGAATTAGTTGTGAAAAGACTAACTACGGGATTTTGATTTGAAACCAACTATGAACGAAAAATCGAAAATAGGCGGACTAGGACTAGAACCTATTTGGCAATTAAAGTGATCATTTAACGAAAATTTTTTCTGGATTTTTTTTTAATTTTTCGGATTTACTCATTAAAGTCCAGTTACCAGTATTCTAAAATAGTTGATTACTTTAAAACTAGGCTCTTTTTCAACACACTGCCAATGGCTTTGGCCTTTTTAAGCCTTTTCCAGACCCGTCGATTTCTAGCACAACAGGGACAAATTTACCTCACCTATTTTTCTAATGGAAAACATTATAGCAAAAAACGAAAAAAAAAACGTCGACAGCACGACAGGTATCGAAAGTAGCAAGACACGACAAGTGAGAAAGTCAACAAGGTGTAGTTAGGGGGGTTTAGTATGTACTGTATGAAAAACGGTTTCCCGGATTTAAGAACGGATGGAGGGTCATGGAAGTAGGTTGCATTAGTATAATCGGTAAAACAAGTCCTTTACGGTTAAAAGAAAGACTATGATATGGACTGCTACAACTGAAGTCCAAGCAGGAGAAAGAAAGACGAGTTTCTCTTCCATCCTTAAAAACTTTCAGCGAAAAGTCCGTCATGAATGAACACTGTAGATGAAAAAGACAATTTGCTAACCTCTCTTTTCTTCATATTGATGAAGATGTCAGTTGCATATTCAGCTACGCAGAAGGGGTCCCTCAAATTTTCCTTGTCGAAGTCTTCAACCCCTAACGGGGGACCCGATTCCTTTTCGTCTAAACTAGAAACAAAAATATACGTTAGCATTAACATCTGTAAACATAATAGTAATTAATGATAATCACATTATTTAGTTCCTCCAAGGTATTCTGACTTCTGGCATTTGATGACGCCTGCGTCCCTAACTTCTTCAGATGGCTAGCAAAAACCCTTGAGAAGGAGGTCGGTAGCGTAAAACTCGCTTATTATGTTCACTGTGGCTACAGATCATGTACCATAGATTGATAGATATTTATTAACACTGAAAGCCCTAAAGGGCCATGGTTAATACAAATACGAAAAAAGAAAAAAAAGAAAAACTAACTTCAATGAATAAATTCCAAATTAATCCAAAAAATAAATTTCAAATAATATAATCCAATACACACTCCTTTCTTCCTAACTCACCTTACAAAAAACGTTCTCTATGTGCCATGCCCAAACTAACCAGCCTTCCCAAATTCTTTATCCCCACAAAATTTATATCCTTCAAAATAATCTCCACCCACTCCTCCCTTTCAAAACACCCCGGATAAATTTCCTGCCTCAACTTTTTTAACATTCGACCTCACCCTCCCTAAATACCTCCTCCTATCTCTAAGTGGTAAAAAAATTTCCCCTTGCCGATTTAACCCACTTTAACTCCTCTCTATTAAGCTTCGCCTTAAAATAAACTTCCTACCCCCACCCCTCCTTCCGCGCATACAGATAAAGAGAAGGGGACGAGGATGGGGTTGAGGTGGATGGGCGGCTTTCTACTACTAGCCCTGGTTTATATTCTTCGCTCTTTCCCTTTCCTGTTCATTTATTTTTCTCTGTTGATAGGCTTCTGATGGCGGATTAAAACTTAAGACAGATAGATGAAACAGACACGATGACAGACTTTCATGACGCCGACTTCAACTTTGTAAGAAGTTCGTTAAATCTACATTTCAAAACGCATTTAATGGCGATATCCTCCCCACTGATTTGTCAGCTACCGAATTCTGAAGCTGCCGAGCTTGTGACTTGTTTAGAGCAGTCGGTAGGAACAATGTAGGCCCGTGCTCAGAGTTCGTCCCCTCGTTTTTTCGTTTAGACAACATGAAAGTTCATATTTAAGTTCATTTCTTTCTAATTTAGATTATACGAAATGATACAAACTATAAACTGAGCTTATTCGAAATGAAATAAAAATATGAACTTTTAAATGCACTCCGAGTTGTATAAACGAGGGGACACAACTCCGAGCATAGGCCTACCTTGTTCCTACCGACTGCTCTAAACCAATCACAGGCTCGGCAGCTTCACAACTGGGGACGGGACAACATCAGGCGGGGAGATATCGCGGTGAAACGGTTTTTGAATTGTAGATTTACCGAACTTCACAAAAAGTTGAAATCGGCGGCTTGTAAGGGCATCGTGTCGCTGTTTCATCGATCTATCTCTGTTTTAATCCGCCATCAGAAGCCTATCAACAGAGAAAAGTAAACTGAAGGTGCCCTTCCGTTCCCCTTCCAAGAACACTCCAAGAACTTTCGTTCCCCTTCCAAGAACAAATAATCAGTAAGAACTTCTGTCTTTAGTCGCATGCAGCGACTATGAAAACCCCGACAAATCTGAGCGGACCTGGAGGTATTTATTCTAGCTTTGAGCTGATGTTGATAGCCTACCCGTTAACTCCTCTTCCGTCTTCACCGTTGCCCATCGCACAAGAAATATCGAAAGAGGCGAGCAGGAGGCGTACTCCGCGCGCTGATCCGCTCTGGAGCGCGTCCATAGAACCAATCAGCGTTTACTTCTAGATTTCCTCTTTAGCAACTTACCGGCGATCTAGCTATTTGTAGAGGTAACGAAACGTGATGTGGCGCGAAGCCGCTCGTTTGCATCGGGAGTCGGTCGTATTTTACTCGACTCAGCATGTTTGTATGACCGAGATAGGGAGACAGCAGTTCTGTCTCGTTATTTGTTCTTGGTTCTTGGTACTACGGAAAATGGATGGAAATGTTGAAAAAAAAAGAAAAAAAAAGACTCGAACATAGGCCACTGGTATTAAAGTTTAAAAGCGCACCATGTCGAAGATTGTCACAGAAGCCGTGACATAAATCGGTAGCCTATAGATTGGTTGATAATTTGAGAGCTCTGATGGTTCCGCTTTTGCTACTAAAGATCTTTTCGAGCGGAACAATGAAACTATGAACAATTAAACTATAGTAGCCTGCTTGAAATATGCTCGGATTTACAAAAAGATACGTTTTTTGGAAATAATACATAAATAAACGGACCATAAGACATTCTAGAGGCCCAGAAAGAGCCAAACAGCATAAAGTTTACATAAAGATAACTGTATTTGTGTATCTTATCGATCACGTATATTCGCACATGCAAATTCCAATATAGACATAGCGTGTCATAAGACAGGCAAATAGGCCTAAGTATATTTGGAATTCCAGATGCTTATCAGTTATCAGCAATAAAGAATTTATAACCAAATCATCCCATCTGACAAAGAGGGAACATATCGCTTCAAACTGACACTTTCTGGACCTGATTAGGTCATCCCCCCAACGCGACGGGCAAGTTTTCATCCATCATCGCAGCCGCTGACTACCCTCTGCATTCCAATTTAGGCCATTTAGCTATTAGTACTATAATCATAATTAAAGTCCTATCAAAGGAACTTCATTCCGGACTTAAGAAAAAGGTTACACTTCCCACGCCCCTTCCTACGGGCTGATTTTTTGTTAATCCTTTAATTCTAAGAATCCTTGAGCCAAGTTTTTTACAAAGTACCTCAACCCTTCGAGAGTTATAATGACGATGATAAATTTATTTCCCATTTGTATGACAAAAAAATCGTATTAGCTAAATACATAAAACGCAAAAACTAAATTACAACACAGCAGGATATAAACTATGACCAGTGTCCAAGCCCGCCGCAAACCGATCACACCGGTCTTTTATCCTTTGGATCTGTAAGACCCTATCTTGTTGGCAATTTTGGTAAAAACTTGGCGTGCTTAAAATAAACTGATCGGATACACTTCTCATCCGTCGCTGTAAATATGGGCCAACAAGGGGATAGTGCCAGAAGATGGGGGTTCAAAAAAATCGAATAGAGGCGCGCTAGGACCTAGTGGTTATGCTAGCCATATGCTTTACGCGTTCTAAGTGAAAACTGGCTAATAAGTCCATCTCGAGTGGACTTCATGTCTCCACCAATAGGAAGTCCAAGATTTGTAAGAGACATCGAAGACTCCACCTCATCATCGTAAAGGTTAAATTTATCAACGCCATGAGATCTATATGCGCCACGGAATGTTAACACTTTACTTTTTTGAGCATTGAAAGACAGACTTGTAGTTACGTATTCATCACTTGGAATCCGAAAGTTTGTTTCAATCATAGAAGACGCTCTACTCAGATTTAAAACGTCATCAGCCAAGTTCAGTAGTGAAAGATCCAACTCACGAAATACACAGCTAGTCGTATACACTGTTATTATATAAAGGTGGTGACGTAATCGCACCCTGGGGGATGCCTTGACCGGGATCGGAACAACCGACATATTGTTAGATGTTAGCCTAATTTTTACATGGGGTTTCTTATACATATTTCTAAAGACCACAATAATTGATTTGTCTTAACATCTACTACTAGCATAATATATTAAATGAGAATGCAGCCTAGCCTATACCCGAGTCGAAAGCACGTCGTCCATCATGTCCTGCAAGATACACGGTCTCTCCTGTCTCAGCAATCGGGCTAATCGTGTGAACATCAACAATCGTGTTTATCATGATAATAGACGGACAGACGAACAACTTTTACGAAATATGGGTATCCCGTTACTTACGTTTTGGGATCCCAAAAAGGGAACACAAAATTCATTAATAAACTTAACGAAGATTACTCGAAATAAATGCTGGTATAAACCAGTCTAAAACAAAGTAGACGAATGTGCAGGACACGATAAAATGCGATTGCCAGCGTTCGTCTCAAACCGACACATGGATGACCGGAGGGGTGAGGAATAAACGGCTGATCTAGGGACGAGACTTAATCCAATTCCCCCAAAAAATTCGTAAGCGCATCTCGTCGGTCACTTAATCTATAGAGGACTAGTCCAATGACACTTTAATGACTTCATAGGTTTTCATAAATTGATCTTCACTGCTATGTTTTGCATTTTTAGGATACTTTCCGAGTAAGAGAAAGCAAAATTCTGAAGGGTGAGGTGGTGCAAAGGATTGAGGGGGCGGAAGGAAGAAAATCGCTTCTTCCACTCTGGATGCTTTGATAATCGACAGAATGGTTAGTGTTCAACATACCTTGTACACTGGGCAGGTGTTGTGTATACAGAACCATCTGCCGTGGTACCAGATGGGCTGACACAAGACTCTTCCTTCATGTCATGTTTAACCTCACTTTTGGCCTTGGCCCCAGCTACTGCCTTGGGAACAGCATCACATCCTATCTCAGAGCTCTCAACTTTTGTTTTTTCTATCAGCTCTGACGTCTGAGACTTTGCTTCAGCTTTTTTAGTGATTTTCGCCGTGAGGCCTTTGGTGGATTTACCAATAGCCTGCAAAAGAAAATTAAGAGTTGTACGTAAGTAAAATTGCAAAGTGTTTCTTCAGTCTTTCTATACCAGTCTAGTGAACCAAATTTTTTTTGATAACCATGCTCAAACGCTGGGGCATGCTGGCAAGGGTGTACGTACCCCTTATTCACCAGAGTGGTACAGTACACAATACTTTCAAGTCAAGACAAAATACTGGTTTGTCAAACTACCAAAGTCTTGTATGAACTGATGTCTATAACATCTACTATGTGCCATGAGTTAAGGAAGAAGTACCATGCAAGAAGCCTTAAAGACTCTCATCGAAGTCATTGCAGCAGCCAAGGAAGACTTAGACTTAGCTACTTTAAATTTGTTAACATAGGAAACTGGAAAATTAACCAATGGTTAGTTTCGTAATTATCCAGAAAACTAACCATTGAATGGTTAGTTTTGTAATTACCTGGAAAACTAACCCAATGGCTAGTTCTGTAATAATCTGGAAAACCAACCAAAAGGATCCACCATCAACTTGTAGCACTGGTAACCAACAGGCAAGACAGCCTTGTTGCTGGTCAGTGCGATTTAAGGTAATCAGTAACAGTTGTCAAAATTCTTAGGCTACAACGATTTTACTTTCTTATAACATGTCTGAGATGCAGAGACAAGGTGTGCGTGCACAAGAAAACACATTATTCATTTGGACCATAGCATCTTTTTTATATAAAGGAAAGGACAAAAGGGATTCACCATTTGTGATAAAAGGATTCAACTGTTTGTGATCCAGAATATAAAGGCCACATAAGTCAGTTTTGGGTTTTTATCTTTCCTCTTGCTGTATGAGGGGAGGGGGGAGGGGGGTGGGGCAGGATCTGGGTGGACTTTAACAAAAAGAATTTTAAAACCCTCAGAACAATTAAATTGCCTAACAAGCCTAACATACTATAAGTACAATTTACAGGTTCCCAGAGTAGGCTAGTTATACTAAACTATATCCTGTAGCAGAGGTAAAGGTTACAGCCTTTTCTATATAGGAAATAACAATGAAATGCAAGATTTCTATAAGAAATTGTCCTTATGGTTATCAAGAACCAATTCAGCACAAGGCCAACATAAATATCCAACTCTAAACATGATGAATGGGCTGTAGAAAATCTAATACTTACGTTAGTAATATCTCCAAATGCTGTTCTTTTCTTGGCTTTGTTGTCCACAATAGTATCTGCCTTCCTTTTAAGTGCACCTCTTGTTTGTCGGGTGTTAGCTTCATTGTCTATGACAGACTTAGCATTCAAGTTCACATTCTTGCTATTTTCACACAAAACTGTATTCTTAACACATGCTCTGCTTGTGAGACTTGTTAGTGCTTTCCTTTGCTGGTTTGCCATAGTGAACACTAGAAGCAAAAACTCTTCATCATAAACCTAACAAAACTATAATCAAAGATGTCACAAAACTATACTTTAAATCATCCAAGATCAAAATATTTAATGCACTGCTCACTACTCCCAAAACATTTCTTACATCTATGTAACCCAAAACGATTGCTATATTGCAAACTTTACTTGAAAACACAAACTCGATCTTTAGATTGATACACCAATTGAAGCTTTTTCATTGACTGCTTGTGATTTTCCTTGGGACCTACTCTGCTTGGCACAAAAAGAGCTTTTGTATGGAAAAAATGGTCTTCTTTGGTCACATATCTTGTCCAAAATCTCAATGGAAATCAGGGTAGGAGGTTCTATGGTAAAGATATGCGTATTACAATGATAGCATTCAAAAATGAATGGTGGCCAAAGAGAACTTTAAACTCCATTTCAGGCAACTGCTAGTGCAAAATACTTCCCAAAACTTTTATTTAAAGTAAGATTAACATGTGTAAGCTGCAATTTGAAACATTTGTTCTTGTTCAGTGTACCACAAATCCCTGATTTTGGGAAAGCCTATGCCAAACACTGGGTATATCTAGCGTTTGGTATACCCTATGCCAAACGCTGGATACACTATGCCAAATGCTGGATACTGGGGGCCAATCAAATATTGATGATTTGAATGAAGCTCAAAAATCAACCAATCAGAATTCAACTGTAGTGAGGTAGGTCAGGGTTAATGTGCCAACAGCTATCTAGCGTTTGGCATAGGGTATCCAAAAATCAGGGTTTGTGGTTGACTGCTCTTATTTCCTTCTGATCTTCTTTCAAGTTTTGAATGTTTTGCTAGGTGGAACATATGTTTACCACACAGATAGCATTCAAAATAAACAGCATACCCCAGTGGAAGAAACTATAATCTGTTTGTGCCAGGAGAAAGCTGAAACCCCCAATGTGGTCCGCCAGTCGGTAAAAAAAAGCCGAGTTGGCGCGAAGCGCCGCGATTTTTCGTAAAAACAGTCGTTTTTTTTCTTGAAAACAGTTGATTTTTTTCAAAACAGTCGTTTTTTCTTAAAATCAGCCGATTTTTCTAAAAAATGGTTGTTTTTATCTGAAAAAGTAGTCAGTAAAAATGACCAGCCAGTCGGTAAATACCTTGTCCCCCCTCCAAACATTTTGGCTAGTAACGCCTCTGACTACAATGGATGTCAGGTTTGTCATTTTTCCTTTCCAATAGACTGCTGGATGGGCAAGAAACAAAATCAAGGCAGTCAAACATTTTGGGAAGTTTTAAAGTAATCATACCTCTAGCCTAATGTAGGCTACAGTAGTTATGCTTCTTTGAACACTTCCCCAAATTGGAACCACCTTGATTTTGTTTTCACCGCTAAAACAGTCAAACGGGAATGATAAACTAAGAACCTAACATTAGTTTAAACAGTGTAAAAGGGATAGGCTACGTCAGCTGAAATTTATTAGCCTAGAGCTATATTTCAGCCCTTCTTGGCAAGACCCTAGCAAGGGTTTTCTTCAGGCTCAAAGCCATTCAACAAGATGGAAAAAACTAACACAAGTTTAGTTTTTGTATGGATGTCGTGATTTCATTTCCGTCAAAACACTGCCAAAACTTCTGAATTAAGAAAGATTTATCAGTGAATATGATTTTATTAAACTCACATCTTTCAACAGGTTTAACTAGGCTAGTCTGGACAGGTTTTGGTGCATCTACGTCTAAGCTAGAAAACTAATTCCGTAGTGTCCATACAGAAATAGAAACAGACAGAAATATTATAGGCTCAAGTACTTCTGCCCAGAGGCGTCACTACTGGGTGGGAGGGGGGGATGCCCCCCCCCAATGTTGTCAGCCAGTCGGTAAAAAATAGCTGAGTCGACGCGAAGCGCCGCAATTTTTAGTAAGAACAGTCGATTTTTGACATAGAAATAGTCATTTTTTCTTAAAAACAGTCAGTTTTTTGTAAAAATAGTCGTTTTTTCTTGAAATCAGCCAATTTTTTGTCAACACAGTCGTTTTTTTCCCAATAATAGTCGTTTTTATCCCACAAACACAGTCGGTAAAAATGACCAGTTAGTTGGTAAATACCTTGTCCCCCCCAAACATTTTGGCTAGTAACGCCTCTGCCTCTACCTACTGACACTGTACAATACAGTTGTGAGTTGGGCATTTTTCAGTTCAGGCATAAGCCAGCATAAGCTGACTGAAACAGGGGAAAATTAGTGATGAAGAGAATCTACAATAAACAGATACCTTTTTTAAGCCAATGACAGTGTCCGAATGACTAAGTTCCTCTTGTTTTCTCAAACAACAAAAATAAATTTTAAATATTTAATTTAAACCTTGTTTATTGCGCCTTTTTCATCACTTTCGTCAGCAGCCGTTTTGATCCTACTCGACGAGCCCTTTGGTCAGATAGAAAACAAAAGTCCCGACAGATAGAATAAAGGTCAAAGGTGGATTGAGAACATTTCTGATTCTGAATCCCAATTCAAATGAAAATAAACCACATGATATAAAATAAAGTGTATCTTTGAAGTAGCTAAAAATGTCTCTCAAACCTGGTGATAATGTGGAAGCCAAGAACTCTTCTGATAAGTGGTATGACTATGGTGATATTTGCTTTACGTCCTCCCTTTTTTTTATTACTTAAGCCCTTAAGGTAAAACATTGAAATTCGGACACATATTTACGTTCTTTTTCTTCTTCGACGATCGTGAGGACAGCGTTGCCGGTATCGTTTCGGGAATTAGGTTTGTTGAAAGAGCAGAATGTCAGACCTTTTCTGGGCCTCTCCCAGGGTTTTTATTTCTATGTGAGTGAATAAAAGCTCTCTGGCGTGGAAGGGATGCCCCTCTGCTTTTCTGTTCAAACAGGGAGTAACCATCTCAAACAGCTATCGGACATTACGGACATACACTTGTTCGTTATGCTTTTAGTAGCGAACAGACAAAATACAACTGTCTGAATCAGTCATGCACAAATCCTCAATTTTTGGGCATGGTTCCCCAACGTCAGGGCATGGTGCCCATACACCATGCCCTGGAGCATGGGCATGGTACTAGCATGGCATCCCCATGATATTTGGTTGAACTGAGATTTATTAGATACCTAAATAGGGCTGTCTTCCTGTCCTAGACCACAAGATACCTGATCTTATGTTCTATCCAACCTCTTTTTCCAATTTTAAAAATATTAGAGAACTTCCAAGAAATTTAGCCTTTAATGAAGGCCGCTTTTTCCTATTGGTTTACCTATCCATTTCAAGGGAACAAGCGGAATTCATTCATGGCTAAATTTCTTGGAAGTTCTCTAATATTTTTAAAATTGGAAAAAGAGGTTGGATAGAACATAAGATCAGGTATGTTGTGGTCTAGGACAGGAAGACAGCCCTATTTAGGTATCTAATCAATCTCAGTTCAACCAAATATCATGGGGTGCCATGCTAGTACCATGCCCATGCTCCAGGCCATGGTGCCCCAAAGTATGATGAAAAGTTTGAAGTTCTTTTTATCTTTACCTATGCTTATGCTTGCCATGGGCACATTTTGTCATGGGAACTTTAGCAATGGGGACGTTTTCCACGGGGATGTTTCGTCATTAAGCCAGCTACTGTGTGTTTTCCCCAGGGCATGTCACCTCTCGATTGCAAATTTAGGATTTGTGAATCATTGTGAGGACCCCAGTGTTTACTTGGTGACCTTTTTACCCTTGTAGATGGAAACAGCTAGTGTAGCCGTAGGCTAATTGTTAAAAACATTCAGTATGCCTATAGTTAACTGGGTAGTACCCTCAAGTTGACGACAGCCAACCACTTAATTTTATTACATCCTCTAGAATTACTTGTGTTTTGGCACACTACTTAATTCAAGCGATCAGGATGAAGGGAATATTTGAAAAAAAATCTGCAGGATCCTTTAAGCATTTAAATATCCCTGAGGATAGTTCTAACATGGAAGAACCCAGCAGAATAGCGGCTGGAGCATGAGAGTATGCTGTAGGGTGTCCATTTTTGGTTCTGCTAAGTAATATGTTGGTTGAGCATTTATTTGTTTATTCTTCTTCCAGGTGTGAAGCTCAAGTACTTCACCTTGACTATGATGATAGTGAAGCACTTATCAGGTTCAAAGCAACTACTAGCTCTTATGATGAATGGATGCCCTTCAGTAAAATCAGAAAATTCACTGGGTATGTTCTTTTAGTGTCCTTCAGTCCTTTTTTTCTGAGAATATACTTAACTGGTCAGTGACTAGCCTGTATTATTGCTATATAAATATAGTTAATACATAATATATGTAATATAAGAATATACTTTTAAAAATAGAAATATCATAGGATCTGGTTAATACCTAATTAGTACTTTGTAATTGATTTTTTATAATTATAAATTTCAGTGTGCCACCTAGCAAGGAAGATTCACAACGAAAGTTTAAAGTTGGTGAGAAAGTGATGGCAAAGTGGAAAACTGAAGTAGGGACATACCCAGCCGAAATACTAAGCTATGACATAAGCTGTAAGTATCACATTTTCTTCTGAAATTTGCTTCTGTTTTGTTGTGGTATGTAATCAAGCATGCACAGTTTCGGGGTATTATGGGGGGGGAGGGGCGAATAGGCTGAAAAATTAAGGAAGAGGATTTGATCAGTAATAGAAGGAGTTCTGCTAATCCTGTAGGCTAAGATGGTGGAGGGAGGAGGTCACATGCAGTGAAAGTACAGGTTATGGTTTGTCCACTGCCTAAGTATCGCAGACAGTTGGGCCTAGCAATTATGGTGTACGACCGTATGAGTAGGCTAAGGCTAACGTAAAAACTTCTTTAGTTGTTGCTGTCGTTAACTATCTGTTAGTTCGTATCACTGTAAGCGGTTTTCTTCGATCCTGCAAAGAGAATGCGACCAAAAAAGAGTGTTTCTGCGATAGTTTGTATTAAGTCTGTTTTCCGGACCAAGACTGTTGATAAAATTGTATAAACAAAATGCGTTTTCTCTGACAATCCGGATTGTGAAAAAATCATTTTCTCTGGCAATCCGGATTCGTTATTGGATCGTCAATCAGCCGTCAACTCGGGAATCTTGCAGCGGAGCTATAATAGTCGATTGCCGTTTTGTAATCTCAGATAGTCAATTTGCTGTTGCTCTGATGAATCAGTTATTTAAGATTATAATCCGAAATAATTTTCGAGAATTGAGACGTTTTTGCGGCAAATTAAACTTCACAGCATTCAAATTTCTAGAATTTTGTGACAAAAACTGGTAAGCAGACATAAAACAAGAGCTTGAAGCTCATATGGCACTTGCAAGGCTGGGTCAGAGGATGAAAGTAGGAATTCGTCAAATCTTGGGTTTGTTGTGATCATTTGTAATCAAAACTCTTGAAGCAAAAATGATGATGAATTCATCGGGAGCACGAAAATGTATATTTTACTCAAAAGTATTGTATGTACTTTAGGGAAATCAGTTTTAAGCAAAACCCTCGAGTCTAAGATTATCATAGGCCCGTAGGGATCATGAAAATGTCTTTCTTGCTTAGAAGTATTTTTTGTACTTTGCGGTTAGGATTAGTACTTCAAGGGATGGTCGGATCTGGGAACTGGTAATTTCTAAGCCAACCTTGTCAAGTGTCTAATTTCCAAGCCAAGTTTCATCGTCCTAGCACATCTGAAAGTACCTTGATTCCCGATCACCGGAATTCTAGACCCCCACACTGCCTAAACCCAGTCCGGTTCTGTCACTGACGTATCTAGGGCTTGTGCTTGTTCTTCCACCAAGTTTCTTCCCAATCGCTCCACTCTAAGCTTGTCACGAGATTTCCGGTTCTCACCTCCACCCCACCCCCCCAAACAGTCATCGGATTATATCCAGACTTTAAACAGGACATTTGAGACATAAGGTCTTTCAAAATGTCAAGTTTCATTAAGATCCATTCACCCGTTCAAAAGCTATACATACGTCAAGATTCAGAATTCTCCCTCGCTCCAGTCCCCCACGATCGTCGGATCAGGGAACTAACTATTTCTGAGCCAATCATGCCAAGTGACTAGTTTTCAAGCCAAGTTTCATCGCCCTAGCGCATTTGGAAGTACCTTTGCGATCACCGGAATTCCGGACCCCCCCCCCTCTAACTCCCCCACAGTTTCCGAATCTCATCCGGTTCTGTTTCTCACTGATGTACGTAGAGCTTGTGCTTGTTCTTTCCACCAAGTTTCATTCTGATCGCTTCACTCCAAGCGTGTCGCAAGTTTTCCGGTTCCCCCCTCTGACCCCCCCCACCTTCATCGGATCCGGTCTGGACTCCTCCCCCTCCAGATGGTCGGATCGGGAAACTGATTATTTCCAGGTTAGTTTGTTCGGGTCCCTGATATGCCTGCCAAGTTTCATCGTCCTAGCACATTCGGAAGTACCCTAACTCGCATACACAGGACTGACCGACCGACCGACCGACCGACCGACGGAAAAGTGATTGACATATGGCACTTGGCCGGAAGGCAAGTGCCATACAAACTGACGATCCTTCTAGTAAAGAATATTACAGTCGCAAGCCAAAGAGGTTTTAAGATTCAACTTCTATTTTGATCATTTGAAAATCCTGCCAAAAAAAGACAAAATGGCCTTTTCGCGTGTTTCAGCTTCTGGGTCGAGTATATCGTACACAATTCTTTTTCCGTGAAAAACTTAAAAAATGTATGGGGCAACACGCTTATCTCTGCCGCCAATCCTTTGCTTAATATTATATTTCTTTTGCTAGCTGATTCATATGAGATCCGGTTCTATGATGGGTTTATCCGAAAGTACAAGTCAACACGGATTCAGAAGATGACAAAAGCAGACAAAGAAAGATTGGTAAGCCACACCTCATCCTTTAGGCTACTCCAGAACATTTTTTGTTGGAAGAAAATTAAGGGAATGTTGTAAGCTTCAGTCAGGAGATTTCGGAAATTCCTCGTTCAAATCGGGACGAATCTCGGCAAGCTTTGGCCTTCGGCGAAACCACTCGGCTGCCTCAGTCTGCCGGGGTTCGTGAAGTAATTTGAGATGGCGCCGCCATTCCAATCACCATACCAACGCCAGTGTGTAAGGAATAGTAAGCACCAGATGACCCCACCTGAGCCGTACCATCCCCACTCTATAGTCCTCCGTTATTGTATTCTCCATATGATACACTTAAAGGAACAGAAAACTTGACTCAAACTTGACTCGGGGAACTAGCTGACATCAAGAATGTACCCTGAGTCGATATTGAGAGTAAGGCAAATTCTCGCTACGACCATTGCAGTTTCCGAGAATTCGACTTTTGAGCAAAAGGTTTGCAAAAGCAAAAGGTTTGTGTGCCGCGACTAGGAATCGAACGCACGCCGCGTTGCCGGTTTGTCGTTTGTCTTTAGTCTACACGTAAAAAGGCGAACTTTCACAGTACATAAGTGCATAATTACAGTGCATAAGGGGCAAGGGCCTGCCAGCTAGCTTCGGGAACACTAAGGGGGTTCGAGATAACAAAGAAGGGGGGCCTGTCGACAATAAGTCCCTGTATATTTATCTAAGCCCCCTCGGGCGATTCGATGGCCGAAAGTTGCGTAGTCAAGTTTTCTGTTCCTTTAATCAGTTCCACTTGTCGATCAAAGCTTCGACAGTACATATGTTTTCTGCAGAAAAATCTGTACCCTTTGCCACCTATAATAACCAACGACCTTGCCCGTTCTGGCTTCTGGTGTCCGACATCCAGATCCAGGGAGTATAGCTTTGGACTCCGCGCCTAGCGCCTCCGGTTCAAACCCAATATTCAGCTCCTAGCCGTGGTTCGGGTACCCTTGAGCTTTAATGGTTTTAGAAACTAATATTTATTATGATTATTATAATTTTATTACCCATCATAATGTATAAATACACAAAAAATGGTGTAGGAAAAAGTAAGGAAAAAGAAACAATGCACAACACTACATTATCAACAACAAATCATCAACTATTTCAGGAGTCTATACATATCGCTTGTCGAATCAAGATCTTGCCTATACCGCAATAAACGCTTCTGCGCGGCAATTACGGGCTGGGCTACTCATACTTCCTTGAAATGCTGCTGTTGCTTGACCAAGGCGGAAGTTTCAGTAGATATTTTGCGAACTTATAAAAACACTTACACATGCTTTAATATCAGCCTCAGTAAAAATACACCAAAACGGTGCTAATGCAAGGAAGTGGGGAATAACGAACGCATTATACACTTTACCTAGAATGCTTCTACAAAACTTATAATTTAAAGCAATAAGGAGGCCATAAGCTTTACGAGTTTTTTCAGCAAAAAAACTTTTTAGTACAATAATACGAAATCAGGGACACTATCTTCAAAAAGAAAATAGATGAATTTTTATGGCACTTGCCTTCCAGCCAAGTGCCATATACCGATAACTTTTCCGTCGGTCGGTCTGTCGGTCGGTCGGTCAGTCCGGTGATCGCGAGTTAGGGTACTTCCAGATGTGCTAGGACGATGAAACTTGGCAGGCGTATTAGGGGCCCGACCAAACTAACTTGGAAATCGTCACTTGCCCGATCCGACCATCGTGGGGGGAGGGAGGGGAGCCGGAATCCGGAATTTAGTGACATGCATAACTTTCGAACGGGTAATCGGATCTTAATGAAACTTGATATTCGGAAAGACATTATGTCTCTCATGTCCCAACTCAAGTCCGGAGCGAATCCGATGAATGTGGGGGGGGGGGGGGGTCGAAGGGGGGAACCGGAAATCATGTTAAACGCTTAGAGTGGAGCGATTGGGATGAAACTTGGTGGGAGGAACAAGCACAACCCCTAGGTACATCATTGACAGAACCGGACCGGATTCGTGCACTGGGGGGGGGGGGAGTTGGAGGGAGGTTCCGGAATTCCGGTCATATGGAGTTAAGATACTTCCAGGTGGGCTAGGACGATGAAACTTGGCAGGCAAATCAGGGACACGACCAGATTAACCTGGAAACAGTCAGCTTCCCGATCCGACCATCGTGGGTGGAATGGAGGGAGGGGGAATCCGGACTCTTGAGGTATGTATAACTTCCGAACGGGTGATCGGATCATAATGAAACTTAATATGTAGAAAAACCACATGTCTCGAATGTCCCATTTCAAGTCCGGACCGGATCCGATGAAGCTGGGGGGGGGGGCGGAGGGGGGTCCGGAAACCTTGTGACATGCTTGGAGTGGAGCGATCGGAATGAAACTTGGTGGGAAGAACAAGCACAAACCCTGTATAGATCAGTGACAAAACCGGACCGGATTCGGGTATTGGGGGGAGTTAGGGGGGTCCGGAATTCCGGCGATCGCAAGTTAAGGTACTTCCAGACATGCTAGGACGATGAAACTTGGCTTGAAAATTAGAGACTTGACATTATTGGCTAAGAAATAGTTAGTTCCCAGATCCGACCATCCCTTAAAGTACTAATGCTAACCGCATAGTACAAAAAATACTTTTAAGCAATATATACATTTTCGTTATCCCTATGAGCCCATGATCATTTTTGCCTCAAGGGTTTTGCCTACAACTGAATTCCTTAAAGTACAAACAGTACTTTTGAGTAAAATATACATTTTCGTGCTGCTGGTGATCATCCTCCCCTTCCTTCAAATGTCTGGCACTTGGGTTCCACTCTGGATCCCTTTCGGCCTTGGTTGCTTCTACTTCTTCGTTGCTGCCGTTACGAGATGTTGTTTTCTTGGAGAAGAGTGACGATCTGGTGGTAGATTTCCCTCTGTTGCTTGAGAGGGATTTCGAGGTCTACGATGGTTGAGATGTCTTCTGGTAAGTTGAACTGGCTGGTCATTCTCTTGATCCTTGCTGCTTGAGGGGCTGGGCTCTTGCAGTTGAAGAGGATGTGTTGCAGAGTTTCGGGATGGGAGGCACAGAATCGGCAACTAGGGTCCGGTCTCAGTTTGAATAGGTATTCTTCCTTTCTGAAGATCAGAGCGAGACTTTTGATTCTGAGATAGAGTCTGTTGTCCTCCGCGTCTCTGAATATTGGTGCGATAGCAGGTTGAGTGGGTTTGGGTAAATAGCTGATCCATTTTCTCAGAACATCCCTGAAGTTAGTTAGTGCTGCCGATAGGTCTGTTGTTCCTTCTATTGTAGAGCTGGCTAGTTTGTCCGCTTCTTCGTTGTATTTGATGCCTTGGTGGCTTGGTATGTGCTGGAACTCTATCACTGTGCCTGATAGGTGGATTTTAAGGAGCAGTGATCGTAGTCTGGTAAGGTCAGTGTCTGCTGCTTTCTGGTGGAGGTTTCTGATTAGAAGTAGCGCTGATTTGGAGTCCGAGAAAATGACAGCTTTTTTGGACGCTGGTGGTTTAACGAGGATCACTTTGAGGGCTTCAAGAATCGCTGCTACCTCTGCGGACAGGATCGATGCACCATCTGGGAGTCTGTGGGATATCTTCTTTGCTTCAAGAGTTTTGATTACAGATGATTATCTAGCGCCCTTAAAGTGCGCACAGCCAAATGCATTGCCAAACGATACAGTCTCGTGATTTCCAGGGACCCATGATCATTCTTATCTCAAGGGTTTTGCTTACAAATGATCAAAAGAAACCCACGAATTGGCGAATTCCTACTTTCATCCTCTGACCATGCCTTGCAAGTGCCATATGAGCTTCCAGCTCTTGTTCTCAAGTGATATTTTCTCCCTGTGTATATTTAAAAGACATATGTAAATTATTTGTAGAGTCTTAACGGCCTTCCATCAAACTTGCTAATACATTACTTACTACTATTATTATTATCACAGACGCCGTTGTCGCGGATGGTTCTGGCGTGGCTGATGACGTAGACGCCTCGAATTGTTTTACATCGGGACGAATCTCAGCCACATCCTCTCTTCTTTTCCTACAATAAAAGCCGCGTTCGTTTTCGTTGTTCGTCGTTGTCGGTACCAAAACGTCGTTTAATTTTTTTCATATTAGCGTTTTCTTTGGCACGTTCTATAAACGTCGTTTCACGAACGAAGTCGATACGAAAACGTTAATAGTCGAACTAACTTAATATTTGCAACAGCAGCTATAATAAAGTACAAAAATGGATTTTAGCATAATAGGCCCACTGTTTCTAAACTTGTTTTACAAGTTTAATTTGTTTTGTCGAAAACTTTAAAAATTCGCGCCTAATTACTGAACCGAGATGTTGAAACTGACCTTCCGCCTCCGTTCGTCGTTTCAAGAACGACGAATGAAACGGCGGTTCAACCGAACAAAGAAAACTCCTTATTCTCGGCAGTTCAACTTCAACGCCGTTCACGAGCGACGTTATAAAGAAAACGCTTATATGAATGAATGAATGAATGACTGTATTTAAAGCCATTTTTCAGGCCGTATACAAACATATACAACAACAAACAACTACCAAACAAAATCATGTAACACTCAACTTTCGATTAATAAGACCTTTCCGGACAAAACTTCCAACTGCTACTATATTTACTTTCGACGTCGACTTCAAAATTCCAAGAAGGGGCTCACAACCACCATCCCCAAGAAAACTCCCTCTTACCTCGCTTAGCCCCTGACACCTGAAAAGGAAATGGTCCAGCCCATCAAAATCACCGCAGATCGGGCAAGTATACCGCATTTCCGGGTAACACCTTTTTTTCCAAACGCTATAAAGAGGAAGACAGTTTGCTTGCACCTGCATCCACGACCTCAGGGATTCTTTTGGAATCCCTAATTTGAAATAGAACTCTTCACCATATTTTTCTTTCACCTTGTAGTAAGAACTTAAGCTTTCCGACTGGCTAAGGTCGCTCCACCATTTCTGGATTTCTTGATCTTCCAGCCTTAATTGGATCTCTGACAGAAAAACTTTGTGATCTGAGATTGGGCCTTTGTGATCTGCTTTGTGAACTTTGTGATCTGAGATAGTAAAACGACTGTTGGAACGGCGAACGGAACGACGAAAACGAACGCAGCTAATATAACACTTACAACCATGGGGCAGTAGCGTAGATATGGGAGGCACAAAGATGCAGTAAAACGACTAGAATCAGGGATAAGTGTTTACTGTACTCTTGCTTCATTAAAGGCCCTGGATCCTCCTCCTCCCCCGGTGCTGGTACCTGTCAATCGTTCAATGTTCGACACGAGTGGAATTGGAACAAAAGAAGATCGGAGAGCTCGAAAGCGGAAGCTTGATGTTGTCAGCCTCTTCCGGCCCAGTGTAAGGTCAAGCATGGAGGATAACATGTCAGAGAGGTCAGAATCACCTTCCAGTCAGGTATAGCTAAGTTTATTTATTTATTTTTAACCCGCGAAGAGAAACAAAACAGCGGAGTACAGAACAGAAAAATAAAATGGACCAAAACTCCCAAATTGATGCAAAAAATTAGGAAGGCTGCGATGTGGAAAGTTACAGGTGGTCAATATCACTCCCCTGGCCACCCCTGAAAGTGGCCCTTCTGCTCCATACTCGGCAGTGGGCAAAAATTACCATAAATAAAGAGAAAAGAAGATAACTCTCTTATCCTCAATGAATTCCGTCTCCCAGTCTTAGGAGCCCGACGTGTTGCTCTTTGTACCAAGTTCGGGAATAATCTGCGGTCTCATCCAAGTTTTCAGCACCTGTTTCCAACCCCCTATTGCCCACCAGAGACTCGATTACCTCGAGCTAAAGCACAACAAGTTCCGGCTCTCAACCCTATCAGTGCAAGAACCGAGCGATACAGAAAGAGTGTTGTGCCAGTGCTCGCTGAAGTTTTAAAGTAGTTGATTCATGTGGGCCGAGAAGGTGGGAGACACTATCATTTTACGATGGATCGAATATTTACGAACACACAGTTACCTTTGGTTTCTCCAAACTCTTCATGGTATCCAAGGTAATCCACAAATTATTTTCACTCTTGAAAACAAGGTCGTCAACTCGCATTACTCATTAAATATTCACTGATCTCCTGACGCGTGTCAGAGTTATACTAGATTCTTCGAGAAGATCGAGGGGCGTGTAAGAGGATTAAAACAACGAAGTATATCACCCTGTGGACGTTTAGATATGTCAGAAGTAGAAACCCTCCGCCAGTTTGACAATTTTTGGTCTCGGAAGCTGAATATTGTTTAGCTTACTTTCAAAATCTCTAAGAAATCGTTGTGACGAATTTAGTATAATTTAAGGCGTTTGTTTATTGTGACCTGGTTTACATCCTTAATTCTTTCGACTTACGGGAATTATCAAGAAAAAAACAGAAAACAAAATACTCAAAGAAATCGATAATGCAAATAGTTAGTTTGATTTTTCTATACATTTTCCATGTGCCTGATACAATAAAAATAATTTGTTAGATCCATAGTCAAACTATGATCCCAGCCTCCCCATGTCGTGCACTTCCGACCCGCGCCACCAGATGACCCGGCGGTCGGATCGAGTCGTGTTTTCATCTTGGGTCTTGGGTGGGGGGGTTCTAGACGTTGCAAGTGCTAGAATGCTTATGATGCATCTCCTTTAAATAAGTAACAAACTTACCCCACAATGTTTTAACTGTTTAGTCCTGTGTTTTGACTGGTAATTGCTTTATTATGTATAATCACCTGATTACGATGTGCTTGACAAAACCGCAAGTTCGGCAATCTAATGCTTTGGAAGTTCATTTGACAGTGTATCAGTATCGGCATCAGTAGTTGAAGTCCGCTTTGTATAGCTAGGTTGCGTACAAATTTGTACCTTGATAATTCTAGTAATTTTGTTCTGCCCCATCAAAAACAATCTACGACAATAAAATAAAATAAATACAAAGTAAAATAAAGTGATCGATGAATTCAAAATTTAGAACTACATAAATTCCTGCAGCCCAAGCTGACTGCGAATCATTGTTGGCTGCTCTAAAGTCAGGTAATTCGGTTTCAGTAGATGATATATCGAGCTATTTTTTTTCAATTCAATTCACTTTATTTTTCCAAAAAATTCTTCCTTAAGAAAAATAGCATCGGAAATGTCACATAGTCACACATATACACTAATGTGCGGGTACATATCATTTTTTGTTAATTTACATAATACTTTGTACAATTCAAACACTGTTTAGTTTCACAAAAGCTTTCATCAACAAAATGATACAACACATATAATATATACAATTTACTCGTGTTAAAATGTCAATTGGTCAATTCAATCAGAATTTTTCGTGGTACAAGGGAACAATGGTAATGTCAAAAATAAAAGCTAGGATTTTCAACCATAAATAAAACAATGCATGAGTTAAAAAGCAGTAAAGTATTTAAAATCAAACTGAGTTAAAATGATAGGTAAAATATGGACTGAATGATTTCGAATAACGCTCGGATGTGTGAGTCGGAGGAAGCTTCAGTTGTTGTTTTCCGGTGAGCTTCACTGCTAGTCTTGTCTTTCGGACAGATGGTTCATCAGTGAAACTGGGCAGGAGGTCTCGATGATTTTCCGAGTTAAAGATTTGCCTTCCGAAGTCCATGACTAGTTTGTGCCGTCTTTCTTTCAGTGTTTGGAGATTCAGGACTTCTAGGCTCACTGTGTAGTCAATATAATCTGCACCGAGGATTATCCTACAGGCGCGTTTCTGGATATTCTCAATGCACCCAATTTGCTGGTCTGTAAGTGAACTGTGCCAGACTGGGCATGCGTATTCGACGGCCGGTCTTACATAAGTTTTAAAACATGTAAGAAGTGATTGTCTGCTCAAGCCGAATCTTCGTAAATAGGAGAATGATTTTAGCAAACCAGCTGCCTTTGACTCAATGCTTTACAAACCCCTTGCACATATAAGGAATACGAGTATTAAAAATGGTGTGTTTCCAGATCTTTTAAAAAAGGCTAAAGTTATACCTATTTTCAAAAAAGGAGAAGCTCAGGATCCCAATAACTATCGTCCTATTGCAATCCTTTCCCCATTGGCTAAGGTATTTGAAAAAATAATGAAGCACAGGATAACATCATTTCTTGAAAAGATAATTTTTTTCTCTAAATATCAATTTGGTTTTTTAAAAGACCGATCAACCGAGGATGCTGTTGCTGCAACTCATCTTTTTATCAGTGATGCTTTGGATGATGATTATTTAGCAGCGACATTGTTTTTTGACATAAAAAAAGTACTCGACACATTAGACCATGATATTTTATTCAAAAAACTGGAGAATATGGGAATAAGAGGGGTACCCCTAAATTTGATAAAGTCATATTTAAATGATCGTAGGTTTGAACTTGATGATGAATGGTCAACAGAGGCATCGATTAATAATATCGGAGTCCCACAAGGATCCATATTAGGACCTCTTTTATTCCTGATTTATATAAATGACCTCGCGAGATCTGCTCCAGCGACTGATGCATTGACGATAATGTTTGCAGACGACACTGCGGCTAGTGTAAAAGCGCCATCATTAAATTCTTTGAAATAAAAACTTGTTGAAGTTGCAATGTCCATTACAAATTGGTTCCAAGTTAATAAACTTGTGCCAAATTTTGACAAAACAGAATTCATTATATTTGGAAGGTCAAATCGGAAACTACAAAATCTATCTATAGATAAAATTAATATTGGTAGTAGTCGTGAAATTAAAAGAGTATTTATTGCAAGATATTTAGGTGTCTTGTTCGACCCTACCCTAAATTTTAAAGCCCATATTTCACAGCTAAGGCTAAAACTTTCCAGAAACATAGGCGTGCTTCACCGGCTAAAGTTTCTTTTTTCATATAACATTCTAGAAATACTATATTTTTGTTTAATTGGATCATATATCCAATACTGTTCAGTTATATTCTTGCTGACTTTTAATTCACATATTAAGCCCCTGCAAACCCTCCAAAATAAGGCTATTAGAATTCTTGACAAATTTGTTCAATACCCTCAAAAAACAGCAATCCATTCAGTAACGCGAACTTCATATTTGTTTTCAGATATAATGACTCTGACGCAAAAATTCCATTTCCTGTTATCAAGATGGTTTTTTAAGATCCAACGCGCAAATGATTTTTTCTTCGAGCAAAAATTACTGACTAGACATCAACTGTCAATCACAACTAGATGTGCTCATACATACAAATTGCCTCTTGTGAAAAATGAAAGATCTCGTTTTAACCTCCGATATATGATTCCATCAATAGCTAATAAATATTCTTTAAACAAATTTGTAGAGTTGCCAAAATGCTCTTTTAAGAGAAGATTAAAATGTTTTATAATGGAATCTGCTTGCAAGAACGGTTGGTAAAAGTTGATTTTATTTTTTTTATTTTTTTTTGGCCTCACTCCACTTATGTCACACATTAAAGGATTTCTCTTCTATCTTTTTCTGTTATGTAAATTGTTTGTTCCTTCTGTGTGTTTTTTTTCTCTGTAACTACGAGGATAAATATTATTTTGTATTATTGCCTAGTAGTCGAGCTTGTCTCCCCATTTGGGCAAGTCAAATTATTTGATATCATGTGATTATTCTTCGAAAATAAATCTGAAAATCTGAAAAAATCTGAAAAATCTATAGATATACATCAGCTGAATTTATTTGGAGGATATTTCGTTCTTCTTGGCAATGGTCCTCCGCAGGCTCAAAGCTAGAAAAGTGAACCTGGAATGATTGAAAAATGTGAAACCCTTGATCGCAGTTGAACTTTTCGAGCTTTGAGCGTGAGGAGGACCCTTGCAACGAAGGGCCGAGATTTACTGCTCGGATGAATTCAGCTGACGAATCGTTTATTTTAGTCAATTATTCTGATGTTACAATTTTTCATTCAGACGCGTAAAATAAGTGACCTAAGTAAGACATATACTTATGACCGGCCGGGTTTGAAAGGCCGACTACCAAAAAGGTCGTAAAAAAACACAAAATGCAATCTTCCAAAAAATGTACATCATCCATGAAGCTATGAATCATTTCTTTTGCAGAATGAGCCGACTAGAGCCGAGTGGTAGACAATTTTATTAATTGACAAAAAGGGTAGCACTTGTTGAATTTTCCAGAAAGCGTATATAAAGTTATAATCCTTTCCTTTTACAGATCAGCTCGATTCCAGTGCGGACCAGGAAGCGTAACCGTACCGACAGCGTGCAGTCTCCAGCCCCGCCTGTTGCCCCGCCTACCCCACGTCGTCACTCCATCGTTCCTATTCCTGTACCTATCCGCATCACCACCCCTTCCGTGTCAAAAGACCACGCACTCAAATCGCCAGACTCATCCATCGAGCTAGAGAAATCCTCAAGACACGAACGGAGCAAGAAATTTTCAGTCGCTGACCTATTCCAAACCCATAAAAAGTCTCCAGCAAAAAGTGAGCCCCCTGATCGACAGACCTATGGGAAAGCGAGTCACGGTTCTGATTCCGGGTTCAAACAACAAAAGGTGCCGTCGAGTGCTGCGACGGGTGGTGCCAAACCGATCGAAGTTCGGATCGTTAAAGGAGAAACGCTTGCGCTCCAGTCAGTCGTGGGTGGCGCTGGTCGTACTCCAATAAAAAAGTGTGAGGAGAAGGCAGGACCCAAGAAGGAACCCATGTGCGTGGATATTTGTTTATTAGACGAGGGTGCGGAATTTGAGGGCTTTGGAACCCCTGTTAAGCCCACAGCCGAATCACCGGTTTCTTCTGGCCACAAGGGAGGAAAACCGGCCTCTATGATCCTTAGATCCCCTCCAAGAAAAGTTAAATGTTCTCCCTCGGAGGTGGCCCGGACTAGCTCGGAAAATAATGGTCTTTCGATAATTCCAACTGAGAGTTTAGCCACAGAGGCAAAGCAAGAACAGCAACGGTTACTTCAGATAGAGAGTGGGTCTGAATCTGAATGTAGTGACGTTATCATTCTATCTGATGATGAAGACTGTGAAGATATGGAAGTTATCACGAACGGAAACACAGTGATTTCAGTAGGCAGTGGTTCGGCTACCAGTGAGGAGGTTTCCCCCCTTCCTTCCCCGAACGTCAGCACACCGACCCCTCCAGTACATCAGTTGACCACCAACGGTCCTGGGGTGGTCAATCCAGCGCAGTCTGTGGTGAAAGTGGCTGGTAGTAGAACTGTTGGTCATCCCAGGCAAGAGTGGACTGTTTGTGATCCCTCTAGAGAGTGGACTGTTTGTGACCCTAAGGAAAAGTGTACAGAGTCCAGAACTAAAAAGGAAGTGGCGAAAGTAAAAGAAGAACTAACGGAAGTCAAAGAGAACTCCAATAAATCGGGTAAAATGGATGAGCAAAACGCTGCTAGATCCCAGCAGATTGATGACGTACTCAAGGCGTCTAGTAGCTGTCAGAATGAACGGACAAATGCCAAGTTAGAGACTCCATTATCAGGTCCGTCTCAGACGGGTCGTATCTCAGATATACCTCAGAACGGGATCCCAATAGATGGCAGTCCCAGCAATTTTAAGAGTCAGATTATTGGGAAGATGAATGGACAAAATGGTTTTCATGGTGAGAGAATTCAAGAGATCGAAGTGAATGCTGGAAGTGCTCCGAAAAAACCTAGAGGTTTGTGGTGTACTTATTAATTCGACAGCGTGTAATAGAGCTGTCTGAACCACCTCGGTTCATAGTAATTGCAACAAGTCTAATTACAAACCGCTAGTGTAGAATAACAACAAAAAATGAGGGTGGTAGGCTAAGGGGTAAAGTTAAAAGGTTAGGTGGATAAAGTTCGTAAATGATAATGAATGGAACGATTAGGGAGCAAGCTGAAATTTACTGAATACTGCTTATTAACCGATGTTGTTTTGGTCGCTGGATGTTGGATGAAACATAGCGCAATTTCACGGATTTCCGGGGGGGGGGGGGTGAGAAGTTTGAAAAAGTATAAAATAAAATGTAGTATGGTACATTTGCAAAAAATGCAAACTTCTGTATGCAAACTGGTTAAGATCCGCGTAGCTCATCTCCTGATTTTCTGCCTTCGGTTAGGAGTTCGATGCGTAGCTGGGTGCAAATCGTCCGACGCTTTCCCTGCTTTTCCCTAGATTTCTCTAGGTACGCATTTGAAGCTGGGTGGACTTTCGAGTTGTCTTACGGGGAAACGCCACTAACCCTTGCCCTGAACCGAACAGTCGGCACCACCAAGTGCCGACCGTTTGGTGGACGAAGTACACTTTGAGCTTGTTCCAACCTACTTACCGTAGTCACTACGCATGAAGTCATAGATTTTGGCTTCTTGGAGTCAAGGCTGGACAAGTTTTTCCATTTTTGGCAAAATCTCATGCCACAGACTAATCGGACAAATAGGCATAGGCAGAGGCATAGGTTTTTTACAGAACGAACAGTGTAGCCAAGGCTAATTTACGTCGTCTAAACAACAATAATTCAAAAATAACGAAAAAGCACTAGATCGCATTGTATACTTCCACAAAAAAGGGGACAAACGTGTTCTTGAAGCGGTTTGTTCTGCAGACGGGAGGCTGAAGCTTTAACTGGGATCTGGTACGTGTGTTAACAGGAGCGTCGGGTGGGAGGATCGGCCTGTGATGGGACGAAGATAGCAGTGACTTGCCGAAAGACAGAATCTGTGATAGTCGTCTGTCGCTGAGAGACTCAAGGTTTAGTTCTTTCAGGATTTTGTTGTAGTCGTCACTACTGTTTCCAACAATTATGGCAACAGCACGTTTCTGCAAAGACTCGAGGTCACCGCATAGGTAATGAGTGTTCTGAACAAAGGGTCCCCAGACAGTAACAGCGTCTAAGAGATTCAGTGTTACCACGTCTAAGAGATTCAGTGTTACCACGCTTACTACGTTCCCGACCGTGGTAAGCAAGTAGTTGCTATTGGTTACTATACGAGAAGGTTGGAACGTTCAGCGGTCAAAATAGCAACTAATATTTATTGTTAGAAGGGTGGAACACTTTCTTTGTGCTTTACTTTGAAAAAATTCAACGGAGAGCTACGAAATTTGTACCAGGTCCGCGCGATCTTCCCTACGAAGTGAGAATAGACAAGTTGGGCCTTCCCTCCATTACATACAGTTTTTTTAGAGGAGACCTGATGGAAACATTCAAATTAATGAATGGAAGTTATGACAATTTTGAAGTGACTGATTTAGTAAGATTCAGCATTAGCCGTCATCATCGGGGGCACGCGTACAAGCTTGCAAAATCAAGATTCCACAAGGACATTTTTAAGTGGGGTTTTGGAAACAGAATCGTTGATCCTTGGAACAGCCTTACCGAAGATGCGGTTAATGCTGAATCGATCAATAGTTTCAAGTGCATTGTTGATGGGATTTTTAACTCTGATCAGTTCGACTATTCAAAATTTCTTAGAGTTATTTAGAGGCGAAAGCCTTTTCTGTTGCTTTGTATTATTATTATTATTCACTGAAAAGGCTGTGTTTTTTTTTTATCCAAAGATTATGGCGCTATTCGTAACTAAGGATAAAATAAAGGATAAACTGGAGAGTATTAGTTGAAACACGATTTATGGTCTGTAGTTGTCCTGTAATTCCGATTTTTATTTCTAGTGCCTGACGAAATCTTTCTCCAAGATCCAACCCTTCCTGAAGGCTGGATGAAACGTGCTTCGAAGGCCTCAGGAGCAACTGGGAAAAGATGGGCCGTTGTTCTTGTGGGGTAAGTTGAAAATTTGCTTTTTGCCTATTTCCTTTTTGTTGGCCACAAAGTCGGCCTGTCATTAATTCGTTCATCAGTTTCGTTTTTTGCCTTCATCCAGTTAACCGACCTACAAGATTTCCCACTATAAGTCGTTTTCTTCCTTCGGTTAACCGACCTAAGTTCTTATAAGCCGTTTTTTTTGGCTCCGTTCGCCGGTCGGTTAACCGACCTGTGGACTGAGGCGGGAGGTCCATCCAACCGACCTACGCTCTTGGCACGACGCGAAATTCAAACTTCTCATTGGAGAGATAGGCGCCGGCGACGGGTTGACGCCATGTTTTCTTATAAGCCGTTTTTAGAGCTCATTCAAACCGACCGGCGAGACGAAAAAACGGTCAATAGTGGCAAATAGGTGGATTAACCGACCTACGGAGAAAAGGCAAAAAACGCAACTATTCATTCAGTTGTTCATACGCCTTCGTTTGTCAAGCTTTGCGATGAAGGGTCCTCTGTTTATAGAAGTTTCTATTAAAACGTTTGTTTATTCAGCCTGTGCCGTGTAAGATATATGCACGCAAAACCGCACAAATAAACTTCTACTGCTGTTAGATACACTAAGCTAAACTTTCTGTTCTGAGTAAGCACTTTAACTACATATTTGCCGACTTCCACGATGAAGTTGGGGTTCTAGATTTCAGGATACTGGAATGACGAACCCGAACATGAAAGGATTAGAATCCGTTTGGACGAGTCCGAATCCGAACCCAGCGTTAGAAGCAGAAGATTCGAATCCGGCCAAAAAGACGAATCCTGGATTCGAATCTGAATCCGGATTCGCCCTATCTCTGTCGGGAAGCAAAACCATCCGATTCTGAACAAATTTTACCCTCAAGTGCGAAAGCCGGTCCAGAGCAGAGCAAAATAACACTAGGGAGTAGCGCCAAGACTTGGAAAAAGTGAAACACACTAGAATAACATCGGCACTAGCATCACTAGTGACAGAGAACGTCCCTACTAAAACTCAAGCAGTCCGGCATCAGCGCTTGGTCCAATAATTCCTAAAACAGCAAAAAGAAGATACAACCTCCCCTGTTTCTTCGATGTGTACAGACCGCATCTTAGCTTTGCTAGAAATTTATAAACCCGTAAGGTTGTCTCGCTTTAAGTGTCACAAGTGTAGTGGGTGGAGCGACAAGTATGGCCCGATTGTGAAGCATGGGAATTGAAGGTCTTGGCGCTACTCCCTACTGTTATTTTGTTATGGGCCCGTCTTGGCAATTCTAGACTAGAGGACTGTGTCAAAGCATCGTAGCTGACTATCCGTTTTTAGCCTTTTCAAGATAGTTTTCACAGTCAGCTTGCGCTCACTGAGTAGTTATTCGAAGCAAATTGGCCACGTACCCTGGAATTTTGATCTCCTGTTTCGTAACAGAATACTCATTCTTCCTGTCTTTATACAGGCCTTGTGGCACGAAATTCTATACTCGAAAAGGTGTCGCTGCATATCTGGAAGCCAGCGGGCTGAAGTATGACGTGTCACGGTTCAACTTTTCACTTGGTGCAGAATTTCTCCGCGAGTTTGGAGCTGGCGCTGCGGTGGGGACGAAAGAAAAGAAGAAAAGGGAACCGGTTGTTGCCATGGTGTCGAAGCCGGTGTCGACGGCTAGCGAGTTTCTTCCAACCCCAAACGACTTTATGTGCCCTGGACGGATGTGTAACAAGAGCTTCCGAAGTGCAGTGCTTCTACATGTGAGTATGAGCAGAGCAAATAATCTGATAGAACCTCCCTCTCCCTATCTCTGTAATACGACCATGCGGAGCTATACCTACCCGGTGCAGACGAGCGAAGGTTAGGAGCTACGCGGCACATAACGTCTCATTACCTCTACAAATAGCTATATCGCAGTGAAGCCGCGTAGAAGAAATTTTAAAAGTCAAAGCCGATTGGTTCTCTTGACGCGCTCTAGATCGGGTCAACGTGCCCCCTGCTCTTATTCCTCTGCTACGAGCAGGACGGAAGTAGACGGGTATCAACTTAAAGCTAGAGCAAGTACCTCTAGCTCCGCTCAGTTTTGTCTGGGTATCTATCCGTCCCTCATAAAATCCAATGACGAATTGACGCCAGATGCGCTAGAGAAACAATAACAATCACACGTGAGATCGAGGGATAAGTTATCTCATTCATTCATTTATTTGATTCCTTCAAAACTGAAGAGTATATAAAAAAAAGAGAACATCATGTCACAAACACATCAGAGATAGTACACAAACAATTAACTGGCCGTTAAAACAAGCTATCATACTAAATCTACAATAAAATACAAATGATAACACAAAAAAAATAAAAAAATAAACTAATCAGGGCACTTTTTTAGTGAAGAAAGGAAAAAGGTTGTGATGGACAAGAATGTTTTCAGCCTTTTTATGAAAGTTCTGAATTCTTCTGTTTAGAGTTTCCAGAGGATTCTTCACTTTAAAATTGGAAGTTAGATGAGAATTACTCGCAGAGATAGGGAAAACAAGAAGGAATTTTGAAAATTTGTAATAAGTAACTTTTAACGCAGAAAGTTCAGAAGGACGGAAAGAAGAAAAGAAAGCAGACGGAAAAAGAATATGAGGAAGTGCAACAGCCGTATAAATCGAACCGAGAACATCTCTGCGATACATACCCCGTAAACGAATAACAGCACCAAATGCTCTTCTTATTTTGTCTTGCACATGTTGAATAAGGATAAGTTTCCAATCCCTGGTATTGGAAGAATAAGGGATTCCAAGATCCGTAACTTTCTCAACAGGGCTGAAAACAATCCCCCCACCACAATCCAGAGGGGCATTCAGTGTCGGCAAACTACTAATCACAAAATAATTACATTTCAGATGTAATAATTACATAATTACATCTGAAGGGTTAATAAGCGATTAGGCTTTCGCTTCATACCGAGTCGCGCATTAGCCCCGTTGAAAAGTCAACTAGCGCTCAGCACTGAAGTCGGAAGCCAGAATTGACTAACTTGATGAAGTTTGACAGAAAAGAGTTGGGTAGAGCACAAATAGAGGTAGAGGCATTTTAAACAGTTTCAAACATGGTTGGGCCTAAGAGGAATAACCTGGATAAACGTATACCCGGATGTAACGTGTCATTGTTTATTTTATGCTAGCGCATCTAGCGACCATAAATGAACTAATCTGGAAGGAACTTTATGAAGAGCGTATGTCGCTGCATGGGACCGAAGTCGGAGGCTGTATCAGATTATTTGTTCTTGGTATGAGTAGCTTTCACCATGAGTAAAATTGTAAGAAACAACTCCCCAAAATATGAAGTTGTTGGGAATTTCAGCTATGTTAACGCAGGTTCGTTAGTAGCTAGAGACTTAAGAGGATCCTTGCCACGAAGGGCCGAATTATCGATATAATAAATTTCGACTGACTTACCCGTTTAGCACCGTCGAATATGATTGAGGGGGGAGGGGCTTTGGAGGGGGAGCTTTCGGGGAAGAATTTGTAATTTGTTTTTCTTTTCTTATTTTGAGTTTATTTGTTGTTGCTATGGCCTGTTGGCTTTTACGATAAAATATATCATGTCTCGTAAAATCTATTTCGGTTTTATCAAGTTATTTTTGGGATCCCAGAACGTTGATGGAAGGGCGTACCTACCCCTTCGAAAAGGGCTAAGACCCGATAGTCTAGTTACACATCACGCATTCACTAAAATAGGCTTGAAAACCCGGCTGTCCGCAGATAACGGATTTCATTGAATGAAATATTCAATCATTGCAGGAAAATAAGCGCCCGCTATCGTCTTTAATCCTGCAACTGCAGGCTTGCTTTCAGATTCAAAATCTCCGCGTCTTGATGAATTCTGGGTTGTCTGGGTTGTCATGCAGCCGGCATGACTGAACGTCATTATTGGAGCCTCGGGTGAAACAAAATGTATAGCTATTAAAATATCAGATGTAAAAATAAGCTGCCTTTTCTTTAAACCTTTGGTCGTGTTTTGTTTGATACGTTAGGATGAGTCCCAAAATGAAATGAAGTCCCAAATATTCAGGGAATAGCATGGAACTATATTAATACCAAAAATAACAGAGAAAATTAAGGTTTTGAAACTTTTCCGTTGTGAGCTATTAAAATATCAGATGTAAAAATAAGCTGCCTTTTCAGTTAAAATTTAAACCTTTGGTCGTGTTTTGTTTGATACGTGTGGATATAAGGGGTAGGGTTATCAATAAAGTCCCAAATATTTCGGGAATAGCATGGAACTATAAATACCAAACACAACAGAGAAATTAAGGTTTTGAAACCATTGTGATTCTTAATAAGCTAATGCTTTGGACTGGACTGTTCCACGCAGAAAAGCTGAGGTTTTTCAACATGATGATGAAAGTGTTGAAAATTCGTAGAGGGAAACCTGGTAGCCTTTCCTCCAGCATAAGTGGCAATTGATATGAAATAGTGTTGGTATGAAATCACAGAGGGGTTCGCCAGCAAGCGCTTCTTGTCGCTTTTCGTCCCAAGACACGTGTATCCCCCTTGGGTACTAGCTTCAGTAAACGCCTTGATGGTTAGAGGACGGGGGGCAATGCTGCCAATGACTAAACCTTCGTGCCGGTGGAGACTCGCCGTGTGCCTATCGAAGAGCCAGAAACGTCACCACAACAAACGTTGTTGATTGGTTTACGTATGATTTGAGGGTTTGTTTGTGTGGCGTTTCTCGTTCTTCCCGGGGTTCGCTGGCGTCTTTCGGACTTAGTCGTATAGAGTATCCTGCCCGAACTGGTTAGAGAGGAGACGGCGCCTGCTCCTCTCGTGTTCGACAGCACTTCTTCAGAGACCGAGCTGTTCCTCTTTGGAATGGCCTATCTGATTCAGCTGTGACCATGAGCGAGGTACCTGAGGGGCGCAGAAAGTGACTCGACGATGACTTGCTCCCGCAACCGTAAAGAGAGGATTGAAGCGCCCCAAAAGAAATAATCTTCTTCAACCGCAAGCTATTCACCGGGATACTACATCCGTTTGCTTGCAAGTGCAATCCAGTGTTAACTTTTCGACATGGATTGACTTTTGTTTTTATTTCAGATGCATATCAAACACCAGCATCCCGACCTTTCTCCAGCAGATATTTCCTTGCCAAAAGTGTCTGACCTCGCCTATGCACGCGTGCAAAATGGAGGGGATGACGACTCCAAGCAAATAGGTAACAAGCTCTTGCTCTTTGTAATTCAATTCAATTCAATTCAATTTATTTCAAAAACGGGAAGCGGACAAGCCGAATATTCGTTTAGTCGTCAGTAAAAATATATATACAATTTAGAGTCCACAATTATGAATTAAAATAAAGTAGTGGTCTAACTAATCTCAGGTACATAATGACTGACTAATTAAGTCAATTACAATACTAAAATACTAAAACTACACAATAACAGTCTAATATAAATATAATTAACAAACTATAGCTGTAGCTGCGCTTGCTTACTAGCACTAGCATTAAAAAAATTAACAAACGAGGGAACAAAGCTTTTCAGATAACGGTTTCGAGACACCTGGATAGGCTGTATTTGAGGTACAGCTTGTGCCACCGCTCTTGCGGGTCTTTCTCGGTGTGGCTTGAAATCGGGGGGAAGTATGGAGCGATGGGATGTGCTGCTCAGCAACCCATTACCAAAAGCAAGCGACAGCTTTTGTCGACGGCTAGCAAGAGAATCTAAACCAAACTGTTCAAGGAGGGCGCAGTATGGAATTTTTGGTGCTTTTGAAATCACCAACAATGCCCGAAATTGTACTCTCTCAATTGCGTCCGACTGCTCCTGTGTCAAGCCGTAGTGCCAAACGGGGGAACAATATTCTAAGCAAGACCGTATAAAAGAGGTATAAACACGCAAAAGGTGATCTGAAGGAATTCCGTGCCGAGACAGCAGCTTCAGAGAGCTAATACCTGCATTAGCTCTTCGAAGCATCATTTCTGTCTGTTTCTCCCACTTTAGATCGGCAGTAAGATGCACCCCAAGCAGTTTAAGTTCAGTTACCCGGCTGGAAGCAGGAAGGGGGGGATAGAATTGGGGGTTACTTTTAAGGAAAGAGAAGGTCAGCACAACGGACTTCTGTACATTAACAGTCATCATGTCTGCGGCAGCATCATCCGATATATCAGCCATGATTGTAGCTGCGCTGCTTTGGATATTTTTGTAGCACAGTTCTGCAAGAGATAAATCATCAACATATTTCCAGCGATCTGGCATGCTTATTGCCAGATCGTTTATCATAATTAGAAAAAGTAGTGGTCCTAGTATTGTACCCTGAGGCACACCACAAAAAATAGGCATTTCATCGGAAAAAGTTGATTTGTACTTGGTGCGCTGTGTTCTGTCTGAAAGGAAATTAGCTACAATTCGTGCCAAAAAAGGATGAACATTAAACTTAGAAAGAAGTTTCTTTAATAGCTTACTGTGGCAGATTAGGTCAAAAGCCTTTTTTAGGTCAATTGCTATTAAATTTACCCAACGTTCAGGCTCATCCAGATGTTTGAGGATTTTATCCAGCATACTTACCAGATAGTGGGCAGTTGACGTTTTGGGCATGTTTCCAAACTGTCTAGGATCAATAAGCTCTATTACCTGTCTCTTTAACCAAGCCGCCAGAAAACTCTCATACACTTTGCTAAACACAGGCGTCATTGTAATCGGTCTTATTCCAGAAAAATCATTTGGCGCATCTTTTTTTGGGATTGGTGTAACATATCCGTTTTTCCAAATGGATGGGTAATCACCGGATTTTGTTATTTGATTAAAAATATGGGACAATGGGAAACATAATTTATCAGGGAATGCTTTAATTAAATCTACAGGGATATCAACTGGTGTTACACTAGTTCTTTTCAAAACACTTAGCTTTCGTTTTACCTCATTTGGCGAAATAATAGGAAAATCACTGAAATCAAGTGGAGGACTCGGAATTTCTTCTTTTGGCAAGGGAGGAATTGATTGGACAATGCTAGCGAGGTGGGCATTCAGCTTATTTGCAGTTTCGAATTCTTTTTCATCTAAATTAAAATCCACTCCTTTCTCTTTTTTCCCAACTATATTTTTGATTTCTCTGTACCATTGGCTTTGCTTCGACTCAAACAAATGATTTACCTTTCTCTCCGTATGTTCATGTGCCGCCTTTCTTGTCATCTTCCGAATTTTGTTTTTTAGTTTATTTGCTTGTTCACGTTTGCCTTCGCGGAAAAGCCGCCTTTTTTCTAGAACAAGCCTCTTTATACTCTTTGTGATATAAGCACGATCCGCCGAATAATATTTTGACGTTTTTTCGGGAAAACAAGACTTATATGCGCACTGTAGCTTTTCTTGTAGGAGACTTGCTTTTAAATGAGTACTTTCTACCTTATAAATCTCATCCCAGCTCTCTTGACCGATCCAATCACCAAATTTTAACAGGCCTTCATCACTGATTGGTCTGCTGGTCACTGTTGTAGTTTTGTACTCAATCCGAATTTTATGGAGGGGATTAAGCTCTAGAGAAAAGTGGTAGCTCCCGCCCAATGGTGCGGTAGGCAGTGGTTCCCTGTAAAACTCATGTAAATTGGAAGAAATGAGGTCTAACGTAGTACCTCCTCTTGTAGTTGGCTTTTCCACGAGTTGTTTAAGACCAAGTGCTCTGTGGATTTGGTCAAGTTTCAGTTCATTAGCATCCCCAAGCATAAATATTCCGCAATTAGGGTATTTACCGGTTACATAATCAGCGCTTAATTGCATTTTTTCTTGAAATAACTTTCGATCATTCGCATTTTGGCCCGGTGAGTAGTAATATGAACAAACAGCAATTCCAGTATATTTGCGTGGAAGCCTTTTGGGCTGCAAAAAAACCCACATCAATTCATCGTACTTGTTTAAACACGGGACTTCAATCAATCTTGCTTTGATTTTATTATGCGAATAAATCATTAACCCGCCTCCCTTTTTCCCCAGAGGATGGTCATCTGGGCGAAGCTTGACAAAACTATTGTAATCTGCTATTTCTAGTAATTCAGGATTCTGTCGGTGTACTTCAGTAATAACTACCACTGACGCTTTAACTATATTAATTAAACTCTCTAACTCACACACCTTATCCGTGTTTAAACTTTCTGCATTGCTGTAAAGAAAAGTTGGGAAATTAAAATCTTCTGAGCAGTACTCTTTCAGCTTTGTCCTACAGGTTACCTTAACAGTTGTAGTAAGAGGTCCTGGTTCTGGACCTGGATCTACGCTCTCGTCCATGGATTCTTCCAGGGCAAGTGCAGCGAAGCGGTTCCGAACGGGGCATGTTGCTGAGAAGGCTGCTGTGAGCTTCTGCTGTTCGGTTGGAGTGGTAACTGGTGCTGGAAAAGAAACTGATGGGGGGGAAGGGGGCTGGGTATACAAGGCGGGGGGAATGAAATCGGATACGCGGGAATTCGGAAGGGTAGGAAAAACTCCGGCCTTTGGTACGCAGGAGGGATCGGACGCGTTCGAGAGAGATCCAGCGGAGCCGAGTTGTGATGATTTTGGTACAGGGGGTTGCGAACTGCAACCGTACGGCGTGGTTGGGTTCGTGGGGGAAATGACCGAAAAAGGGGAGGTGTCCGAACTGATTGCTGTTGTTCCCCTCGTTGATTCAAGTTTTTTGATACCGGGGCAGTAATGTTTCCCAATATCTTCTCGTGGGATGGACTCGCACTTCGTGATGCATGAGCATATTTACAATTCGCGTTAATGCACGATAATTCTGAACACAAAATTACATGGTCAAATGAACAAACACTGGATTTACATGTCCCTGAAATAAAATCGCGGCAAATGTGGAGAAATCTACATCGCTTTTTGAATTTACATGCACCTGCCATAAAATGTTCACACACTCTGTTATTTCTTTTCTTACCCGCAAATTGTTTTGCTTTCGCATCCTTTGGCCGAGCCTTTGGCTTGAAATCTCGTTTCAGACTTCGATCAGTTATGACGTGAGAAAAACGGCGTTTCTCACCCTGTTTGCAAGCACCCATGACAAACAGGTTCAAACAAGTTCTGATTTTCTCAGGCTGACTCGTTAAACTGGTATTTTCGTGGCTAGATGCAGAAATGGACACGTCATTCACTTTTTCACTGCATGCATTGGCAGGAGTGTCGAGTTGGCTAATTGGTGATACTGCAGGCACTGTAGCATCGGAAAAGCTGGTGATCTGTCCGTTGAGGGAAAGGCTTACCATCTCGGGATCGGTTTGGCATGCTACATCTAAACACGCCAAAACTTGCAGGTTGTCATGCGGGTCAGTTTGACACGAATTATCGCGGTAAGCCTTGGTCTGACGTTGAGGGAGTGTCATCACAGGTGATGTCAGGAGTTGACTGGCGAAGCCTCCATTTAACCGGGCAGACTTTCGAAGGGATGGGATTTCTATGGGGGGCGTTGGAGTTTTTGGATTTGGAGCAATCCTAGGTGTACTTTCGAGGCAAGGGAAATGTACATCAAGAGACGTGCATTTGTGGCACCTCCAGTCGGGCATATTCTGACGCTTACTGTTCGAAATGTCGACACATCCAGGGTGGAAATAGACTTGACATGCTGAGCAGTTAAACGTACCTGCTCCACAAGGCCGCCAGCATTCTCCGCATAATATTTTCTGCCTCTTCTCGCCTGTCATTTCAATTTGAGATCTGACGATGACCAACAAATTTGGATTTGCAGAATTACGAGATTAAACTGTGCGCATAGGCTTATAGAGTCAATTAGCCCGTAAGATCTTCAACCGACAAAACGGCACTGGTTCTTCATATAGGACAGTTCTTGCACAGCACTCGCGTTCTCACTTAGAGCCACTTATAACCATAAACATAGCATCAATCTCATCATCTTCACTTTAGTATCGCACAAAACAGGTTTTCCATTGGCAATAATCCTGCCAGTAATTGCGACTACCTGGTATGGACTCTAAGCGAGAACTGAAATGTTGTGACTCGCCTAATTAGCATCATAACGTATGATAGACGTAACCAATACCGATACAATCTATAATATTCACCCAGCCTAAGCCGACTGCAAATCATACTTGACTGTTCTAAATGGATAAAGTCAGTTGAAATTGATTCGAGTGATATTTTGGCCCTCTTGGCAGGGATCCTATTCCGGCTTAGATTTCGACATCCTTCACAGGTTCAGTGGATCGCTAAAGCAAAGGATGCCGCTAGAAAACAAGATCAAAGGTTTCGATGGCATCCCAAAAATCTGATATTTGTTCCAAACAACTGGGTCCTGTCTTCGCCACTCAGTCTTCGTCAGATTGCCTGAAGATTTTTACTGGTAAAATAAAGTAGAAAAATGGATTCTGTATATCTCCTTGCCCCCATACCGAATCTCTAAGTGACTTCAGAAACAACTTTGAGCTTCAACCAAATTTCCAGTTTCGGCCGAATTCGTGATGAATCATTAGTCCGCAAGAAAACCAAGTTCAGATACGGATTCAGCGGAAATCCTTACCCCTTCAATGAATATCTTATTAGCCTATAAACCATACATGTTTTTACCGTAAATTCGAAACCCCTCCTCTGCCTCTAAATATAGGACTAAAGGACCCATCTACGAACTTGACCTGTACTTTGCCAGTGAATCCACATACGAAATTTGAACACCAAATATCAACCTCTTCGACCTTCGATTACACCCATCTCTGCGCGTTATACACGCGACTGAAGTCCCCTCCGACGTTCATAAACAAAGAATGACGTCATCCACGATCAGAGCTTTGCCTGAACAGAGCAGAGAATGTCTGAACAAAGGGGTATAAGGACTGCTATAGCTGACAAATTTTGTGTCCGGTTTTCGCCGGATTCCGGGTGAACTACTTGTCCGGCGAGAAAATAACTTTCGGATTCAGCATGTCTCCTTATCCCTAAATCAACTATCTCAGTAGCTTTTTAAAATATTTTGTTTTACCCCTTAATTTGAAACCCCTCCCCCACCCCTAAATGTAGGGCTACAGAGCCCGTCTACGAACTCGACCTTTCCCTTGACCCAAAGGATCCTCCCACCAAGTTTCATCAAAATATCTCATTCCCTTCGAGAGTTATCGTGCTCACAGACAGACGAACAGACGGACAACTTTTGCGATGTCATAGGTATCGCTCAAATGTCAGCTGACTTACCTGTTTATGGAGGTCGAATACGCCAAGTACTGTACTACGTCTTTTTGGGATCCCAAAACGTAAGTGGCGGGAATGCGGGATACCTATGACATCGCAAAAGTTGTCCGTCTGTCCGTCTGTCTGTAAGCACGATAACTCTCGAAGGGATTGAGATATTTTGATGAAACTTGGCGGGAGGATTGGTTGGGTCAAAGTTCAGGTCCAGTTCGAATGTGGGCTCTGTAGCCCTATATTTGAGGGTGGGGGAGGGGTTTCAAATTAAGGGACAAAAAAAATATTTTTTGAAAGCTATTTAGATAGTTGATTTAGGGGTAAGGGGACACGCTGAATCCGAATATGCAAGTTATTTTCTCGCCGGACAAGTAGTTCGCCCGGAATCCAGCGAAAACCGGAAAATGTGTTAAAAGCAAAATTTGTATTTGAAGTTGATTAGATGTTCGATTTAGGGGTAAGAAGACATGCTGAACACGATGGTGAAAACCATTTTCTCGCCGGACAAGTATTTAGCCCGGAATCCGGCCGAAACCGAAAAATTTGTTAAAAGCAAAAGTTTTACTTGAAGTTGATTAGATGTTCGATTTAGGGGTAAGAAGACATGCTGAACACGATGGTGATCAATGCCTTCCTACCCTATCGGCTCGCAGGGAACACCTTTGTACAAATTTTGGACTGAAACTCCTTGGTAATCCCACTTATCGCCATTTCCTGCCTCCTCCTCATGTTCCCGAAAGAAGCCGACCCGAACGAGATGTGGCTACGAAAGTTCCAAAACTCGCGCCTATCTCTTGTAGAACCGAGCGATACCGCAATAGTTTCGTACCTCGATTTTTGGAAAAGTACAATCAGCTGATGTAATACGTTATCGGTTGTTTACAAGTTTATGTATTGGTTGTCCTTGTTTTGTATGTACAGTGACAAAGATCTACTAAATTGCTCGCGCATGAAATGTTGTATTCGCTTATTTATCCTTAAAAAAAAAAAAAAAAAAAAAAAAAAAGGTTATTCCGAACAAGCATTGCCAGGAAGAGCCGAAAAACCACCTAAAAAGCATCTGCTGACTTTTTGTTTGTCGTCATGATATCGCAAAAGTCGGAAATAACATTTAATGCATAACGTTTTCAAAATCACAACAGATTACATCCCAAGTGTTGGTGCCAAACGGAAAAGTCATCTGAGATGTATTTCTAATGGTATTTCGGCCCTGCTTGGGCAAGGGTCCTTGTCAGTCTGTGCCTGAAATTGCAGGTTTATTTCTTTCTGACCCTTGATAGGTGCAGCATGTCCCTTATTCGGTCAGCCCTTTCCTTATTATATTATTCTTTTAGGGGAGATGCTAAGTCCTTCAAGTTTTTCTTGTCAGTTCCAGAGTTTTCTGACCAGACGGGAAGAAAACCTTATGAGAGAAGGTAGGTCTCAGTTCATTTTTCGATTTGAGTTATGGCATCGCCAGGTTGAGGTTCATTCATTGTCATCGCAAAATAACTATCTACATCAGTCCGGCACAAATCCGGCCAATGAGGCGAATGTGGGATAGTAATGATGATGGTTTTATTTATAATTCGTCGAAATAAGCACGAAGACTGAGTAAATAACAGAACAGGGGCCCTGTCGTTCCCATTTTTAGCACTTTTTCCTTCTCCAACATGACGAGTATGCACCTTGCCGTGCGGGGGCTAACTCGACTGAAAGAAGGAACAGTGGAACACGACTACTATAGAACAGGGATCGTGCACGGGAATGATCTGGAACTCGTGCCCGAACAAGCTACTAAAAGTAGGAAGGACGGTGCAGCGTTCCCCCTTTTAGTAGTAGAGAGTTTTCGGAAATAGGCTTGTTGCTCACGTTAGCACCTCAGCTGACATCTGGTGGTACGTATCGGAAACTTCAGTTTTCGGAACGCTAAATCTGTAACCAATTACAGCAGCCAATTACATGGAAAAGAAACACCTCTTGTACAGTGTGTACACTTTACTTACTTTATTCTATCCAGTCCAATCCAAAAAAAACTCTACAGTGTGGCTCTTTTTCAAATTTCAAGCCTAACAGTATGTGACGCTAAAGATAGTGTTTTTCGCTCAGAGTCCACTTTCTCGAACGCTAAATTTTCACCTTATTTGTCATCAGCATCATCACTTTAGCGTGAGCTACAACTTTAGCGTACGGTATTTAGGTCTCGCGCAAGTTTCCGAAAACTCTCTAGTGTTCCACCTGGTACAGCGTTCCCGATTTTAGTACGCTGTTCCCATTTTTAATCAATCCGTTCCATTCCCGTTCTTAGTCAGTCCCTGAAAGCTTGTCCCATTTTGATGGTGACACACAACAGATGGTGGGTTTGAACGAAACAAAGTTAAGGAATGGATCAGGATTATAACAAACTGCCTACAACTGCCGCACTTTAACCTGTGAAATCGAGAGAAAAGGTACTATGTAAGAGGTATAGGTATTTGTATTAAGGAGACCAGAGCTTATTTTCATTCCCACTAACTTTTCCCTTTTTGTCATAGTTTCGGCTGGTACAGAAAATGGCGAGTCAGAAGGGCCGAATGGAATGGTGGTCGAAGCAGTAGAAGAGAATGAAGACTTGGTTCACTGCACCTGCGGATATAACGAAGAAGATGGTCTCATGATACAGGTGATACTACATTACAACCACAACTAGAATTTGTAATCACTAAACTAGGCAGAAATATTAAGGTTCTTCATGAGCGGTTACAGTTGATTTTCGTTTTCTCCATGGATTAGTAGTTTAAATTTGGAAGCTTAAAAATGAATTTTTGGCTCATCCATCTGAAGTAGTATGAGTAATTTTGTCATTGCTTTCATGAATTCCTTGAGCAAAATTTGCTCCGAAAACATCTGCGACGAACAATTCAATTCAATTCAATTCAATTATTTTATTTCCGCCATAACTGACGAGTAAAATAAATACATAAATAATCCAAATCGAACAAACAACTTTGTGACATACCACTAGACAAATAACTAACAAAATAATGACCACACTATAGCCTATACAATAAATTGAACGTGACCTATATAATTTTTAAAATCGTGCAAAATAAACATGCTGAAAAATGAAAAAAGTTAAAACGCGTCTGATAAATTATGATTAGCATGCTTAATTTTGGAAGTAAAATGACTATACTTTTTATTTAAAATTAATATCGGGTTTTTTAGATTATATTCATGCATCATGAAACTATTAGATTGAAATCTTGAAAACCGGCATAAAAATTTTCCGAATTTAAAAAAAGTAGATTTAATAGATGCAATATTACCCGCAGTTAGTAGAGGGAGAAAAGGGGAAAGAAGAAGAACTTGCGGAAGCGCAACAGTATTAAAAACACGAGCTAAAGACTTCCGGGTCATAAAATCCCTTGATGAAATTACTACACCAAATTTAGACGCAATCCTTTTCTCGACCTCTCTAACCATTAAAATTCTTGTTAACGAAATAACCATATGGGAGACCTAAGTATCTCAATGAGCTAACTGGTTTTAGAATAAAATCATAAATTTTTATAAAAACAGGATTACTGAAAGATAAAAATTTTGGACCAAAAACAGTAAATTGGCATTTTTCTGGGCGTAAAAGCAAACCATGCTGTTTAAAAATTTCAACAATAAAATCAACGTTTTTCTGAAGAGAAGAAAGTGAACGGCTGATTAAAAGAATGTCATCAGCATATGCTATCCATGACAGCAAAATACCTTTTCCAAAAACAAATGATGAACTAATTTGATCAAGACAAGCAGCAAGTGTGACATTAAAAATTACAGGGGATAGTACACTACCTTGTCTCAGACCTCGCTGCAGAGTTACATTATAACTAGTAAGCGAATTTTTCCAAGATATCCTTATTTTAGAAACCGCATACCAATTCCTTAAAACTAAGACAAGTTGCAAAGGCACTCCATTACGTAATAAAGATGTCCACGCCCATGAATGGATAACACTATCGTATGCCGATGCTATATCTAATGCAAGAATAAAAACTTGCATTAGATCTGCATTAATCTTTTACAGCAACTTAAGACAAGCATTGTATTATATCTCTGTTCATGTTAATGGCTGGTTGCCGTCTTTGTCAACGCAGTTATATAGGTAGGTAGGTAGGTAGGTAGGTAGGTAGTTTATTTATAACAAATTTAACCAACTTCTAACAAACAACGCAAATGCCTCACGACATACTTAAGCGCGTAAATTAACTCCAATAAAAGAAAAATAACCGTCTTAACCTAGCCTAAACAAAATAAATAATAGAAATCCTTCGAAACACCACAACTAAAGATACGTACATACACTTTATTGCTTGCAAGAATCAATAATATGCCTTCTAAGCAGTTTTTTAAATTTTGATGGGTCAAGACACTGCTTCAAATCAGCTGGAATGGAGTTCCAGATTTTCGGGCCAGCATGGCGAAGACCAAAACTAGATCGTGAAGTAGGTCTAATTTCAACTGAAAAATCCGATCTACGGGAAGTGGGATAATTGTGGAACTAGTCTACTGACCAAAATAGTAAAGCTAGCTAGCAAAGATAAGTCAACCTAACACATTTACCAAAATATAGAATGTGGCTAATGAAAAATATGGTACAGTAAAGGTATGTTTATGTGAACAGTTACTTTAATGTGAACAGCAGTTTCGGGCTAAATGGTTGAATGAATCTAAAACACCTATTCAGGTTTTTTCAGATGTCCTTGATTACCTACTTTGGCTAACTGGTAGTTAGCTTTAGACACAGCAATTGCATGAAATGGCAAATTCCACTGTCAACAAACGTTCATATAAGCATACCTCTCTCTACTGTAGTGGAGCCGGGACGAAAGGATCCTCGGTTGCACGATTATGTTGAATTCCATAACTTTTTGTGGAAGGCAGGTTGTTTAAAAAAATCACGAAGCTATCCAGTTTTCACCTTTTCCTGGTCGCCAAAATACAACATATAATTATCGAATAAGAGCTAATACTTGCAACTTTAACAAACATTCATTATATATTATCGCCCTTGCTGAGGGTGATAGCGGAAAAATTTGGCCCGCGGGTGGCATGATAGGCTGATATCGCCCGAGCGCAGCGAGGGTGATATCTGCCTATCATGCTGCCCAATTATATATTATCGCCCTTGCTGAGGGTGATAGCGGAAAATTTTTCCGCTGTCGCCCGAAGAAAAGCAAGGGTGATAATGATTATAACACTAGTACACTGTGCAGACCCGTTTCAGTGCAGTTTTATTTCAGTATTTTTTTAAAAGTTAATGCTAACATTGCTAGTAGCTACTAGCTAGTAACGCAAAATAGTAAGGGATAGTAGGATGTTGTTTCAGGAAATATATATCCGTTGTTATTATCAACTATCTTTTACCCTTCGCAAGGTTGTCGCTGAAGGGTTGGCTCAGCAGCGTCCTTTTCTGTATTTGTGATTAGTGAAATGGCAACCCGAGCTCACTGTTGAAATGTGAAAACGACTACTGTTGTAACCCAGGCATATAAAAGTCCTTATTTAACGACATCTTTTTCTGGCGAAGTAGATGCCATCTATAGCGGCGGAATTTCTTAGGGTAGATAGTATTGATAAAGCTCAAACTGGTGTTGCCGCTGGTTGCAGAATTCTGCAATGTGTCATACATTTTCGTTTCTTCGACAGAGTGAACAAGATCTATGCGACTGGTTCCTTAGCAGTAAATGCAAAAATTAAGTATACAAGTTGAGGCGTAATTGTGAAGATGATATAGCGTTAATAATTCGTGAAAAAGACGTACTTTCGTAGGTGCCAAAATATCATTGTTTTTTCTGGCCAAAAGTCACAGGTTATATCAGAAAAAGTGGCAACACTGGAGTTTTGGATTGTTTATCAGAAAAAAATTAAGGAATAATACTCTTGGAATTGCTCAATAGCTGCCTTCTGGAGACTAGAGGAAAACAAGTTAGAGTAAGTTGGAAGTAATGTTGTTTCAGTTGACAAGTTCCATTTTCATTGGGAATGTTACTGTAACAAGGTATAACCCAGGTTGGCTGGCTAGGAAAGCAACATTTTTTTTCAGTTTTTAAAGATTTTTCTACAACGTGTTCCAACATTTTTGTTTACTGTATTATTTATTAGTATTTTTTTTGTTTTTCCTCCCGAAAGTGATGTCTTTTATTCATTTTGTGGAGATCAAGCTCTATTTTTCAGTACTTGAGGGAAAATGCTCGATGAACTTGATGAACGGACCAACCGTGCGATATCACTTCAATCACTCAATCCCGGTTCCAAAAAAATACCAGTTTTCATACCGCCCATTATCAGAGAATTCAGTGAATAATTTCCTGTCATGTCTGAGAAATAGATCTTGGAAAACATTGTATGACATGTCAGACGGAAATGAAATGGCGGAATATTTGACGAATGAGTTGTTTAGTATTTACTTAGTTAGTTTTCCTCTTAAAAAAGTTAAAAAGCGTGATGATGATAAACCGTGGATTGATCAGTCAGTTAAAAATTTGATTAAGTTGAAATGCCAGTTGTTTCGAGATGGTTTCACTGATCAGGCAAAACAACTCCGTAACAAAATTGTTACCACATTGAGACGGAGACGCAAAGAATACGGGAAATCTGTAAATTCTCTTTTTGGATCTGTTCTTACTTCGAAGAAATTTCATGAGAAGCTGCAAAGTCTTAGCGGAAAGTGGAGGCCCTCTGTGAACCTTTGCAATGATCTGGGTGAACCTGTTTCAGTTGATCAAATGAACATTTTTTTTGCCGGTATTTGTAATTCGTTACCTCCCTTGAGTGATAAGCCTCTTGAACCTAGTATTTCTGATATACCGATAATTACTCCTGCCATGGTTGAGGAAAAATTTTTACGACTAAACCCGAATTGTTCTCACGTTAACAATGAGATGCCAATTCGTTTACTGATAAGATGCGCATCTCTAATTTCTAAACCCATCGCTGCAGTATTTAATCAGTGTCTTCTTCAATGTACATTTCCTAAGTGTTTCAAAATTGCTGAGGTAACTCCAATACCAAAAAAACCTAACCCCTCTAGCCTTGATGACATGCGACCTATATCGAAGACTTCGGCGTTGGCCAAGTTACTAGAAAGTTTTATGTATGATCGGCTTCTTTCTGAAGTATGTGATAATTTTGACCCTAATCAGTTTGGTTTTAGGCAAGGTATTAGCACCTCACATTACTTGGTTAGCCTGGTTCATGACATACCAACTGCTCTTGAAGAAGATGATTCATTTATTGACCTGATCCTCGCTGACCAAAAAAAAGCTTTCGATCTCCTGGATCATGAGGTTGCTTTGGATGCAATTTCTGAAATGGGTGCAAGTCAATTTTCTCAGTGTATGATTGCCAGTTTTCTCTCAGACCGGAGCCAGGTTGTTAAACTTGATGGTTCCGTTTCCGCGGTCGAAACAATAACTTGTGGTACCCCCAAAGGAACTAAGTTGGGTCCTCTCATTTTTCTTTGTTCAGTTAATAATGTTGCTAAAGATTTCCTTCATAGACACAAATTTGCAGATGATCTTTCCCTTCTCGTTATTTCTAAGCTTTCTTTCGCACTTCCGAACAGTTCAAATCCGGTACAAGACTCTATCAATTCCCTTAAAACTCAACTGTCAAGTAAGAAAATGCAAATTAATGATAATAAATCTTCGGTTATGCGGTTTAGCAGACTGAGGAGAGAAACTGTTGAATATCCATCATCATTCAAGCAGTGTAAATCCGTTAAATTGCTTGGGGTAATAATCGATGACGATCTGAAATGGAATTCTCATGTTGATAATATAATCCGTAAAACTAACTTTTTGATTAAATCCCTTTCTACCCTTAAATCTTTCGGTTTGGACACTAAATGCCTCCTCTGTTATTTTAAAACTTATATCCGTCCTCATTTAGAATACGCTTCACCGGTTTGGCATTCTTCTCTTTCTGAAGAGCTCTCGGATCGCTTTGAAAATGTCCAAAAGAGAGCATTGAGAACCATTCTGGGTGATTATAGTATTTCGTACGAAGAGGCATTGACTAAACTTGATATTCCTAAATTAAGTGACCGGAGAAATAATCTATCAACAAATTTTGGAGCAAAATTAATGTGTTGTCCTCAGACCGTCCGTCTATTCCCCCCTCCCCTCCCTTTGTCTGTGCGTCGGTCTGAGAGGAACACTGGCAATCAATTTTCTCCATATCCGACTGATTCCTCTTCACAATTTTTACATAGTTTCGTTCCGTCATTTATTTCTGGTAAAATTTTGTAAATGTATTAGTAAATTGTTCCGCTTTTGTGTTTTGTAAATATTGTTGTTGTTTTTTCCTACTCTAGCTTTATTTTTGAGCTATTTGGAAATATATGTGATTGATTGATTGATTGATTGATATCACTTGATATCGCACGGCTGGCTGTGCGATATGTGCGATATCAAATGATATCGCACGGTTGGAACTTTTTTCTTTCAACATCAGGGTAATACCAGAAAATTTTGGCACTGGGTAGGATAGGACTGTTATCATGGGACCGCACAGTGTACTGGTGTTATATACATATTAAGTATGTAATAAGGACCAACAATTTGCTGCATCCCCACTGTGTCGTTTTTGTCAACGAGATGAGGAAACCTTGGACCATATCCTTTTCTCGTGCCATAATCTGGACCAATCCAACAAAACGTTCAAGATGCATTTTCCCAGTTGCGAATTAACCCAACAGTCAATTCGCTTAGTGGTGATCTAAATATTCAGACTAGTGGTGCTAAAGCTATATTTAATAGCATTTTCCGTCTTATTTACGATCTGAAACTAGAAGATTCATTGTAACTTATTTTTGACCCCAAAAAAAGATAAGGCTCAAGTGGAACTCCCAGTCGTCCAACCAGCAATACTTAAAGAAGAAGAAGGCAGTATGTCGAATGCAACTAACTATACTGAATCTAGCATAGCTCTATAGTTAAGATTGGTACATAAAATAAGGGTTCTAGGCCCCCTGGCGAAAAAAAAACAATAACCTATCCCCTCCGTCAACCCCCCTCTGCGAATATACCCATCAGCCACACCCGCCATGTCAATTATATAAGAAGTTAGAAATATTGTTAAAAACTTAAGTTCGGACCACGAGCACTTACGGATTTTCCCTAGACACGTGAGTTAAATGTAACTGGGGGTTATGCGAAGGGGGCTAGCCGGAAGACGTGGGGGCTAGACGTGTTTTGATCTGCACTAGATAATAGCCGCGAAGGAAATCTAATGGCAATATCACTCATTGCAAGTCCGGCGCACCCTAAAATCTCCGTGCGCCGGAAGCAAGAACTTTCAGTTGTCCAGCGGTCCCCAAATACCTATTCCACCCGTGTTTGAAAACAGGTCCTTCGGAGAAACACCAGGCCACCTGCGTATCGACGTGACATCTAGGACAACCCAAGAGTGTTAAGGTGTTACTATTGTTATTGTTTTCAGCTGTAATTGTTATCTTTTTAGTGCGACATCTGCATGTGCTGGCAGCACGGCGTCTGCTTTGGAATCCTAACGGAAGATGAAGTGTCGGATCGTTTTACCTGTAGTTTCTGCATCACACCAAAGAAGGTTCGAGCCTCCATGCGCGTGGCCTATGATGAAAATTGGCTAAAAGATGGAAAGATGGCAAGGTACGTTTTGGCTCATTCCGTTGGTTGACGGCGTAGACACTAGAAAGAGTGTCAGCGGATAGATGCCGCCTTTGTTAAAAGTAAAACAAGCTATTATATCCGTTTCTTAAAGTTTAACCGAAAAGGGCTAGGATAGGACAGTCTAGTTACCCATCACTTATTCACTTAAATTGGCTTGAAGACCCGCTGAAAATGAGTTACTTCGTTGTTCCGCTATTCACGAATAATCGATTTTCAAATAGTGGAATTTCCGTGTGATTTGTGGTGCCTTTATGCGCTTGTATTTTTGCTGTATGCCTTACGAGAAATATCTATCAGTTTTTTTTTTGTTCAGGCACTAAGCAACCTTCACCAATCTCACCACTGCCCACTGAAAAGCCGCATTTGTTTTGAGATTAAAATTTCCCGCGTCATAGTAGAATTTAAGCTGTGGGAACGGCCGGAGATATTCTAAGCCTCATAACTAGAGCAGATAGTGGAATTCAGAAATTCGGGAAATTCAGTGTATCCAATTAAATGACACATAAATGAGTTGGCTTTTCAGTTAAACTTTAAAAAAGGACCTGTCTTACCGATAATACAGTAGAGGTGTGCTTATGTGAACGTCGCCTAACAGTGGACGGTCGCTGAAGGAAAAAGGAAAACCAGGCATTTTACACTGTAAAATATTTGCCAAAAAAGTGTTTTCAATTCATGTTTTCATCTTGCTTCTGCATCTTTTGAATGTTTTGCTGTTAGTAACTCAGCTGCCATCTGGTTTTTTCTTCACAGTTTTAATACTTTGCCGATGAGAACGCACATTCAGCCAAGAAGATGGCGGTTCGAAGACACCTCAAATAGAAAAAGCACATTTGTAAATTAAAAATAAAATAAAATTGAATTGAGTTTCTGTGCCAAGTTTATGCCAGGATAACCCTGAAATGTGTTGAAACAATGTATAAAACGGATTGGCTACGCCAGCTAACGATGCTTTGGCAGCGATGTTTCGGTCCTTCTTGGCAAGGGTCCTCGCCAGGATGTCGAAGTCACTACTTTCAAATGGAGCTCAACCGAGCTAGACGCGGACCACTATGCTACGCGGAGTCTACGTAGTCAAAAATGCGGATTTTTATTTTCTCGGATTTATCCTCGTTATCCTGTTTTGGTTTTCTCGTTCCATTTGAGTACATATGCAACCTGTCGATGTTCCAGAATTGAAGGCAAAAATGCTCTTCGAAACTTTGTATGTATTCGTTGAAGTAAAGACCAACTAGGGCCACCAAACAAAAACATAAAAAACATAAAAAAAACAGCACATATAAGTGACAAAACAAAAGGAGAAACACACAAACAATAAAAACGATGCCTGAGCATCAAGTGCAGTCAGGCTTGATTCTGTTGCATTATTCACACGGTAAAGACGCGGTTTATCTGTCTGTCTAAGTCCACTAAAGATTTTATTTAGCAGGAAATTCTGCAATTGATTTTGTCTTATGATTGTTTTTTCCAGGTTCTCATTCGTTGATAAGAAGAACGAACACGCGAACCCGAAACGCGTATCGACGTTGCGGCGCGCCCACGCCGCTACTGCAGAAGCTCTTGAAATCGGGAATTTTCTGCACAAGCTCACAAAGAAGATTGAAATTGCCAAGTAAGTCCTTCGTCTGGACCAGAGCAAAATAACACTAAGGAGTAGTGCCAAGACTTGAAAAAGTAACCCACTTGATTAGCAACGACGCTAGCACCACCAGCGATGGGAAACCTCCCAACTAAAATTCAGCCAGTCGTGCACCAGCGCTGGCTCCAATAATTCCATCCTCTGAACACAGCAAAAAAAAGATACAATCTCCCCTGTTTCCTCGATGTGTGCAGACCGCATCCTAGCTTTACTAGAAATTTCTAAACCCTCAAGTTTGTCTCGCTTTGAATGCCGAAAGCGCAGTGCGCGGCGCAAGGATCTCCCGTTTGCGAAGCATTGAAAGCATAGCTCTTGACGCTATTTCCTAGTGCTATTTTGCTCTGGTCTGGAAGTCTGTGACATCATTGGAGCCAAGTTAGAACCCAATGAACCGTAAATATTCATTTATACCAATAAGTTCGTTCGAGAGTTTCGGAAATCAAGTCGGTGCTAGGATCCATTGAATCGTTAAGATTTATTCTGTTTGTCAGTTTTTGGTTTACAGATGTGTGGAATGCCTCAAGAATCCGGTCTAAGGTTTGGACAACTAATGCTAAACTGAATAGCTTCGTAGCCCCAATTCGGTCCTCTGGGACCATAGTCAGACACCAAGTCCCAGAACCACGTATGTTTCTCTCTCGCACCGGCACCAATGCATATTTCGTTCACAGTGAAAGTGCACTGTCACCCATGATATGATGTTATGTTTCTTCGTATTGAAAGCCCAGGGGCAATAGCGAATAAAATAAATAAATACAAACACAAAAATACACTAGAATATTACATCGGACTAGACACTACTCAAACGCCTTTCCCTGTGTAGACTAGCCACTCTGAGGAATCTAGCCACGTCTCTCATAAAAAATAGATTTGCTCCGCATAATTTACACTACACAGTTCCCCCCCCCCCGGAACTCCTCCCTTCAGAATTTTCTCCCGTTATGTCAAACAGCGTTGAGACCATCCAGTGATGAATAATAGCGTCTGTTAGATGTACGAGGGAGAGTTACCCTGGACCCCCAAGAGCGTTTGAACCAGTTTTTTTAGTCCAAAAATAACTCCAAGTGTAGAGTAACGCGTTGCCAAAGGCTTTCCTTTGAATCAAGTTGCGCAGTTCTATAGTCTCGATGATCATCACCATCATCAATTTTTATCACAAACTGCTAAGGTAATGGGCGCGTTTGTCGCACTCCTAAACTGTCAGAAGTTTCATAACGGATTTGGCACCTGTTGTAGTTTTGAATACGTTATGCACTAAACGTTGTGGTATGCATAACAAGCATTGCCAGAGCCAAAACAACGTCGAACAACCATCTACAAACTTTCCGATTGTGACGACAAAAAAAATTAGATGATGCTTTTTCGGCTCTTCCTGGCAATGCTTATTGTGCATAAGATTTGGTGCATAACGTTTTCAGAATAACAACAAATAATATCCCAAAGTGTTGTCTGTTGAAACTGCACATCCTTGTAGTATCTGTAAAAAAGCTTCTAGTTTGTACTTGCTGCTGGCTGGCAGTTCCTCTGTAAGGAGTTTTTGGGATGCCAAAACGTAAGTGGAGGGATACCTATGACATCGCAAAAGTTGTCCGTCCGTCCGTCTGTCTGTGAGCACGATAACTCTCGAAGGGAATGAGATATTTTGATGAAACTTGGTGTGAGCATTCTTTGGGTCAAGAGTAAGGTCGAGTTCGTAGATGGGCCCTGTAGCCCTACATTTATTGGTGGGGGAGGGGGTTCAAATTAAGGGACAAGCAAAATATTTTTAAACAGCTAATGTGATAGTCGATTATGGGGTAAGAAGACATGCTGAACACGAATATGAAACCATTTTCGCTCCGGACAAGTAGTTCGCCCGGAATCCGGCCAAAACCGGAAAGTTTGTTAAAAGTAAAAGTTTTATTTGAAGCTGATTAGATGTTTGATTTTGGGGTAAGAAGCCATGCTCAACACGAATATGAAAACCATTTTCTCGCCGGACAAGTAGTTCGCCCGGAATCCGTCCAAAACCGGAAAATTTGTTAAAAGTAAAAGTTTTATTTGAAGTTGATTAGATGATAGATTTAGGGGTAAGAAGAGATGCAGAATCCGTATATGACAATCACTCTTTAGCTGGACATATAGTTCGTCCGGAATCCGGCTGAAACCGGAAAATTTGTTAGAAGATAAATTTTTATTTGAAGTTGATTAGATGTTGGATGTAGGGGTAAGGAGATACGCTGAATCCGTCTTTGAGCTTTAGTTTTTCGCCGGGCAAGTAGTTCTTGAATTTCGCCAAAACCGCAAAATTCACAGAAGTAAGCTAGGATTGTTTCGATCGGCTTATAGAGGTAAACGCACATGCTGAGCTAGGATTTCTTAATGATTAGCTGTTTGGCCTGGCGAAGACAAAACCTAATTGTCTGGATCAAATATTGAATTTTTGGGATCCCATCGGAACCTTTGGTCTTGTCTGGTCTCGCTATCTCCGAGCGGCCTCTGACTAGCATATGCCTCCCGACGTGGTTTTGTTAAGTCATACTGGAGAGGAAGAACAAGAAGATAGCGAGTCTGATTACGGGTTATTACACTAGGAGCAATTACTGTGAATCCAGAAATGGGTCTAGTTCTTTGATCAGGAAAACAGTTAAACACGGGTTATAACAGGTTTGGTTTTCTACCTTGGGTCCGAGACGATCGTTACCAAGAAGGGCCGAAATATCGCTAAAATGGATCTCCGCCCTATTTACGTTTAGCTCAGCTAAAAACGGTGCAGGCCCTCCGAACGACAAATTTTTGCACCTCCCGTCAGTTCTAGTATCCTACAGATCAATTCCACTATCCCTGTGGCTGAATGCTAACGGGAGAGGCAAACCAGGATTTATACTCTATATGACTAAGTATGAAACACGCCAGTGAAACTCGGGAAGAGCAAGACACGTCACCCAAACGAACCCTCAAAATTGACTCAGATCCTGTGTAAGTGACTTTCTGTCTCTTCACCGGGCACGCGGCGATTCTGCATCGGCACGAAGAGTTCAAAGTTGCGATGCGTTGCGTATGCGTTTATCTTGAGTTGCGACTTGCGTACAGCTTGCGTAGCGTATCTTTCACACCTGCGCGAGAGGCTTTCAGGCTGGATGCATTTTAACGTTTTCCTTTTTTTCTGTTTCTTCTGCTGATTTTTCATTTCTTTCATCATTAGTAAGCCATCTTCATCATAAGAGAATTTTTCTCCAGTTTTTCTTGAAAAACTTCAATTTTTCACTGAAAAATCTACTGCGTACGCGTCGACGCAACGCAAGAATAGAACTTGGTTGTATTCTTGGTTCTGTTTTTGCGTTGTGTTTTAATTGTCTGCGTAAGCTCTGCGTTGCGTCGTCGCAAACGCGACGCAGAGGTTGCGTAGCTCAGTGTGAAAGGCTCGACGCGTCAGTGTGAAAGCGGCTTTAGTCGCCAGCAGCATTCCCTTGGATCGCTGAGTGTAGCCAACATGCGGTTCATTTTCACCGTTCACCCAAATGATCGGCAGCGTTTTTACGTTGTTTCTTTTCTTATATCTTCTCCGTCTCTTGTCTGACCATCAACTTACGGTGGTGAGAGCCAGGGCGTCGCGTATGGGGGGGAGGGAATCCCCCCCCCATAAATGTTGTCGGACAGTCGGTAAAAAAAATAATAGTCAGCGCGAATCGTCGTGGTTTTTCGTAAAACAATTTATTTTTAAAGAAAACAGTCATCTGTCAGTCGATTTTCGTCAAAACTGTGTTTTTTCTGCAGAAACGGTCGTTTTTTTCTGCTGAAACAGTCGGCAAAACTGACCAGCCAGTCGGTAAATACCTTGCCCCCCACCAAACATTTTGGCTAATAATGTCTCTGGTAAAAGCTGATGATGAGGCGATGGAGGGCACATAATCCGTTTAGAGAGTGGAACTGGTATAAGACCAACTGGTGAAAGTCACGAGGCGTTTTTCCGCGACGTGAATTTTGGGCCACACACCTTGAGTGTTTTTCGCGGAAACACGATTGTGTGCCAAACAGTCGCCTCACCGAGTTTAAACTCGCGGAAACGCTGTTTGTCTATTTTGGGGAGGTAATTTCAAATGTTCGAATATTTAAATAGAAATCATGCAAAAATCTCAGTAAATAGAACTTCAGGCTTTCGTCTTCACCATTTCGTGCAAAAAGGATCTTCAATTTTATTTCTGCATACTTGAAAAAGTTTTTAATTTTTTTGTTTTGACGTTATTTTGCTGCTAAATTTGAATTTCCCGCCAAAATCGAGCCACAAAATCGACAATCACCTCGGCAGTTGTTTGTCGTTTGTCGAAACATCTGTGGGCCGCACAAAAGGCCGCGGAAACGCTCTTTTCGAGCCACAATCGATCCACAACCTGTTTGTGGGAGCACGGAAAAACGCCTATTGTAATATGTATCCTTTTTTCTAGGAACAAAGACCATCCGAAGCTCTATCTCTGGGCCCGATCCGAAGAGCAGGCAATTCATCATGACGGAAAGAAAAGCGACAGTCCGGAAGGCCCCTTGGTCAGTGAGGAAATACCAGTGATGGCATCACAGGTAAGTACTACACTGCTTTTTGGGATCCCAAAACGTTAGGGACGGATACCTATGACATCGCAAAAGTTGTCTGTCTGTCTGTCCGTCCGTCTGTAAGCACGATAACTCTCGAAGGGAATGAGATATTTTGATGAAACTTGGTGTGAGGATTCTTTGGGTCAAGAGTAAGGTCGAGTTCGTAGATGGGCTCTGTAGCCCTACATTTAGGGGTGGGGGAGGGGGTTTAGAAAGGGGCAAACAAAATGTTTTTAAACAGCTAATGAGATAGCCGATATGGGGGTAAAAAGGCATGCTGAACACGAATATGAAAACCGTTTTGTCGCCGGACAAGTAGTTCGCCCGGAATCGGGCAAAAACCGGAAAGTTTGTTAGAAAAAAGTTTTATTTGAATTTGATTAGATGTTCGATTTAGGGGTAAGAAGGCATGCCGAAAACTTATGTGACAATCATTTTCTACCCAGACAAGTACTTCGCCCGGAATCCGGCACAAACCGGAAAATTTGTTAAAAGCAAAAGTTGTATTTGTAGTTGATTAGATGTCCGATTTAGGGGTAAGAAGAGATGGTGATCCGTGTATGACAATCATTTTTGGGATCCCAAAACGTAAGTGGAGGGATACCTATGACATCGCTAAAGTTGTCCGTCTGTAAGCACGATAACTCTCGAAGGGAATGAGATATTTTGATGAAACTTGGTGGGAGGATCCTTTGGGTCAAGGGAAAGATCGAGTTCGTAGTTGGGCTCTGTAGCCCTACATTTAAGGGTGGGGGAGAGGTCCATATTAAGGGACAAACAAAATGTTTTTAAACAGCTAATGAGATAATCGATTATGGAGTAAGAAGGCATGTTGAACACGGATATGAAAACCACTTTCTCGCCGGACAAGTAATTCGCCCGGAATCCGGCAAAAACCGGAAAGTTTGTTAGAAAAAAGTTTTATTTGAAGTTGATTAGATGTTCGATTTAGGGGTAAGAAGGCATGCTGAAAACTTATGTGACAATCATTTTCTACCCGGACAAGTACTTCGCCCGGAATCCGGCACAAACCGGAAATTTTTTTAAAAGCAAAAGTCATAATGTAGTCGATTAGATGTCCGATTTAGGGGTAAGAAGAGATGGTGATCCGTGTATGACAATCATTTTTTAGCCGGACATATAAGGCGTTTTTCCGTGACACATTGTGGGCCATATACTTCTGAGTGTTTATCGCGGAAACATGATTGTATGCCACACAGTCGAGCCACAAGTAGAAACTCGCGGAAACGCCGTATTGTCTATTGTTTCGGCGGTAAATTTAAATGTCGGAATATATAAAATCAAAAACCCTGCAAAATTTCAATAAATAGAACTCCAGGCTTTCGTCCTTACCATTCCGCGTAAAAAGGATCTTCTGTTTTACGTCCTCATACTTGAGAAAGTTTTTAATTTTATTGTTTTGACGTTGTTTTGCTGCTAAATTTAGATTTCCCGCCAAAATCGAGCCACAAAATTGACAATCACCTCGGTAGTTGTTTGTCGAATTTGAGCCACAAAGCGAGCCACGAAAATCATGTTGGTCGCGGAAACACACTTGTGAGCTGCTTGTGGGCCGCACAAAAGGCCGCGGAAACACTCTTTTCGAGCCATAATCGACCCACAAACTGTTTGTGGGAGCACGGAAAAACGCCTATAGTTCGTCCGGAATCCGGCTGAAACCGGAAAATGTGTTATACGTTAAATTTTTATTTAAAGTTGATTATATGTTGGGTATAGGGGTAAGTAGATACGCTGAATTCGTTTTTGAGCTTCATTTTTTCGCCGGACAAGTAGTTCCGGAATTTCGCCGAAACCGGAAAATTCGCAGAAGTAAGGCAAGATCGTTTCGATTGGCTTATAGGGGTAGATACACATGCTGAATCCATATCTGAGCTTGGTTTTCTTAGATGATTAGCGATTCGGCCTTAATCCGTTTCTAAATTTTAAGAGTAAAAATGTTCAAGGAGTCTTGCGAAGACTGGATCTGGCGAAGACAAAACCTATTTGTCTGGATCAAATATTGAAATTTTGGGATCCCATCGGGACCTTTGGTCTTGTTGATGTCAAGCGTTGATGATGCGTAGTTATATGCACAATTTACCATTGATATGTCAGGATATTCATCCTGCTTGATTAAACGGATCCAAGTCAATATTAGTGGCGTTTTTTATTGCCGATCAAATTTGACCGGTAGACGAAGCGAGTTTGCCGATTCGTGCTTGATACTGTTTTCGATAGCCGTTCGCCGTTGTTTCTGGGTGCGCAAAAACGTGTTTTTATTTGAAAATACCGCCAAATCCTGAAACGAAACCCGACGTCAACGGCAAACGGCGAGTCCTAGGCCGATCGGCGATGAACAAGAATTTAGGCGATAAACGTTAGCCGATCAGAACGATAACAGAAACTAAGACAAACAGTTACGGCAATCGGCTTCCGGCGAACGTCGAAAACACCAACAAATCAGACGGCTACGCTATCGTCGAACTAATCGGCGATCAAAAACGCCAATATTGCCACTGTGGACTAACAGATCCTGTAACTACACTTCGTCGTCACAAGTTCGGTTCAACCGTCGAAAAGGTTAATCGGTTGATTTTGTCCTAGACGACTAGATAAGAGGAACCGTTCCTTACAGATAATATGTGTACAAAAATATGAGTACAAAAATGTTGATGCGATGCTGGAAGATGCAGGATGGACATACACTGCGGTTCTAAAGAGATTGTAAAACGTACGTGATATTTGCTCATTTAATCTCAATCAATATTTTTGTCTAACAACTGAAGGTGAAAAATTGTGAGAGGTTTAAGGCCACGCTGCACGAAAATAAGTGTTCCCGCTACACATGGGATTGGAACAATCATGCCTATCGGAACATTCTTTCGAAACGTGATAAGGCCAAATTGCTGGATGTTTGCAAGCTTTGCAAAACATCGAATGGGTTCTTGATGAAGGGCTTTTAGTGCAGTAAACCTCGCCTGTCTTTACATGTTTCACCGCTGTTTGTAGCATTTGCAGAAAGGTAGAATGTTCGTTAGTTAAATTGAGTCGAGATAGTCGTTCCAGTGCAAATCTCCATTCGTACCCACGGACGAACTCATGGTGGCTTAGTATTGTGGATGCTTGTGCAGATCGGCCATCTCTGTCTTTTTCCACCCAGGCTTTGAAAAGGTCAAATAGCTTAATCCAACTTAGCTTTTCTGTTTCTTCTTTGAGCTTTTCTGTTTCTTCTTTGGCCTTTCGTGCCGTGTCGGTACAGTTTCCACAGCAGGACTGGCTGGAGCAACGTGCACTAATATCCTGCAGCTGAACATTGCGGACTTTTGTATAAGCAGAAACCAACTTTAAAAAGTCACTGCTTGTAATGTCTTCCATGAATGCTGGATGACTCTCCGTTTCCAGTACACGCAAAGCCATCAGCTCATATGCTTTTTCAAGCTGTTTCTCATTACCGTATGAATTGATAACATGCGTCATATGTGCTAGTTCCTCTTGAGCTGCTTCATCTTCTTTCTTGGGACGCTTAACGTCTTCCATGGATGCCTTTAGAATCAGCTCCGCTACCTGTTCCTTCATATCTTTGAAGTTGTACTTCTCTAAGACGTAGATCATGTCCTCGTGGTTCAGTTTCTCAAGGTCGGGTAGTTCGATGTCCTCGTAAAACTTGATGACCGCTTCGAGCATTTCACCGTTCACGTCTTCCATTTGAACTGTACCTGAAATTGAACCGTGTCATTCATGAATGGCCTTAAACAAAGTGACCGTGTGGTGGCAGTGGGTCAATGGTTACTTTTTTGCTGATAGTATTTGATATTTTCGTCGTTCGTCCACTTTCGCCTTGCCTGATGAATACTGAGTTCGCGTCTTTATTGAAGTCTGTATCCAAACCTGGACTTAATAATCCTAATTGTATTGCGAGAGCAACACTTTGGTTTTGTCCAATTTTTATGGCACTTGCAGCTTCGCTCAAGTGCCATATACCGATCACCTTTCGGTCGGTCGGTCGGTCTGTCCACTCATCTCGAGTTCGGGCACTTCCAGATGTGCTAGGACGATGAAACTTGGCAGGCAAATCAGGGACCCAACCAAACTAACCTGTAAATAATCAGTTTCCCGATCCGACCATCTGGGGGGGGGAGTGGTGGGCCGGGGAATTCTGAAAATTAAGTAGTTTTTGTCACACTTTTTCGAGTTGGGGTATTGGAATGAAACTTAATAACTGAATAAATGGCATACCTCTGATGTCCCATCTGAAGTCCGGACCGGATTCGACAGCTATGGGTGAGTTGGGGGTGGAAGACCGGAAATCTCGAGAAACGGTTAGAATGGAGGGATCGGAGTGAAATTTGCTGGGAAGAACAAGCATCGGCTCCAGATAAATCGTTTATACATTTGGACTGGATCCGGACACTAGGGGGTTGTGGAGGGGATTTTCCCGGAATTCCGGTAATGGTGGTTTTGGGGATTTTCACGACGAAACTTGGGAGGCGAATCAGGGACCCGATCAAACTGACTTGTAAATACAAATTTACATGATCCGATAGTCGTGGGGGGAGTAGCGGGAGGGGGAATCCGGATTATTGAGTCACGCGTAACTTTGGAACGGTTGATCGGATTTGAGTGAAATTTGATAATTGATCAGAGTGAGTCTCTGAGTGTCTCTGGTGATCTTTGTCATGTCCGGACCGGATTCGACAACAATGGGGGGGGGGGGGGAATACGTGACCGGCTCAGACTGGGGAGATTTTTTCAAACGATACATCTCAACCCATGATCATTTGTGCCACAAGGGTTTTGCTTAAAAATTTATTTTATCACCCTTAAAGTGCACATTTTAACCGAAAAGTGAAAAAAAAAATACTTTTACCAAACGGTATATATCAATGATCCCTAAGGGCCTGTGATCGTTTTGTCTCAGTAGTTTTCTTGCAGATGAATTTCTAGCGCCTATAAAGTGCGTATCATTACAGCCAAGTTCTAAAACAAAATACTTTTTCTCTAGCTCCCTTAAAGTGCGCATCTGAACTGCAAAGGTAACCTTAAAAGTACTTTTGATTAAACACTACATCTGAACCCATGCAAGTGCCATATGAGCTTACAGCTCTTGTTTTTTTTTCCTAGCACCCCAATTTCAGCTTATTGCTAGAAAGTGGTAAGGGTCTAACGTCTGTAGTTTTTACGGAAAGTGTGGACCTTAGGTCGGATTGATGAATATGACATTACATTTTGGCAAGCTCCATAGAACTCCATAGAATCGCCGGGGGGGGGGGGGCTTCGATAAATATACAGGGTCTTATTGTCGACAGGCCCCCCCCCCTTCTTTGTTATCTCGAACCGTCTCGAACCCCCTCCCAGTGTTCCCAAAACTAGCTGGCAGGCCCTTGCCCCTTATGCACTGTAATTATGCACTTATGTACTGTAAAAGTTCGCCTTTTTGGGATCCCAAAACGTAAGTGGAGGGATACCTATGACATCGCAAAAGTTGTCCGTCTGTCCGTCCGTCCGTCTGTCTGTCCGTCCGTCCGTCTGTCAGTAAGCACGATAACTCTCGAAGGGAGTGAGATATTTTGATGAAACTTGGTGTGAGGATTGTTTGGGTCAAGAGTAAGATCGAGTTCGTAGATTGGCTTTATAGCCTTACATTTAGGGGTGGGGGAGGGGGTTCAAATTAAGGGGCAAGCAAAATATTTTTAAACAGCTAATGTGATAGTCGATTATAGGGTAAGAAGACACGCTGAACACGAATATGAAAACCATTTTCTCGCCGGACAGGTAGTTCGCCCGGAATCTTGCCAAAACCGGAAAGTTTGTTAAAAGTAGAAGTCTTATTTAAAGTTGACTAGATGTTCGATATAGGGGTAAGAAGGCATGCTGAACACGAATATGACAGGTAGTTCGCCCGGAATCCGGCCAAAACCGGAAAGCGTGTTAAAAGTAAAAGTTTTATTTGAAGATGATAAGATGTTCGGTGTGAAGGCATGCTGAACACGAATATGAAAACAATTTTCTCGAAATAGTTCGCTCGGAATCCGGCCAAAACCGGAAAGTTTGTTAAAAGTAAAATTTTTATTTGAAGTTGATTATATGTTCGATTCAGGGGTAAGAAGAGATGCTGAATCCGTATATGACAAGCCGGATATATAGTTCTTCCGGAATCCGGCTAAAACCGGAAAATTTGTTAAAAGTTAAATTTTGATATAAAGTTGATTAGATGTTGGATATAGTGGTAAGGAGATATGCTGAATTCGTTTTTGAGCTTTATTTTTTTCGCCTGACAAGTAGTTCTGGATTTCGCCAAAACCGGATAATTCGCAGAAGTAAGGCAGGATCGTTTCGATCGGCTTCTAGGGATATGCACACATGCTGAATCCATATCTGAATTTGGTTTTATTAGATGATTAGCTATTTGGCCTTAAACTGTTTCTAAATTATGAGAGTAAAAATGTTCAAGGAGTCTGGCGAAGACTGGATCTGGCGAAGACAAAACCTAGCCTAATTGTCTGGATCAAATATCGAATTTTTGGGATCCCATCGGAACCTTTGGTCTTGTTACATGTCCTACCTCCCCGACAAGACGCCCGGGGTTCGATTCCTAGTCGCGGCACACAAATCTTTTGCTTTTGCAAACCTTTTGCTCAAAAGTCGAATTCTCGGAAACTGCCCGGAAACTGCAATGGTCGTAACGAAAATTTTTCTTACTCTCAATATCGACTCAGGGTACATTCTTGATATGTTAGCTAGCTCCCCGAGTCAAGTTTGAGTCAAGTTTTCTGTTCCTTTAATGTTCAATTTTCGCTTCATACAAGCCCACCATCTGTCGTGGCCCGCCGTAAAGATGAGACAGGATTTGTGTACCAAACATTCACGTATTTGTGCAACACGTGTCAAGTAAGAAGATTATAAAAGTGAAAAAAAGACGTTTAGAACACTCGCAAGGATCGACTGGATCGCAAGGATCGACACTCGCAAGGATCGCAAGGATCGAAACTCAAGAAGCCTCTGCTAATTATTCACGGATGGTTCGTTAACGGAGGGAAATTAGTTAACCTGGCGTCGCGGCATCGGGAGAAAAAGGGACAGGCGACGAGCAAAGGTGCTAGAGACTATAATTAACAACCTAAAGGAAGTGAATGCATGAGCAGTTTTGTCGTTGTTTATGAAAATCTTGTGTGTTTAATACAGATTAGATTAAAAATTAAGAGCTAATTTGGCATTGACAGGGTTCGAAGCTAATTGGTAGACATTCAAATATTCTTATTACACTTATTAATAATACGAATTAAGCCCGTCTTCTTAAGACGGGCTGAAATTGCGACGTTCCTGTTTGAAACCATACCAACTTTATTATACTTAACTTACCCTGGTACTTTTAAAATTTGCCTCAACCAGTGCCAGCCACAAACAGTGGAAAAGACTGGACGTGTTTACAATGCTCTTGTAATTGCTGAGTCTCTAATTTATTTGTGTCGCCTTTTGCTGTTTTTGTCCAGCTCTGCAATGCCCGGATTCATAGATCTTTTCCTTGAGCATTGTGAACCATGTGTGAATAATTAAAAATTGCATGTTTGTGTGTTTTCGATATCGAATTATAAGCTGTTAACCTTTTGTAGTATTTTCTGTTTCTTTTATCTCTATTTTCTTTCTTGTTGGAAATTTATTGTGGTATATCAAACAGCATCCCCCCACCTCGAAGATCGACCGAGGGCATTATAGCTGTGCAACGCCGACCGGAGTGGGTTGGTTATGGCTCGCTTTATGTTTGGTAGAGCCTTTCCTGTTTTCATGGCACTTGCCCTTCGGCCAAGTGCCATATAGCGATCGCAATTTCTGTCCGTCCGTCGCTCTGTCGGTCGGTCTGTCGGTCTGTCCAGGTTTTGCTAGTTCGGGCACTTCCACATAAGCTAGGACGATGAAACTTGGCATGCATATCAGGGACCCCAAATGATTAAGTTGGAAATAGTCACTTCTCCGATCCGAGCATCGTGGGGGGAGTGGAGGGAGGGGGAATCCGGAATATTGACGTATTTATAACTTTTGAACGGGAAATCGGATCTTAATGAAACTTGATATTTGGAAAGACCTCGTGTCTCAGACGTCACACACCAAGTCCGGAATGGATCCGGTGACTTTGGGGGGAGTGGGAGGGGGGGAACTGGAAATCGTGTGACATATTCGGAGTGGACGGATCGGGATTAAACTTGGTGGGAAGAACAAGCACACACCCTAGATACATAGCTGACAATACCGGACCGGATCCGAGCACTGTGGGGGGAGTTGGAGGGAGGGTTCCGGAATTCCGGTGATCCCGACTTAAGATGCTTACACATGTGCTAGGACGATGAAACTTGGCAGGCGTATTAGGGACCCGACCAAACTAACTTGGAAATAGTCACTTCACCGATCTGACCACCGTGGGGGAGTGGAGGGAGGGGGAATCCGGAATATTGACGTATTGTAACTTTTAAACGGGTAATCGGATCTTAATGAAACTTGATATTTGGAAAAACCTCGTGTCTCAGATGTCACACTTTAAGTCCGGAATGGATCCGGCGACTTTGGGGGGAGTTGGAGGGGGGGAACCGGAAATTGTGTGACATGTTCAGAGTGGACGGATCGCAATGAAACTTGGTGGGAAGAACAAGCACAAGCCCTAGATCCATAGTTGACAAGACCGTACCGGATCCGAGTACTGCGGGGGGAGTTGGAGGGAGGGTTCCGGAATCCGGTGATCCCGACTAAGATGCTTACACATGTGCTAGGACGATGAAACTTGGCAGGCATATCAGGGACTTTACAATTTTAACTTAAGAACAGTCGTTTCTCCGATTTGACCATTGTGGGGGGAGTGGAGGGAGGGGGAATCGGGAATCTTGAGGTTGTCCAACTTTTGAACGGGTGATCGGATCTTAATGAAACTTGATATTCGGAAAGAACTCATGTCTCAGATGTCCCATTCCAAGTGGGGACATGATCCAATCAATGTGGGGGGTCGGGGGGGGGGTTGTGACCCGCTTAGAATACAGCGACTAGGATGACACTTGGTGGGAAGAGCAAGCGTAAGCCCTAGATACACCAGGGACAGAATCGAACCGGATTCTGTCACTCTGGGGGGGGGCTGGAGGGGGTTACAGAATTCCGGTGATCGAAATTTAAGGTACTTCAAGATGTGCTAGGACGATGAAACTTGGCTTGAACATTAGAGACTTAACAAGCTTAGAAATAGTCAATTACCCGACTCGACCATCCCTTAAAGTACTCATCTTAACCGCGAAGTACAAAAAATACTTTTGAGCAAAACCTACATTTTCATGATACCCATGAGCCCATGATCATTTTTGCCTCAAGGGTTTTGCTTAGAAATGAATTTCTAGCAACCTTAAAGTGCGCATCATCACAGCCAAGTGCAAAAAATTTACTTTTTTTTCCAAACAATATATATTCTTGTGTTTTTCTCATCTTAAGGGTTTTGCTTACAAATGATTACAACAAACCCACGAATTGGCGAATTCCTACTTTCATACTTTTACCAAGCCTTGCAAGTGCCATATGAGCTTACAGCTCTTGTTAAGGGTATGGAGAACTGCTGCAGCCTACCTGTTTGTTTTTCTACCGTTTCGCTGTTGAACATTGCACAAAAAACGTCACTTGCAAGCTGAAGAATAATGCGGCTGCACTGGAGTTCCTTGTTGTTGCAAATCAATGTGCAGGAGAGGTCTTTGGTGGTGTAAGACGAGATCAGTTCGATGATCTTGCTCGGAGGAAATACGCCTTTCATATTGTCCATGTGTCTGAAAAAAAAAACATTCCTCTGGTTTCTACCATTCCATAATTGGACTCTCGGGTTAGGCGTTTTGCACCCCAAAATGCCAGTGACCGATTTATCGTTTTGTTATGGAGACGTCTTTCACTAACTTTATTCCATTTCTTCCATCTCACCCGCTTCATTATTCCCACATTTATTTTAAATTGAATTTCCCGCTAAAACAAGTAGTCCACAGAAGAAGCTCAAGCCGCGGTGGTGATTCATACTCCGAGCGATGAATCACCACCAGCATCACAGTTATTTCCGGGAGTTTGTGGAGGAACGACATACTTCACGGTATTTATATGTATCATTTTTCCATTTTGTCTAGGCTAAGTTCTGAATTAAAAGAAATGTGTATAATTATGGGCTAAAAATATCACGGTTAGGCTGGTCGTAGGATCTGGTCATGGTTTGGCGTCCGAGGAATAATGAGTTGAATGATTAGGGCCATAGGAATTGGGCCTAAACCGGGAAAGCACGAATCGCGCGACTCCCCCAAGTCCAACGTTGTAATAGTTTACTGACCAAAATAGGAACTATAGCCTAGCTAGCAGATTTACGTCAGCATAAAACTTTCGAGAAAAATAAAAAAGGTCACTGACAAATAGTAATAAATAAAACACCGCTAAAAACTATTAAAATAACGGATAAAATACGGCAAAAATTTCGAAAAGCCCGTCCATCGTAAGCACGATAACTCGCGAAGGAAACTTGGTGTTTTTTTTTTTTTTTTTCACCCCAAATTACGGGGTAGAAAGAATATTATGCTATTTCCCAATGATACGATTGAGTTGGGGGTGAGGAGACATATTGACCCCATAAATGAGCTTAATATTTTCAGAATTTGAAATTAAGTTGACTTTTAAGTCGGTTAGTTGTTCTCCCCAGAAACAACATAGACTGGTAATTATTGCAACTTAAAGCGCGTGGGTTGTAGTCGTAGACAATACAAGCAAAAACTTTTCTTTTATTTAAAGTAGGAAATAAGTAATAATTTGATTTTAGTGTATGAGTAAAGTGTAGGTGACGTAAAAAGATAGGAAATTTGAGTTGTAATAATAAAGTAAGTTGTGTCACTGAGAGGAGTGGAGGTGGGATTAAAATATTGTAATGCAGTTTAAATTATAAATTTTTTTTAAAGTCTAAAAATAAAAATAAAAAACTTTTCGGGAAAGAAAAGTTCCGCTCAGCCGTCAGCTCGTGCAAAAGTTTATGTTCAACTTCTTTAGGCTTCAATTCTTTTTCATCGTTGTCTTTTAACTTATTTGTCTACCGAAGGGTCAAAGATGATAAGTGAATAAATAAATTACAGGAAATCATTATTATATATGCTGAAAAGGAATTCATTTCGCAAAAGTTCCCACTCTTCTAAATTCCATTCAGCCGATTCCGTGAAAATATTGACTAAAATGTTTGAACTCAGATGAGTTCAGTGGTGGTGCAAACTTTCGAAGGCACGGACAGTATTCTATCCTGCTCTTACTTCAGCCTCACTGTCATGTGGGATTGGGCATAAATGAGGGAAGCCTCCCATCTTTTGTGTCTATCCGTAACTCACTCATCTAATCCATTACATCCGACCACAAAATCCACCAAACATCTATTATACCCCTTTAAAATTGCCCAACCTCACCATCGCCCAATCCCAGATTTTCCGAGATTTTTTTTTAATTTCTTCTGCGATACTTAAAAATTCCGGAAATCTGGAAGTTCAAAAGCCCCCTTTTTCCGGATTATTTTGATATACTTTTGGACCGGTTCATAATCCAGATGCAATTTACAGAAGACGTCAAAGAATAATCTGGAAGCCCAGATTCCGGAAGTTCCGGGAGGTGAAGACCGGACTTCAAAAATTCCGGAAATCTGGAAGTTCAAAAGCCCCTTTTTTCCGGATTATTTTGATATACTTTTGGACCAGTTCATCGGTTCATGTTCCAGATACAATTTACAGAAGACGTCAAAGAATAATCTGGAAGCCCAGATTCCGGAAGTTCCGGGAGGTGAAGACCAGACTTTACTCAATTACAGGAGAGATACTCAACCTCAGACAAGATTTCAAATTTCCAGAGAAATCTTTCTTTGTTGGAATCTATCTGGCTTAGAAAGGAACCAAAAAATATGACGAACATACTAGATTGAAGCTAAGAATGGTTTACATATTGGGGAAATAAATTTTCCTTCAATATTTCTAGTTAAACATATTTTTATTTTCAAAGTATCACCCATTTTTACCTTAGGTCAGATTGCTTGCAAAGTGATGAAAAAGATAGAGTTAATAAAGCTAATAACCATAAAATCCCTTTTTAAACCAGGTTCAAAACAAAGAAAAGACAAATAATTCTAATATTTTGGGAAATAACATTTTCGCGGCAAAATTCGAGGTTGTGTAAAAACACCAATTAACCACTACCTATATTTCGCGTAACTGACAAACTCCGGCCTTACTAACCTGCACTCCAAAACAGATCAGTCTCTGAATAAAACTATCACAGTTGTTCTCTCACCAACTTTCGAAATTACTTTGAATAATGTTAAAAGGCATTACCCTCCGAACGTCACTTCTTTATTACATTACAGATGCAACTCAGGGGCTGAGGGAGGGTGACACCCTCAGCCAATCCGAGAACCGGGTCGTATCTATCACATGTCAATCATTTCACTCCCCAGAGATCAACTCAACCCCAATCGGCCGGGAGTCATTTTCTCAAAGGTCAAACAGTTCAGTGGAAAATATGAATGTCCCATAAAATCCCGTGGGATAATTATTCAAAACTTCTAGTTCAGAAGAATGCATGTTGCAGCATATCGGTGCACAAAACGTACCACCCAATTAAGAATGAATACTTAAAGATAATCCAATTGTTATATTCATAGGACCAGGGACCCATAAATTTTCCTGTAATGCCTCGCCATTCAGGGGGCTTGTCATTTCCTATGCTTCTATGTTGCTATGTTGCCCGACCAACTCCTACTTTCCAAAAATTCCGCTTGGGTCGAATCGGCGTTCTTATTTGCCTCATTGGACGTGAGCGACAAAGAGACTCCTCCCTCAAGGCGCCAGCAGCCAATCCCAAATTTTGTCTATCTGGATTGTCGCGTATTCTATTCCCGTGGGTATTTCCCGAACTACCGGACGGTCGGTCAAGAGCGCATCAGAAATCTCTTATTGCCAAGCCCCCTGAATGGCAAGGCATTACAGGAAATCTATGGGTCCCTGATAGGACTCATATATTCAAACAATACATAAAACAGATAGGCCAGCTACGGTGCTTTGGCAGCGGTATTTCGGCCCTTCCTTGAAATATCGCTGCCAAAGCATCGCGGCTGACATATCCGTTTTATGGGCTAACACTCATAATGCCCACGATCACAACGCTCACGACTTAAAATGCCCACGATTAATGCCCACGACTCATAATACCCACGGCTAAAAATGTCCACGACTCAAAATGCCTATGACTCAAAATGCCCACGGTTCAGAATGCCCACGATTTAACAGTTTGAGGTTTACTACGGCATTCCGTAGTAAACTGGAACTAGTATGAGTGAGAAACGAAAAGAGCGGACCGAGTATCAGAATGGCGACAATTGACAATTGAACTCAAATGAACTGTTCAATTACAGTGTAATACCAAAAAAACGAACTGAATCACAAACAGCGATCTCAAAACTGTTATTTTTAATTAAGAACAATTCTTACCTTCACGGTGCAAGATCTGGATCGCCTAGTTGCGCTTTTGTGCTGGGACAATTTTATATCGCATTTCTTCGTACTTTCACGCATATAATTTTGATTTAATCAACAATAAAATAATCCCTTTCAATATCTTTCCGTGGTATTTCTGTCTCTTGTATAGTCTCGTTGTCCGTTGTCCCAGGACATTTTGAGCTCCCTGCCGACAGTTGTTCGTCGGCACTTTGAACTAGGGCGATTTTAGCCTCTCCTGTGAGCGTTTTAAACTGTCTGCATTTTTGGCCGTTGACATTTTGGACGATTTCGATTTCGGGGTCTTCAGCCTGAATTGTGGGCATTTTGATCCGTGGGCATTTTAATCGTGGGCATTTTGATCGTGGGCATTCTGAGCGTGGACATTGTGAGAGTGGGCAAAAAGATCGGGGTGATTTTTGGAACCAACAGACGCGTATGGGGAGAAAATAGCGGAGGCTGGGGAAATATGGAGAGATGACGTCAAGTAGTTTCATAATCACTGTATCTTTTTTCTAGGAGGCGGCGGATTTCCTGATGGAAGAGCTTCCAGAAGACGCCTTCGATGCCTCTTTCCTGGAAAGTTCGGACATTGCTGCCCTCTTACCCACCTCCTCCGAACTAGAACAAATGTCTGATGAACTAAGTCAGAAAGGTAAATAATTATGTAGCATATAATGATTTTACATAACACGTACGAGAAAATTCCGCAGCAGATGTCGGAGAAAGAAATGGGAAAAAAGGTGACTACACAAACAAGACGAAAGGCTTCGATGGGATCCCAAAGGGGAATATTTATGGGTACGTCCCCTGGCGAAACGTTCCCGTGGCTAAATGTCCCCATGGCGAAACGTCCCCGGCTAAAATCAATAACCAAAATGGGCCTATGATAATATTTCTTTTTTGTAGGGGGAGATATTTCAAGATTTAAATCACACCTGGCATTCCTTCGGAGCGGATTAACTTTAGTCCAGAGCATGGAAATAAGATATTAAAATCGCCTTGGTGTACATTTTTAATATTATCCCAAGCAACACACGGAGCGGATTCAGAGCGGATTAATTTCAGACCAGAACAGAGTTAAAAATCGCCTAGGTGTACAATTAACTATTATCCCAGGCAATACACGGTTCACTAAAATAGGTCTTGAACATTCCATCCCGTTTTTGTACCCTGATTTGTGCATGCTCCTTGTTTGACTCCTATACCCGTTTTTACTACCCTGATTTGTGCATGCTCCTTGTTTGACTCCTTTTGAGCCAAGATCAGACGCCCGCTTGTTTCCTCCGTGGAACTTATTGGTAAAAAATAATACCGGTTATGCATGTTACTTCAAATGAAATAGAACTAGCCTACTACTGATCAATTACGAGCCCAGGGAAAAGCGTATTACTCTAAATTTGAAGGGAAACGGTGCATATCTGAAGCAACTGGTCCCACGGCCTACGTTTGTGATGCAAACTCTGAAGTTGTTTTTCGGATCCCAAAACGTAATTGGCGGGATACCTATGAAATCGCAAAAGTTGTCTGTCTGTCCGTCAGTCTGTCCGTCTGTGAGCACGATAACTCTCGAAGGGAATGAGATATTTTGATGAAACTTGGTGTGAGGTTCTTTGGGTCAAGAGCAAAGTCAAGTTCGTTGATGGGCTCTGTAGCCCTACATTTAGGGGTGGGGGAGGGGGTTGAAATTAAGGGGGAAACAAAATATTTTGAAACAGCTAATGTAATAGTCGATTATGGGGTAAGAAGACATGCTGAACACGATGGTGAACACGACGCCCGGAATCCGACCAAAACGGGAAAGTTTGTCAAAAGTAAAAGTTTTATTTGAAGTTGATTAGATTAGATGTTCGATTTAGGGGTAAGAAGACATGCTGAACACGAGGGTGAAAACCATTTTCTCGCCGGACAAGTAGTTCGCCCGGAATCCGGCCAAAACCGAAAAATTTGCTAAAAACATAAGTTTTATTTGAAGTTGATTAGATGACAGATTTAATGGTAAGAAGAGACGCTGAATCTGTATATGACAATCATTTTTTACCCGGACATATAGTTCGTCCGGAATCCGGTTGAAACCGGATTTCTTTTTATAAGTTAAAGTTGTATTAGAAGTTGATTAGATGTTCTTTATAGGGATAAGGAGATACGCCGAATTCGTTTCTGAACTTTCTTTTTTTTTTTGCTGGACAAGTAGTTCGCTCGGAATTCGGCCGAAACCGGAAATTTGGCAGAAGTAAAGCAGGAAGTTTCGATCAGTATCGTCAAAATAGATATGGCTTATAGACGTATATCCTGGGTATTCTGAACTTCATTTTCTCAGATGATTAGCCTGGCGAAGACTGGACCTGGCGAAGACAAGACCTAGTTGTCTGGATCAAATATTAAATTTTTGATCCCATCGAAACCTTTGGTCTTGTTACCTCGGTTATGCGGCTCCCGTGTTTAGAAAGGGATGAGTGAGAATGGAAGTAGGTTTTGAATTTAGCATTATAGGTAAAGTAAGGTGGAAAAAATAAAGATAAGTAACGTGGATATTGAAGAATGTGGGAAAAAAGTAAATTAAATATGGGTTTATTTTTTAATAGTTAAAAGTGGGTAAAAATAGATTAAAATTAACGTCAGTGAGAGAAGGAGGAGTAACCTGTAGCCAGAGATGTGATTTCTTTGTTTGATTTGAAAAATACAAATAATTTGAATTGCAAAAGATGCTACGGGAAAAGGAAATAGGTAGGCTACTACGGAGTACTATTTTTGCTTTTTATATTTAAATTGATGGTTACCATAAAAGAGGGCTCTAGTGAACTGTAACCTTGAAGATCCGATTAGGACGCGAATACATATCTAGGTTTTGATCGTGTAAGTTATTCTGGATTAAATTGTCCTGATCTGCATATTAGGTAATATAGAAATATTTGCCCGCGCATCCGAACATTCGCTTATCCGACTTGTGCTCTCATTGTTGTTCACGAGCACGTCGGACACCAAGATCTCACATTTTATCAGAGTTGCGTTTTGCCTTAGACGTCAACCTCTATCAAGATGTTACCAAATGTCATCCGCAAACGTAGCAGCGATAGAAGACTTGCGGACGGCTCAGACGGCGTTCGTAAAGTCGTTCGCAAAGTTCGTAAAGTTGCTCCGCTAACCCACGTTAAGTACTTTACGGAGGCAGGCAAGAAGTTAAACTTTAGTTAACTTTTTTCGTAAAGTTCGGAAGGTTGACCAATAGGAGAAGAGATCGAAAACAGATATGAAAATAAATTTGAAAATCGGGATTAGGAAACGGAAAAATGATGAGATGATGACTCATGTTGTTTATATGATAATAATAATAATAAGGTCGAAAAAATTGAAACTTGTTTTTTGCAAGAATAATTAGGAACATTTTTTTTTAGGAATTAATTTTGTTCTTGTTGGTTTTTGTCAGGTGAGTTGGGAAGAAAGAAATACTTATTGAATTAAATTGTTTAGAACTGACTTATTTATTTATATTATTTTTGTTATTGGATTATTCTAATTTATTTATTGGAGTTTTTTTTGTATCTGGATGTTAACCATGGCCAATTATGCCTTTTAGTGTTTATAAATATCTACCTGTGGTTCGTATATGATACAAATTATCTCTAATAGTTAGAATCTTTTTCTTTCTAGAACAAATCGCCATAAAAAATTCTCGTATTTTCATCTAAGTCAAATTCCTGTCTGAGCGGCGACAAACTTTACGGAGCATACTTTGCGAAAAACTTTACGAACTTTACGAACGCCGTCTGAGTCGTCCATTGAACCGAGGCTTTGGGATTTAATGAACATACCTGGCATAATACCTTTTTGCAGGGTCTTCAAAGTCGTTGAAAGAAAATCACGGGGCCCTATAAATACGGGACTTGTCAGATAGGCGAGAACGAAGAGAAATGTTATACCCCATTTGACGAAGTGACTCGAGATCGAACAAAGGCGAAACCGAGTCCTGAATTTTCTATCTGGAAAATTTGGCATGTTCTAGTCTAATTCTAATTTTTTCAGGGTCGATGCGACCGTCCGGTGTGCCGCAAGCTGAAATCCGGATTAACAACGAAGACTGCCACCGGAATCTAGTTGCTCATATCCGGGAGTCACACACTGTGATAGAAAGTCGGCTGGAAATGCTGGAAAAAGTTGCCGATAGTAAGTTGTTCTGTAGATTGCCTATCCCACCCCCTTTCCACCCACCAATCCTTGGTCCTCTTGGCTTCTCGAAGAAGACGTTAAAGTTTAAGTGAATAGGCAGCTTATTATTACATCTGATACTTCAGTGCACTGAATTATTTTGACTCATGTAAGGGATTTCTATTTTTTCAAACGGGGCTCTAGTCAAGGCCGTATCCAGGGGGGGGTTAGGGGGTTCGACCCCCCCCCCCCCCCCGAAACCCTCAAAAGTAATAGTTTTTTTTTTGTAGGCTTAACCTCCGATCTGTGTCTTTTTTGTACTTTTTGGTCCGACCCGTGGGCAACCCCCCCCCCCCCCCGAAATAAATTCCTGGATACGGGCCTGGCTCTAGTAATAACGTTCAGAATCTGCGCTGCTTGCACGACAACCAAATATTCTCCGACGCCGAGAATTTGAATTTCGACAAATGCCCACATTTCCATGGTTAAATACGGTAAGCTAGGAAAGTCAGGGCTGGAGAAAGTAGGGAAATGATATAAAGATATTGAATGCAAAGAATTTTTCACAATGGCATACTTTCTTATTTGCTAAATCTTTCAAGCAAAGCAAATGGAGGTACCACAAATCCGAAAGAAAAAGCTCATTCGATGAAATCGATTATCTGTGAATATTGGACAAACGAAGTAACGCATTTTTATCGGGTTTTCAGGCCTATTTAAGTGAACAAGTGATGCGTAATTAGACTGTCGGATCCCAGCCCTTTTCGGTTAAACTTTAAATCACAATATATCATTAATGAAATATATAATTTGTTTGGACCGTACAGAAGGCTTTAAACCTTCAAAGCAAATACCGTGTCCGAACTGCATCGTCAGAAGGTCCATAATAGATAACACAAGGATGCGCAGTTTCAAGTGATAACACTTGAGATATTAACTGTTGTGATTTTGTAAACCTCAAAAGCCGAAAACCCGCCGAAAAAGCATCTGCGGACTTCCGATATCATCAAAATTAACAACGACAGATGTTTTTCCGGCTGTATTTCGTCTCTTCTTATATGCCTAACGTTCAACTCGTAACGTCTGCAAAATCATAACATCTAACATCCTTATCTGTTGAAAACTGCGCATCCTTGTGTTATCTGTTACTTTTGACAATGTAGAGATATATATGGCATTTATATAATAATAGTCAGTGTTAAAACTTAAAATTTAATAAATAAAGATGACAATTCTTTGGTCCCTTAATAGCTATTTACAAATTGCTAACTGCGGATAGTAAACATAAACACTTCGTAAACTTGTGTACAATTGAAATGACGAATAAAGCAAAGGCACAAAAGAAGATATACCTTTCGGTTGTGTGTGTGTGTGTGGGGGGGGGGGTCGAACAAGTTGTGGCTTATGTTCTCAGCGTCCTTACTAGAGTCTACCTCGCAACGCTTGATATCCTGATATTTACAACGTCTGGTTCCTTAACCATGAAACTTGATCTCGACCAGAGGAGTGGCCAGAAAATTCACGTTGTTTAATTTAAGCCGTTCAGTTTCGGAATCAGTCATGTCGAAAGGCCGTCCATGTTCTCAACGTCCTTACTAGAGTCTATTGTGGAAAAATTATGCATCCCCTTGATAGATTCAAAATGATTCAGAATATGTAAAAGGAATGTACAAACAAGCTGGCTTCTCATTTAAACTTTAAGCGAATCGCCATACAATCCGAGGATTGTTCGCTTAGCCACGTGAAAAAAATAGACTTAGTCGAAATGGCGCGAATCCAGCTATCCGTTTGGGTGTGACGGATTCACCCTTGCGAACGGTAAAGGTATGTTTCGTCTGGTTCCAGCTTGACTGATGTATTATTTTTTTTTCTAGTTTTGGAAAAAGACAACCCTCCGAATCCAAACGTTGCCAAACTCATCGCTACGCTGATGAAGGACGTGACGGAGCTAAGTGTTCTTTCGTCGTTTTCTTAGGAATTTTTAATTTTTACGCCAGTTTTTAGAAAAACAAAGTTCTACCCAAAAACTTCCCTGTCTGGACAGGCATTTTGAGATTTGACAAAAGCATGGCCATGGCACTGATGTCTGTAACTGACGAAAGAGTGCCGACTTGTTCCATTCGGTGTACACGATTATTTGTGGCTACCGTGGCGCTCGGTATGGAAGCCATGAGCATACCTTTGTCACCGTTCTAGCCGAATGGTGAGCACGCAGAGCTCCTAAGCGAAAGGTCGCTGGTTCGAGTCTCGGTGGTGCCTACCGTTTGGTTTGGGGAGGGGGGGGGTTTAGCGTCAACTCCTGTCAGACAAGCCAAATTCCACCCAGCTTCAAATAGGTACCTGGAGACAGAGGCGTTACTAGCCAAAATGTTTGGGGGGGGGGGACGAGGTATTTACCGACTGGCTGGTCATTTTTACCGACTGGTTTTGCAGATAAAAACGACTGTGTTGACGAAAAATCGGCTAATTTTAAGAAAAATCGACAATTTTTACGAAAAACTGACTGTTTTTAAGAAAAATCGACTGTTTCCAAGAAAAACATCGACTGTTTTTAAGAAAAATAGCGGTGCTTCGCGCCGACTCGGCTATTTTTTACCGACTGGCCGACAACATTGGGGGGGGCGTCCCCCCCCCTCCCCCCCCCCCCTAGTAGTGACGGCCCTGCCTGGAGAAATCTGGGGAAGGTGACAGTAAGAGTGTACGAAAGCACCAGGATGGCTAGTCCCCAACCGCCCATGGCACCAGTCAAATCAATCGTTTGTTCAGTTAATTCATAAAAATAATAAGCACCATTAACTCATTATGACCCCACCATAAGGCCTAACATAAGGCCTGGCAATGGGCGGGGCTTATTCTTTATTCATAAAATCTTAAGGGAAACGAACCAAACAAGTCTACAAAAAGAATGATAGAACAAAGAATAAAGTTGCATTTTTTATCTCAATTCTCCTCACGATTCACCTCGTACTTCTCCTATTTTGTGTTTTTATGGCACTAGCCCTTCGGCCAAGTGCAATATAGCGATCGCAATTTCTGTCGGTCCGTCTGTCTGTCGGTCGGGGTTTTGCCAGTTCGGACACTTCCACATAGGGTACGACTTAACTTGATATTTAGAAAGACCTCGTGCACCAAGCCCTGGATACGTGATTGACATAAACGGACCGGATCCGCTCACTGTGGGGGAGCTGGGGGGGGGGGGGGGTCCGAATGTCTAGTGGTCGGCCGCGAGTTCGGTACTTCCTGATGTGCTAGGACGATGAAACTTGGCAGGGCTGTCAGGGACCCGAACAGGTTGACTTGAGAATAGTCGTTTCCCTATCCGATCATCTGGGGGGGTTGGGGTTGGAGGAGGTGAAATCCGGAAAAGTGAGGTATTTTTAACTTAAGAACGGGTGATCGGATGTTAATGCAACTTGATGTGTAGAAAAAGATGTCTCAGGATTTTGGAACTTGGCAGGTGGAAAGAAAATATCGTCTCTGATGTTCCGTGTCAAGTCCGGATCGGATCCGATACTTTTGGGGGGCTGGAGGGCACCGGGAAACTCGTGAAACACTTGTAGTCGAGGGATTGGATAGGCTACGCTCCGATTCCAGTCGAACTTGATGAACGGGAAGAGGAGATGTCAGGTATGCGACTTTTATGTTTTCAAGTCATGTTCGGCCACAGTAGGGGGAGTCCCGGAAATTTTGTGGCTCGCATAGGGGTCAAACGAGTGCAGTGATTTAAATGAGACTTCGAATGTAGAGTAAGCATATGCCCTAGATGCAGCGTAGATGACATATTTAACTGACCGAATCCGATCCGACCACGGTGGGTCCGGAATTTACCGAAAAATGCTGGGATTCGAAAGAAACTTGATGGGTGGTGAGAGGAGACGCTTTAGATGATCCGTTCACGAGTCCGCGCCAGATTCGGCCGCGGTAGGGGCAGTTGGAGGGAGGTACCGGAAACTGTGTGGCACATCTAGGGATCAAACAAGTGGGTCCATTGGGCTGAAACTTGGAAGTTACAACAGTCATTTGCCCCAGATGATCCGAGGCGATGCCTGTTGGGTGTAGTTTGTGACGTGCTCATCTACTTTGTTGTAGGCTACCGCCTACTCGTAACAAGTGCCATATGAGCTCGTAGCTCTTGTTTTTCTAGTTTTGTAAAAAGACAACCCTCCAAACCCAAATGTTGCCAAACTCACCGCTACGCTCATGTAGGACGTTGCGGGGCTGAGTGTTCTTTCGTAGTTTTCTTGGTAATTTAAAATTTTTAAGCCAGGTTTTAGAAAAACAAGAATTCTACCTTAAAGTTCCCTACCTGAACAAGCATCTTTATATTAATTTGTACAGAAAAACTGTGCTAACTACAGTTTGACAAAAAATTAGTTAAGTACAGAATTCGACTTAGGAAACTCTTGTGACAACTGTTCTGAATACGATTTTGACGCCATCTTCTTTTGCTCAGTTTAACTGATTTCAACACGTCTTTATTGGCAAGATGTTATTCCGGTAGACTGTGCTGTGGCACAGTTTTCCTGAACATGAAGCTACGGCTCCCCCCCCCCCCCCCTCCATTGACGTTGCAGATAGTATGTATTATGTATCGGCTAAAGCAGCGTTTCTTCAATCTTCGAAGATAATGAGGACGGTTGACGTATCCAACGTGTCCCAGTGACCAAAATGTGCTTTACGAGCTTTCAAGGCAAGGGTGTTTAGAAGTACGGTAAGTATGAAAGAAGGCACTGTCTAGGGAACCGAGAGCCGTACTTTATGTCCTACGGGCTACGGAACCGGTAGTTCTCACGGAAACCAAACCGTAAGAGCTACGATTCCGGGATCTGACGTCATTGACTAACGGAAACTTGTATGTGCTGGCTCCCATTCCGGTAGTAAATGGAACAGTCAATTTTTTCTGAAAATCGGTCGATTTTTCGTAAAACATAAGGTTTTCTCTCAGAAAACAGCAAGGGTCCTATTCAGGCTCAAGCCGCCAATCTGAAAAATAACCTTGTGAAAAAAAAATTCTTTTCATCAACCAAGAAGGGCGGAAATATAGCTCTATTGAAATTCAGCTGACGTATCCATTTTTATGGCACTTGCAGCTTCGCTCAAGTGCCATATACCGATCACTTTTCCGTCGGTCGGTCTGTCGGTCGGTCCGGTGATCGCGAGTTAGGGTACTTGCAGATGTGCTAGGACGATGAAACTTGGCAGGCATATCAGGGACCCGACCAAACTAACTAGCAAATAGTCACTTCCCCGATCCGACCACCGTGGAGGGAGTAGAGGGCGGGGGAATCCTGAGAATTTAGTAGTTTTTGTGAAACCCCTACCCCTTTCTACACACTAGTAGGTCTGCGCGCGGCGTGACGTCACTCTTTGCATCGGATCACTCTGTTAACATTGGAAAGAGCTAGTGCATTCGAGGGTCAAAGGGGTTTGTATGTGTGGTGCAGTGCGGGGGAATATGGAAAATTGAGTGTTGTGTAACTTTCGAACGGGTGATCGGATTGGGACGAAACTTAATACCTGAATGAATGACATATCTCTGATGTTCCATTTGAAGTCCGAACCGGATTCGACAGCTATGGGGGAATTGGGGTGGGGGAAGACCGGAAATCTCGAGAAACGGTTATAATGGAGGGATCGGAGTAAAACTTGCTGGGAAGAACAAGAATCTGCTCCAGATAAATCGTTTACACGTTTGGACTGGACCCGGACACTGGGGGGGGGGGTGGAGGGGAGTTTCCCGGAATTCTGGTGATGACGGTTTTTGGGATTTTCACGACGAAACTTGGGAGGCGTATCAGGGACCCGTTCAAACTGACTTGTAAATAAAAATTCACCCGATCCGATAGTCGTGGGGGGATCGGAGGGAGGGGGAAACCCGGAATATTTAGCCATGCGTAACTTTGGAACGGGTGATCGGATTCGAGTGAAATTTAATAACTGAACAGAGGGCGTGCATGTGGTGATCTTTTTCATGTCCGGACCGGATCCGACAACAATTGGGGGGGGGGAATACGTGACCGGATTGGACTAGAGAGATCGGGATGGAACTTTGTGGGAATAACAAACAAGTCCAAAACTGAACCGGATTGGCTCCGGCGACTGTGGGGGGAGTTTGAGGGGCGGGTCCGGAATTCCGGTGATCGCGAGTTAAGGTACTTCCAGATGTGCTAGGACGATGAAATTTGGCTGGAGTATTAGAAATTCGACAAGATTGGCTTAGAAATCGCCAATTTTTCAAATCCGACCATTCTTTAAAGTACCAATCGTGACCGCAAATTAAGAAAAATACTTTTAAGCAAAATATGCATTTCCATCATCCCCATGAGCTCATGATCATTTTTGCCTCAAGGGTTTTGCTTACAAATGAAGTTCTAGTTCCCTTAAAGTGTGCATCTTAACCGCAAGGTCGAAAAGTACTTTTTATCAAACGATACATCTCAACCCATGATCAGTTGTCCCACAAGGGTTATGGAAAAAAAAAATTTCTTGCACCCTTAAAGTGCGCATTTACCCACATTAGTGGAAAAAAAAAATACTTTTGATCATACGTATATATCAATGATCCCTAAGAGCCTGCTATCGTTTTTGCCTCAAGGGTCTTCCTTACAGATGAATTTCTAGTGCCTTTAAAGTGCGCATCAGTACAGCCAAGTTCGACGATAAAATACTTTTTCTCTAGCTCCCTTAAAGTGCGCATCTGAACCGCACAGTCGAAAATTAGTTTTGATCAAATAATAGCCTACATCTCAACCCTTGCAAGTGCCATATGAGCTTACAGCTCTTGTTTTTGTAAAACCCCTACCCCTTTCTACACACTAGTAGGTCTGCGGGCGGCGTGACGTCACTCTTTGCGTCGGATCACTCTGTTAACATTGGAAAGAGCTAGTGCATTCGAGGGTCAAAGGGGTTTGTATGTGTGGTGCAGTGTGGGGGAATATGGAAAATTGAGTGTTGTGTAACTTTCGAACGGGTGATCGGATTGGGACGAAACTTAATACCTGAATGAATGACATATATCTGATGTTCCATTTGAAGTCCGAACCGGATTCGACAGCTATGGGGGAGTTGGGGTGGGGGAAGACCGGAAATCTCGAGAAACGGTTATAATGGAGGGATCGGAGTAAAACTTGCTGGGAAGAACAAGAATCTGCTCCAGATAAATCGTTTACACGTTTGGACTGGACCCGGACACTTGGGGGGGGGAGGTGGAGGTGAGTTTCCCGGAATTCTGGTGATGACGGTTTTTGGGATTTTCACGACGAAACTTGGGAGGCGTATCAGGGACCCGATCAAACTGACTTGTAAATAAAAATTCACTCGATCCGATAGTCGTGGTGGGATCGGAGGGAGGGGGAATCCGGAATATTTAGCCATGCGTAACTTTGGTACAGGTGATCGAATTCGAGTGAAATTTAATAACTGAACAGAGGGCGTGCATGTGGGGATCTTTTTCATGTCCGGACCGGATCCGACAACAATTGGGGGGGGATACGTGGCCGGATTGGACTGGAGAGATCGGGATGGAACTTTGTGGGAATAACAAACAACTCGAAAAACTGAACCGGATTGTCTCCGGCGACTGTGGGGGGAGTTTGAGGGGCGGGTCCGGAATTCCGGTGGTCGCGAGTTAAGGTATCAGTAATCCAGTGGAACACAAGATCCCTGAATAATGATAAAATCAACTTGTTACAGAAGCATATGGTGGCTAACAAAATTGATGTTGCATGCCTGCAGGAAACGAATCTGAATGAGATGGCCACATTTGTCGTCCCAGGATACGATGTATTTAGGAAAGACCGTTCTTCCGGAAGAAAACGGGGAGGAGTAGCAATCCTCATAAGAAAAGAAATTAAGAAATGCGGAATTACATTCCCTGACTTCAAAGACGAGGTTGACGCTGTCGGGGTGAAACTTTGGCAGTCATCTAACCCGCTAATAGTTGTCTCGTTCTACAATCCAAATGGGAACAACGAAGCCGAAGACTTCTTCTCAACAATTGGCTCCCGATTATGCCATGAGCGAGTCATTGTCACTGGTGACATGAACGCTCATAGCCCCATGTGGGGCTGCGACAAGAAGAATAAGGCTGGAAAACTCATCGAGAAGTTGATTTTCGACCTGCCGGGGGTTTCCCTAGCAACGCCTGCTAAGCTCAACACTTACTATAACGCTAGAGCAAACAAATTCTCCACGATCGATCTCCAGATAGTATCGACAACACTTCTGAGCCAGATCCAGATCTCCAGAGTTGACGACCTATTAACAGACCACTACGCTATAAACACAACGATTGGCGGCCACCCCTGCATTGAAGTAATTCCCCCCCACTACATAAATAGCAAAGCTGATTGGATACAGTTTGAGATGTACCTTAAACGTTTTGACTACTCCCAAATCCTGGCAACCAACACCCCTGATGAGCTAGCTACTCTTCTCACAAACACCCTCTTGCAAGCTGCAAATCATGCCGTACCGAAGTCGAGGAATTACTTCCTTCCACGAAAAAACAAGAAGAGACCACCGAAGCCGTGGTGGAACCAAGCCTGCCAAGCTGCTTGGGTGGCCAAAGCTGCAGCAACCAAAATTTTCAACCGATCCCCATCTGTAGAGAACTACATTCTGAAACAGAAGGCAGAAGCCCGAATGAAGAGAACTACACGCGCAGCACAAAAACAATCCTGGGACAAATTCGCCAACACCCTGTCGAGAGAAACCCCTGAACAATCAATCCACCAGTTCTTAAATAGAATAAGTGGCAAGGGCCATGAACCCGACCCATTGAAGAATCTCGTTACTTTCGACCAAATGCCACTGGAAACAAATGAAGAGAAAGCGGAATACCTTGCCGACTTCTTCTCTGACAAACTCTCGGACAACAGGTCCGGCAATCAGCACAATGCAGGACCTGACAACCCCTCCCAGCTACACCAATCTCCACCCCCCAAACTCCGAGGGAGTGAACCTCTTACATCCCCGTTCACCATGGAAGAGCTAACCCGTGCCCTTGACGAATCTAACCCGGCTGCTGCCCCTGGCATCGACGAAGTTCACCCATCATGGCTACACCACCTCCCTCTTCCTTTCAACCAAGCCCTCCTGCACACAGCAAATCTGTGCTGGAGAAAGTCAACATTCCCCACCTCTTGGAAAACTTCTGTTGTCATCCCAGTCCTCAAAAAGGGCAAACCAAAGGACTGCCCGTCGTCCTTTCGGCCGATATCAGTCCTCCCAGCACTCAGCAAAATTCTAGAAAGAATGGTCTACAACCGACTACAATGGTTCTGCGAGGCCAATGAGCTGATTCCCAAGACACAAACTGGCTTCAGAAAGTCCCATTCGGCCATGGACACCATCCTTCGCCTATCATCAGAAATTAGAAAATGCCTTAATCTTGGCCTCATTCTAATAGCAGCTTTCCTAGACTTCGAGGGAGCTTACGACAATGTCCGAAAGCGCAGACTAATCCCCAAACTACTCCGAATGGGAATCCCGGCCCAGGTGGTATCCTTCATAGATAGCTTTCTTAGCAATAGAACGCTAGCAGTGAAGGTCAATTCCAAAATATCCGCTACGAGGAAAACAGAAATCGGCCTGCCGCAGGGGGCTGTCCTCAGCTGCCTACTATTCGTCCTATTTCTGTGGGATCTTGCACTCCCGCATGATCACGGAGAATTTGCCGACGACTTGGGTTCATGGGCTGTTGCTGCATCTCACTCCGAGGCTGAACAGAAACTTCAAACTGCAATGCTTACCTTGGAACAGTTTTCTGCTAGATCAGAACTCCCCCTCGCTCCGTCAAAATCGATAGTCGTCCAGTTCCACAGGAAAAGATCTTCTACACCCTGCAACATCACTCTCAACGGTCACACTATCCCTGAGACACCTCAAACGAAATATCTTGGAATAATCCTTGACAGAAAGCGGACTTTCCAGCAACACGTCAAGGACCTTTCAACCCGATGCCTCCGCAAAACCCGCCTCATGCTCAGGCTGGCGGCTACCCCATTTGGATGCTCCGAGAAGATCCTTCTTGCATTTTACAAGCAATACATCAGACCCCATATAGACTATGGACTGATTGTCTACGGATATTGCGCTAAAACGACCCTAAACCAGCTCGAAACAGTCCAAAATACGGCCCTTAGGATTGCTTTTGGGCTCCGCCGATCTACAAAAACACAATTCCTTCTGGACGAAACAGGAATCGAACCCGTCTCAGCTCGGCGGGATCTCCTGCTAGCTAGATACATTACCAAGATTGAAGGCACCCCCCACCACATATTGAACAGCTGGCTTCTACACCAACAGCCCTCCCCTAGCCTTCCGCCCGAAATCAAGCGCCTCCAATCGTACCACCCCATTGCGCCAGATGCAGTCAAGCCGAAAATCAGCACCTTACCACCATGGACCACTGTCAAGCCCTCAGTATTCCTCCGCTTTGCAGACGCGAAGAAATCCGAGCTTTCGCCACAATATGTCCAATCCAGGTTTGCCCCGGCAGACGGTTCACAAAAACTATTTCCCGATTTTCGTTGACGGATCCAAAACAGACTCCTCAACGGGCTGCAGCGCATTTCTGGCTGACCTGAACATCATCACTCTGGAAAAGCTCCCTCGCCACGTTTGTATCATGTCAGCAGAAATCAGTGCAATAATTCTGGCACTGGAGACCCTACTACGACTCGCAGCAACTCCCATGATGGCGATGATCTACTCCGACTCGATGTCAGCTCTCCAGTCGTTAGCCACCCCTACATGCGAAAATGATGACATCGACCTCCACATGGCAATCCAACTGATCAACGAGCTCTCTAAAAAAGGATGCGCCATTTCCCTCCAGTACATTCCCAGCCACATGGGGATACGGGGGAATGACGTTGCCGATAAAGCGGCTAAGGAAGCGACTACAGCCCGCCAAACAACTGACAGGCCAATCCCACTTCGAGACATTTCCCGCATCCGCTCCCAGAGCCATCTGAATGCCAAACCTCACCCTAAGTTCTCCCCATTCCGGGGAAAAATTGAAAGCAGAGTTTATCACCGGATACGAGCAGGGGCAACAGGGTTGAATCACCCAGCCTACACATACAAGATCCCAACACCTAACGGCCAACCCCCGGACTCCCCCCTCTGCCGATTCTGCAGAATCCTGAACGAGACCCTGGACCACGTCCTATTCCAGTGCACCCATCGCCAACTCCTCACGAACAAACATAGATCCCAGGTGGTGTCATTGTTCAAGATGCACCATCTCAACCTCTCGACTGGATCCCTCGTGCAGTCTACTTTCCCCCCTGCTGCTGAAGCCCCCATCATCAAAGCAATCATCCACTTTCTGAGGACAACAGAGCTGCTTGAGTCAGTTTAAGTAGCATAGGCAACGCTGCCCAGCCGCGAAGAGGCTAAATGGACAACCCTGATCCGAAGCCGTACCAGAACTGAGAGAGGTACTTCCAGATGTGCTAGGACGATGAAATTTGGCTGGAATATTAGAAATTCGACAAGATTGGCTTAGAAATCGCCACTTCAAATTCGACCATTCCTTAAAGTACCAATCATGACCGCAAATTAAGAAAAATACTTTTAAGCAAAATATGCATTTCCATCATCCCCATGAGCTTATGATCATTTTTGCCTCAAGGGTTTTGCTTACAAATGAAGTTCTAGCTCCCTTAAAGTGTGCATCTTAACCGCAAGGTCGAAAAGTACTTTTATCAAACGATACATCTCAACCCATGATCAGTTGTCCCACAAGGGTTATGCAACAAAAAATAATTTCGTGCACCCTTAAAGTGCGCAATTTACCCGCATTAGTGGAAAAAAAAATACTTTTGATCATACGTATATATCAATGATCCCTAAGAGCCTGCTATCGTTTTTGCCTCAAGGGTCTTCCTTACAGATGAATTTCTAGTGCCTTTAAAGTGCGCATCATTACAGCCAAGTTCAACGATAAAATACTTTTTCTCTAGCTCCCTTAAAGTGCGCATCTGAACCGCACAGTCGAAAATTACTTTTGATCAAATAATACATCTCAACCCTTGCAAGTGCCATATGAGCTTACAGCTCTTGTTCACTGTCAAATCACATTTTCCAGATTGGCGGCTTTTGCCTGAAGAGGACCATTGCCAGGAAGGGCCGAAATATAGCTCCAATAAAATGTAGCTGACTTATCCGTTTTGCTTTGTCAAATATCAATCAGAATTACTTTATAATTAAGTAGAAGAGGGTTAGGATACCTGCAGATATCGAGCGTCTGCATAGGATATCCGAAACTTTATGGCAGACGGGTGTCACTTGACAGCGTGGCGCAACGCATTACATTCGACAATTGGATCACAGAAAATGATTTATTTTCTTAGATGTTTGATGGATACAACATGATTCGCACCCTGTGGCCCATGGCAATGGCTGGGAGGTTGGACTTGAAGACGGCTCGGAGGGCACCAGCTCCACCATGGGGTCGGGTTACCTTGCCCCAGATGGCTCTGACGTTGGTCTTGGAGGAGGGGTCATGTGCCTTGGGCTTCCTGTTGTGTGCCTGGAAATGAGGGAGGAATTATCTTCTAGCAAACCAGGATGCTGAAGGGAGTCCAAGTGACACACAAATCTATTCAGTTTTATTTTATCAGGCTTGAACTCCTTGATCCCATTGACGCAATTGCTTCAACAAGCTCACAAAGTTTCAGTTAGTGGTCTAGTCTACATATACTCGTGAAATTTGTTTGCCAACACGTGAGATTGACGGTATTTGGCAACACTGAAGAGAATTTGTGGCAACTATTTAGAAAGCTTCTAGAGTAGGCTCACCTAGGGCAAAGCCTAGAATGCTGGGGAAACACAAAACTAGCAGGAACGGGCTACCCGGGTCACCGATACATTAATAGACTGATAAATTTGTCAGTAGTCGAAGTCTATGGTTAAATAAGTGCCACTAGAAAGCATAAAAAAATGACAATGTCACCGATACTTTAATAACAGCCATCAGGTTCGTTTCTCTTGCCCGAGCCTGAAGAGTACATTGCCATGAAGGGCCGAACAATCACGGCCGACTTTTCTGTTTAGTGCCATCAGATAGGTTCGTAGTCAACTTGTACAGTAGAGTACTTATATTGAAGCAGTTTAAATTTGCTGTTATCTGCCAAGATTCCTGGCAACCTGATTTACCCTTTCTGTTAAAGTTTAACCGAAAAGGGCTATGATAGGACAATCTAGTTACCCATCACTTATTCACTTAAGTTGGCGTGAAAACCCGCTGAAAATGAGTTACTTCGTTCTTCGTTGTTCCGCTATTCACGAATAATCGATTTTCAAATAGTGGAATTTCCGTGTGATTTGTGGTCCCTCTATGCGCTTGTATTTTTGCTGTATGCCTTACGAGAAAGATTTATCATTTTTTTTTGTTCAGGCACTAAGCAATCTTCACCAGTCTCACCACTGCTCACTGAAAAGCCGCATCTGTGTTGAGATTACAATTTCCCGCGTCATAGTAGAATTTACGCTTTGGGGACGGCTGGATATATTGTGAGCCTCATAACTAGAGCATATAGTGGAAAATCAAAAAATCCCTTTGCAGAATCCAAATAATTCACTGTATCCAATTAAATGACACACACATGAGTTGGCTTTTCAGTCAAACTTTAAATGATACCCACTGCACTAACTAACAGTAAATTATCACGAGGGCGTTTTCCACCCTTTTTCTTTCCAACCTCATAAAAAGTCACTACGCTGACCGTTCCAACCTTCTTGAAATATTAACTAACTGTTAACTATTTGCTTACCACGCTACGATCTGTGTAACGTGATTGGCTCGACCAAACCCTGCCACAATATTTTACCGGAAATAATTCATTCCAGTTTGAATTCAGACGCCAGGAAGCCGGAATCCGTGACATCATGGGTAGTAACTTTGGTAAGTAGGGTGGCACGTACGTAATGTCCTCAAATGAGCGATATTAAACACCAAAGTAGGCGCAAAAAATTTAGAAAGCTCAGATGACGTCTAATTTGGCATGTATAGCGGCTTGTGAGCTAAATACAACTCACATGCTATTAGAACATGCAAATGTGGTTTTGAATAGCCACATACTCCACGATATTGCCACTTTCTTATTCATCACCCAGCAGTTACCACTTTCTCTATACTGCTTGTCAGATCTACACAAGAAAAACCCTACACCAACGTGGGTGGCTTAGGTGAATTTTATTTGCCCTCTGCGGGATCATTGTTCCTATGGCCCGCTTATATCTTACTACGGTAGTGGTTTGCGACTTAAGCTCACAACCCCCTCTTTAGCTCAAATGTGAGCCAATGTCTAATTGGCAGAGGCTTAGAAAGCCAAAGATCCTAGGTTGAAATCCCGGCGGAGGAGCTTTTTTGTCTTCACTACATATAAAGGAGATCCTAGGTTACTATCTTACTACGGTAGTGGTTTGCGACTTAAGCTCACAACCCCCTCTTTAGCTCAAATGTGAACCAAATGTCAAATTGGCAGTGGCTTAGAAAGCCAAAGATCCTAGGTTCAAATCCCGGCGGAGGAGCTTTTTTGTCTTCACTACATATAAAGGACCCTACCCCCCAAAGTACCCTATAACCATATATACTGTAACTCTTTTCATCATGTCCCAGCTGAGCGAAGGTTAGTACCATGGAGAGTGGCAACAACTTAAAAGGCTCAAATGATAAATAATTTTGCATGTATAGCGGCTTGTGAGCTAACTACAACTCACATGCTATTAGAACATGCAACATTGGCTTTTACTAGCAAACAGTTTGTCTTTAGGTTCACTACTTATAAAGGTCCTTACCCCCTAAAGTACCCAGCACCCATATTTTGTAAAGCCCCGTCTACATTGCCGTAAACCGACCGTTTTACGGACGGTCCGTAGCCGCAAAAATGTGGTCTTCATTAGGTCCGTAACCGCAAAAATGTGGTCTACATTAGTCCCAAATAGGTGAATCTTGTGTTGAAATTTAAAAAACAGTTTATATGTGACTTGAAAAACAGTTGAGAAACAGTTACATGGGACTGTGACAAAAAAGCAGTCTCCACTACGTCCGTTTTACGGTTACGGAGGGGTCAGTACCGCCGTTTTACGGCTACGGCCGTCCGTAGAGAAAGACCCGTCTTCACTGCCGTAACGGTCAAACGGTCGACCGTAAAACGGTCGGTTTACGGTAATGCAGACGGGGCTTAACTCTTTTCATCGTGTCTCAGCTGAACTACGGTTAATAACATGGAAGGTGGCAACAACTTAAAAGGCTCAAATGATATATAATTTTGCAGGTATAGCGGCTTGTGAGCTAACTACAACGCACATGCTATTATAACATGCAACGTTGGCTTTTACTTGCAAACGGTTTGCAAATCTGCCAACTAGCTGATTTGTTTCAAACTGTTCCCACTCCCATATGTAAATAGTTCAGTATATAAAAGGAATCCCTCCACTGTAGCAGCACCCACCTAACATGATAACTAATTTGGCTGCTTAACATTTGCATCATTTTAATGTACTTAACTGAGCTGCTGCTATGTGCATTTTCCAGCCATCATATCAAGAACAAATAACGAGAAAGAACTGCTGTCTCCCTACCTCGGTCATACAAACATGCTAAGTCGAGTAAAATACGACCGACTCCCGATGCAAACGAGCGGCTCCGCTCCACATCACGTTTCGTTACCTCTACAAATAGCTAGATCGCCGGTAAAATGCTAAAGAGGAAATCTAGAAGTCAACGCTGATTGATTCTGTGGAGGCGCTCAAGAGGGGATAAGCGCGCGGAGTACGCCTCCTGCTCGCTTCTTTCGACATTTCTTGTGCGATAGGCAACGGTGAAGACGGAAGAGAAGTAAACGGGTGTCAACATCAGCTCAAAACTAGAGTAAATACCTCCAGCTCCGCTCAGATTTGTCGGGGTTTTCATAGTCGCTGCGTGCGACTAAAGACAGAAGTTCTTCAAGTTCAAGTTCTTTTATTGTTTGGAAATACATTTTATAAAATAAATACATAACGTCCCCAGCAGGGAGACTGGCTCGAAAGCTTACTGATTATTTGTCTTTGATCATATGTAGCAAAGCCGTCTTGTTTGTTGTTTGTCTATACTAAGTTAAATTCTTATCTCCCGAGTTGGTCTGCCTTCATCACAGTATTATTTTTTTTGCTGTGTCCTCAGGTTAGCGATGAAAACACCAGAGCAGGTGTGAACAAGACATGCTCATATGAAGTTCAATATGGCATGTATAGCGGCTTGTGAGCCACTGGCGGCTCACAAGCTATTAGAACATGCACAACCCTTGGAATTTTCCAGTCATCATATCTAAGTTAAGTTCTTATAATATTCGAGTTTGTAGTTTGTTTTACCGTGTTTTCAGATGAGCTATGAAAACACCAAAGCAGGTGTCAACAAGAAATGCTCATTTGAAGTTCAATTTGGCATGTATAGCGGCTTGTGAGCCACTGGCGGCTCACATGCTATTAGAACATGCACAACGCTTCCTAAGAGTCCCAGTCTTTTTTGCTAGCTTTCATTATTGAAAAACGTGAATAATACATTTTACCTGTCACACGGACATAACAAAGCCTGCTTCAAAAGCAATTTGCAAATCTCATTAGATGAAAATTTATACGTCACCATTACCATTAACATTATAATAAACGCTAAACAGGTAAGTTGATATTGATTCCCCCCCCCCCCTCTATGCCAATGGCAGAGGTACTGATGTTATCTCCTGACAAAGAACAACACATTTTCACTTCTGGCCAGCTTACAACTTCAACCAGAAAACAGCCGGCAATTATAAGTAACACCCCTCATTTGACTGACTTATCATTCCTAAGGCTCAAATTTAATCCCAGCTTCAAATTTAAGCAAGAACAAATAATCGGACCTCTGTCTTTAGTCCCAGACAGCGACTAAGAATACCTCAACAAAACTGAGCGGACCTAGAGGTATTTACTCTAGCTTTGAGCTGATGTTGATACCCGTTTACTCATCTTCCGTCTTCGCCGTTGCTTATTGCAGAAAAATAGTGCAGGAGGCATACTCCGCGCGCTGACCCGCTATGGAGCGCGTCCATAGAACCTATCAGCTTTGACTTATACATTTCCTCACAGACGGTTTCACAGCGATTTAGCTATTTGTAGAGGTCTTCTTCTTGAAACTTACAATAAAACACCAACCCACTGATTTTTACTCTAGTCCAAAACACGCCAGTGATCCTCAGGAAGGAGTAAACGTCTCCGTAATGACTCAAACTCAACGACTCAAATTCTGTGTCAAGCAATCACGGCGATCTTTCGGAGCAGCTGTGATACCACTTCTGCCTTTCTTCCGCTAGGTACCCGGAGAGGCCGGAGATTTCGCAACGGCAAGGAGTAATAGTCATCAAGAGTAAGCCAAATTAAGCTGATAGGCTTATTACTGTGTCAGCAGTGAAGAAAAGAAGATATCCTTACCTTGTAAACGAAGACGCACTTCTTGCCAACATAGAACCAGGCATCTTTCTTCTTTTCACATCCCTCAACGTTGAGAAGGGCAGTACCTTCGTGCTGATTCCTCAGACCACGCTTGAAGCCAGTGAATGTGCCTTTAGCATAGAGCCTGAAAAGGGAATATTTAACGATCAAAGCCTGGAAATTCCTTGCTCTGTTCATTCGGTTGGTAGACTGAATCTATACCCAAACCCAGAGGCGTCACTACTGGGGGGAGGGGGGGGACGCCCCCCCAATGTTGTCGGCCAGTCGGTAAAAAAATAGCCGAGTCGGCGCGAAGCGCTGCGATTTTTAGTAAAAACAGTCGATTTTTTCTTGGAAATAGTCGTTTTTGGGATCCCAAAACGTTGGTGACGGATACCTATGACATCGTAAAAGTTGTCCGTCTGTCCGTCCGTCTGTCTGTAAGCACGATAACTCTCGAAGGGAATGAGATATTTTGATGAAACTTGGTGTGAGGATTCTTTGGGTCAAGAGTAAGGTCAAGTTCGTAGATGGGCACTGTAGCCCTACATTTAGGGGTGGGGGAGGGGGTTTAAATTAAGGGACAAACAAAATATTTTGAAACAGCTAATGTGATAGTCGATTATGGGGTAAGAAGACATGCTGAACACGATAGTGAAAACCATTTTCTCGCCGGACAAGTAGTTCGCCCGGAATCCGGCCAAAACCGGAAAGTTTCTTAAAAGTAAAAGTTTTATTTGAAGTTAATTAGATGTTCGATTTAGGGGTAAGAAGACATGCTGAACACGATGGTGAAAACCATTTCTTGACCGGGCAAGTAGTTAGCCCGGAATCCGGCCGAAACCGGAAAATTTGTTCAAAGCAAAAGTTTTATTTGAAGTTGATTAGACGTTCGATTTAGGGGTAAGAAGACATGCTGAACACGATGGTGAAAACCATTTTCTCGACGGACTAGTAGTTAGCCCGGAATCCGGCCGAAACCGGAAAATTTGTTAAAAGCAAAAGTTTTATTTGACGTTGATTAGATGTTAAGTTTAGGGGTAAGAAGACATGCTGAACACGATGGTGAAAACCATTTTCTCGCCGGACAAGTAGTTCGCCCAGAATCTGGCCGAAACCGGAAAATTTGTTAAAAGTAAAATTTGTATTTGAAGTTGATTAGATGATAGATTCAAGGGTGAGAAGAGACGCTGAATCTGTATATGACAATCGTTTTTTACCCTGACATATACTTCGTCCGGAATCCGGTTGAAACCGGATTTTTTTTATAAGTTAAAGTTTTATTTGAAGTTGATTAGACGTTCTTTATAGGGATAAGGAGATGCGCTGAATTCGTTTCTGAACTATCTTTTTTTGGCTGGACAAGTAGTTCGCTCGGAATTCGGCCGAAAACGGAAATTCGGAAGAAGTAAAGCAGGTAGTTTCGATCAGTATCGTCAAAATAAATATGGCTTATACAGGTATATCTGAAATTAATTTTCTCAGATGATTAGCCTGGCGAAGACTGGATCTGGCGTAGACAAGACGTAGTCAGGACGTAGTTGTCTGAGTCAATTTTTGGGATCCCATCGAAATCTTTGATCTTGTTTCTTACAATCGGCCGATTTTTCGTCAACGTTTTTGATCTAAAAAGCTTCTCGCTTCTGAATTCTCGATTCCCATCTAAATTACCGTTTTTGCTCTTCTCGCTTCTCCATTCTCACTTTTGACAAAAACATTAATTTGGCAGCTCGTCTGCAACCCAGTATACCTTTTTATGCATTTCTGAGGACAACAGAACTGCTTGAGTCAGTTTAAGCAGGGACCCATAAATTTCCCTATCGGAGCAACTTTTCGATTCTGCAGAATCGCGAGGCTTTCCCGTTCTCGATTAAAAACACAAGAAAAGGGGAATTCGCTCTATCTGAATAGTCCCAAAACGGGAAATAGGAGAATTGCGAGAATTCGGATCAAAAGTGCAACTATTGTCTGTGAGCTTACTACACAGCACAAGAGAAGGCCTAAACACTGCTTCATAGGGATAGCCAAAGGTGCGACAAAGATTCTTGCAACACGGTCAAGATCCTCCTCCCCATTTTTTAAGGTTACGATTTTTCTTTAACAACAACTCTCATGCAAGGTTGTCACTTGACATTACTACAGATGGAATGAGTGAAATTAAGTAGACAAAACTGAAAATGGTAAGCGTACAATCTAATACAAAACTAACCTTGTGAAGACTTTCTTGCTTCCACTCTTTGCTGGGGCAGCAACAGTTGCAGGCTTTGGGGCAGCAGCTTCAGCCTAGAAATATGGAACATCATAGGATAACACTTGGTGAATTTTCCCCACCCAATCTCTTGTTGCTTTTGAGCAGACTAACAGTTTTTGACTATTGTAAAAGGACAAAGGAGATGAATAGAGACAACACGAGAAAGAGGAAAAGATTAAATTTGTCAGAAGAGGCAGCTAGAATTATTGTTTGGTTGATCGGTTAAATTTATTTGGTTAAAAAAAATCTTTCAACCTTTTATGCACCCCTGACATCCAACTGGCTTTACCAGACCATTGTTTTCTGACATGGATATGTTTTAGTGCAGCAAGTTAATTCAAGTAAGTCCGCCATGTTCAGCCGACAAGAGGTATATTAGAATTATGTACAGCGAGTTACATTAATGTTAATGAATATGTTGCGTGTGACTTTAGAAACAAGACCAAAGGTTTCGATGGGATCCCAAAAATTTAATATTCGACCCAGGATCACAGGGTTTTGATGTCAATTCTTCATTCAGGACACAATAAGAACACACAATGAAAAAAGTTGCTGCTGATGATGCAAAAACAGTAGATTTTGTGAAAACAGCCTGGAAACTAATGGAAACCAAGTATGCATCTTTTATTGTTCATCTTTCAAGTGTTGCATCAACTGCCATTCTGATATCAGGACAAAATAAGGTAAGACATTAAAATTTGAATACACCTGACTTTAGTTGACACAGCTTGTGTTGAAGAGGGCTATATTGAAGTTGCTACAATTAGCAAATGTTGATTCCAAAATACTAAGCCATAACTTTTGTCAGAATACTTCTAAAACAATACACTTGAACACAGTGTTTCAGAAGTGTTAAATAACATAAACCTGTTCAGACAAATGGTCTGCATCTACAAACATAACCATAGTTTTTTTTTACAGTAAAGTCCTACCATTGATGAATGTGCTCGAATCATTTGTTCTTGCAATCAGCCGTCTGTGCGGCCAGGAATGGTTGTGTATGATTAGTTACCATCCTTTCAGCGTTTTTGTTATTGTTCATGTACTTTGTGTTTTTGTTTTACCCTTTTTCAGTTTCTTTTATTATACTCCACTAGACCTCATTGTAGTGCAGTGGGTCAATAAAATTCATTCATCCATTCATTCATTCAATGTGTAATAGCTGTCTGAGATGAAATTTGAGCTATCTGAGATGTTTTTTTCTACAAGTTTTTTTGAACTCCGGTGGCTTTGAGCCTGTAGAGGACCCTTGCACAGAAGGGCCAAAATAAAGCACTAACAAATTTCAGCTGACGGATCGGTTTTGCACTGTCCATTCAGCTCTTTCATCCAACCTAAATAGCAAAACAACAAATATGAGAAGAACAAAAATCTGTCTGAATTTTCAGTCCACACTGGATTTCCGATTGCTCATACAATTTAGTGAGCTAGCAGCCCTGTAAAAAGAAATCAAGATGACACAAAATACTGAAATTTGTCTCATTTACAGGACAGCTGTATACATACTGGAGCCTACACTATTTCCATCCAAATTTAACTTGGCAACTCTGTTGCCCAACTTTGCTTGTCTTTATCTCACCACAAAAACTTCAAAAAAGGTAAACAGTATCTCAAAACGGCAGCTTCTAGTTCTTCATCATACAATCATAAAGGACATCTGAATGAAGAGTACCAAGTATCATCCTTATCTGTATGACTTCCGTTAACATTGCCTGCAGAAAACCCAATCCAAATACAAAATAGTGTTTCCAAACTATGATTTTTGCTCCATTTTGCATCTGTCCTTATTTCAGTAGTACACAATTTCAGAAATGAACAAATGTCTCCAATCAACCCTTCTTCTGCAATATTTTTCAACCAGTTAAGCCCAAACATATATCTAGAAGAAATTCCAATACGATCCGGCCAGCGCTGTACAAGATTTGAATGAATTGCGCTTTTTGTCTTGGAGTCTGCATGTGCAAACCTCCAGAACCGAACATCCCTATTTTGAAATGTCACGCTCAGGAGAAGAATGCTCTACATGGCCATGTCTGTAAATGCATTCTCCATGTGTGTGTTCAAGTATGGTTTCATTGTTCAGGTGTCCTTTAAACCAGAAAAAAATCATACAAGCTGTGTTGCCAGAACATTGGTTTCTGCAGGAACTCAGAAATTTTCTATTGACATTTGCCGTGGCGGCTGGTCACCCAAACCCTGTTTCTGTCATGTTATTACTATGTAACTGTAGATACTTGGAAAGAGAAAACAAACTGCATAACTGTTAGAAACAAACATGAATTCAGTATAACAAAATTTTTTAGTGTTATATAAAAATAGAAGATCTTGGTCTTTTTGGCTTTCAGGCATTGATACTGACTCTTATGTACAGTAACAAGGTGGGAAGCCACAACTTCATGTCCGTAACAAAAGTGCCAAAATTCTGAATTAAGAAAGATTTACCAGTAAAAACACATCTTTCAACAGGTTTTTACTACTTTAAACAAGTGATGGTGCATCTAAGGCATGTCTAAACTTGAAAACTACACTGTCAGAAGTTCATAACAGACATCGCATAACACTTTCAAGAATAACACCTTTTCACTTAGAAATAAAGTGTTATGACCAATTAAGTTTACACTATTTCATGCCTAGATCTCCAACAACACCTTCAATTGGTAAAAATACCAACGGGAACGAAAGAAACATAACAGATAACATCCCAAACTGTTATCTGTTGAAACGGGCATCCTTCTGTTGTCGTTATGTAACTTCTGACAGTGACAAGTGTAGTATTTTTACCAATTGCAGGTGTTGTTGGAGATCTAGGCACGAAATAGTGTAAACTTAATTGGTCATAACACTTTATTTCTAAGTGAAAAGGTGTTATTCTTGAAAGTGTTATGCAAGATGTTATGAAACTTCTGACAGTGTAATTCTGTAGGGTGCTTGTGGAAGTAAAGACTGGTGAAAATCATAAAGGCTCCAGTAGGGAGAAAGGGACAGAAAAATTCTTTATGTTAGTGACAATAGGACAGTTTACAGATGAAATACAGAAATAAGGTAGTCTGAACATTTGAAGAAGCATTAAAAGAGACCTACCTCTACACAAAAACACCTAGTGGCAAAAACTGGCTATTTTTTGTACTGAAGGCATGAATTGCTGTGAATTTTCCTTATCAGTTTTACCTATCTAAAACATCTCCAAAAAATATTTTAAAAATACCATTGCATTCAGGACAAAATTGTCTGTTTTGTAAGGCCATCACTAAGATGTCCTTGCTATTTAATATTATTTCTTAATCTTCAATGTAAATTTAGATGTAAAAAAAAGTAGCTGAACTTGCCTACAAAAATTTGGTGATACTAAGGAGGAAAAGTCAGCAGCCTATAGCAGCAATAGGTCTATTGGACTATAACCTTGATGATCATATTCATATTTTCTCATCTTACTCACTTGCTGGGGCTCCCCATGCACTCAAAACCAGCTCAAAATCACCCAGTTTGATACAATTTCATTGAAGCACATAGTTCCAAGCTGGCCATTAGATGGACAAAACCCTAAAGTCAATGGATGAACATAGGCATTTCCTTATGTAGAATACTGTTTTCTACAGAACTACAGAAGATTTAAGATACTTGGATAGGGTAGCCACAAAAACACCTAGTGGCAAAAATTGGTGATTTTTTTATAATGAATGCATGAATTGCTGTGAATTTTCCTTATTAGTTTTACCTATCTAAAACATCTCCAAAAAATATTTTAAAAATACCATTGCATTCAGGACAAAATTGTCTATTTTATAAGGCTAACAGTAAGATGTCCTAGCTATTTAATATTATTTCTTAATATTCAATGTAAATTTAGATGTAAAAAAAAGTAGCTGAACTTGCCTACAAAAATTTGTTGATACTAAGGAGGAAAAGTCAGCAGCCTATAGCAGCAATAGGTCTATTGGACTATAACCTTGATGATCATATTCATATTTTCTCATCTAACTCACTTGCTGGGGCTCCCCATGCACTCAAAACCAGCTCAAAATCACCCAGTTTCATAGAATATCATTGAAGCACATAGTTCCAAGCTGGTCACTAGATGGACAAAACCCTAAAGTCAAGGATGAACATAGGCATTTCTTTATGTAAAATACTGTTTTCTAAAGAAGATTTAAGATGCTTAGAGACAAGATAGAGAAGTGATTTTGGCCTCAAATCAAAGCTAAAAGATAGGAGAATCACATTCTGATCTTCAAAAGCTCAGGTTTGATTAATTTTTTTTTTAGTGGCTACCCTAACTTGGAGGCAAGATAGAGAGGTTATTTTGGCCTCAAATCAAAGCTAAAAGATAGGAGAATCACATTCTAATCTTCAAAAGCTCAGGTTTGATTATTTTTTTTTTAGTGGCTACCCTAGCTATAGAAAAAATTATAGGATATACTGAACACGAAAATTGTGCTATGCCTATGACTACATTAATCGTTTGGAACCAAAATTATTGAAAACAAAATTGGTACAGACAGGTTACTTAGAAATTACGAAACAACTATTAATTGGACATCTGAAATTTAGTGTTGACAGAAAAGTTTCACTGAGAATTCAGTGGAAAACTAGAATAGCAGACAGGCCCATGGGCATGTAACCTTGGCAGAACCATGGTCAGGTGAGAAATCAAGTGAAAATGAGAGATCAAGCTCATGAAAGAACTACTTATCACTGTCTGCTATTTGCAATAAACGTGTAAAATGACATGTGGAGTGCACCAACTTGAGAAAACACATTTACATATGAAACTGGGCAACTTCTAAGCCCAAACAGTTGATTTCACTATGATTTGCCGAAGATTCAACAAGATTCGTACCATTATATTAAATTATTCCAATCTTCAATTCCTAGTGTTGCTGTCGCGTTACGATAAAACACCATAGAGGCTCCAGCTAAATCCCTAAAATAGGTACTGATTTCCCAAATACTTAGCAGCTTAAAAATAGCTAAAATTAACAATATTAGATCTGAACAACCACTAATTTAATATTATGTATATATGGATAAGAAAAATGGAATAAAACTAAGTCAGTGTTTTTTTTTGTATTTTAGAAAATAATGGTGGACGGGATTGAAAGCAGATTTTTGAGCGGGAAATTCAAAATTTGACGATTAGAACTGGTACAGCACCAGAACACACATGATGTGTTTTCAGTCCCCACCAGGGCCAGCAAAGCCTGGTCAAGGAATCTAGTATTTTTAGAGGTTTATCTCTTTGGTCTATTACCAATCTGTCCTCATACAAGTCGTCCCCAAAGCCGCGACGAATTTAATTCGGCGGTTCGGAAATAATTGTCGCCGAATTTATGGTAACCCTTGGTTCACACTGCTGCGTCGTATGCGACACGATATTTTCTTTGACGTTCCGACCTGCGACAGAATCGCACGGACGTTCTCACCACCACGCAGACGCAAAATGAAAACGAAATTTTCTTCATGATTAACCTGCAAAACGACAAAGAAGCCCTTGGGGAAACGACCTCTGAAGATTCGGGGAGATTACACTTCTGAATACTACCCAGCATTAGGAAATTTTCAGTCAAAACCTATAGGTCATCTTGTTCAAAACAGGTTGATACAAGTTTGTTCAGAAGATATTTTGCATTGAGTCATCTTAGGATTACAATCAGAACAAGGTAGAGCAATTTTTAGTCTTGAAAATTAACTAATCTTTGTTCATTCTTTTCTTTCCCTCAAAAAATCGCATGCGTTATGTCTGATGAGTTGAAATATTTCAACGCATACGACACTGCGACAAAACGCACAGTTCTGCGTCACTTGTCGTACGATTTCGGTCGTATGTCGGATGACGCAGAATTTTGCGCGAAATCGCAGCAGTGTGAACCATAGGTAACAGTATGGCAACCTTGGCAGGCATAGAGCAAAAGCTCAATGCTCAATGAAACTTTGTTTTCCCGGACCCGATCATCCACGTGGATGTGAAGGGAGGGGGATTTCGGAATCTTCCACGTAAGTTCCGAACGGGTGTATCCGATTTGAAAGTAACTTGACGGGTGGTACGAGCGAATGCCCGGGATGATACAGACTATGTCGGAACAACATTCGGCAGACACGTATATGGGCCAAAAGGGTGGAGGGTCTCTAACCGGAAACGAGCTATCTGGCGTAGATGAATGGGAGGGGGGGTGGGGGAATTTTACCTGAAGTTTTCAGATTCTAAGTGAAACTTGATGAGTATAGGAGCAAACTCTTTAGATGTAATGTTTATGTGTCCGATGCGGATATGACCTCGGTGGGGGGATTTTGACGGAGAGTACAGAGCTAGAAGCTCATCTGGCAACTGCAAGGGTAATTAGTATGTAGTTTAGCATAGGGCCTCATATGATCGAATCATGTAAATCGATCATCTAAGACATGATTGTGCTCTCTCCAGCTTTCAAGTCCCGTTCAGCTCGGATCACGCGTTCGAGAGTTACGCATGTCACCAGGGACCCATACATTTCCTGTAGTGCCTCGCCAAAGAGATTTCTGTTGCTCTGTTGACCGAACGGAAGATTGTTCGAGAAATACCCACGGTCCAATCACGTCCAAGACCAGATAGACGAAATTTGGGATTTTCTGCTGGCGCCTTGAGGGAGGAGTCTCTTTGGCGCGCACGTCCAATGAGGCAAACAAGAATGCCGATTCGACCCAAGTGGGATTTTTGGAAAGTAGGCAAGGTTCGGTCAACATAGCAACATAGAAGCACAGGAAATGACAAGCCCCAGGTAAAGGAAATTTATGGGTCCCTGATGTCACGTATGACGAGAATTTAGGAACCCCTCCAGTCGGAGGCCGGTTCGTAAGGGACGTGAATCCAGAATTCCTCGTCCATCCCTCAGACACGGACAGGGTTGCCGAGAGCTCGACTCATAAAAGTGTCACAGTTGCTGACATAAAGGTGCTTTTCAACACCTCGATTTTTTTTTCTTGCATTCCACGACACAACGCGCAAAATGCGAATAATTGGTAATAACTGAATTTGTAACAACATTTTTCACAACATTTCTTAACTGTTACATCACAGTTTTGTAACAAAATTAACCGGAAAACTGCTTTTGTGTACTAAATCACAATAAAGTAAATTTTTTGGCAGTGTTTTGGGGGCGGTAATCCGTCACTTTAGTAAAGTAACTGAAAAAGTGCTTTTCTGACATAAAAAGTGTGATTCGTAAAAAAAGGGGTCGCTTTCGGAGAAAAAGTGTCACCCAGAGGCAAAAAGTTTCAAAAAGCACCAAAAGTGTCACATTTGGCAACACTGGTCACAGGGACCGCTCCATTAAAGTGAAAACTGTCCTATTTCCAAATACGCTTCGACTGAAACTGTGAATGAAACAGGAGAACCATATAGAATAGTTTTACCACGTAGTAAAAGCAACAAAAGAGGTCTGGGAGATGCCTAGCGTCGACGGCCGAGTTCTGGATTCAGCACAATTCCGCACAAGATGGCATGCGGATCCATTTTTGTCCATGGGATAGTCCAAGTCAGAGGAAATAGGAATGAAATAGTTTCAGTCGGAGCACTCGGAGCGTATTTCGAGATGGAATAGTTTCATTCTACTGGGGTGGGATGGTCGGATAAATAAAAAAAAGTTGTTGAGTATCGGGTCGGGTCTTTTGTATGCCTGCCAAAGTGAGACAGAGGGGACAGTCAACAGGGGCGGTTCGACGTAGTTGGGCGTGGGGGGGGTACGACCTTAAAACATACGACTGGAAATTATACCGAGCAGAAACAGTAGAGAAAAAATAACATCAAGAACAAAAAATTGTACGAATTTCCCGAAATATCACATTGACTTTTAAAAGCTTTTTCATAAGGCCGTTACAGCAACAAGATAATACACACATAATTCTCAGGAATTCTACATGTCGTTCATTTCAGCGCGGCAGGCGAAAAGGGTGAGCTTTGTACCCACACGCAGAGGCGTTACTAGCCAAAATGTTTGGGGGGGGGGACAAGGTATTTACCGACTGGCTGGTCATTTTTACCGACTGTGTTTGCGGATAAAAACGACTATTCTTGGGAAAAAAACGACTGTGTTGACGAAAAGTCGGCTGATTTCAAGGAAAAACTACTATTTTTACGAAAAAATCGACTATTTTTACGAAAAACCAACTGTTTTAGGGAAAAAACGACTATTTCTAAGTAAAAAATCGACTGTTTTTACTAAAAATCGCGGCGCTTCGCGCCGACTCGGCTATTTTTTTTACCGACTGGCCAACAACATTGGGGGGGGCGTCCCCCCCCTCCCCCCCAGTAGTGACGCCTCTGCCCACACGCATGTGTATATACAAACTCACAGAATCACCAACAAAACTACGAACACTAGCCATTCGCGCGAGAATGTCCTTGTTGAAGACTTAAAAATTAAATTTGTAATGCGCCCTGCTTATGTTATTTTCTATACTCCGCTCTTAAAATTGACAGGTTACAAATAAATTACTTACGAGCTTACTTATCTGTATAACTCTCACCTTATTTGAGATCGAGCAATTGTATGGACCGTGTAACGACCGATAATGCTTCCGATTCAGCTCCTTTGAGGAACGTGCTAATGAATTGCGGAATTGCGAATGAAAACAATCGAAAATCAGCTGAAGATTTTCATGTTGAAAAGCATGGTTTAGGCGCTTCCAGAGAAAGGGGATGACCATAGACGATTTGGGGTACGGGTGGATCCAGAAATATATTTCGCTGAAGGGCGATCTGTATACGAGGGGTTGCCGACTCCCTGGCAGCTGCTGTACACCCTTTCCCGGCACCAGCCGAAACAGGCGGTGCCGGCAATAACTTAGGCGATTCATGTTTCAAACGCTTCTTTAAATGTTTATTTTGATGTTTTAACGCGTGACAACCGGTGCAGGTTTGTTTCAGCCGGTGCCGGCACCGACCGGGCATCACGGCACAGGGCACTTGCTGTACACTGAAATCTAGAGTGGTTAACCCCTCGTCTGTTTAGTAGGGCTAGGTCTGTGCTAATAGCGACATGTCAGTCTGCGCTTTCAGATCCGAGCTTTCTGAGCCGGTTTTCGTTGATTTGGTATTTTCTTTTCAACGAAAGGTGGAGTATAGGCTATATCCAGCCACCCTACTGGAGTCCCCGTTGTAAGACAAATGCAACGCAACCCATCTGGTGCATTCCCGGAGCACAGCAGACAACTCGGATTTCACTGCCCTCTGTCGGGGGTTCAACGATAGCCGACATTGGAACAGTGATAGTCTTCCATCATTTTTCTTCTTAATAACAAGCGTTTTTGTGGTTTTGCTCTCAAGCCAAGTCAAATCTAAGGAGTTAATTTCACTATTGAGCCCCGCCCCTCGCGTTGTTCGCGATTGGTTTAGACTGAGGTGCGGACTGTGCACACCAATCAGAGACAAAGTTGTGAGTGATGTTAGTCAAGACCACACGTGTACTTTCAAATAGGAGATTGTCAGGGTAAAGAGAAGGAGCACATCTTTTTTCTAATTGGAATGCAGCACTTGCAGGCCCGTGGTAGGAAATTGAACGATAGGTCTTCAGTTAACCTTTAAAGGAGCTGCATTTTGAACTAATAGTGCGAACACACGACAAGGTTTGGGCGCTCCCGATCTGGAATTCCTGCCCGAATTTTTGACACCATCATCCAAAAGTTGAAAATTTTTCAACTTGATGATGAAAGTGCAGGATATCCGGCCGGGAAATCCTGATCGTGTGTTCGCACTTTAAAACGGGTATGGGACCGCCGGAGCGTTGGATATTTGACGGAGCCAGCGGTGTGAGGAAAACCAGTCATCGGCTGCGCCTGGCGGCGGTGTTTAGAATGAATTACTGATTGATGGAGTCCCAGTGTAAGGGAAAACAAATCGGGACTAATCGGGAGTACATTCTGAAAGTAGTATATGTCTGACTTTTAATGGTTCAAACTAGAAATAGCAGCATCTAGTCCATAAGAGAGTACATGTCGGAAGTGGCTGAGGCAGCTGTGCCCTTGGTGTAGTCGCTCTGCGTTCCGTAGTTGGCCTTGTTTGCCACTGAAAGAAAGTAAGAGATTTGTTACAACAATATAACACCAGTACACTGTGCAGTCCCATGATACCAGTCCTATCCTACCCAGTGCCAAAATTGTCTGGTATTCCCCTGATGTTAAAAGAGAAAAGTTCCAACCGTGCAATAACAATTGTTATCGCACAGCCAGCCATGCGATAACAAGTGATATCGCACGGTTGAAACGTTTTTCTTTTAACATCAGGGGAATACCAGAAAATTCAAACAAGTGTACTAGTGTTATAATCATTATCGCCCTTGCTCTCAAGAAGGGCGATAATATATAGCAGCACATGGACCTAGGTATACGGGTACTTTGGGGTTTGGGACAGCCGTTGATGTTTTTACGTGCTTTTTCAAAATGTGTCAAGCGAAATTTTTTAGATTTTATAGGAAGAAAGAACAACTCTTTCGGCCAAAAAATGGCACATGTCATTTTTTTATTAAAGCCTGTATCTCCGTAGCGGTTGCTCTGATTTCGCTAAAATCATGCTAAATGTATGATATAAGTCGGAAAGGGCACCACTAATTAATAACCCAATTTCGAGAAGAATGTCGCTTATCAAAAAAAAATAAAAAAATCCGAGGAATAAAAAATACGAAACCTCAGATGCTTGCGTTGAATCACGCTGAATTTGTTGTAGCCTGAGTATTTTTTCAGCTACTACTGTGACCAAGTCCAAAACACGCCAGTGAACATCAGGAAGAACGAGAAACGTCGCCCGAACGATGACTCGATTCCTGTGTCAACCAATAAACGGCGATCACTGGGGACAGCTGTGGCGACGCTTCCGGCTCTTCCGCTAGGTACACGGCGATTCTTCATAGTCATCAAGAGTATTGAGTACTAATTGGTAGTGGAAATATTTAATTTGGTTTCAGAGGGCATGAACTTGTTTTGGTTAGATCGAGACAGACTCTTTACGAGGCCTTGTTTCTCTGTTGTGCTTGTCTAATGTATGTGATGAAAATTAAAGACCTTGAAGTATACTCACTTTTTTGGTACTCGAATCCATAAAGGTTCTCGTCCCTCAAAGCATTTTCATAGCCAGCAAACTTTGACATCATTTTTCCGTACACGTTCTTTGGTTGGTAGCTAGAATACCCTTGTGAGTACGGGGCATAGTCATACTGGTCATAGTCGCTGTACTGCCCATAGTTTCTCTTGGCGTTGTATCCATTGTTACCATATTGGTTCATACCATTATACCCTGGAACGATAGAAGTGATGTTATATGCATGGCATTATGATGTCTCAGGATGACAAACCTATGTCATGATTGCTCTACGTCTACATTCTGGCAAATAAATCATGAACTGGACTGAATAGCTTAAACCATAGCTTAACTAGTGCCGAAGACCTACAACATCATTTCCATATCGTAGTCTAGATTTCCTACAGCCAGTATTATTAAAAAATAAGCCGCGGCCTTTGAAAAATACGCCAAAAATACGCAAGCAAAACTTACTGATCCAAAAAACTCGCAGAGAAACCCAAAAATTTTCGGCCTTAGGTAGCGACGATCGAAACGACGTAAAAACAGTCGATTTTTTCAGAAAAACAGTGGGTTTTTCGTAAGAATAATCAATTTTTTACTTCACGCAGAAAATACGCCAGCTAAAAGAAAAACAGCCACGTTTTACGCCACACGTCAGTTGGAAAAATATTTACGCCAGTCTCCGACAAAATCCACCTATATGGCGTAAAATCTGCCAATCTGGCAACATTGCCGCGGCACTGACATTGCGCATTCGCGCGCATTCGTTGAATCGTTTACAGGAGAGAATCTGTTAACTATACGCATGAAGAAATCATAATATGTGAACTTGAGACAATCAGAAGGCTCCATTACCGGCGCCTCCTTTCTCCCATCCCAGTAGACTGCGATCGAAAAATATTACAATTTTAATAATAAGAAAAGTAAATAAAGTTTCAACGATATATTCGGAAGCTTGTAAAGCAAAAACAGATAGCTGTCTACGTCCTACGTACGAAGGCGGTAGGAACAAGAAGAATTTTGCATATCGTTTGGAACAAGAACGGAGGGAATGAATATTTTAATCTTATTTTATTTACAAAAAAAAAGAAAACAGGTAGATCTTGCTCAACTACATTGTTTTACTAGAAGCAGTGTATTTGTGCATCTTGTTCTTGATTCCTTCAACAAGAAATTGTTTCAGTTTTTTGTCACAGAAAAACAATCTCTTGCATGAATCTATTTGAAAATAAATTATAATAGCTATTTTTTAACATGGTTGAAAAGAACCCTTGTTGATTCTTGCTTAACCTATTTTAGTTTGTTTCAGTCAAGTAAAATCACTTACCGCCGTAACCACCAGTGCTGCCAGCGCTGGCCAAAGCCAAAATCGAAGCAAAAACGCAGACTGCCAAAAACTTGTTCATCTTGAGACTTCAGTTATCAGACTGAACAATCTTGGAATAAACCACCCATTCATAACAACTCTCTCGACCACCTGTGGTAAAACATAAAAAATCACTAAGTTTTCCTTATTCTAGCACATTTAGTTTTATGACTGCGGGAGTATAAATGCCCGGAGAAAAATAGTCAACAGCAGAATTCGATTCAGTTTGTGCTTCAGTTAATTCAAACTAAAAAAAATCGTAAGTGTCAACTGTTATACTTTACCAGCTACAAATTCATCTTTTCATTTATCTTTCCGCTTCATATCAACGTCCTAGTAAAGTTCTAACAGAACAGCCTTTTCCAGAATTAATTTATTGAATTAATTTATTTTTCGAATGTGAAAACCAGATGAAAAATATATATTATGCTAAAAAGAGCCTTTAGTATTTCACCTTAAAAGGTGACAAGAGGTCACCTCTGCAATTCAGATTTTAGTATTGTCAGTTTGCAAAAACATATTAACAAAGAAACATCACTATCCACCAATGCAACTCGTTTCCGATAAATTTTACTTTCCCCAGCTTGGCTTCTCAAACTGTTGTTTCTAACTAATCACTAATCATCGTGCACTGTAAAAAGTTTCTCCGAATAAGGATGCAGTATTTGCTACTGGGATTAATCTTATCTCTACTGGGATAAGATTAATCCGAATTAGGGGTAATCTTATCTCAATAAAGACAGATTAATCCCAGTAGCAAATACTGCAAGATTTTTTTTTACAGTGTGTCTGAAAAGGTTGAAGTAAATTTTGCTGGTTTTGTCAAAAGTTTCTTGCACATTTTTTTTTTCCCTCACCATTCATCCATCTTTCTTTGACCTTGTCATTCTGTCTTTTAGCTCAACATGCGCGTATTGGCTTTCTTCTGCTTCGCCCTCGTCCTCGCCGTCGTTTACGCCAACCCTCGCCGTAAGTTCAGTTTCTTTCTGTTTCTTAGTTTCTGTTTAGTTCCGTTTCTTTCGTTGAAGCAAGCATAGCTTAATCGTCTAGATCATGAAGCTGTGGACGCAAGCTACGAGTGAGCGCAGCACCCAATGAGGCACTTGTCTGCTACTTCTGATGTTATCTGCTACTACTACCCCTCGCCAGCTACAGAATACATGTACTAACTTGAACCCCTTTCTCAGACATCTGTCCTTGATAGAAACAGCCTGCGCTGCTTAGCAAAGTAACTACCTATAATCCGTTTTTTGCTCTATGAGACACAGACTGGGTAGGCTGTAAGTCTTCAGCAGAGGCGTTACTAGCCAAAATGTTTGGGGGCGGACAAGGTATTTCCGACTGGCTGGTCATTTTTACCGACTGTTTTTGCGGATCAAAAACGATTATTATTGAGAAAAAAAACGACTGTTTTGACAAAAAATCGGCTGATTTTAAGAAAAAAACTACTATTTTTACGAAAAACCGACTGTTTAGATAAAACGACCATTTCCAAGTAAAAAATAGACTGTTTTGAATAAGAAACGGGGCGCTTCGCGCCGACTCGGCTGTTTTTTACCGACTGCAGCTCCCCCCCCTCCAGTAGTGACGCCTCTGGTCTTCAGCCATTCTTTTCTCTTGTATTCGGCTTCTTCAGAAACCCAAGAATTGTTAAGATTTTTCACCAGCTTATATTCCGATCATGTCACTATTCTGCAAAACGTAGATTTAATCAGGGATTTCTTTTCAGCAATTGAAGCCAAGATGGATGACGTCAAGATCTGTAAGTAACCCTATGTTGTACCTTCGCACTAAATGCCAACCTACAACCACTGCTGTAATTTGATATATTTTTCGGTGAATGCTAATAAGAACAGATTCCCCGCTAGAAGAACATATTCAGCTACAAACTATAAGGAACAGTTATAAGCTATAAGAACAGATTCCCCTCCCCGAAATGCCTCCGTCACGGTAAGAACAGGACCACTGCAAAAGGTCGTTAGGACTTTCAGCGTCATCCGTCAATTTTACAATCGATGAGGAACACGAAAAATATCAAGCGATAAGCTCCGACTTTGCAAGGTTTTTGTCCTCAGTCCATATTTCAGAGATTAACGATCCTGAGCAGTGCCCAGTAGCCTATAATAGTTTCAAAGCAGTATGCAGCAAGTTAAGGCAGTTAAGGCCTATTCCATTTGTATTACTTAATCGTTTCTTCTTACTCTGCTCTGCGCCTAGTGACTACGAATACTCTATATGACTAAGCCTAAAAAACACGCCCGCCGACCTCGGGAAGAACAGGGAACGTTACCCGAACGAACCTTCTACATTGATTCAAATCCTGTGTAAACCAATCAGCAACGTTTGTTGTCGTGAAGCTTCTGGCTCTTCGCTGGGCATACGGCGATTCTTCATCGGCCCAAAGAGTTAGTCATCAAGAGTTTTAGAGATTTCAAGCGCATCCCGGCCAACGCGTGCCGGTAGTAGAACATGACGGGCATTACGTCTCCTAACGTCTCCTATTTTCCTAATTTAGTACTTACACATCTCTGTTCTTTTAAGTGGTCAACAAGGAAAACCGAGTGGAGAAGAAGGACACCAACAAGGCTAAGGCCGTGAACTACGATAGCTACAACAACTACCCATCCATGTCCTACCCATCCTATTCCGCTCCATCCTATTCCGCTCCAGCCTATCCAACCTATGGCGCTTCATCCTATGGCGCTCCATACCAGAAGAAGTATAACTACAACATGGCTTATTAGTAAACAAATGTTTTTATAGCGATTACTATCATAAAGAGCTAATCAAAACCACGTGTCTGCTGTAAAGAACCTATGTTATCAGTTAGGTCTTTCACTAATTGTCTAGTCCCTAGGCACTTGTTTTCATATGACTTTTCTCTCGTTGCCTATATTTTCCACACATACTCCAATTCAGAGTACTATGCTACCATTTCCTTTAGTCCCTCGGTTATCATGACCACCGTGAACTTGTTTCTGTTCTGTTACTATATATTATCGCCCTTGCTGAGGGTCATAGCGGAAAATTTGGCCCGCGGGTGACATGATTGGCTGATATCGCCCGAGCGCCAGCGAGGGTGATATCTGCGTATCGTGCTGCCCAAGGGCCACATTTTCCGCTATCGCCCAAAGAAAAGCAAGGGCGATAATGATTATAACACCAGGGGCCCTGCTATCACAGGGCGATAACAGTTTTCGCAGGGCGATATGTCAGCGGGCGATAACATTTTTTAGCGGGCGATAACAGCTTTTAGCGGGCGGTAACAGTTTTTAGCGGGCGGTAATTATTGTTGTTATCGCCCGCTGGAACTTTTTTCTTTTAACATCAGGGCAATACCAGGAAATTTTGGCACTGGGTAGGATAGGACTGATATCATGGGACTGCACGGTGTACTGGTGTTATAGGCGATTATCTCAGTATGATAGGCTCTGGTGCTCTTTCAAAATAATCTGCAAGAAGCCTAGCGCAGCCAGTGGCTTTTGACGATGCATAACAGCGGTTAAAAACTGTTTCTGCAGCGACGACTGTCATCAACACCTCCCTACACATGTCTACCAATTCAGAACTCATGTTATTAGTTAGGACTTACATTAATTTTCCCTGGGCCCGTCGCTAAGTCTGGACCATAGGCCTAAACAGTTGTTTTGAGAAACTTCTCAATCCTGGCGAATAGTCCATATTCAAGTTCCGAGCCACAAAACGGTTTTGTTCGCTTTAATCACCCAAGGATTATAGCCACGTCATAACCATCATCAACGACTACAGCACACCTCGCACTATTTACTGTTTACCTTCGCCTGTTCCCAGGCCCGTTGACTTCTAGCAAAAACTTGGCAAAATTCAGAAAACCGGTCTTACACATCAAAAGAGTGATACTCGAAGGGTTACTGGAAAACCGGAATCGGTTCCGGTGGCGGAGGTTCCGGTGTTCCGGTTTTCCAGTGACCCTACTCGAACACTCGTCGGGCGCATAAGGCGCATGGAAACTAGTTATTCGTGGCAGTTTTGGTAGCTTACTTTCATCGGGAACCCTTTTTGAGATCCATAAACGTGTTTCGATCCACGGCATACCACCAAGAAATAAATAAGGGGAGAATTGGGAACTCTCATAACCTTGATGTCAGCAAGAGTACCACGTGAGATGGTTCCGCGTGACCTTACTTGGCGGCTTGGCGAAACCCGCCGGGTTTAGGGGCTACTTAGGTACCACCTAGCGTAGACGATAGTGTTCCGCAAGACGTATAGTCGGTTCTTTCTTTCCCATTCTGCTGTGGAGAACAACCTACCTGCTTTCTAAGTCTTAATTCGTAAACTTTCAAGTCGCAAGTATATTGTTGTGTGCAAGGAGATTAAAGGGATGACATCATGTTATTTTAAAAACGCAAAGCACCTGCTCCACTTGTCAAAATTATGTCATAACAATACATTGACGGAGAAGTTCAGAATTGAAGATGTAAGTGTTACCCTTTTGGATGTTTCCTCGTCGCTATCAAAATCAGTGACGACAGAGCCCAACCAGCGCACGACCTTCTCCACTGCTTCCTGGCCGAAGATTGAAAATTATTATCTTTTTCTGTTTCTTTGTATGTTTTATTCATTTTCTTTCATTTATTCCATTTTTTTGGACTGGCGGGTTGTAAATAAATTGCTTATTTACTTACTGTTATTACAATCGCATGATGTCCGTTGGTATAAAATATAATCGTTAGTCGGTCCGTCAGCACGAAGATGGATGAGTAGTATAATGGCTGTGGTGAAAACCGGTGGCCCGCCGCCAAAAACTCCCCGGCGACCCACCGCCACCTAACCTTCGGCGCGCCGACGCCGCCGCCGTTCCACCGGCCGTTCCATCTAGTTGATTAGAGATTCGACGTAAGGGTGAGGAGACAAGCTGAATTTGTTTTTGAACTTTATTTTATTGCCGGACAAGTAGTTTGTCCGGGATCCGGCCGATACCAGAAACTTGGAAAAAACAAAAGTTCATTCTTAAGTCCATTAGAGGTTCGCGTCCGATGTAAGAACGCGAGATAAATCCAAACCTGGACTTTATTTACATGTCAGATAGGTAATTACTTTTTAGTAAAGACTAAGTCTCAATGACACGCAGGGGAAGAAAAAGCGCGTCCCATGTGACGTCACAATGGTAGACAGCCAATCGGCAGTTATCTCGACATTTCTTCTCCCGGGCTCTACTGCGATATAGCTGTTTGTAGAGGTGACGAATTGTGATGTTCCGCTTGGCCCCTATCCTAGACTCGTTTGCATCGGACTCCGCATGGTCGAATTACAGAGATAGTGAGACGGAGGTTCTTGTGCTTATTTACTACTGGTAATAGCCTAGTTACCTTTATTATCACCATGTCCAGACATCCATTTTTGTCTATAGATGGGTCTGGAAGGTAAAGGCAGGCCAAACATTTTTGGAAATCCGGTATGGTGGACACCCCCGACTCCGGAATCTAGAAGATGTCATGATAGAGGTGATATCCTGGCTTTTGAAGGACACAGGAAAAATGCAAATGAATGAGGTGGGAAAAAGGGAGAGTGATTGACCATTTCGGTTGGGAGGAAAAAGAGGTTGGAAGGGATATGTAGGACATGTTAAAGAATAGCAAAATTAGTTTCATCATTATCATGAAAATCCGAAGGGGTCGGCTTGACTATGCGAAAGCCCCACATATTCAGTCTGGAAAGTGAATTCTGGCTTTATTAACATTCAATTTGAATTATCAGTGTGAACACAACACTGTAAAAAGTTTCTCCGAGTAAGGATTAAAGTCAACTGCAGTATTTGCTACAGGGATTCATTTTATCTCTACTGGGATAAGATTAATCCGAATTCGAGATAATCTTATCTCGTCCGGCCAAGTGCCATATACCGATCACTTTTCCGTCGGTCTGTCTGTCGGTCGGTCGGTCGGTCAGTCCGGTGTTTGCGAGTTAGGGTACTTCCAGATGTGCTAGGACGATGAAACTTGGCAGGCATATTAGGGACCCGACAAAACTAACTTGGAAATAGTCACTTGCCCGATCCGACGATCGTGGGGGGAGGGAGGGGAGCCGGAATCCGGAATTTAGTAGCATGCATAACTTTCGAACGGGTGATCAGATCTTAATGAAACTTGATATTTGGAAAGACGTCATGCTTCAGATGTCGTCCGGACCGAATCCGATGAATGTGGGGGGAGTCGGAGGGGGGAACCGGAAATCATGTTAAACGCTTACAGTGGGGCGATCGGGATGAAACTTGGTGGGAGGAACAAGCACAACCCCTAGGTACATCATTGACAGAACCGGACCAGATTCGTGTAATGTGGGGGGAGCTGGAGGGGGGTTCTGGAATTCCGATGATACGGAGTTAAGTTACTTCCAGGTGGGCTAGGACAATGAAACTTGGCAGGCAAATCAGGGATGCGACCAGATTAACCTGGAAATAGTCAGCTTCCCGATCCGACCATCGTGGGGGGAGTGGAGGGAGGGGGAATCCGGTATCTTGAGGTATGTATAACTTCCAAACGGGTGATCGGATCATAATGAAGCTTGATATGTAGAAAGACAACATGTCTCGGATGTCCCATTTTAAGCCCGGGCCGGATCCGATGAAGTTGGGGGGGGGGGGGTCGGAGGGGGGTCCGGAAACCTTGTGACATGCTTGGAGTGGAGCGATCGGAATGAAACTTGGTGGGAAGAACAACACAAGCCCTATGTAGTTCACTGACAGAACCGTGACGTATTCGGGCATTGTGAGGGAGTTAGAGGGGGGGGGGGGGGGTCCGGAATTCCGGTGATCGCAAGTTAAGGTACTTCCAGACATGCTAGGACGATAAAACTTGGCTTGAAAATTAGAGACTTGACATGATTGGCTTATAAATAGTTAGTTCCCAGATCCGACCATCCCTTAAAGTAGGCTACTAATGCTAAAAAAGTACAAAAAATACTTTTAAGCACAATATACATTTTCGTGATCCCTATTTATTTTTTTTATTTATTCAACTGTACTTCAGCTTTCGCCATATACTACACTACAAAATAAATACTTAACAAAAACACTAATTAATAATCATGGGCTCTATGAGCCCATAATCATTTTTGCCTTAAGGGTTTTGCTTACAACTGAATTCCTTAAAGTACAAACAATACTTTTGAATAAAATATACATTTTCGTGCTCCTGATGATCATCTTTTTTGCTTCAAGAGTTTTGATTCCAGATGATTTTCTAGCGCCCTTAAAGTGCGCACAGCCAAATGCATTGCCAAACGATACAGTCTCGTGATTTCCATGGACCCATGATCATTCTTATCTCAAGGGTTTTGCTTACAAATGATCACAACAAACCCACGAATTGACGAATTCCTCTCTCATCCTCTGACACAGCCTTGCAAGTGCCATATGAGCTTCCAGCTCTTGTTAGTAGTTGTTAGAAAATTCGAATTTACCCTTTAGAATGCCAACTCTAGTGAAACCCTTGTCCGTCTAAATTAGTACACTAACCAGCAATTAAAACAAGAGCTGTAAGCTCATATGGCACTTGCATGGGTTGAGATGTAGTGTTTGATCAAAAGTACTTTTAAGGTTACCTTTGCGGCTCAGATGCGCACTTTAAGGGAGCTAGAGAAAACGTATTTTGTTTTAGAACTTGGCTGTTATGATACGCACTTTATAGGCGCTAGAAATTCATCTGTAAGAAAAACTATTGAGACAAAACGATCACAGGCCCTTAGGGATCATTGATATATACCGTTTGGTAAAAAGTTTTTTTTTTCACTTTTCGGTTAAAATGTGCACTTTAAGGGTGATAACATAAATTTTTAAGCAAAACCCTTGTGGCACAAATGATCATGGGTTGAGATGTATCGTTTGATAAAAAAAAGTAGTTTTCGACCTTGCAGTTCAGATTCACACTTTAAGGGAGCTAGAACTTCATTTGTAAGCAAAACCCTTGAGGCAAAAATGATAATGAGCTCATGGGAATAATGAAAATGTATAATTTGCTTAAAAGTATTTTTCAAAATTTACGGTCAAGATTGGTACTTTAAGTAATGTCGGATTTGGAGAGTGGTGATTTCTGAGCCAATCTTATCGAATCTCTAATATTTCAGCCCAGTTCCATCGTCCTAGCACATCTGGAAGTACCTTAAATCGCGATCACCGGAATTCCGGACCCCCCCTCAAACTCCCCCACAGTCGCCGGAGCCAATCCGGATCTGTAAGTGATTTATCCAGAGCATCTCTTTATTATTCCCACAAAGTTCCATCCCGATCTCCCCAGTCTGAGCCGGTCACGTATTCCCCCCCCCCATTGTTGTCGAATCCGGTCCGGACATGACAAAGATCACCAGAGACATGTCCTCTGATCAATTATCAAATTTCACTCAAATCCGATCAACCGTTCCAAAGTTACGCATGACTCAATATTCCGGATTCCCCCTCCCGCTACTCCCCCCACGACTATCGGATCATGTGAATTTTTATTTATAAGTCATTTTGATCGGGTCCCTGATTCGCCTCCCAAGTTTCGTCGTGAAAATCCCCAAAACCGCCATTATCGGAATTCCGGGAAACTCCCCTCCACCCCCCCCCCAGTGTCCGGATCCAGTCCAAATGTATAAATGATTTATCTGGAGCAGATGCTTGTTCTTCCCAGCAAGTTTCACTCCGATCCCTCCATTCTAACCGTTTCTCGAGATTTCCGGTCTCCCCCCCCAACTCCCCCATAGCTGTCAAATCCGGTCCGGACTTCAAATGGGACATCGGAGGTATACCATTTATTCAGTTATTAAGTTTCATTCCAATCCGATCACCCGTTCAAAAGTTACAAACTACTCCAGTTTTCCGGATTCCCCAGTCCTCCACTCCCCCCCAGGTGGTCGGATTGGGAAACTGATTATTTCCAGGTTAGCCCGGTCGGGTCCCTTATGCTCCTGCCAAGTTTCATCGTCCTAGCACATCTGGAAGTACCCCAACTCGAAAAAGTGTGAAAAAAACTACTTAATTCTCAGAATTCCCCGGCCCACCACTCCCCCCCAGATGGTCGGATCGGGAAACTGATTATTTCCAGGTTAGTTTGGTCGGATCCCTGATTTTCCTGCCAAGTTTCATCGTCCTAGCACATCTGGAAGTACCCTAACTCGAACATGTGGGACAAAATAATTCGGACCGACCGACCGACCGACCGACCGACCGACCGACCGACCGACCGACGGACGGAATTGCGATCGGTATATGGCACTTGAGCCAGAGGCTGCAAGTGCCATAACAAGACCCAAGTTTTCGATCGAATTCCAATGAAATTTTCAATGAAATAATTTTCCGGTGTTCGCCGGAAATCTTCTGGATTTCCGGTGTTCGTCACGCCCCTTGAACATTTCACTTTTCATCCCTAATCAGCCGCTTGAAAATGTACAAAAACTATACCGTAGCCATACTGTTCGCCAGGAATCCGGCCGAAACCAGAAAATTTGTTATAAAAGTTTCATCTGAAGTTTAGAGGTTCGATGTAGGGGTAAGGAGGCCTGCTGAATTCGTTATGGAGCTTTAGTTTTTTGCCAGACAAGTAGTTTGTCCGAATCCGGCCGAATTTGTAAGAAGAGGCAGGAAGTTTTGATCAATTTCGTCTAAGACACATGCTAAATCCAAATTTATTGTTCTTTCTCGTCTTTAGCTGTGTATTTCTTGTTTTGTTATTTATCTTTTGTTGTTGTTGTGGATTTTGCTGTACCATCTATATTTATTGTTAAGCGTTCATTTCCCTTTTTTACTCTGTATGTACTGTGCAAATGCTTTTAATAGGCTGCACCTAATAAATTCATTCATTCATATCTGAACTGTTCTGAGGTTCTAAATTTTAATAGTAAAAATGTTGTAGGCGGCGAAGACCGGATATCTACAAGGCCCAATTGTCTGGATCAAATATTAAATTTTCTGGTATCCTACAGACACCTTTTGTCTTGTCTTTTGGATCCCAAAACGTAATTTGAGGCAGAGGGATACCTATAATATCGCAAAAGTTGTCCGTCTGTCCTTCCGTCCGTCTGTCCGTCTGTTAGCACGATAACTCTCGAAGGGATTGAGGTATTTTGTTCAAACTTGGCACGAGGACTCTTTGGGTCAAAGTACAGGTCAAGTTCGAAGATGGGCTCTGTAGCCCTATATTTAAGGGTGGGGGAGGGCGTTCAGATTAAGGGATAAAAAAAAATATGTTTAAAAGCTAATGAGATTGTCGATTTAGACTTAAGGAGACATGCTGAATCCGAATATGAAAATCATCTTCTCGCCGAACAAGTAGTTCACCCGGAATCCGGCTAAAACAGGAAAATTTGTTAAAAGTAAAGTTTTATTTGAAGTTGATTAAATGCTCGATTTCGGGGTAAGAAGACATGCTGCAATGAATTCGTATACGACAGTTATTTTCTACCCGGACGAGTATAGTTCGCCCGGAGTCCGGCCAAAACCGGACAATTTGTTAAAAGTGAAAGTTTTATTTGAAGTTGATTAAATGTCCAATTTAGGGGTAAGACAATATGCTGAATCCATATATGCCATTTATTTTTTTACCCGGACATATAGTTCGCCCGGAATCCGGCCGAAACCAGAAGATTTTAAAAAGTTTTATCTGAAGTTGGATAAAAGGTTCGATGTAGTGGTAAGGAGACATGCTGAATACGGATATGAAAATTATTTTCTCGACGGGCAAATAGCTCGCCCGGAATCCGGCTAAAATCTGAATTTGTTTTTAAGTTTAGAGTTTATCTGAAGTTGATTGTGCTTAATTCATTTTGAGCTTTGGTTTTTGCTGGACAAGTAGTTCACCGGGAATCCGGCCGAACCGGAAACCTATGTCAAAGTAGATATGACGAATAGGGTAAACACATATGCTGAATCCATACCTGAATTCTTTTTTCTCAGAACACTAGTCATTGGTCAAATTTTAATAGTAAAAATATTCAAGGAGTCTGGCGAAGCGAGTGGCGAAGACCGGATCTACAAGACGCAATTGTCTGGATCAAATATTAAATTTTTGGGATCCCATCGAAGCCTTCGGTCTTGTTTAAATCGGAGACTTTTACTTATGGGGACGTTTTGCTATGGGGAAGTTTCGCCATGTGGAAGTTTTAAAACGGGAACGTTTCGTCAAAGGACTTTTCGGTTGGACTTTATTCTGTCATCTGAACAGAGATGATGTTGACTGATATGTGACGTTGGCACGCAGGATACCCTCTTGGAGGTTTATCAGTTCATTTTATGACTTTGCTTGGTTCCTTGTTGTAAACTGTTTGTTTTCCTCCAGAGAGTAATAAGGAAACTGTTTTTACGACCACCTTCAAGCAATTACTTGACAGGTGTATTAAATTACGCAAGACTGAACTTTTTCACGGGGACATATATCACTTGAGATGTTTGACAGTGTTCGTCGTGGGATCCTGATAGGTAGGTCGATTGACTCATTTTTTTTTTCTCGCTTTACTTTATTTATATTTAACTTTGTCTTTTGAAGCAGATTGACTCAATTACTCAAAATGTTACGGTTTACTTTCGATACCCCGAAAACCAATTCTTTACGTCTGCAAAAACTGTGACGGTAAGCACCGCGAAAACCCTGACGTGACATACAAAAACCGGTAAGGTCATTCTTGCGACAGGCAAATACAGTGCTGAATAAAACCGTAAATGTCATTACCGCGAAAGCCAAATCTTGCTAAAATAGAAACAAATTTGGCCCAAGGGTAGCATGATAGGCTGATATCACCCGAGCGCAGCGAGGGTGATATCTGCCTATCATGCTGCCCAAGGGCCAAATTTTCCGCTATCGCCCGAAGAAAAGCAAGGGCGATAATGATTATAACACCAGTACACTTTGCAGTCCCATGATACCAGTCCTATCCTACAGTGGCCAAAATTTTCTGGTATTCCCCTGATGTTAAAAGAATAAAGTTCCAACCGTACGATAACAATTGTTATCGCACAGCCAGCCATGCTCAAGTGATATCGCACGGTTTGAACTTTTTTCTTTTAACATCAGGGGAATACCAGAAAATTAAACAAGTGTACTAGTGTTATCATCATTATCGCCCTTGCTTTTCCTCAGAAAGGGCGATAATATAATAATAACACCAGTACACTGTGCAGTCCCATGACACCAGTCCTATCCTACCCAGTGCCAAAATTTTCTGGTATTCCCCTGATGTTAAAAGAAAAAATTTCCAACCGTGCGATAATAATTGTTATCGCACAGCCAGCCATGCGATAACAAGTGATATCGCACTGTTGGAACTTTTTTCTTTTAACCTCAGGGGAATACCACAAAATTAAAACAAGTATACTAGTGTTATAATCATTATCGTCCTTGCTTTTCTTCGGGCGATAGCAGCAAATTTGGCCCTTGGGCAGCATGATAGGCAGATATCACCCTCGCTGCGCTCGGGCGATATCAGCCTATCATGCTACCCGCGGGCCAAATTTTTCCGCTATCACCCTCAGCAAGGGCGATAATATATCATTGGTGGACAGGCAGAAACGCGTAACTCAATTTTCCATGAAAATGAGTTATGGTCAAATCATTGAATCCGAGGCAAAGGCGCACATTTTGCTCTAGTCAGCGTATCTCTGGCATGCATAGAGACCGAGATTCAGTTAATGTAAAGGGCAGGTTAGTGCAGGCGACGCGGCAAAATGCGCTTGTTTTTTAGCCTCCTGAAAAATCAGAAAAATCGAGGTACGCGTTTCTGCCTGTCCACCAGCGATATAAGAACACCTTACACTATTGGAGGTTTATGTTCCAATATTCAAAACTATCTGAATTCTGAAAACTAAAATATGCTTTCAACAAATTATCCATGGCTTTGGCTGTTTTAAGCCTTTTCCCAGACGCATTGACTACTTACACTTCAGAAAACCGGTTTTAAGCATCAGGAGCGTGATAATCGAACATTCATCGGGAATCGTGGCAGATCCAAAGCTTAGCGAGGTGTCGTTTGCGGGTCAGAATGTAACCTGTGAAATTTGGGTCTCCGGGTTTAAGAATTAATGATCATAGTTACGGAAGTAAGTACGACGGGTCTTTTCACCGTCTGGTCGTAGACTTATGGCACCCCTACATCCCTGGTCGGTTGCTAGAACATTTTTCCACTACAGGTGTAGGCTGCCCATGGCCAGTCACAGGGGACAGAGGCCTAGATGACTGCCCCAGTCGAGGCCCCAGTAGTGCCCAATGCTAATTAACCTCTGTCGTGGGAGAGAACCGCCCCTTGCCTAATCTTATCTATCTCACAGAGAGAGCATAGAGAAAGGGCATCCTGACCGATAACTTCCCTTTTGCAGCTCCATGATGTACTTGCTTGCTGTTCTCTCTGTAGTCTGTGTTGCCGCAGCTTCTGGTATGTCCATTTTTTTTTGTTCTGAAGCAAGCTAGACATAAGTTGCGTTTTTGCGGATACCATACCATTACCACGGTAACTGGATCTGCAATTAGTCATTTTTGACTGGGGTGGGGGGGGGGTAACTGGATCTGCAATTAGTCATTTTTGACCGTGGTATCTGATATACGGTCCACTGCAAAAACGACTATTGCCGAAATTGCACTTTTCGAAGTCGTCCAATAAGAAAACTGATATCCAGTTACATCACTAAGTGCTGAACTTCATTCTCACCAATTTGCCAAAATTTGATGAAAGTGAGATGACTTTTCAGATACCACGACCAGATACCCCGGTCTGACCGTGATATCTTAAAGTTTAACCGAAAAGGGTTGAGATAAGACAATCTAGCTAGTTACCCATGACTTATTCCCTTAATCGGGCTTGAAAACCCGATGAAAATGCGTTACTTCGTTGTCCCGTTACTTCGTATTCCCGTTATAATCGATTTTCAAATAGTGGAATTTCCCTGTCGGATTTGTGGTAGCTGTATGCGCTTTTACCTATGTTGTATGCTAGACGAAAACGATTTGCGAAAATAAGTGTTCACGCAGTGGGCTACCTTCCGAAAGATGATCACTGGCCACTGAAAAGCCGTGTTTCAATTGAGATTCAAATTTACGCGTCATCGTAGAGTTTTGCGTCGTGAGGACTGCCGTAGATATTCTGAGCGTCATTCTAGAGCAAATAGTGAAAAATAAAAAATAAATCCCTTCACACAATCCAAATAATGCATCCAGTTTAATGATTCAAAAATAAGTTGGCTTTTCAGTTAAACTTTAATACCTGTTACCACGGTAACTGGCCAGATACCACGACAACTGCAAAAACGCCTTTTGACCGTGGTATCAGATACCACGATGGTATACCATGGTATCAGCAAAAACGCAACTTTTGACGTTCTGCGGAAGCCCAAAGAACCGACGATAGGATATAGCACAGAGCCACTAGCCTCCTGGGACCCTACGTCCACCCCCGTGGACATTTTATATATGAATTTTTTAATCAGTATTGTAGCTGCGCTGCGTCGAAACTAACGCCACCATTCGATTCCGCTTGACTGGAATGCCATCTGGGATTTTTTTCAAGAGTCTATGATACACCAGTGCTGAGAAATAGAGAACCAAAAATAGCCAAAAATCAGGGGCAGAGCAGAAAGCAAAGTGGGGAAGTTTAAAAATTATATAAAAAATAGAAAACAAGGAGGTAAAATAATGGAAAAATTCAGGACAAGAAAGAAGGTTCTGTTAAATATATTGGCTTAAGAAACAAATTGACAGTTGCCTTACACCCTCTTCTGTGCCTTTTATAACATTCGTGTCCACCCGGGTGGACAACCGGTCCCAACCAAGTAAAAACTGGGTAGGCTTCAGCTACTGGAATTTGGTAGACAAAAACTTTGTGCTTCCCAGCTCGGCTGGGTAGATGCTAGGCTTGTAGATTTATTCAAGGGCACACGACTTACAGTACCGAGGTGAGAGCACATGGATTTGGCGCTGGAAGTATACTTCGTCTCACTGAGACGCTGTTCCCGATGAAAAATTTTTGACTGTGTAGTAGTATGGTAGTTGTACGAAAAAGTTGCATGGAATGGTATGTAGTGGTATGAAGTAGTTTGACTAGTGATATGTAGCAGTATGGAATACTTTGATAAACATGCCTCCGACTGGGTTAATCTTATGTAGTAGTATCCGATAGCATCCAGTTTGCTAGTAGTAGCATGTAGTAGCAACAGTTGCTACTGCATGCTACTTTTTCGTACTACTCCATACGACTAATTCTCGGATATTTTTCATCGGGTTTCCAGGGTCAAATATTTACTTCGATACCTTTTTCACGTCGATCAACTTTCTTGGTTTTCTGATTGGAAAAAAGCTGGACGACTGTGGAACGACTTGAAGAATCCGATTGGAATGAGAACTACCCCCCCCCTAAAGCAGATTCTCTACTTCTTACTTCTACGCTACTATACTGAATATTAGAGAGGATCAGAAAATCGCAGTCACATAGTTGTACGAGAATGAACCTGTACTGCTAGCGTCCGACTGTAAATGGGTAAGACAAAAAAATAACCCAAAGACGCTGGGATAAGAACCAGCGGACTTTATCGAAACTAAGTGCCCAAGAAGTGTAGCCGGAAACAATTGCTTCATAGTGGGGTCAGGGTGGGGTTGGCACGAGTGACAGAATGGCCTCGTCTGACAAATTTACAGCCAGATCCCAGAAATTGGCGGTAGCCTTCATTTGGTAAACAGGTTCATCGATTCTGCCGTTTCCAGTGGTATCCTTGAACTGCGTATGCCTGTCCACAACAAGTTTACAGAGGTGATGAAGCAACTGATTCACTTTCACCTCCCCGTAGCTAAATACCCAGAGTCCTGAGAAGCCTCAGGCTGAAAAAGGGTAGCAGGAGGATCTCAATGGCAGGACGAAAAGCGAGCAGGAGTATCTCCCCTAACCGAAAGAGGTTTCGAGGTCCTCTCCCCGAGTCCGCTTGAACAGGCATTCACATGCCTGAGTATGAGAATTTGAAAGATGATGAAGCCAAGTGCCGACATTCGGGCTGGGAGGGGGGGGGGGAGTAATCAAACGCAAAGTTTTTTTAGGCCGTTTTGGGGACAGAAAGTGTTTCGGGTAGTTTCATTCATGAGCTTGAACCTCTTTTCGTCGTTTTGCACTGAATTGACAAATTTGAAATAAATGTCCTTTGCTGAAAGCATTGTTACTTTTTCAAGGATTGGGACCCAATGTCCTCCCCAGTGGACATTCAATAGGGGGGAGGGGGTAGAAGGGGGATTTTTTTGGAGGCTAGTTTCGAAATCTACGCATTTTTCTGATCAAACCTGGAAGTTTCCATTTGTATGTGTCAGCTGGTTTAGACTCGGGTCTCAGGAGGCTAGATAGAAGTTGGATTAGTACCATTCAGTGACCTCTTCCTCCCGTCAGATCAAAGGGTTCCGGTGACCCCTTACCCCCCCTCCCCCAGGTACCAAAACCCACGTTAAACCCCTTCGGTGACCCCTCCCCTCCCACATATCGAGACGTGTTGATCAAATTATGGGAATAAAAGTAGCCTAAATTTTTCTAATGTTTTGGCCTAAATTTTTCTAATTTTTCTAATGATTTTCTAATGTCCTATATATTTGCATTCGGGGGGGGGGGGGGTGCCGGCCATCCACTAGTATGATTTCTCTACGTCCTTTTCAATCTTTATAAGTTTATCTAGTTCTCGCTAGATGGTGCAGAGCCATTACAAAATCAGCTGTGTTGTTCGCAAAAATAATTAGATAATCGACGTGGTCGTTGAGGCGTTACATAGTTACTAGAGCACTAAATACACCACTAAGAATTCGACAATTGGAATTTTGAAGCACATCTCTTACTGGAAATGATCTGTTGCAAGATAAAATGGTTCAGGATTATCATTTGTCGGTCTACCAGTATCTGCGCCGTCAAATTAACGACTTTCATGTTGGCTTGTTGACTCTGTTCGGATTTTTTGCTTTCCGGAGCCGAGGTTCGACTCCGTGATTTAAGAACGGGAAAAGCCAAGGAAAAGGAAAGTAAGTCGTAACACAAGATAGACATCTCTCTCCAAAATGTAAAATAACGTTAAGCTTCACATGCCCTTAATTTTTAAAGAGTTGTCGATTTTTTATTTCTAAATATTTAAAGAGAAGTTTCAAAAAGTTGTTTATGCAAAATGAAACAATGGTGGTGAAAGGGGGAGTTTTGAATGCCTGTACTTCCATACGGGAGCTAGGGATACTATAAATGGTAGTATAAGAACGAGGGTCCTTCAGTAGTTTAATATGCAATTTCTGTTACGCCGTTTTTTTTTTCTAGCTGTTGGCATGGACCCGGAATCAAGATACGACGACACTCTGATCCGTAAGTAGACTTCCCCTTAAAAAAAAAAAAAAAATACTCAGAGCATCTGTTGCGGATGAATTAATGAATATATGAAATGATTGTAGAAGTAGGGTGAATAAGCCTTGGATAAGCCTTACCGATAATTTATTATATAATTATCTAAAATTATAGATATTCCTTCAGGCCAAGCTGACTGCTAATCATATCTGACATCCGTTTTGCTTTGTCAAATATCTAAAATTATCTAAAATTGTAGCCAATCGAGGGAAATACAACCGTATTGCCCTTGGTAAGCTTTATTCTACTTTTTCGATCAATCTGTTCTTTACCTTTCCGGGCTATACCCTATATTTAAGAAAATAGATATTAGCGATATTCTATCTTCTTATCTCCGGTTCTGTAAATTTCTTCTCTATCTTCCTCTGTGAAATAGGTATCGAAAGATAGTAAAAAAGTTTTGTCTTCGAATATTACTGAGAAGTTGACTGATCTGCACGAAAAGCTCTCAGAAACTCGGTTTGATCCGTTTGTTTTACAAATGTTATTGTACCTGTGTCTTTTTTGTCTCACGTCTTTTTCCGTTTTTTCTTTAAGTTTCTACTCCACTATTTATCTTTTTGATGTAAGTGGGTAATAAATAAATATTATTATTATTATCAGCGCTATCTGTGTTCTATCAAGATGGCGGCCTGCTAGGTTCATCGGGGGAGAGTAGAAAATAAAATAAAAATAAACACACTCTGATGTTCTCGGAATACTTGTAGATACTACTGTCAAAATTGTATTGCAGCATATGAGGAAAAATGGCACAGATGAATGTCAAACGCTTGTCCCAAGAACCATAAGTCTAAGGAAAATCGGGCTGTACGTATATTTCCGTGGTCGCCGCCTCTGTTCTTCGTTTAAAGTCTTAACTGAAAACCTAGCTTATTCTACTAGTTTGTATCAAAACATAATGAATTATTTTGACTAATATTCTATGTTTTTCACAATAGGCTTCTCGTAGTGACGTTGAGAATATACACAGCTTCAAAAATATACAACAGTCATATAGACACATAATTGTTGAGGCAACTGATGCTGTTGTTGTGCTAAATGTTTGACTTAACAGAGGGCTACAAGTTTTTCACACCTATTATTATAATTGTGTTGTTTGTTTGTTCACTTTTTTGGTCTGGAGACTGAATTAAAAGAATCAACTGAATTTTCACATATGAAAAATTGAATTTTCACAGATGAAAGTCGCTCTTCGACAATACTGAATCAATCGAGTAACGTAACTTCATCGAGTTTCTCTTCATTCCTGTTATACTGCCGTTTTCAAATATTCAAAAGAAAGTTGAATAATTTAAAACTAGGCTGCTTTCATCAAATTATCCACAGCTTTGGATTTGAAAGCCTTTGTCCGCAGGCCCGCGGACTTCTAGAAAAAAAGAAATTTTCGTAGCCGGTTTTTCTGACTGATGAGCTTCTTGCATAAAATTTCGGGATCATGATAGTAACGAAATAGTGAAACACAAATCAGTGTGGTGTCATTAGAATTTGAGTCTCCAGTTATAAGAATAGACGGAGAGATGGCGGAGGCAGGTCTTTAACAAGCACTGCATGTTCGGATTTTTGTTCTCCACAGTGCTTGTATAAGGCGTTTTTCCGTGACACAATTGTGGGCCACACACTTCTGGACACAATAGTAGTTGCGTTTTTTGCCTTTTCTCCGTCCCTAGGTCGGTTAACCGACCTATTTGCCACCATTGACTGTTTTTTTCGTCTCGCCGGTCGCTTCGACTGAGCTCTAAAAAACGGCTTATAAGAAAAAATGGCGTCTTCCCATCGCCGGCACCTATCTCTCCAATGAGAATTTTGAATTTCGCGCCGTGCCAAGAGCGTAGGTCGGTTGGATGGAGCTCCCGCCTCAGTCCACAGGTCGGTTAACCGACCGGCGAACGGAGCCAAAAAAAAACAGCTTACAGAAACTTAGGTCGGTTAACCGAAGGAAGAAAACGACTTATAGTGGGAAATCTTGTAGGTCGGTTAACTGGATGACGGCAAAAAACGCAACTAGTGTTTCCGCGAATACAGTCGAGCCACAAGTTGAAAGTCGCGGAAACGCCGTTTTGTCTATTTTTTCGGCGGTAAACTCAAATATCTGATTATATAAATAAAAATCATGCAAAATCTCAATAAACTGAACTCCAGGCTTTCGTCCTTACCATTCCGTGCAAAAAGGACCTTCAGTCTTATGTCCACATACTTGAGAAAGTTTTTGATTTTATTGTTTTGACTTTGTTTAGCGGGTAATTTTGAATTTTCCGCCAAAATCGAGCCACAAAATCGACAATCACCTTTGTCGAATTTGAGCCGCAAAGCGAGCCACGAAAATCTTGTTGGTGGCGGAACACACTTGTGGGCCGCACAAAAGGCCGCGGAAACACTCATTTCAAGCCACAATCGACCCACAAACTGTTTGTGGGAGCACGGAAAAACGCCTGTAGTGTATTGGTATTTTTATGTAAAATTAAAAAACTTGAACTTGAACTTGAGGTTGCGTTATTATTAAGGCACAACGGGTGCCTTAGCTAATAAGTAATCAGCCAATAGATTTCTTCATTGTGCGTTATTCGGTAAATCTTCTTTCATTTATAGTTGTCAACAAAGAGAACCGGTACATCAAGGCAGACACAAACAAGGCGAAGGCAGACAATTATGACAGTTATAACAAGTACGACGGCTACAGCACTGGCTACGTAAAGGACAACTATGGAACCAAGGCTGCATACAGTAGCTATGACAACAAAGGCTACGACAACTATGGATCCATGCCTACCTATAGCAGCTATGACAACAAGGGCTACGACAACTACGCACCAAAGCCTGCTTACAGTGCCTACAACAGCTATGACAACTACATGGTCGATGATTACAATGGCAACGACAACTATAACAATGGCTACGATGGAGGTTACATGAACAAGTATGGTGGCGGTTATACTCCGTACAATCCATACGGAGCAGGAGAGGGAATGCCAACCTACGATCAGTATAGAAAGAAGTCTTATAAGTCATCAAACCCGAAATACCCAGACAACTATGCTTACATGAATCAGAATTATTAAATTTTATGACGATTTTGATTGTTCAGAATAAAAAGTAGTTACGATAAATTGTTTATCCGGTTAACTAGTTGGTGTTTTGTTTACAACTTGATGTATTTTATCACTGAGGCTAAAGGTTTCTAACGAGGGGTTGCTCACTCGCTGGGCACCACTATACACCCTCCCTGGGCACCGCTGGGCACCGGGCACCACTGTACAACCATTTCGGGAATGAGCAACCCCTCGGTTTCTAAAGTGCATCCTGAAGGAGAATATTTCTTAGGCTCCAAGACCCAGAGAATATCAGCCAGATCTGAAAATCGTTCCGAAACCAAAGATTTGTTACTTTCTGAATTTTGTAATTAAGACTGGCGGGTGTTGCGGGTAGCCTACATGCTAGTCAAGATGAAACTGACCCAGCTTTTGATGGTGCTAGAATAAATTATTTTACAGAATATTCTGATTGGCTTGTGTAAAACTAATTCCGATTGATCTTACATCCACTCGCCTGCTGTTCTGAAAACTGAATATGATGGTTTAGTTTTACTGTTTTGAGGTTTGTTGCAATGATTTTCAATTTCTTCGTTTTCCTGTTTGACCTGGTTCAGCACTATCAAATCAGAAAATTCTGCAAAATAATCTGATTGGCTAGCAAAATTGGGCCTTCAAAGTTGAATAGCCTACACCTGAACCTCGATCTCCTGTTGCGGAAAGACGATCAGGTTTTCCCGGTCAGATTGTCTGCACTTTCATCATCAAATTGAAAAAATCCCTAATATTAGAAATTTGAAGAGGAAAAAGAACAAGAAAAACAAGAAGGGCAGGGCTATTCTAATGAATTTCTTCTTCTTCTTACTTGAAAGATGAGGCAAATGAGCCCAGTTTTAGAGCAATTCTGCTCTCTTTCCACCCAAAATCCTCGGTACATTCGTGGTTCTTCTTCGCCTTCTTCCCTCTACTAACATCCTGTAGCGACTGACTTAAAGCCGTCATCAACATACGCTATTTCGAATTTAAACCGAGTCCGCTCTGTTTTTCCAGATATCTACTACCTATTCTTTCACGTAAATAGAACTAACATTGATAAAATTACACGTACGTTCACCTCCTTCTGGTTACTACTTGCACTTGCCTAACCCCTTTGTTCGCAACCTGGATGACGCGACGACGCAGGGGCTCCTAAATTCCTTCCGTGCACATATTGAATCATCAGTGGCCAATTAGTGATGCCACATGAAATTTTTAAAAACCAGAATGTAATAAGTTCATCCTCACGAATATTCTCAATTTCTTTTAATGGTCTTCATGCTCGGAACATCTTGACTGTAGAACAAGAGTGCCCCATGCCTGAAACCTTGGCCGATTTTGATGGTGGTCCCCGGGTGCGGGTGGATGCGTATCAACAGAAATTTAATTTCGGATTAAGTTGTGTTTAAAACCCTTGTCCAGGTTTTACGACGGATTTAAGAACGGCTTTCACAGTCCTCACCCCTTAAATTCCCTAGCATTTTGCTGTCAGTCGCTGGCATCTCGTCAAACCACGAAGGGCAAGATTTTATTTCTTCTGTAAATTTAAACCATTCCGGAACCCGTGAAAGCACCTCTTCGATTGTGCGACTGTGTCTCCTTAGAATCGTAGAAAGTTTCTGCTATTTCAGCGTGGCTTCGTGCTTAAGTCCGTCACGTCTAATTCTGCATGATGTCAGCAGCAGTTGTCCCAGGATGTTTTACGGAATAGGTACAAACATCTGTTCATAAACTCGCCTCTTGACTACGTATAGGGCCTGCAAGACAAGCAGGAACACGCTTATAGCGTAAGCGACAACAGAACCTTCTCCTTGTAAGGGCTTGACACTTGTTGGACATTTGTCTGTCTGTCCTGCCCCTTTATCAGAAGCTGGAAAATAGTTTATACAGCATCTTGTGGGTTAGGTAGGAAGCACCTTTCCAGAGCAGATGCTTCGCTTTGTGTTTCAGAAATCGCTTTATAAACTCGTGGGTGAAGAGATATTCTGGTAGATGTTTCGCCTCCACTGAAGCTGAACGGTTTAATCTTCGTAGGAATGGGTTGAGAGGCATGTTTTGTCCTGTTAAACCAGGAACCATAGAAGAGTCGCTGACTGCCATGACTGAAAAAAAATATGACCCTGTTTATTTTCTTTGTGGAATAGTTGTCGAGGGATAGTCTGCTATCAACGCACTACGACACAACTCGGGACAATGACACAGATTTCCATAACTACGTTTGTACCCCACATATATCAAGAACACATGCTGTATACAGTAAGCTTGATTCATACATTTTTTGCTTACTTTATTTTTATTATTATTTGTTAACTGGAATAAAATAAGAACGGCAGTTAAATGACTTATTTTGAATGCTATTTGTATAATTGTTGTTTGTTTGCATTAGAGTGATGTTTGTTTTGTCAGTGTCATTGTTGACAAATACAAAAAATATCGGATTGTAAGCTAATGGTTTTTACAAATAAATATACTTATTACTTACTAAAAAGGATTTATTTTATTTTGAACAATTTAGCTGCAACTGCAGCCAACTTTCATCCTCCGACGGAGATGGATGTGAGCTAGGCTTACCGACGAAACGTCACCATGACAAAACGTCGACCCCTGGCGAAACGTCCCTGGCGAAACGTCCCCGTGACAAAACGTCCCCATGACAAAACGTCCCCGTGTCAAAACGTCCCCATGACAAAACGTCCCCGTGACAAAACGTCCCCATGACAAAACGTCCCCGTGGCGAAACGTCCCCAAGCATGGATTTTTAAGTTCGCCTCGATCTTCAGGTCCATGATCGAGGTAAAAAAACTTCACAGTGTGCATTACAGATTTGGGAACATTCCTTATAAGCATGAACATTTGGGAACATTCCTTATATAACTTATTTTTCGTAAATGCTTTTAGTCAAGCATACATCACAGGTACAAGCGCATAGAGGTACCACAACTCGGCATTTCCACTGAATCTTCGTGTCACTTTAAAAGAATAAGTAATGGGTAGCTAGATTTTCCTATCTCATCTCTTTTCACTTACCGGCCGGTAAGTGCCTTCCAAACCTAGAATTCTGGATCAGTGTCATTGGAGAATCCAGCGCATGCAGATATACGTATTTACTTGTAGGTCAAGAGTGCCCCCAAAATATGCAATGGCTCATAGCCGGCCGAGTCCCGTTCCTTCTGAAACCAGTAAAGAGAAAAGCTAACCAAGTCCTAGTTTGCTTACCTTCATGAAAGAAATTCATAGGTGGATTCGGATCATTGGACTTTGCTTTTTGAGTTGGTAACAGCCTATAGCTCATTTTGTAGCAGTCGCCAAGTGATTCATAAACCTGATTTCTCGGGATAACATTAATTTACCGGCGATTTTAGTCCCTTATTCCCATGCCGTGGTCCCGCTTTGAGAGAATGCCGGTCTGATGTGAATCTATAGCCGGGGACGTTTTGCCATGGGGACGTTTTGTCACGGGGACGTTTTGTCGTGGGGACGTTTTGTCACGGGACGTTTTGTCATGTGGACGTTTTGTAACGTTTTGTCATGGGGACGTTTCGACGGGGACGTTTCGAATGGGGACGTTATGTCGACAATCCGTAAGCTATGGTTGTCTTTGTTTTATGGTGTATCATTCGTTTTAGATTGCCTAGCTATCACCAAATTAAATTCCCACAAGAATGTCTTTTAACCTGCTTTATATTCTTACGTGTCAACTGTTTGCAATTCAGATGAAATAATACAATAGCCTACACATTTAATAATACAAAAGTAGCCTAACGAGTGGTCATGCAAGGACTGGAAATACTGCTGGACGACCCAGACCAGTGAGACCAGTAATAGATATCAGCCATCATCACTCACGGAGCAACACAGACCCATTGGACTTTAATCACTCCTAAGTGCGAATTAAGGTAATAAATTAATTAAGGTAATGTCTTTTTTTCCAAACCTGGCGAGGAAACGGCAAATCCGTTGAAGAAAAGAAGCAAGAAGAAAACAAACAAACTTCGACACATCTTCTAAGTTACCTGGCGCTTTACTGAGATTGTGAAGGTCAATTTTTGTGACCCGTCAAGATTGGTATGAAGTCATTATCAACGACATCCGATTTTGAAGCTGAAAGTCTACCTACGGTATCGCTTGCAGCTTTCTCTTGAAGGTTACAAGTCATGGTGTGGAACGTGCGTGAAGATGCTGAATAACCAATTAGTACCGACGCAGGCAGTAAAACGACACCGTCAGGGCGAATTTAACTAATGCAACACGGCAAAAACGTGACTAGTAGTAAAACCAATCTTCGAAACGAGTTATTCGATCTCATCCACTCTTGATAGAGTAAATTAGTGAAGTGTGTTTAAAAAAAAATGTATGTTACGTATTATATATAGTACAGATACAAATTAAATATTGTGTGGAGTTGGAAATGTTGTTGTAATGTAGTTTCTTATAGTTGGAAAAATATATTTTTTCTTTCTTTTCTTTTTCCCCTTATTTGTATAATAAAATCTTTCTCGTTTTCTTCCTAATTTACAGCAGTTTGGTTGAGAGTAGAATTTTTGTGTGGGATTGTGATGGTCTGAGGACTGAAGGACAGAACAAAAAATTTAAATTTAAATTATAGTGGAAGTCTTAGGGGGGAAGTACAGTAAATGCAATATCCAGAGCAATATGGGTTTCTTTTCAAAAGTTAAGTGATGTTAATAGTTAAAAGGGGGTACAAATAGATTAAAAGGGGGTACAAATAGATTAAACTATTTGACATTGCTAAACGGATACGTCCGGAGACGTATCCGTTTTGCATTGTCAAATATGATTCGCAGACTGCATGTGCTGGAGGAATATTTGTCACTGAGGGATGGAGGAGAAGCCACAAAGAGTTAAACAAAAAATCCACGCTCGTTCAGTACCACGCGCATTAAACAGTTTTTTACGTAATCCCGATCTGTGAAAGGACTTGTATCAAGCTTGTAACTCCCTTCTTAAAGTTTAACTGAAAAGCCAACTTATTTTTGTGTCATTTAACTGAAAACTGTGCATTATTTGGATTGTGTTAAGGGATTTTTATATTTTTCACTATTTGCTACTATGGGGTTAAGAATATCTACGTCCGTCCTCACAACGCAAAATTCTACTATGACGCGGAAAATTGAAATCTCAATACAAACGCGGCTTTTCAGTGGTCAGTGATCAGCTCGAGGAAGGTGACTCACTGCTTGAACACTTCTTTTCGTTCGTTTTCGTCAAGCATACAAGTAGATAGAGGTACCACAAATCAGAGGGAAATTCCACTATTTGAAAATCGATTATTCGTGAATAGTTAAAGAACGAAGTGACGCATTTTCATCGGGTCTTCAAGCCTCTTTAAGTGAATAAGTCATGGGTACCTAGATTCTGCCAATACATTCCTTTTCGGTTAAACTTTAAGTTATCTGAAGGGGTAATAAGCGATTAAACCGAGTCATGCATTAGCCCTGTGGAAAAGACAGTCAGCAGCCAGGATTGACCAACTTGATGAAGCTTGTCTTGATTCGGAAGGGGCTGGTCCTCAAAACCGAGCCGAAAGTCGGCGGCGCGCCGGCGTGCTGCCGTTGGGGCTCGCCAATAAAATACTGACGCCGAATCTATTTAGGTGATATATATGAGACTCTCTTTCCATAGAGCTTCATCTTCCCAAGGCTTCAGGTTGTTCTTCTGTTTTCGTCATCAGCAAGTGCAACAGGAAGAGTCTTCGATTGTGGCAGAAGTGCAGGAATCACAATTATTACCAAATTGTATGTTGGCTCCAAACCATTTAACAAAGTGCCAAATAGCGTTCGTGCTGCCTGTCGGTTCGGTTCGTCACTCTGTCCAAATGTTGCCAGTTCATTTACTTCCGGACAATTGTTAATTAAGTTAGGATGGTGAAAGACATACGTTCTTGACAAGTTGACATTATGTAGATGGAATTTTACACAAGAGTCGGTAAAGTCATTTGAGTAGTACTAGTACTCCATTTACAAAATATCTGGTCGTATATAGCCCAGCCCCAGACTTCAAATGACATGTCCGGACTCCGGGTCCATGACTTGTGTGCCATCCATGTTTCTCACTATTTTCTTTTAGTCCCTATGCGTATCAACAAAATTTCAGAACCTTCCTCCCCCCCCCATCGTGTCCACATGCGATTCGGAAGCACAAATGTCAAAAGGCATTTGCTCTAACTTCAATGTGTGGCATCTGGCGTTGCCACTTATACCGCGTTTCGCGGCATAATGCCGCGATTGTAGGGAAATGCCGCACAAAATTTTGATTATACCGCATACCCCAATTATGCCGTGAAATGTTTTTTTATACCGCATTCATTACCATACCTAAAATTTGTCTAGCTTGAAGTTTCTAAGCTTTCGGGATTATCTGGCAACTGTCAGGCAAAATATATCTTTGTCGCCCATAAAACAGGAAAAAAGTCATTACTAGTCATTTACTGGCAACACTGAGAAAGAAGAAGCAAAAGTTTCAAAAACGAGACATCACCGCAAATTTTTCCACAACATACCTGTGTTCTGTAATAACTCATTCCCAGAGTTCTTACAGAAATCCTGATTTGATTCCCCATAATGGAGCGACAGTTTGAAAACCCTTATCAGGTAGGCTAGCGTAAAAGAGGGATGGGAGATTTATGTTAAACTGTTAAAAGAATACAAATGGCACCAGGGAGTTTTTCGTTAACCCAGAGCCGCATTTTATTTGAAGTTCATAGTACAGCGGACTGTAGCTACTATGAACTTCAAATAAAACGCAGCTCAGGTTCATGTAGTTCTGAAGACTAGGATTGGCTCTGGATTGGCTGTTACATGACTATACATGATGTACATGACTTGGCTCCTCAGTCAAACTTAGTCAACTATAGCAAACTAGGCTATAGACACTATAGACTATAGTAGAGGTCTGGTAGAGGTATGCTTATTATTAGTAGAGAATATGTGGATCACCCCTCTCCTGGAATGAAATATATTCATGCAACTCCCACCAGACTCCCACTGTTTCTTTCTAACCTCTATACTTTTCAATTGTGTGAAATTAGGCCTTGATTAGAAGCTCTAAACCAGTATAGCTGGAGTGTGACTGTTTGCGCCAGCATTTTTCTGTCGCATGTGTTGGCGCCTGTTTTACTTTGTTTTGCACCCCGCAATTCTTCAAAAAAAGAAAATAAGTAAGTGGAGATCAGAAGAACTCTGATGCTCCCCCTCAGTTTACAGCAGCAGTACCATTAAATTAGTCAGGATGGATGTATTTTGATGTTTCACATGCAATCCTTGCGATTTAGTCTTTCTTTCCATCAGTTTACTATGGGTGGAGCAAATAGCAGGGTATACCAGGTTAATCAAATAGCTTGAGTGTGATTATTTGAACCAGCTTTTTTCTGTCGCATGTAATTGCGCCCTTTCGACTTTGTTTTTCCCCAGGCAATTCTTCAAAGAAGAAATATAATAATTGGCTGACATTATAGATGTGGCTCAATTAGTTTGGTCACGATGTATATATTTTGATATTCTACATTCGATCTTTGTTATTTACTCTTTATTTGTACAAGTTTAGCCTACTAGGGGTGTTGCAAATAGCAAGGTATCCTGTATGTTTGTTGACTTTGAACAGTACCATTTTTGTGCACTTGCTGTGACAAAAGTCAACTACCAGCTAGCCAAAATAGCTAATTAAGGGTCCCCGAAAAGACCAGAATAAAGATTTTGTATGTTTTTTCTACCATTTAGCCCAAAACTGCACTGCCCAAATTTGAGTAACTGTTCAAAGAAGCAGACCTCTGTTGTAGTGTCCGGGTACCGGATCGGGACGATGATGTTGCTTCCTTCTTATCTTATTTTTCCATGTCATCAATTGACATCTCTGCTCTGCAGCCTACTACAGGCCTACACTAGAGGCATGCCCATTTGAACACTTTTCCAACTGTTTCAGTTTTATCATTTGCGTATAAAATAGTCAAATGGCAAAAAAAAAATAGCAAACTTGATATAGCTAATAGCCAAATATTTCAGGGTTGTCTGTCAGTTGAGAAAGATGAAGTTACTCAGAATTTACAAGTATGTGAGGAACTTGTTAATTTTGACTACATCTTCTCTGTCAAGGTATCTACTAGGTACATACCCTGAGACCAGATTGAAATTGTGAAAGAAATACCAGGTGGTGGTTAACAAACCACTGAACAGACAGCAAAGTATTCAAAATAAGATGGACAAAGATGAAATGGATGTGAATTTAGTAGGCCTACTGCAAATAGTTCAATCAATCAATCAATCAATTTATTTCTTGCCAATATCATTATAAGATAGTTTGGACGCGTCACAAAGAAGACAATGATACAAAACACACAACATGCACAATTGAGATTAAGCAGAAAAAAAATGTATTTAAAGCAATTCAAAATACAGAAGCGGTATCAAACTTCAACGAAGTTTTGAATTTCTAAAAATGTCTTTGCTTATTATTAACATATTGCTTATACTTTTGACCTACAAATTTTTGGTGCTGACATCAAACAAATTTATTGGGGGATAAATGGTGACAGGCAAATTGGCCAGTCCCAAGTAGGCGTATCAGCATCCAACTGGTTATTACTCTGATTATTTTATAAGTTTTTTTTTTCATTTTTAGAATGAATGGTTTCAGTTGGGGGTTAAAAAGAAGAGTCTAGTTGACCAGCTTCATTACAGACCAACTATCTCTCAGACAGAAATACTTGAGAATTGGACCAAAGGAAAGGATGTGGCTACCGTCATGAAAGACTGTAAGTTTTCGTCTTTTATGCTGTGCACCAGGTATGTTCCCCTGAAGCTACAATGGGCACTCCTTCCCATCTCTGATCATACAGGCCGAACTTTTGTATAATTTATGCCATGCTGAATACTTCTTGAGCCCAAGCTGACTGGAAAACATAGTTGCGTTGTTGATCTAAGGTCTCCTCGCGTTCTCCTGTTTCGCGTTTCATGGGTATTGAGATGAAGCCAATTCTCCTTTTTTTGCGTTTTTGCCAGAATCGAGAACGGAGAAAGCTTCGCAATTCTGCCGAATCGAGAAATTGCTACGATTGTCAATTCTCGATTGTCCCTCTCCGTTCTCCTTCCTAATTGGTCAACGAAGGTCAGATGTTCAACACGTACAAACAGGTAGCAAAGTTACTGATTTGTCAAAAGCGAGAGTGGAGAATTGAGAATAGCAAAAACGGTAACTTGGACGAGAATCGAGAACTTTAACTTTAACCGTTGTAAGAAATGCTGGGTAGATTGTGAGTACAACTGGTTGTTAAAAAAAGGGAGTACCTACCCAGAATAAGAGACAAGATAAGATATCGCTGAAAGAACCGCTGAGCATAGAAATTTTCCTTTTTGTGTGTTGTCTGAAGCAGCCGCCGATCTTGAACAGTGGTTTGTCAGTTGACAGGATTTTGTAGATATGAGCAGGGACCCATAAATTTCCTGTAATGCCTCGCCATTCAGGGGGCTTGTCATTTCCTATGCTTCTATGTTGCTATGTTGCCCGACCCTCTCCTACTTTCCAAAAATTCCGCTTGGGTCGAATCGGCGTTCTTGTTTGCCTCATTGGACGTGAGCGCCAGAGAGACTCCTCCCTCAAGGCGCCAGTGAGCCAATCCCAAATTTTGTCTATCTGGACAGTCGCGTGTTCTATTCCCGTGGGTATTTCTCGAACTGATAGTAGAAAAGGTCAAGAGCGCATCAGAAATCTCTTATTTACAAGCCCCTGAATGGCGAGGCATTACAGGAAATTTATGGGTCCCTGATATGGGTTATATATGTGTTACCTTTGGGGTTGAAGAGTACAAGGAACAGGACATACTCAGTGGGATTAAGTGTGACCTGACACACGAATTTCCAGTCCAGTTTCACACCAATTTTCCAGTTTTATCCATCTCACCCGGACGATCCAACCCAGGAAATACAAACAGCAGATATTTTTTAGACAGTTTTACATTTTGACATTTTTTTTTATTTCTTCCAAAGCATATAAATTAAACAAACAATTTACCATTAACGGCCACTTTTAAGACAAAAGAATCCTGAGTGTGGCCGCAATTCTAACCACCATGAATCCGCTATCGATCGATCGTGAACGTGTCCGAAAGCTTTTTGGGGCTGTAAATGCTGCATTTAATGCTGAAATTTTTTTTTGTCCGAAAGCTGTTACCTTTATTTCTTCTCTGATAATTCTAGAATACCAAAATTTAAGCCAAGAAGACGTAGAAGAAAAATAGAATTAGCTGTAGAAGAAGTAGAATAGCTGTAGAATAGCTGTAAAGGACGACTTAGACGGCGTTCGTAAAGCTCGCAAAGTGTGCTCCGTAAAGTTTGTCGCCGCCCATACGGGAATTGGACCTTGACAACATTACGAGAATTTTGTGTGACAGTTTGTTCTAGAAAGAAAAAGGTTCTAGGACATACTAGAAGAATCGCCGTGCTCCCCAGTTTCTTCTTGAAAATGCAGCATACAATTTAGCATCTTTACTGAATTTTTCGATGAATTTTATGCTGTATTAATGCTGCATTAATTGAGCGAAAATTTAAGTCCGAAAGCAAAATCCTGCATAAAATCCTGAACTTATCAGCATTTTTGTTCGTTTCGGAGCTGTCGGACACGTTCCGTGTGGGTAGGCCAAAAGGCCTTTACTGATTGTAATTAAGCATGTTTTACGCCGTACACCGCAGGACCAGCAAGTTGTCTTTCCCAGATCCGCCTCCTTAACAGTTCCGTTTTCCGGAGAAAACTCCGACTGGAAACAAGACTAATAGGTTATCATGAAGTGTCTGTTACTGAGGGAAAGGATAGTAAATGATACGTTGCGATTTTTTAGGGAGGAGTACGTTACTGACTACAGCCATAGGGGTCACCCAGCTCATTGATCCTTTCAACGTGTATTCGCAGTCTGTCATTCTCACCCCCACGGTTGTGACAGCCAGGGATATTTTTGACGAACTTGGCAAGTTTGCTTTGTCCAATTGTATTGATGCATTCCTCTGCACTGATGACATTGACTTGGGTAGACAGATTCAAATGATGGAGAATGATACAAAGCGGGTCTTGATTTGTAATCCGAAGAGACTGAATGAACTCTTGGAAGAAAAGCTGGGTTAGTAATTTATTTTCTTTCTCGTGGGAAGCCAGATGATGACCCAACCTCATGGTACCAAGAATAGCTTTTCGCTCTGCAGCGATTTGACGCAAAATTCTGCGTTCCTGGTTTCTTTCGCACCGCATTAAGAATTGGTTTCGTAGCCCCCACTGAAAGCGAACGCTTGAACGAATCTTTCAGGAAAATGCGAAGCAGGATACAAAACTTTAACATGGAATGTCAAAAATACCTAATGAATAATGTCAATGGTATCTGTTACCACGGTTGCTGGACCTGCAAATAAGGTAGTCGTTTTTTTGCAGTTACCGTGGTATCTGATATACGGTCCACTGCAAAAACGACTATTGCCGAAATTGCACTTTTCGAAGTCATCCCAAAAGAAAAACTGATATCCAATTACATCACTAAGTGCTGAACTTCTTTCTCACCAGTTTGACAAAATTTGATGAAAGTGAGATGACTTTTCAGATACCACGCCCAGATACCACGGTCGGACCGTGATATCTGAATATCAGTTACCATGGTAACTGGCCAGATACCACGACAACTGCAAAAACGCCTTTTGACCGTGGTATCAGATACCACGATAACTACAAAAACGACTTTAGACCGTATATCAGATACGATGGTATATGCAAAAACGCAACTAATCACATCGTCTTCCGTACCTCCAAAAGCCGTCTTGCGTTCGAGATCTTTCGTAAAAGTTTCATTGGAACCTAAACAAAAAAGACAACGCAAATATAACAATTTTTGACACTGAACAGAACGTAAACAGAATTGCAAATCACAATAAGGGGAAGACCACTGGTGGTTCAGTTCACTGGTTGAACCAGAACCAGGCAGAACCAGTTGAAATGTCCGTTACGAAAAGGAATCACGGGTAAGGGGGCTAATGCCGCATATATTGGGCAAATTTAAAAGTATTGGGCATGCAAAATTGCGTCTTTCTCGGGCCGAATATTAGACCTATGTCCTTAGTTTAAAAGATTACAGAACATTCCAGTTTATTCAAAGGAATACGAACAGCATTCGAGTAGTGAAACAATTATTTGCAGAGGAACCTGGGGCCAGCAATGTGCGTATTCATTCATTCATTTATTTGATTCCTTCAGAACTGAAGAGTATATAAAAAAGAGAACAACATGTCACAAACACTTCAGAGATACTACACAAACAATTAACTGACCGTTAAAAACCAACTATCATTCTAAATCTACAATAAAATGCAAATGATAACACAAAATCAAAATAAACTAATCATGAGACCAGGTCGCTTGCCTTATCGCGACTGGAGCGAACCGGAAGGAATAAGACGGACTTGTCTATTGACCTTGACATACGACAGTGAGACACTGCGGCGCAGTGTCACCACTGCTTTTGTGATTTGTCACAGGTTTTCGGCTTCTCCCCGTGTTCTTAGTTTTGACAAAAATGCTTTTATCAAAATAAATTAGAGCCCTGCAAACCATCAGCTTCTAACCGGTATAGATCTTCTTTTCGTCAATATTTTGTTAAAGGACCCCTCTTGCTTATTCTGATTTTTATAATAGTTGCGTTTTTGATCCGAATTCTCCTCGCGATTCTCCTCCGAATTCTCCTATTTCACGTTTTTGGACTATTCAGATGAAGCGAATTCTCCTTTTCTTGAGTTTTTGGCAGAATCGAGAACGGGGAAAGCCTCGCGATTCTGCAGAATCGAGAAGTTGCTCCGATATTTGAATTCTCGATTCTCCTCTCTCCGTTCTCCTCCCTGATTGGTCAACAGAGTGCGGTGTTTAATATGCACAAACAAGTACACCGGGTTGCAGACGAGCTGCCAAACTAGTGTTTTTGTCAAAAGCGAGAATGGAGAAACGAGAGGAGCAGAAACGGTAATTTTGTACGAGAATCGAGAATTCAGAATCGAGAATTCAGAACGGAGAGTTCGGATCAAAAACGCAACTAATATATCTAGCTCCCATACAGAATTATAAGCTTCTAAAATCCCCACCTTTCTCCATTGTTTCGTTTTGTGCCTACGAAATTTTAGCGCTTTTTTGGCCTTGCCGAGTTTTGCTCATCACACAACGAAACGTTTGCCGGGATCATCAACGTCTGCTGACAACTCTTTCACACATATGGATCTGAGACGCTTTTGTTTATTATTTCTTTTATTTGCTTAGTTTTCACACTTTTTAACCACGGCGCGATCAGTTTTCAAATTTTGTGCGCCCAGCCGCCGCGTCGGAGAGCAGGAAGGCTGGACATAGTCGACAGGCGCTAACAAGAAAATCGCTAATTTCAGATGGAAAGTAATGGTATTTTCGAAAATGTTTTTTTCTGATCCATTTCACAGGGAAAAGATTATTTCTAGTAAGAGTTGTGCTTTAAGCATTTTAATGAGTAAGTTGACATGTATGTTTTATTAATTATTGATAGGCTCTTATTTAACTATTATGTTATTTGACCTAATAAATTCGTATCGTATCGTATCGTAACCTCAAGGCAAATATTTTCGGGGAAAAGGATTTATTTGTTTTTGTTTACCTAAAACAAATTTACGAACATTAGCTCGACCTATAAGAGCAAACTGGAAGTTTATGTAAGGATCCAGTTGATTTTTATTTCAGATCACATGACGTATTTCGTTTATTGTCGAATTTTCACTCGTTCCGTTTTCAAGTGGATAAAAAACCAACGAAATCTACGTCATTCAAAAACGGAAAGTATGACACCTGCTACCAGTTTAGCTGCAAAAACCGATCATTTGAAAAATTTGCGAGTTTTTCGTTGAAACTGACAAAATTCGCGAATTTCTTAGACGCCAAAATGTAGCAGGTTTTTGCGACCAAATGAGAGTTCGCCGCAAAAACCTGAATTCAAAAATTCAGAAAACCCCCTCCATTGTCTCATTATCAACACTTTGGAAATTTCCTTCAGAGCCCCGGCGATTGCGATTGGTTTCTGGCATCAGCGGACGACGGAAAAACAAATGTTTGTGGGGGCGATTTTTATAGCGTTTTTTCTTTCTTTCAGACATATCTTGCGTGAAATGCGTTGTTATGTTGGACGCAACGGATATTTTTGCTTACGGAACATCCCACGAGGCAGTCTCAAGACTGGTATGTACACTGCCACCTGACTTGCAGCTGGTTACGTTTGCCCGAAAATCTAGCAAGAACTTCAATGACTTCACCAACTTCTGTATGAGAGACGCATGTCGTTGCGTGGGTTCTGGTGTTTATGACTAGAATGGTCCTTCCTCATATGTCTGGTCGTGACGTAGCCCGCGATGCGCCGTGTTCTAGCAGCGCTCCAAGTGGACTAGTTCTCTGATAGTCCTCCATTGTCTCATTATCAACACTTGTGACAGATAGATAGTAAACTATGGACCCATAAGGTAATGAGCAGGACATAATAGCTTCCACTTTCTGCGCCAAAGGAAGCGCAGTATTTCCACTCCTTGGGACGCAGGTTGCAGATTTTCTACTCATCTTCCTGTGTATCTGTTTTACTAGATCTGTCACAAATGTTGATAATTAGATTGTAGTGACTTTCAGAAGCTAGCCCGCTTGGAAGCGCTGATCTGGAATATGGCGAATTCCTCAAGAAAAAAAAATGTGAGGTAAATGAAACAAATGAAAAATGAGCTAAATAATCAAACTAAAGTCTGAATGGACTTTGGCCATACTAGTCCTAATATAATTTCAAGCATCTGCTTAGAAAAAACGTATCCGCTCTTGCGGGTCTCCATCGTACCAGCCAAGATTTCAGGCATGTAATATTATGATATTAGCCTACTTAACAAGAGCTGTAAGCTCATATGGCACTTGCAAGGCTTGGTAAAAGGATGAAAGTAGCAATTTGGCGGTTGGTAAGTTTGTTGTGATCATTTGTAAGCAAAACCCTTGAAATAAGAATTGCGACGGACCCTTGGAAATCACGAGAATGTATCGTTTGGTAAAAAAAAAAAAAAATTCGCACTTGGCTGTGATGATATGCACTTTCAGGGCGCTAGAACTTCATCCATAATCAAAGCCCTTGAGGCAGAATTGATCCTGGGCCCTTTAGGGTCATGAAAATATATAGTTTGGTGAAAAGTATTTTTTTACTTTCCGGTTTGCGCACTTTAAGGGTGCTAGAAATTCTTTCTAAGCAAAACCCTTGAGGCAATAATGATCATGGGCTCATGGGGATCATAAAAATGTAGGTTTTGCTTAAAAGTCTTTTTTTTTGCGGTTAAGATGAGTACTTTAAGGGATGGTCGGATCTGGGAAGTGAAAATTTCTAAGCAAATCTTTTCAAGTCTGTAATGTTCCTTGAGTCTGTAAAGACCTTGACATGCCTGCCAAGTTTCATCGTCCTAGCACATGTATAAGCATCTTAAGTCGGGATCACCGGAATTCCGGAACCCTCCCTTCAACTCCCCTCGCAGTACTCGGATCCGGTCCGGTCTTGTCAACTATGTATCTAGGGCTTGTGCTTGTTCTTCCCACCAAGTTCCATCCCAATCCGTCCACTCTGAATATGTGACACAATTTCCGGTTCCCCCCCCAGTTCCCCCTAAAGTCACCGGATCCATTCCAGACTTGAAGTGTGACATCTGAGACACGAGTTCTTTCCAAATATCAAGTTTCATTAAGATCCGATTCCCCGTTCAGAAGTTATAAATACGTCAATATTCCGGATTCCCCCTCCCTTCACTCCCCCCACGGTGGTCGGATCGGGGAAGTGAATATTTCCAAGTTAGTTCGGTCGGTCCCAAATACGCCTGCCAAATTTCATCATCCTAGCACATGTGTAAGTATCTTAAGTCGGGATCACCGGAATTCCGGAACCCTCCCTCCAACTCCCCCAACAGTGTTCGGATCCGTTCCGGTCTTGTCAGCTATGTATCTAGGGCTTGTGCTTGTTCTCCCCACCAAGTTTCATCCCGATCCGTCCACTCTGAACATGTTACACGATTTCCGGTCCCCCCTCCAACTCCCCCCAAAGTCACCGGATCCATTCCGGACTTGAAGTGTGACATCTTAGACACGAGGTCTTTCCAAATATCAACTTCCATTAAGATCCGATTCCCCGTTCAAAAGTTATAAATACGTCAATATTCCGGATTCCCCCTCCCTCCACTCCCCCCACGGTGGTCGGATCAGGGAAATGACTATTTCCAAATTAGTTTGGTCGGATCCCTAATATGACTGCCAAGTTTCATCATCCTAGCACGTCTGGAAGTACCCTAACTCGAGATGAGTGGCCTGACAGACAGACCGACGGACCGACCGACAGACCGACGGACCGACAGACAGACCGACGGACCGACAGACAGACCGACAGACAGACCGAAAAGTGATCGGTATATGGCACTTGGCCGATAGGCAAGTGCCATAAAAACCTATATGGAGCAAGGGCAGCACTAATTCATTATCCTCAAAGGAAGTTAAGAATCTGTTTAAAGGAACAGTAAGCTTGACTAGGCAACTTTCGGCCATCAAACCGGCCTGGGGGGCTTAGATAAATGTACAGGGACTTATTGTCGACAGGACCCCCCATCTTTGTTATCTCGAAACCCCTCCTTATTGTTCCCAGAGCTAGCTGGCAGGGCCTTGCCCCTTATGCACTGTAGTTACGCACTCATGCACTGTAAAAGTTCGCGATTGTCTGTGTTATCAACATACAGGGTTGCCACTTTACTAAAATAAATTCACTATGCAAAAGGAAAAAAGCAATATCAGACAAGAAAAGTACTCAGAAGGTGTTGCTGGGTCATAGTCACCTTGGAAATAAAACCTGACAACTACTTTTTTCTTAAAATCTGCTGCCAAAGTAAAAAGAAAGTTCTATAATTAGCACAACTGTACTACCGGTGGCAACCCTGTTGAAATACAATGTATTACTTTGTTTCAAAAGGCTATTGAGGCAAAGATCGTGGGTTCGAGTCCTACTCCCGGCACACAAACCTTTTGCTTTTTTTTTGTTTTTTGTTTTACTAACTCAAAAGTTGAACTCTCGGAAACTGCCCGGAAACTGCAATGGTCGTGACAAGAATTTTTCTAACCCTCAATATCGACTCAGGGTACATTCTTAATATGTCAGCTAGCTCCCTGAGCCAAGTTTGAGTCAAGTTTACTGTTCCTTTAATATTCGTATTCTTTCGAAAAACCCAGAATATAAATATGTAGGTTATTTCCAATCGTAAGAATCTCTGAGTGGTCAAAACGATTTTCAAATATTGGAATTGAGCAATGAAAATAAACTGTATCATTAGTCGCGTTTTTTGTCACCTTACCAAAGCCTTGGTTCGTTAACCCGTTTTTTGCTACCTAGCGCTTACTCCTCACCGCTCTCCACCAGAGCGAAATAACACTAGGGAGTAGCGCCATGACCTATGCTTTCCTTGCTTCTCAAACAGACCATACTCATAGCGCCGCCCACTACGCTTGCGGCATTTAAATCGAGGCAAACTTGCGGGCTTAGAAATATCTAGTAAAGCTAAGCTGCGTTCTGAACAGATCGAGCGAACAGGGAAGGTTTTATCTTTTTTTTTGCTATGTTCAGAATATGAAGTTATTGGAGCCAGCGCTGGTGCACGACCGATTGAATTTCAGTAGGGACGTTCACTATCGCTAGGAGTGCCAGTGTCGCTGCTATTCGACTGTGTGTCACTTTTTAAAGTCTTGGCGTTGTTATTTTGCTCTGTTCTCCTCCTCGCTGCTCTTTTGACCGTTTTTGGAGCAATTGCCAGAGCAAAATAACAATACGGAGTAGCGCCAAGACTTGACAAAACTGACACACACTCTAATAGCAGCGATACTAGCGCCACTATCTATAGAGAACGTCCCTACTGAAACTCATTCAACCGTTCACCAGCGCCGGCTCCGATAACTTCATATTCTGAACACAGCAAAAAAATGATAGAGCCTCCATTGTTTTATTGGTGTTTGCAGACCGCACCTTTTGCTTTACTAGAAAATTCTAAACCCGCAAGTTTGTCTCGCTTTAAACGCCGCAAGCGTAGTGGGCGGCGCTACGAATATGGCCCGTTTGCAAAGCATGGAAATCATAGGTCTTGGCGCTACTCCTTAGTGTTATTTTGCCCTTGTCCTTTCTGCCCAGACCTGCGGAGAAAGGAGATTGGCTACTCCGAGGCGAGTTGACCAATCAGCTCAGGAAAACGGTGCCTGACTCCTCCTTACCAGAAAACGGTCAAATTACCAGAAAGGACAGATGACTTGGGAGAGAGGCCTTTGATCTCTTTTGGCAAAAAACGCGACTATTGTTTCCCTGTATTTTTATTTTTCAAAAGTGTTTTTAATGGGTGCGGTTTCCACTTTCCTAGGAAAAATGTGTATCAAAGCAGAAATTAGATGTTATTTTAGTGGCCATATAACAGCTTTCTTCGAGGTGACACATCATCTGTTCTGACCATTGGAACGGACATTAGTTATTTGTATGGGCATTCAAATTGATCTGATCTAACCAAATCGAACGGACATTAGTTATTTGGATGGACATTTAAATTATTTTAGAAAAGGTCAAATTATGACAGTTATTTTTTGGAAATCTCTGTTGCTGAGTTCTGCTTCCGAACTGTTGCAGAAATTCATGTGGGCGGGGGGGGGGGGCTACTAAGGTACAAAAAAGGTGCTAGTAAGAATGTACCGCATGAAAAGGCCATTGGCCTATAAATGTCTAAAAGCCATGCTTCACCTTTCAAACTTCCGGGTATTTCAGGCGTCCGCACAGCCAAGCCAGCCTTTCCGTATATTCGTGATAATGATGACAGCTGATGTCACTGTCCTTCAACATTACTAAGGTTCAACAAAGATGCTAGTAAGAATGTACCGCGTGAAAATGCCATTGGCCTATAAATGTCTAAAAGCCATGCTTCACCTTTCAAACTCCCGGGTATTTTCATGATAATGATGACAGCTGATGTCACTGTCCTTCAACATTTCTAGAATGCCCCCTTCAAATATTTTTTGCTTCCATTTAATCATTTTCTTTTCTATTCATTTGCAAGTATTGGGTCTCTGCAATGTGTTGCCTCTAAGAAACCTTCCAGATTTCCTGATCCTTTGGTATATCAAACTTTTAAGGCTTATTGTCGCCGTTCCCCGAGGACTCCTCGGGGAATCGAATAATCGGAGCATTCCCGTACGTGGGGACTCGCGAGAATACGGGGAGTGAGTCCCAGGGACAAACAAAAACGCGGGGACTCCTCAGGTGGAGTCCTCGGGGAACGGCGAGGATACGCCTCTAGACTTTTTTGGCCTGGCTTCACCTTCCAGATGCGAATTTACCATTCCGTTGCCACTGCTTGCTTTAGTGTTAATTGGCAGTAATGAAGATGTGATGAGTTATGTTTGTGGTGGCTAAATTTAGTTCTGTGAGAATTTGAATAACGCTTAGGCTATTTGGTAGGCTAATACTCAAGTGCGGCTTTTTATTTAGTTTTCTGTAGGTATGTACCGTATTTTGTACTGTAAGTTGAAGAAGTGATCAATTATGTTTGTGGTGGCTAAATTTGGTTCTGTTGGAAGTTAAATAATGCTTAGGCTATTTGGTAATACTCAAGTGTGGATTTTTATTTAGTATTTTGTAAGTATGTGCCATATTTTGTACCGAAGTTGAAGAAGTTCCGGCTACTGCCGCTTAGTTTAGGGTTATAATTGTTTGATGACAGGCTAGCTAAATCATACGGTCATACCCCTGGTTCACACTGATGCGATTTCGCGCATAATTTTGCTTCATGCGACACACGACACTAATAGTGCGACAAGCAACGCGAAGCTTTGCGTATTGTCGCAGTGTCGGATGTGTTGAAAAATTTCAACTGATCCGAACGCAGGCGATTTTTTTAGAAAAAGAAAAAGCAAATATTAGTTAATTATTATGAGTAAAAGTTGTTCTGCTTTGTTCCAGGATGGCTGAACGAAAAATATCTTCTGAATAAACTTGTGTTAACGTGTTTTGAACAGAATGACGTATAGGGTTTGACTGAAAATCCCCTAATAGTGGGTGGTATTCAAATGGGTAATCTCCCAGCATCTTCTGAGGTCGTTTCTCCAAGGCTTTGTCCTTTTGCAGAATAATCTCGACCAAAAATTTCAGTTTTCCCTTTGCGCCTGCGTGTTGGTGGGAAGGTATATGTCGCAAAATTAAGTCGCACACAACGCAGCAGTGTGAACCAAGGATATACAGAGATTCCAGCCGTCTGTCCGGGTTCAAATCACTGCTGGGTTTTCAACCCATTAAGCAATGTTGGGTGATTATTAGCTGCATAGCGCTATGCGTGATGTTTACGTCTTATTTCGCACCCTTGTTCAAATTGAAAGCAAAAGGTTCTTATCCACGCGACGTTCAGTGTTGCCACACTGATACAATTTTTCGGTCTTCTAAAGATCAAAAAAGTGTTCTTAGTACTAAAATTGAAAGTACAGTTCAGTTTGATGACAATAAAATTATATTGTAGAACAAAGCCAAAGCGTGTTCTTTCGATGAAAAATTGTTTCTTCATTTTCCTACAAAGTAAAAATTGGGCTCCCTGTGGAAACCCTGGCGAAGCTCCTCTTTCCTCGAACCGCTGGCGGAGCCCAACCGCAAGCGATCTGATTGGCTCTGCATAAGACAAAGTAGAACCAGTAGTTGCGTTTTTGATCTGTATTCTCCTCGCGATTCTCCTCCGAATTCTCCTATTCGCGTTTTCGGACTACTCAGATGAAGCGAATTCTCCTTTTCTTGCGTTTTTGTCAGAATCGAGAACAGGGAAAGCCTCGCGATTCTGCAGAATCGAGAAGTTGCTCCAATAGTGAATTCTCGATTCTCCTCTCTCCGTTCTCCTCTCTGATTGGTCAACAGAGTGCGGTGTTTAATGTGCACAGATAGGTGTACCGGGTTGCAGACTTGCTGCCAAATTAGTGTTCTTATCAAAAGCGAGAACGGAGAAGCGAGAGGAGCAAAAACGGTAATTTTGTACGAAAATCAGAATTCAGAATCAAGAATTCCGAACGGAGAATTCGGATCAAAAACACGGTCTATTCTCCTTATACAGATTATTACAGCGCGCCCCGAGAAAAAGACGAACCTGTATACGCCATATAGGTCTAATATTCACCCTTGCATATTTGAACAATGCACTAGTGAATAGCTGCTTCATAAGAAATTATTAGTTGAGATCTGTGATGTTTATTTCCAGGGTGAAATACAATTTTGAACTGATGCAGCGTTTACACGGACAGGGATTGTGGTCAAGTAGAAAGGAATTCCGGTCTACTTCTCTTGGTGAAGATGACTAGGAAAAAAGAGTATAGCTAGACAGGAATTCCGGTTCAGTAGAAAGGAATTCCGTCCTACTTTAAAGGAATTACATAGGTGGCGCTGGTGAAGAGGACTGAAAAGTCCAGCTAGCTTTTCAAAGCAGCAGCCGTCAATGATGTCATGGCTGCTGTAAAAAACATTTCAGTGTTGGTTAGTTGAGTCGTGCTTGTATTCCGAGGTTTGTATTTCGTGGTTGTACTTGGTTTTCTCATGACCCATTTTCTGTCAGAAACGCCCCGAGGTGGTACAGAAAGATAATACAAAAAGAGAAAATAATGACGCTGAAGCTAAGCTGATTGGGGCACACGGAATAAAGCTGGCATGGGCAGGTAAAAAAGTATCTAACAAAATGCACGCGAAACTCCGAAAGCATTCTCTGGCTGCCATGAATCATTAGGGTTTGTTGTCCAGGAAGTCCCAGAAATGACTCCCTATTTTCATAGTTAGTAGCCTACGCCCATAGCAGGGTATCCCGTCAAGATCAGCAAGACAATGTCGTCGTGCGTGACTGTGACATCTGTGATATGAAGGGGTAAATCGGGTCAAAACGAAAATTAAAATTAGAATTGCCGTGAACGTACCATAGGACGGTTTATAGATGTAAACGCGACCGGCGCCTCGCTGGCCGCTCGGCTCTAACACCAGTACACTGTGCAGTCCCATGATACCAGTCTTATGCTACCCAGTGCCAAAATTTTCTGGTATTCCCCTGATGTTAAAAGAAAAAAGTTCCAACCGTGCGTTATCACTTGATATCACACAGCCAGCCATACGATATCAAGTGAAAACGCACGGTTGGATTTTTTTTCTTTTAAGATCAGGGGAATACCAGAAAATTAAAACCACCTTGCAGTAGTGATAGCCAACACAAAAAAGCAACATGCGAAAGTACCAAGTGTGACAAAGTCAGGATGAGTGCTAACAGCCGAACCATTAGCCTAGTTAAACAGCCATGCCTCACCTCTTAGATTTTGGAAATTCTCATCTTGGAACAAATGTGGCTTAGCTCACAGCTCATGTGATAAAAATCCAACTGAAATTTGGCAAAACCAAACAAAAGCAAAGCACTTTTTCTCTAAACAAAAGCACGCTGCCTCGCAGTAGTGATAGCCACCAGGCGCGGAAAGACCTGAGTCCAACTAACGAACGCTGGCTACCTAGATGGCGTCAGCGCTCCAAACTGTAATGACTAAACCCTTTGGTTGGAGGCTTGGAGCTAAAAAAAAATGACAAAAGGGGCATCAGCCACAACACACGGGAATACCAGAAAATTAATACTAGTGTACTAGTGTTATAATCATTGTCGCCCTTGCTTTTCTTCGGGTAGCATGATAGGCAGATATCACCAGGGCGATAATATATAAAGTCCGGTCTTCACCTCCCAGAACTTCCGGAATCTGGGCTTCCAGATTATCCTTTGACTTCTTCTGTAAATTGCGTCTGGAATATTAACCGGTCCGAAAGTACATCAAAATAATCCGGGAAAAAGGGGCTTTTGAACTTCCAGATTTCCGTAATTTTTAAGTATCGCAGAAGAAATTCAAAAAAAATCTCGGAAAATCTGGGAACCCAGATTCCGGAAGGTGAAGACCCGACTTAATACACTCATCAAATCCTATGTTAGGTTTACGGCAATTCTAATTTTAATTTTCGTTTTGACCCGATTTACCCCTTCATACTGTGACATCCGCTATGTCTGGAGTCTGAACGTTAAACTGGCCAGCAGAATTTGTTTTTATGCTTGAGGCTCTGGAGGAGTATTGAGCATTCTTTGTGCTACTCAAGTGCAAATTTTTTGTTTAACTTGATGGTTCGGTGAAGTTCCTGAAGATGTGTCCTAGACTAGAAACTTCACTCAACAGTTCCTATACCCCTTCCACCTTGCACCACAGTTATTACCTCTGTGCTGTTGTTTCAACAGGCGGAAAATTTAAGAACCAGTAGAGGAGCAAGAAATTCAAAGAAGAAGATCATCAGAGGTTAATGCCTGGTCTTAATCATGAGCCAGCCACCAGTGCTTTCTGTAAGATTGAACTTTAGAAGATCAGCTGATTTGTATTTATTTTTATATTTAGTACACAGTATAGATAGGATGCCTTGCTTGGTTCAAAAAAAGGTTTCCTCAGTTCCTCTTCTAGCTAGGGTAGCCAGTAAATTTTTTTTTAATCAAACCTGAGCTGTTGAAGAGCAGAATGTGATTCTCCTATCTTTTAGCTTTGATTTGAGGCCAAAATCACCTCTCTATCTTGCCTCTAAGCATCTTAATTTTAAATCTTCTTTAGAAAACAGTATTTTACATAAGGAAATGCCTATGTTCATCCATTGACTTTAGGGTTTTGTCCATCTAGTGACCAGCTTGGAACTATGTGCTTCAATGAAATTCTATGAAACTGGGTATTTTGAACTGGTTTTGAGTGCATGGGGAGCCCCAGTGTAGAAATTTGATTGTTTATTTAAACCCAAGCACCTACAATAGAAAAAGCAAAATATAAAACAAGCAAGCAAGCATTAACGGCACATTACAAAGCAACACTAATAACATAATGCAAGCAAAGCAAGGCAGTATTCTGCATCTCCTCTCTTTTATAAGACACTACTTCAAAGATCCAAGGGAATGACAGGTTTAACTATCCGACCAGAACGAGTGGTATATCTGGTATCTCTCGGCATCTGGGAAGAGGTAGTCTCTTTGCTCTGTGGGGGCATTGCTGTAGCCCCTGGAGTTCTAAGGGCAAGAGGAGACGTGAATGCTTGCTCTGGCGATGACTGCACCGAGGGTATTCGTCGTGGAGTTGGTGTTCTAGGTGACGAGACGTTTTCTCTCGCCTCCAGGTTCTGCCCGGCTCCGGGCGATGAAATATCGAAGCTGGGTCTTGGTGAGGTGTCGAGAGCGTCGTCTGTCGCTGTCGCAGAAGGGTCTTCATTCGTTGACTCATTCGGACTCGTTCGGGGCCTGATGTGTCTTCGGTTCCTCCGGTAAGTTGACCCGTTTTGAGTTCTCACCAAATATGAGCGGGGAGCATCTCCATATGCTTTGATTAACAATGCTTTTTCCCACCTCTTCTCGTCAGCAAGTTTGACCCATACTGGTTGACCTTCCTTCAGTACATTTAATGATCTTGCAGTTCGGTCATGGTATAACTTCTGAAATCCATGTTTCTTTCGTTTGTTGTATTCAAACGAAGAGTAAGGCACTGTTTTCGGTTCGAGCTGTGATGAAGTCACCGGTAGTACCGAACGCAGCTGGCGACTCATGAGCAATTCTGCAGGTGAGTGAAGACCGTCATCAATTGGTGTGTTTCGATATTCAAGAATGGCTAGGTATGGGTCCGATTTGTCCTCTAGCGCCTTTGACATGAGCTTTTTGGCAGTTTGAAATGTCTTCTCGACCAGTCCATTAGCTTGTGGATATTTCGGACTACTCGTTCTGTGACTAATGTCCCACAGCTTGGTGAACTGGTCAAATTCTGATGACACAAGATTTGGGGCGTTATCAGAGGTGAGTACTTTTGGTATTCCATGACGACAAAACTGGCTTTTTAGTTTCGTGATTATGGCTGACGACGTCAATGAGTCGAGCTTATCCAGCTCAAAGAACCGACTATAATAGTCGACTGTGATGAGATACTGGCGATTCTGCCAGTCGAATATGTCAATGGCGACGTGTTCCCATGGAAGCTTTGGGATCTCTGAGCATAACAGCGGCCCTTGTTGCTGCTTGTCACGAAAGGCATTGCAAGCATCACACTTGGCTATGTAGGAAGTGATATCTTGCGTGATGCCAGGCCAGAAGATGACGGCTCTAGCGCGCTGTTTGGTTTTGGCTACGCCAAGGTGTGATAAATGCAGTTGTCGCAGAATATCAGGCTGTAAGGATGGGGGTGTTACGACTCTCGTCCCCTTCAAGATTATCCCTTGGTTGACCACAAGTTCACTTCTGTGATTCCAGAACGTCAGACAGCTGGAATCACACTGTCGACGAGATAGGGGCCACCCATTGAGTATAGTTTGACTCAATTTGCTGAATTCTGTAGAGGTTGCGTTCCTGATTTTTTCCATCTTGCTGTCAGATATTGGTAAGTTTTTGAAGAGTGTGTGAACAAATACTTCGGCTTGTTTCTCGCTCTCGTTGTCCAGGAGTGTGCAACCTTGATAGGGCGTCTGCCACAGGTATTTCAGACCCCGGTCGGTACACGAATTTCAAGCAATATGGTTGTATCGATAGCATCATGCGCTGCAGTCGTGGTGGCGCTTTCGATATCGGTTTGGCAAGTATGCTTTCAAGAGGTTTGTGGTCTGTTGTCACTGTTACTGTTCGCCCATATATGTACTGGTGGAAGTGTTTACATCCAAACACTACTGCGAGCTGTTCTTTTTCTATCTGTGAATACCGCTGCTCGGTTTCACTGAGTGACCGTGAGCCGAAGGCAACAACATTATTGTCAACTGCTAGTACTGCACCTAGACCATGCTTTGATGCATCTACTTTGATCTCTATGTCTTTGCATTTCGGATCAAAGTATGCCAAGTTGCTACAAAGGGCTGCCTTTATCTCTGCAAGCGCCTGTTCATGAGCTGGTTTCCATTCGTACTCGTCAGCACGTGTCAGCTCTCTTAGGCTTTTGTTCAGTGAGGACAAGTTGGGTATATACCTCGATAAGTAGTTCAGCATGCCTAGAAGTTTCTGAAGCTGCTCGCTGTTTTCAGGTGGTGGCATTTCCGTAATAGCCCGAGTTTTTTCGGGGTCAGGCTTTATTCCTTCTGAGGTCAGAAGATGTCCAAAGTATGGAATGCTATCTGCACCAAACACACATTTTTCTCGGTTGAACTTGACATTTTTCTCACGAGCGCGTTCAAGCGCTGCTTTCAGTCTTTCATCGTGTTGGCTGTCATCAGCACCGCAAACGACTATGTCGTCGATTATGAGGCCCAGATTAAGGTTTTCGAAAGCCTCTTCCATCTTTCTCTGGAAGTCATCTTGCGCTGAGTTGAGCCCAAATGGGTATCTTTTGAACTTGTAACGACCGTAAATGGTGTTAAAGGTTGTCAAGTCAGATGATTCATCATCCAGCATCATTGACCAGAATCCACTAGTGGCATCAAGCTTGGAGAATACCTTCGCGCCAGCACACCTTTGGGCGATACTCTCAAACGTGGGGATCGGATAATGTGGCCTTTTTAGATTCTTGTTCAAGTCCACCGGGTCCAGACATATCCGTAGGTTCCCATTTGCTTTCTCCACTATGACAATAGAATTGACCCAGTCTGTAGGCTTTGTAACTTTCTCGATGATGTTCATCTGTTCCAGGCGATCAAGCTCAGCCTTCAATCTTCCTTCAAGTGCGAATGGTACACGTTTTGGGGGTTGAACGGTAGGAACGGCTCCTTCCTTTAGAGTCAACTTACACACACCAGGAAGTTGACCAATACCCTCGAAGACATCAGAATATTTGTCGATCATGGTCTTGATACGGTCAGGTGTCTGATGTGTGGTTTGCACATCAAATATGAACTTGATGAGACCAAGATCAACACTTGCTTGCCTACTAAGGATTGGCACTTTCTGTGTGTCAACCACAAAGAAGTTGTGTTTTTGTCCAGGCCTATCTTTGTACTGTATTTCAGCTTCACAAACTCCATATACATTCAACTTTCCATTGGTATAGCTTGTCAGGACGCTGTTTGTTTTGCTTAAAGTGGGACGAGGATTCAGTTTCTCATATTCCGCCACTGGAAGTATATTAGCTTCTGCTCCAGTGTCAATCTTGAAGCCAATGTACTTCTTTTGTGCACTAAAGTACAGATCAACATGATGCTCTCTGGAGTGACTTGACGAATGAATTGAGTCAATATATAGCTCACTTCCAGAGCTGGAAGACAAGTCTGGTGCCTGTCTTGCCTGAGGACCAGAGCCTTCTCTTGCGATGTCAAGTTGGTGAACTGCTTTACTCTTGCAAACTCTAGCAAAGTGGTTTAGTTTACCACACTTTGAGCACGTTTTTCCTTTTGCAGGGCACTTGTGTCCACGGGAATACTGTCCACCACATAGGTAACATTCAGGAAATTTGCTAACAGCATCAACTTCTTGTTTGACGACCGTTTTGTAATCAGCTTCATTCATAGTCAATAGTTGTGCTTGGGTTTCTTCCACTGCTCTGCTCGTGTTAATGGCGGCAGTCAGAGTAAGTGTTGATCCTTGTGTCAGCAACTTTTCTCGGATTCTGTCATTTCTTATACCAAAAACTAGCCTGTCCCTGACCATTTCATCTTCTGAATTTCCAAACGAACACTCCTTTGCTAATATCTTCAGGCTTGTCACATATTGTTCAACTGTCTCTGATGCATCCTGGTTCCTTTTGTGAAATTTGTATCTGGCAAAAATGGGATTTGCAATCGGCTCGACGTAAGTGTCAAATTTTGCCAGGTATGCAGTTACATTCTGTTCTGATCCAGCTACGCTGAATGTATTGAATATGTCCCTGCCTTTTTCGCCAACCTATATGAGCAGATATGAGCATTTCACAGTCTCTGTTTTACCACTTAGGGGACCACTGAACATCAGTTTTGCATGCTGCTTGAATCTAGTCCATGCATGCTTCAAGTTCTGAGAATTCCAGTCGATCGATGGCGTCGAACAATGGGTTGAATCCATGATTACTTGGCTACTTCTGACACCATGTAGAAATTTGATTGTTTATTTAAACCCAAGCACCTACAATAGAAAAAGCAAAATATAAAACAAGCAAGCAAGCATTAACGGCACATTACAAAGCAACACTAATAACATAATGCAAGCAAAGCAAGGCAGTATTCTGCACCCAGCAAGTGAGTTAGATGAGAAAATATGAATAAGATCATTAAGGTTATAGTCCAATAGACCTATTGCTGCTATAGGCTGCTGACTTTTCCTCCTTAGTATCAACAAATTTTTGTAGGCAAGTTCAGCTACTTTTTTCTACATCTAAATTTACATTGATTGAATATTAAGAAATAATATTAAATAGCTAGGATATCTTACTGATGGCCTTACAAAACAGACAATTTTGTCCTGAATGCAATAATGGTATTTTCAAAATATTTTTTGAAGATGTTTTAGATAGGTAAAACTGATCAGGAAAATTCACAGCAATTCCTGCAATCATTACAAAAAAATCGCCAATTTTTGCCACTAGGTGATTTTGTGGCCACCCTACCTCTTCTTTTTCCAATATTGGACTCTGCACTTGCAGTGGTGTAACAATGTTAAACAATCAGTAGTCTGTTTAGCCTACTCTTGACTGTTCTTCTCTGGGCTTCTACTGCGATGAGCTGTTTGCTGGCTGTTTGTAGCTGTAACAAATTGTGATGTTCCTGGTAGCTCCTAACCTCTATTAATTTGCATCGGGTAGGGCATTGGGAACCTGTTGAGATTAGAGGAGATTTGGAGAAAGGGGTTCTTTTGATTATTCTTTTTTGGTGGAAACCAAATTCAGATCCCAGGCCTTTATTCACAATCTGACTAAAGTTTATCAAAGTCTAAAAAAAATCTCACACATGTCAACATAGCCAAAATGAGAAGGGCCCTTGCCAAGAAGGTCTCTTTGAACTCTACACTGCCTTGAGTTTGTTTTTCTCCTCTTACACATTCAAACGAAAATAATTTTTGCAAATACAAAGAAATGATATTGTTTCCCTGCAGGCTATGTTGTTTATTTGTTAGTGTTCTTTTTATTCCTTTTAAATGATAAGCATCTCATGTCAGTCAATTTGCAACATAAATACTTTTTCAGCCGAACTGACATTCAGCTATGATGTTTGTCAGCGATATTTTGGCCCTTGGCAAGGGTCCTTGTAGGGCTGTTGCTGGAAGAAATAACCTGCAATAAATAAATGGAGCTTTTAGAAAATATAAATATTCTATTTTAGGGAGTTACTTTTTAGAAATTACTGTTGGGAAAAAATAGTGTTGGGATTTGATTTTTGACATGGCTGCTGCTTTTGCTGCTTGATTAGGAAAGTGATCTGGGAGTTTTATAACTGCTTTCTGATTAACTTTGGTTGTGTTGTGGATAAAGGGATGAAGTTTGAATTTTCTTTAATTAAAAATGTCATTCCACTTTTCCAGTTGGGAGTATTCGCCTATGTTGCCCACATAGACCACACATAGACAGATGAAGCAAAGTTTGCCTCCAAGCAAGTGTATGACCAGTTCTTCACCAATACTTATTTGCTGTTGCCCAACTGAGCCTGTGGGTAATCAGCAGTAAAATTTAATTTTGAAACTTCTGTTTACTCGTCCTCAGAAAGGCTCTATAGTAATTTGTGCCTGGATTGGAGACATCAGAGTGGTCGTGTATCCTGAGAAGCATCTTAGGATATACAGAAACATCTAGATACAAATGCATATATCTTAAACAGATTGTAGGTTATATTCAGGATTTACAAATTCACATTTCAGCTGATCACTTGATTCGTTGATATGCCTAATTAGTTCGTTGATATGCCTAATTAGTCAGGTTAGGCAGGGTAATTGTTCCCTTTTCCGCTGTTCGCAGTATGTATCTGTGGACTTAAGGTTTCGTTTTTTCCTCAGTTTGGGGGGAATCTGTCAAATATTTGAAATTACATAGAGCATGGGGTTCTCAGACCTGTTTCTTTGGTAAAGTGTTTGTAACCATGTGTCAGCCTTATTCATGGAAACTGTAAGACAGGTTAGGCATATCTTATCCTCATCCGATTGTTTCCAGTGGAGAAATCTTGGCCTTACCAACTTCTTACTTATCAACCAGCTTCAGTTCCAACCAAGCCCTAGACAAGCGAAGATTATCAAGAGCTGGAAGAAGAAAAATGACATTTCTGCTTTAGGAGGCAGTAAGTTTCATAATTAATCATTCACTCAATTACCTGCTAAGGCTCAGGGAAACATTTCCAGCTGTCTGCTTCTTGGGCATGCCCGGCCATTTGTTCGGTTGTGAGTCATGGATGATTCTTGCAACAGTGGGTGGGTAGATCTTTGTTTAATTTAAATCCGCCGAAATCGCGAGTACATTACAAAGATAACGTCACATATCACAAATTTTGACAATTAGTTAAGCCATTCCATGTGTAGGGTATACCAAGCGTTTGGTAGAGTTGAGTGTATTACGTTCCTCCTACTGGCACTACACTGATTTGTACGCTTGTCACTATCCTAGCAGAGACTAATCATACTCTTTACGATTTAGCAGAAGCTTAATCTGAGCTAGTATCTTAATCAGTGCTGTCTTTTACTTTTGCTGGACCCTAGGCCATCCATGGGGTTTTGGCCCCATTTCATGAGTCAAAAACGTAAAAACACCAGAACAAGGTCACGTCTGAGCATAATTTTGGTAAGCTAAATGACGACGGTGCAATGGAGCAGGTCACACCTGGATTGTAAAGAAGCAGCCGTAGCAGGATTTCTAAAAAAATTTCACCGGCCGCTTGCCCTCTCGTTTCCCCTGGCCCCCAGCACCGGCCTAAGGGTAAAGACGGCACTGATCTTAATACAGAATACAGAAGAGTGATGATGATGATGAAATTTTATTAACGCACTAAACAAGGAGAAGGAAATAGCGCAGTATAAATATTCTCGGAGACCTCGGAGAGCGCGGACTTGACATGCGGCATACCCCAAGGGACGAAATTAGGCCCCAGGCTTTTCTTGTTACTCTGCAACTTGATAGCAAAGTGGCACAAAGACCGTGCCAAGTTCGCCGATGACCTTACTTTGATGCTTCTGCAGAGACTTCGCGAGTTGTTGGACACAGAAGCTGTAGTCAAGAAACTCGAAGATGACTATGCACAGAAGAAACTGAGCATCAGTAGGAAGAAGTCTGCTATTATGAGGGTATCGTTCCTGAAACAAAATATACCTGAGATACCGGATGTAGGGATCCCAGCTGTACAAAAGATGAAAATTCTGGGGGTCACCTTCAACAACAAAATGACATGGGAGGACCACATCCACCTGGTGCTAGGTCAAGCCGTACCTCTACTGAGGTCTTTGTCCAAATTGCGTCGACATGGTTTAAGCGAGCAAGCCTTGCTAACCTATTACACAGCCCATATGCGTCCGATAATGGAATACGCATGTGCCGTGTGGCATGCGGGCCTCACCACTGAACAAAGCAATAAGCTGGAGTCTGTCCAGAAGCGAGCCTTGCGAGTAATCTTGGGGGACAGCCATATACCATACGATATCTGTCTCTCACAGCTCAAGCTGACCACTTTGAAGGAGAGAAGGCATGAGTTGGTCATGTCTTTTGGACATGGCTTGCTATCGTCTTCGAAGCACCGTGACATCCTTCCGCCGTCAAAATCAGCCCAGCGCTACACCGGACACCAAAACAAGTTGGAACCATGCAACCCTGGTGCGTCGACGAGATACAGGCAGTCATTCAGACAATATTTTGTGGAAAATTTTAACAAGTGACAGACATTTTATTTTTGTAGCATATATTGTTTTATTTATCCTTGCGATATTAACAATAAAGTTATTCATTCATTCAGATACAGAAAGGAAAAATTACAGTGAGCTTTCGATAACATAGTAAATGCACAGGAACAAACAAACAAAACACAAAAAAGGGACTAATCCGGTCTAAAAAATCGTCTTCCCAGATGGAAAGTGCTAAAATGGTCTAGGACAGAAACGTTGCGGTCCTGAGCTATCGAGGATAGCTTTGTGCAAGGGTCAGACGGTAAAAAGTTTGCAGTTATGCGGAAGTTTCTGTAGCAGTAGTATATAAACGCCGGAGCTGGCTCAAAAGTCCCCCCAGTTCAAACCCCCATTTTAACACCAATTTCTTAAATTTTAACATGATTTTTTCCAAATAATCCACCTTTTTATAGATATTTTTATTTTCTTATTTCCCAAATAAAGGTCCCAAGAAATAGGAAATATTACCCTTTATTACATATATACTACTACTTTTTTACATTTTTCATTTTTACTGAGTAAACAGTTCTACATCAACATATTGGTCAGAGTTCTTATTCATCCTCATAATAGGCTGCAAAACCAGATTTTTCTTTAGAAGTAACTCATCAGCAATTGCATTATATCTCTGTGGTATAAACAAATCACAGGCTTTGTTATTATGATTAATAACAACAACCAGCTTATCACCATATTTTGTCTTGGCCATTCTCATTTTAACGATGCTATATTTCAATCCTAGAATTAGTTCTTCCTTTCTGATTGTATCATTGTATTTATTCATTCTAATTGTAGACAAGACTTCTCTGATGGACTCCATTTATTAGCGGCTGATTTTATTTAATAAAAATCCCAATCGCTTGAAACATCTGGTAATAGAAGCCAACCACCTTTATCACATAAATGCGATAGATAGAGACGCAGTACTGAGTTTGCGTGATGATGTGATGATTACCGATTTTGAACTTCATAAAATATTTTTGCAAAACCCCACACCCCCAGACTTTGAAGAATAGTTGCGTTAAGCACACGCAAAGCAAAATATGGTAATGGCTATTAGTCTGGGGGGCCCCTGAACAGGGAAACTCCGAGGAGTTTTTTGAATCGCTACAAACTGCCGTCAGTAGGATTCGATCTTGCGAGGTCTGTGGAATGTCAAGTTAGAACGGGCCAGTGCGCTAACCGATTAGACCACGGGGTCCTCATTCGACTGGCCAAGCTTATGTTTTCTGATGTGATATGACTCATCGGAAATAGTTGCAAAACCTCTCGCCTCCAGACAAGTAATACGGAAAGTTAAGAGGTGCGATGGAGTTGCACCCCGAGTTTTTGGTTGTTGTTGTTGTAGTTGTGGTTGTATTACTTGTCTGGAGACGGCTCCGACTTGAAGAGTTTTTCCCCCGCCATCACCCCCTACTAACAGAAATTGCTTACACAGAATAGCAGGGTCAATTACGTTAGCTAGACGCTAGACCGTTACACTGTCGGAGCTAGTCGTGAGATCTGAAGGAAGGTTTTAAGATGAGAAAACTGGAGACAATTAGGCTAGGAAATTAATGGTGGGTACTGGTTATGAGTGATGTAGGTAATTATTGCGCGTAGAAACTGGATCTGAGAGGCGGAGCACATTGAACGTTTTATAAAGAGAATACCAGAGAAAATTATGCTTTGCGTCACGAGTCAATGTTTGTCTGAATTCATCCACCAACCCAAGGGGCCTGGGTGATGGGTTACTCACTTGGACAAAGGTGTACTAGGTGGTGAGGGGTTACTCACTTGGACAAAGGTGTACTAGGTGGTGAGGGGTTACTCACTTGGACAAAGGTGTACTGGGTGGTGAGGGGTTACTCACTTGGACAAAGGTGTACTAGGTGGTGAGGGGTTACTCACTTGGACAAAGGTGTACTAGGTGGTGAGGGGTTACTCACTTGGACAAAGGTGTACTAGGTGGTGAGGGGTTACTCACTTGGACAAAGGTGTACTAGGTGGTGAGGGGTTACTCACTTGGACAAAGGTGTACTAGGTGGTGAGGGGTTACTCACTTGGACAAAGGTGTACTGGGTGGTGAGGGGTTACTCACTTGGACAAAGGTGTACTAGGTGGTGAGGGGCTACTCACTTGGACAAAGGTGTACTAGGTGGTGAGGGGTTACTCACTTGGACAAAGGTGTACTAGGTGGTGAGGGGTTACTCACTTGGACAAAGGTGTACTAGGTGGTGAGGGGTTACTCAGGTACTGGTTATGAATGACGCAGGTAATTAATGCGTATATGAATATGAGGATCTTATGAAAGCAATATACTACACTTTGGGTAATTTCTCTTGATTTATTATGGAATTATTTTTACAATATTTATAACCGTTTAAGCGAACTTGTTTCATGTATTTTTCGCGAGGAAAGAATCGAAAGGTTTTACGCATTTCTGCTTCACGTTGAATAACCTCTTCAACCGTTAATTGCCCACATTTTAACAATGATAACAGTTCAGTGTAAAAATTATAAGCGGTTTTATGCTCTGACTTTTTCTCTGCAATGTTTAAATGTTTTTCGATTATTTCGATGATAACAGCACCCAAACTTAAAGAAGCTAAAGGCAGTACTAGAAACGCAGACAGCCCTGCTGCTGAAAAAAGGAATTTGGATAAAAGTAAGCTATTACTTATATGATTGTAGTACTTGTAACTCCTTCTGTGAACAAATAATCGTTTTTCCAATTCTTCCATTTAGAACAAAATAAAATTGTTACAAAAATTATTTGATTGCTTCACGATTCGGAACACACCCGCCACCTATGAAACTGTAGCTTACTCCGTGAAATGTAAAACACTTCTTGATCAGTCGGAGACAAAGAGGTAGTGTATCTGTTGTGAAATGTACATTGAAACCAGTGATTTTCTTTACGGCTGAGAAAACGCAGTCAGGAGAAATTCATTAATAAAAATATTCCCCTATTAAATGATGAATGTGGCAGAGGTTATTCAGCTTTGTAAAAAGGTTATATCGAATAACAAATCGATTATACAAAGATTACCGAATTACACATATAATGAGCTGCGGACTTATGCGAAAATTAATAAAATCAAAACAAATGGAACAAAGAAACATGAAATAACAAATAATATAATAAACCATCTTAATAAGTATATTTTGATAGCGGAAGATACAATTAATATTCGGCGTAGAAACGAAAGGATTCAGAACAAAAACAGACCATCCATTTATACACCAGAGCCAGCATTAAGGAAGATTTTGGAAGATGAAATCAAAGAAAATAATATTGCTATTGGAAATATAAAAAAAGAGGAGAAAAGGATACTCGAAAAGGATACAAGTGAATTAAAAAGGTTTCTAAAAAACAAAAGCCTACCCACTCGCGGTAACCGAGATGAAGTTTCAAAACGTGTTACGGATTACTATGGTAGGATAATTAATAAGCAGAAAGAAACTATTGATAAAAATAGAGATATCATAAGAGATCAAACAGAAAGAGGTGATAAAAATAGACACAAAGCAATCGATTTATCAACTCTCTTCATAAATAAGAAACAAATTAAAGAAGAAAAAATAATTCCTGATCATTTATTTGAAACGGAAGAAGAACAACAACCTACTATTGCTAGGGTAACTGAAAATTTGTACACCGTAAACGTTTCAATTGAAAGCAATGGAAGAGATGAACATAATCTTATTGCTTTTGTTTTTAATGATTTACTCCGAAGAATGAACGAAATAAATCATTATAGAGTTCAATTTGTGACCAGGGTTATATTCTATAGACAGGAAAATGATGAAGAAGTTGTAGTATTTTATAACAGTACTTCTTGGATTTTAAATAAAAATAGCATACTTACGCATAGTCATTTGGATGATAATAACAAGAGACTGAGTTCTTTAAGTAATACCCCTCGATCGGGGCTACAATTTAGTCGGTATGAAGGAATTGATTATAGGATGACTCGAATCGAATCTTATATGGGAGGAACGTTTAAAATACTGCCAGATTTCGTAAAAAATAAAAAAGCGTGCATAAATATAAAAAATAAAGATAAAAAATGCTTTCTTTGGTGTATCTTGGCACATTTATACCCAGCTAAGGACAACGCTGAGAGAACTTCGAAATATAAACAATATGAGAATGAATTCGATTTCAAAGGGGTTACCAACTTCCCGATGGATACACAAGACATCCACAAATTTGAAAATAGATACAACATTAAGATTTGCTTATTCCAAATTGATAAAGAGAAAATAATCAGAAGTCATATATTAAAAAGTACAATAAATGGTAAAACAGCACAACATATCATTCATTTATTATATTTTGATAATCATTATGTGCTAGTAAAGAATCTGAGCAGACTAGTTGGTTCTGAACTATCTACAAGACAAAAAAAGATATACCTCTGCACTTTTTGCGGAAGACATTTTTCGAAACAAGAACAATTTGAACAACATGAACTTAAAAACAATTGCGAAGACCCTGATATCATAATGCCTCCTGAAGGTTCAAGTATACACTATAAAAATATTGCAAAACAGATGAAAGTGCCTTATTGTATAATAGCAGACTTTGAGTCTTATAATGAAGAATACAACCAGGTAAACGGAAAGAAAACAATAAAAGTAGCTGAACAGAAACCATTTGCATACGGTTTTCAAGTCTGTTGCTCGTTTGATACGAAGCAAAATAAATATTATTGCTATTTCGGGGAAGACGCTGCTCAGCATTTTGTGAAAACAATTAAAGAAGTGTCCACAGAAATTGCATACAAGTATGAAAAAAGACAAAGAAATCACACTTATACTGATGATGAAATTAAAGAAAAATGGAAGACCCTAAAGAACAAGACTTGCCATATCTGTAACACAGAAATCACTGAAAATCCCCACTTTGATCATGACCACATGACCGGAAAAGACAGAGGTTTCACACACGCTGAATGTAACATGAAATACAGAATTCCCAAGCATATCCCTGTAGTCCTACATAACTTATCAAAGTATGATTCCCATCTATTTGTAAAAGAGTTGATACCTGATAACGGAATATTTGAATCAGCAGAAAGTTTCATATCATTCTCGAAATCAATAAGTATTCCAAGACAGGATACAGAAATAAAATATGAAATCAGATTCATAGATTCCATCAGATTCATGGCTTCATCTTTGGACAAGCTATCAGCAAATTTAGCAAAATGCGATTGCAAAGAATCGTGTAATCATCTAAGGGAGAATTTCAAGTACACATCGAATAGTTTCAAAAACGATGAAGAGTTCAAAGAAATCATTAAAAAAGGGGTGTATCCTTATGAATTCGTAGACAGTTTCAGTAAAATGGATTGTACAAAGTTACCACCCATAGAAAGCTTTTATTCTAGGTTAACGGGAAAAGGTATTAGCAAAAGTGACTATAAGAGAGCGGTCTCTATATGGGAGCAGTTTAATTGTGAAACATTACTTGACTATACCAAGTTGTACCTAAAAAGTGATGTGTTAATTCTATCAGATGTTGTAGAGAATTTCAGAAATGTATGTATACATAATTATGACTTGGATCCGCTTCATTACTTCTCAGCTCCAGGACTAACATGGGATTCTTTCCTAAAGCATTCGAAAGTAGAACTACCGTTATTCTCAAAGGAAGACATGTATACATTCGTTGAAAAGGGAATAAGAGGTGGTGTATCTCAATGTATAAAAAGATACGCTAAAGCAAATAATAAATATATGAGCAGTTATGACAACAATAAGCCATCTAACTATTTAATGTATTTCGATAAGAATAATTTATATGGGTGGGCGATGTCACAAAAATTACCAGCGAATGATTTCCAATTCATTCCCATACCGGATGATTTGAAAGAGAACACTGAAATTAATTCTTTAGATTATTATCAACTATTAAAAAATCATGTTCAAACAGAAATGAATTTGGAAAATGTGGGGGCAATTTATGAAGTTGATTTAGATTATCCTAGAGAGTTACACAAGTTACAAAAAGATCTGCCATTAGCACCAGAACATTTCAATGGCAAACTATGTACGACCTTACTGGATAAAAATAACTACGTAGTTCATCACAGAAACCTAGAATTCTATTTACAAAAAGGTCTGATACTGAAAAAAGTACATAGAATACTAGGATTCACTGAGAGTGCTTACTTAAAAGGATACATAGACCACAACACAGCACTTAGAACAAAAGGTACTAACGATTTTGAAAAGGACTTTTTTAAACTGATGAATAACGCTTGCTTTGGGAAAACCATGGAGAACGTAAGGAAACGAGCTGATATGGAAATAATAACTGATGATAAAACAAGAGAAAAAATAATAAAGAAACCCAACTTTAAATCTGAAATTATTTTCAGTGAAAACTTTTCTGTAGCAAGAATGTCGAAGGAAAAGATAAAACTAGACAAACCAATGTATATCGGTTTTGCTGTACTGGAACTCTCCAAGCTCTTGATGTATGAATTCCATTATGATTATATGAAACCTAAATACGAGGATAAAATAGATTTATGTTATATGGATACAGATTCGTTCATATATGACATAAGAACTGAGGATTTCTATGAAGATATCAAACAAGATTTGAACGAGAGGTTCGATACATCTGATTATGCGAAAGATAATCCATATGGGTTTCCTAGTGTAAATAAGAAAGTGATAGGAATGATGAAAGATGAATTAGCAGGACAAATTATGACAGAATTTGTTGGATTACGATCAAAAGTATATGCTTATGATAAGGACAACCAAGACCCTTCAAAGGCTAGCAAAAAACTAAAAGGAATAAAAACGAACATAGTGAAAGATAAAATTACGATTCAAAACTATAAGGATGTACTGTTTGGTAAAATTGAAAACCTATCTGTAACCCAGTATAACTTAAGACCATACAAGCACCATATGTTTCTAGAAGAACAGAATAAGAAAGCGTTAGATCCTAAGGATGATAAAAGGATAGTAACAAGCGATAAATACACAACTTTACCTTTAGGTTATAAACATTAAACTCAAGTACCTACTTCAAATTCAAGTACCTACTTCAAATTCAAGTACCTACTTCAAAATTCAAGTACCTACTTCAAAAATTCAAGTACCTAGTTAAAAAATTCAAGTACCTACTTCAAAAATTCAAGTACCTAGTTAAAAAATTCAAGTACCTACTTCAGTAAATCTTATAATGAAAAATTCTTCCTAAATAAATGAATGAAAAGGCACCAATAAAAGTGTATGATTTTAGCGAAAAGAATAACTATCAGAACAAACACGAACTTGCACCTCAGTGGCCATTTAGATTATTAATTTGTGGAAGTTCAGGAACAGGGAAAACCAATTTACTCTTGAATTTAATTTATGAATACATCTGTTTCAACCGAATATACTTGTATGCAAAAGATCTTGAAGAAGATAAATATAAAGACCTTATAGACAATTTAAACACTTTAGAATTAAAATGTAAAACGAATATTTTAACCGTAAGTAATGACCTTAATGATATTATCGATGTTGACGACCTAGACCCCAATTATCAGAACTTGATTATCTTTGATGATTTTGTAACTGAAAAAGACCAGAAGAAAATAGAAGATTTATTCATAAGAGGAAGAAAGAAAAATGCTTCAATTGTTTACTTGTCTCAGAGCTATCATAAAACGCCAAAGGTGGTAAGACTTCAGTGTAATTATTTTGCATTCTTTCAGTGTTCTAATCCAAAAGAAGTAAAATTAATAAGACAAAGCCATGTATCCAGTATAGACAATGAAAAATTTCTCAAACAATTCGAGGCTGCAACTAAGGGCTATGGGTTTTTCTTCATAGATTTAAAAACAAAAGATAAAACCCTGAAGTATAGGAAAAACTTTGAAAAATTTACCGGATAATTTATTTTTATAATAACTGAATAAATTTGGTAGTGTTGGAAAAAAGGTTGCTAACGAATCGAAAGTTACTGACGAAAATGGTAACATTAACCTACACGATAGACGAATTATAAATTTAGGTGATGCGAAAACAGATAAGGATGCTATTAGCTTAAGATCTATGACTGTGATTTTGAATCAGTTTAAAGAACAAATGACTGCTGGACAAGTGCAAACCAATCAATATTTTAGCGAAGATATCAACAGATTAACTGCGGTAGATGATTCTCCTGATAATTCATTGATAAGGATCAAAGATAAAGGATTATTTGTAAAACAAACAATTCAAGTTACTGATAAAGAAATTGATGCTGGGGATAAAGTTATCACAAATGTTCAAGACCCTAGAAACAAAAAGGATGCTGTTAATTTAGATAGGTTAACAACAGACCTTTTAAAATATGATGAAAAGCTTCTTAATCAACAAACCCTTAGCAAAAGTATTGAAACAAAGATTGGTGACCTTAGGAAAATCATTGACAAAAAGGCTCTTGACCTTAGCAAAAGTATTGACAAAAAGGTTCTTGACCTTAGCAAAAGTATGGATAAAAAGATCGAAAACCAAGAAAAACTTAGTTTTAATATAGAAGCAAAATATTTTGACCAAGAAGCCCATATCGATAATATTGAAAGAGCAGTCGTAAACATTTTAAAAAGGCTTTCAGAGCAAAAACCTGTTGATCAAGATTTTGTTAAGAAAACAGAAGACATAATGAAAACTAAACTAAAGAAATAAAATTTATATGATAAATTAATTTTCTAATAAATGGTTGAGACAATGGAGTATATAGTTTATTTGTCAAAGCTTCAGAAAGGAAAGCTGAAGAAATGTTTTGGTGCTAAACAAAAATGCCAGATACGTGTTAGTCATAGCAGACAGAATGAACGAGAACCAGTAAAGTTACTTTTAAGTAAACGACAAATTGATAAAATTGAAACATGTAAAATGAATAATAAGGGTTGTGATATTGATGTATCATACAAACAGATGAAAGAAGCGATTCAAAAGGGTGGATTACTTCCTTTCCTAATACCGTTAGCAATTACGCTTGGTAAGGCAGCTTTAACAAGTGGTGCTGCTGCTTTGGGTACATTCGCTGGTAAGAAATTGGTGGATAACATAACCAACACAGGTGGTGCGCTTACACTTCCTGGAACACAAAAAGTTGTGGGTCGTGGAAGACCTAAGAAGGATGCATCCGTAAAGAACACAGGCGGTGCGCTTACACTTCCTGGAACACAAAAAGTTGTAGGACGGGGAAGGCCTAGGAATTCAAAAAACGGGGAAGTCAAAAAAGAAGCAAAAGTAAAGTAGGGCCTCTAACCAATTTTGACATTATGGACGCATTAGAGGATATACCACATTTTAGGGGTGTTTTCTCTATAGATACGTTACCTAAACAAATAAATAACCTAGAATGTGGTGTCATTAACTATGATAAACTCGGAATGCCTGGAACTCACTGGGTAGCGTATTGTAATCTACCTAATCAACCCTATGTCGAATTTTTCGATTCTTTCGGTATACCCCCAGGAAAAGAAATAATTAAATATCTTAAAACTTCAAAGAAAAAAATAGCTTATGAAAATCTTGCTGTTCAAAATTTAAATGAATTAAACTGTGGATTTCACTGTATTTCCTACATTCAGCGCAAAATGAAGTTGGTAGCTTTTCGTTTATAAAAATTGTTTTCTAATAAATGGATATTTATTGTATGAAGTGTAAAAAGAAAACTGACACTGAAGCAATGTTTAAGGCAGTGTCACAGAAAAATAATGTTCCAATGCTAAAAGGTAATTGTGTTTTTTGCGGATCAAGGAAAAATCTGTTTTTAAAAAAAACCTCGACGCAGAAAAAGATATTTTAAATACGTATTATTCTAATTATTCAGGTGTGGATGATATTCATAGAAAATTAAAAGAAAATGGAGTGAACGTTTCTAAAGATAAAATAAAAAATGTGTTGCAAAATGAGAATGTATATACCTTACACAAACCTTCTTATCATAACTTTGAAAGGAGACGAGTCTATGTTCACTATGTGGATGAGCAATGGCAAGCTGATTTAGTTGACATGCAGAAATATAAAAAAGCGAATGATAAAACAAATTACATCTTAACTGTAATTGATTGCTTTAGTAAATACGCTTGGTGTGTCCCCTTGAAAGATAAAACGGGTGCTGAAATAATCAAGGCATTCAGTCATATATTTAAAGAAAGAATTCCTAAGAAACTACAAACTGATAAAGGTAAAGAATTCGTAATGAGAAATGTTCAAACATTTTTGAAAAATAATGACATACACTGGTTTGCATCTGAAAGTGAATTGAAAGCGCAAATTGTTGAACGATTCAATAGAACACTGAAAGAAAAGTTATGGAAATATTTTACTCACAATAACACTAATAAATGGATTGATATTTTACCTTTATTTGTTAGTAATTATAATAACTCTTATCATCGTTCAATACAAATGAAACCCGTTGATGCTAGTAAAAAAATGAATCAGAAAAAGGTTTACAATGCTTTGTTTCCTCCAGCAGATGACTACACAATTACAGGACATTACAATGTAGGGGATTTAGTCAGAATAAAAAAAGAAAAGAGTATTTTTGATAAAGGATATTTACCTAATTATACGAATGAAGTATTTCAGATAGCAACCATTCGACCTACCTTTCCCATTACTTATGAAATATCTGACAAAAGTGGGGAATTAATTCAAGGAGGGTTTTATGAAAAAGAACTTTCAAAATTTATTATGAAATAAAATTACTTGTATATAAATGGATTCAAGACGCTTGAGTGATATGTTATCGGGTATAGTGAAGAACAGAGAAATTCAGAGAAGAAAAGTTCAAGAATATGAGATGGAGAAAGCAGGATTTCGGGAAATGGCTTCAGAATTTAACGCTCCAGTTGTTACGGCACAAAGAGAAAACATGATGGCACAAAAAGAAAACATGAAGACACAAAAAGATTACACTGAAGCGATCATGAACAAATTAGGGGTGATTGATGGAAAATCAAGCGTACAGTTTCAGAAATTAGTTGATACATTTAAAACAACTCATCCATTCCAGATCACTGCTTCAAAGGAATCGAGTAGAGCGCCAACTCCTGCTTTAGAACCAACTCCCGCTTTAGTCCCATTATCCATTGAAATGAATAAAGGTATTACCCAAGAGTTGTTAAATCAGATTAATTCAAAACATGTATCGCGGGGTGGTAATGATCATTATTTTAAAATACCTACGTATTACATTAATCAACCTGCGGATATAGAGGAGGCTCTGGATCATTTAACAAATATAAGTCAAAGTTATGGTGGGACAAAGAGTAAAGGTTACTCTAGCCATAATCAAATTATTGAATTTATAAGAGTTTACAAGGATAGGTTAAGAACCATTCAAAATAATGTTGGATTAGTCAAACAACAAGGAACTGGAATATTTATGAACTGCAATGAAATGATTTCAAAATTGTACACTTTGATAGGTAGTAGAGTAAATGGGAATACATCTGATGAGGTGAGGAATGAAGCTATTGATATTTTGGATTCGTTAATGCGAAATAAATTTCTTACGAAGAGAGATTACAATTCAATATATAAAAAATATTTCTAATAAATGGTGTTGTTAAACATTGAAGGTAATGAAACTATCATTGATCTAACATTTAGTCAACCAATTGAATTAAATCGTCATTCAGATTATGAAATAGGTTTGAATCAGTGTACTTTGTGGTATTCGTGGCATAATATAAGTGATAAATTTGGAAATAATACATTTCAGTATAGGAAAGATGGGGGATGGGTGAATGTTACTATTCCTAATGGGATGTATAACGATGATTGTTTGAATTATTTTTTGTGTCAGTATTTTGATACTCCCAAAGATAAATGTCCTATTGTAATTTCATCCAATCCAGCATCTATGAGATTTGTCATCCTATTACAAGAAAAATATGTGTTTAGATTTAATAGTGACTTGTGTCAGATTTTAGGCTTTGAGAAGGATAGTGAGCTATCTAAGAAAATCAATGAAGGTACAAAGCTTCCGAATATAACAAGAAGCGTTGATAAAATTCAAATTCACTGCTCTCTCGTAAACAGTTCTATCGTAAACAAAAGTAAATCAGACGTCATTTGGACATTTGTTCCGAATACAGAACCAGGTTGTCAAATTGTTGAGAATCCTAGACAATTAATCTACCTTCCTATTAACACAAAAGACTTTATTTACTCCTTGAGAATGACAATTACTGATCAGTTGGGAAGACCTATCGATTTGAATGGTGATAACGTTGGATACGTTCTGCATTTAAGAAAAGCTTAAAGGATTAGTGAAATAAAATTATTTACCTATAAATGTTGATTAATAATAAGCGCTTACTTTATAAAAAGCAGTACGGAAGTGGAATCGGTAGTATATTCAAAAATATTGCCAATTCCCAGTTATTTCAAACGTCAGCAAAACAAATAAAAGATGGAGCATTGTCAATGTATAATAATATTATTAAACCGAGATTCGAGTTGTTTAAAAACAGAGCTATAGAATACGGGAAAGATCTGATTGATGTAAACAGGAAAGAACTCATTGATGTGATTGGAAAGAAGAAATCGATGAAGGATCTTCTGGGTACAAATAAGAGATTTTTAAATCAAAAAAGTCAGGACTTGATCAACGCGATAATAACTGGAAGTGGTTTAAAGATTCTGAAATAATTTTTATCGAACAATTTCTTTCTTATATAAATGGCAGTAAATAAAGTTATCAATCCGCAATGGAACATTTTTGATGAGCCGCTTGTAGATGATACAGTGGTCAAATATGAATTTAAAGAAATTCGAGAAACAGATGTGAATGTTTCCAATAAACAAGAGTTTGAATTCGTAACGAAGAAATTAGATTCCTGGTTCTATCCAAGTGAAAGTTATCTTGATGTTAGTGTAAGAATTGTAAAAGAGGATGGAACTAACCTAGCTGCAACCGATGTTGCTACTTTAACTAATAATGGATTTAATTTATTCAGTACCGCTGAGTATGTAATAAATGACGAATCGGTTGAAAAAATTAATCATGTTGGTATTACAACTACCGTTACAAAGTTGATTGAATATTCTGATGATTATTCTAGAAGCGCAGCCAGAAATCATTTCTGGTATAAGGATTATAATCAAGGAACAGATATCAACCCTATAATATGTTCATTTACAGCACCTGCAGCAGCAGCAGGAAATGTAAATGTCAGTTCTGAATCTAATCCGAATTATAATAAGGGTTTTGAAAAGAGATATAACAGAACTAAAAGCAGTAAATTAGTAAATATGTATTTACCATTATCAGAGTTGTTTGGATTCTTGAAAGGAAACAAACGGTTTTTCAGAGGTGCATCGCACAAAATATTTTTAAGAAGAAATGATGATAATAATATGATTATAAGAACTGGAATTGGAAATACTAATTTTAAAGTGGTCATTGAGTATTTATCCTGGAAAATCCCTATCATATCTCCTAGTATTGAAATGATGAGTGAATTGGAAAAGGGTCTTGCAAAGGATAAAAAGTATAATTTAATGTGGGAAGCTTGTAATACTTATAAAAGTGATGTTAGTCAGAATAAGGAGCACACTTGGAAAGTTGTGTCGGAGAGAAATAGTCCTACGAAAATCGTTGTGATGTTACAGAAAAATGACAAGCATAACAACCAAAAAAAGAATAATATGGTGTTTGATCATATGAATTTAACAGACATCGAACTTAGAATTAATGGGGATAAATATCCTGAAGAACCACTCAAGTGCGACTTTAGCGATGAGAAATGTAAATACTCGAATCTTTACAATAGGTTCATACATTTGGGTTATAAACAATTAGCATTTGATACTGGTAGTGTTGTTAGTATAGAAGAATTTAAATCAGTGTATCCACTATTCTGTTTAGATGTTTCCAAACACGAGTCAAATATTTATAATGGAACAACTGCTGATATTGAAATAAGTTTAACATTAAAAGATGATCTACCCGTACCATATAATGTTTATTGTGTTATATATTATGAAAGAAAAGCTACACTTGATATTATTAATAAAAATATGTATGTGAGTTTGTGAGTTTGGATTTTTATTAAATAAAATCAGCCGCTAATAAATGGAGTCGCTAAAAGAAGTCTTGTCTACAATTAGAATGAATAAATTCAATGATACTATCAGGAAGGAAGAACTAATTCTAGGATTGAAATATAGCATCGTTAAAATGAGAATGGCCAAGACAAAATATGGTGATAAGCTGGTTGTTGTTATTAATCATAATAACAAAGCCTGTGATTTGTTTATACCACAGAGATATAATGCAATTGCTGATGAGTTGCTTCTAAAGAAAAATCTGGTTTTACAGCCAATTATGAGGGTGAATAAGAACTCTGACCAATATGTTGATTTAGAACTGTTTACTCAGTAAAAATGAAAAATGTAAAAAAGTAGTAGTATATATGTAATAAAGGGTAATATTTCCTATTTCTTGGGACCTTTATTTGGGAAATAAGAAAATAAAAATATCTATAAAAAGGTGGATTATTTGGAAAAAATCATGTTAAAATTTAAGAAATTGGTGTTAAAATGGGGGTTTGAACTGGGGGGACTTTTGAGCCAGCTCCGGCGTTTATATACTACTTGTAGCGACGAGGAAGGTATAAAAGAAATTTACAGTATTTAAAATAGAAAGTCCTGATACGTTTTAAATCTTTTCGTCTCAGAATGCCGAAAATTCCAGAAAGGTTACAAACAGAGGGAGAACAAAAACTATTATACAAGTTACCAAGGGCTTTTCTGTTATACCTTCCTCTGTTAGGAACTAGTTTTCCGTATGCGACCTTAATAGAGTCGTGAACAACCGAACAATGTTTTTGCAAATTTTTTTTCAGAGACCGAGCTATGGTCATGCCAAGCCATATTTATGGTTCGGGAGTTAGGGAGTATCTCGTTTTGAAAAGAAATACCGGAATCTTTCGTGCTATTAAATTTAAGATACTGACATTTAGAGGGTTTAATGGAGAGTTGGGTTTTTATTTTATTTTAGAATGCGGAGCATAACCGCTACGGGGAGAGAGGTGTTCTTTAAGTATTTTGTAATGCAATATTGGCGGTAAACAACTACAACTACTGTCCGACATTCACGCCCTGCAAACGCTTTACAGAAGATGATAACAGGGCTTTGAGTTAGCCTTCCAAAATGTAGGGGAATTTATTTAGAATGCTAAAGTTTCTTCTTCCCTTTTAGTTCAAGAGATGGCCACCATTGCTGCTGTTGGTGCCGTTGATTCGGTCAGACTTGGAGACAGCACAACACAAGTGATAATTTTAGCCCCAAACCTTGCCAAAACAGAAGATTTGTACACGAATTTTGTGATGAAATGGGGTGTTCCTTCTTTGGTTGGTGCCTATCTTTGCACAGAAGACGTTCCATTCCCAGCTCAGTATGGAATGATGGACCTTGAGATGCGCCCTGTTCTTGTTGGAACTACTGGGAGAATGAGAGCCCTTCTAGCTAACGGAATGGTAAGATTATTTTGACATTGGGTATGGTCAAGAACAAATAATCAGTAAGAACTTCTGTCTTTAATCGCATGCGGTGACTATGAAAACCCCGACAAATCTGAGCGGTCCCTAGTGGTATTTACTCTAGCTTTGAGCTGATGTTGATACCCGTTTACTCCTCTTCCGGCTTCACCGTTGCTTATTTCACAAGAAATATAGAAAGAGGTTAGCAGGAGGCGTACTCCGCGCGCTGACCCGCTCTGGAGCGTATACATAGAACCAATCGGCGTTGACTTCTAGATTTCCTCTTCAGCAAATTAACAGCGATTCAGCTATTTGTAGAGGTAACGAAACCTGATGTGGCGCAAAGCTAGTAACCACCGCTCGTTTGCGTCGGGAGTCGGCCGTATTTTACTCGACTCAGCATGTTTGTATGATCGAGATAGGAAGACAGCAGTTCTGTCTCGTTATTTGTTCTTGGTATGGGTAATTTTTACTTCTGACACCACTTTTCACCCAAACAGTAGACCTATGCAACACGAATTCCATTGTTATCCATTGGGAGCGAGAGAATTTCTCTTGAGAATTCTCGCCAGCTTCCTTTCAGAAAGAACGCAATCGGTACAACTGTCGCCCGGTTCTAAGGTATCGGATCCAGCCTCAATTACTTCTGGTGCACCCCAAGGGACCCGTCTTGGGCCTCGGTGCTTCCTGATGGTTTGCAGTAGTTTGATGCAGAAATGGCGACACCGAAAAAAATTCCCTGATGACATGTCCGACTATACGTCGGGCTTCACTACCCAGAGTTTTCGCCCGGATTCTTGGTTCCGTTTTCTTCGATATCGGTATGGGTAGTGAAGACAGGTCTGAAACGGTCTGAAAACACCCCGGACGCGTCCGGGAATCTGGTAGAAAAATCTACCAGATTCCCGGATTCTGGGTGAAAAGAAACGTGAATTTGAAAGTAGTTTTCATTTGACTTGGAAAAATTATTGTCCTGAGGTGGTAAAATCTAAGAAAATTACAAAAGTGCTGAAAAATACCCAAAAGTGGACTGTTGAAAAGACATTTGATTTGATTTCTGTTTGGGACCGTCTTCACATAATCCGGACCCCAGATTCTGGGGCGTCTGGGTAGTGAAGCCCGACCTTAACAGTGTCCTCGTTCTTACGGGACCTCATTAACGAGACGACCGGCCTAAAACTTCAACTGAACCTGAAGAAGTGTGCAGTTTTGGATATTGGAACATAAACAGTAAATAGTGTGAGGTGTGCAATAATGAATGTAGTTACGGAAATAGGTTGCATTGGTATTACAGGTACGACGGGTCCCAGTTTAACTGAAAAGCCAACTCATTTGTGTGTCATTTAGCCTAATTGGATACACTGAATTATTTGAATTCTGCAAAGGAATTTTTTGATTTTCCACTATCTGCTCTAGTTATGAGGCTCAGAATATCTCCAGCCGTCCCCACAGCGTAAATTCTACTATGAAGCGGGAAATTTTAATCTCAACACAAATGCGGCTTTTCATTGTGCAGTGCTGAGATTGGTGAAGATTGCTTAGTGCCTAAACAAAAAAAAAGTGATCAATCTTTCTCGTAAGGCGTACAGCAAAAATACAAGCGCATAGAGGCACCACAAATCACACGGAAATTCCACTATTTGAAAATCGATTATTCGTGAATACCGGAACAACGAAGTAACTCATTTTCAGCGGGTCTTCAAGCCAATTTAAGTGAACAAGTGATGGGTAACTAGATTGTCATATCCTAGCCCTTTTCGGTTAAACTTTAATTGTTGTTTTTTTCACCCTAGATAGCCGATCATATTCATACTCTGGTAATTATGGAAGGCCAAGAAATATTGGAGAACGAAGAGCGACAACAGGATCTATCACACATAGTTTGCACACTGCCTCCTGAAACTCAAATTATATCCTTGTCTGTACAGCGCACACCAGCCCTCACTGAATTTGCTAAGTTTTGTATGCGGGATGTTACTTTCATCGGATCCTAATATCTTTTCTACGTGAATGATAAATTACCGAGTATTAGCCTACTATAAAGTACAGTATTATATGTTACGATTCGAATAGTATATGCCAGTTAAAGGCACATAAAACTTGTCTACGCAACTTTCGGCCATCAAACCGACCTGGGGGGCTTAGATAAATATATAGGGACTTATTGTCGACAGGCCCCCCCTTCTTTGTTATCTCGAACCCCCTCCTTAGTGTTCCCAAAGCTAGCTGGCAGGCCCGTGCCCCTTATGCACTGTAATTGTGCACTTATGCACTGTAAAAGTTCGCCTTTGTACGTGACGACTAACGACACACCGGCAAGAGGTCGTGCGTTCGATTCCTAGTCCCGCACACAAACCTTTTGCTTTTTTTCTACCAACTCAAAAATCGAATTCTCGGAAACTGCCCGGAAACTGCAATGGTCGTAACGAGAATTTTTCTTACTCTCAGTATCGACTCAGGGTACATTCTTGATATGTCAGCTAGCTCCCCTAGTCAAGTTTGAGTCAAGTTTTCTGTTCCTTTAACCACATATCCTTGGTTTTCGGATAGTCTATGTTAAATGTTGGGAAAACCACACAGTTTGGAATAGCCTATGCCAAACGCCAGTTATTCTAGGCCAAAATGCAGGACACTCTAACCCTGGTTGACCCCACTATAAAGAATTCTTATTGTTTGTTTTACTCAAATCATCAGTATTTTATTTTTTTATGATAAACAGCATTTGGCATAGAGTAACTGTTATTTAGCATAGGCTATTCCGGACTGTGGGTATACGTAACGCCTGGCATAGCCTATCCAAAATCAGGGTTTGTTGTAGACAAATATTGAAAGAAATTTCTTTTAAGTTTTTATAAGATGTTTTCTACATAAAATAGGGTATAACGGTTTACAATTGAAAAATTATATGCCAAAGTATTTACCATTGCAATTGTTCGCTTTTTTATAAGATTATTTATGATTTTTCTACATGTGGTAAGCTATCAGGTTGTATCATTAAGTAAGGCAGGTAACATGTTGCAGTTTAAAGAGTATATACCGAAGTTTTTAATCGTGAAGTTTGTTTGCTTTTCCATATGATTGTATATGATCTTCCCTAGATGGTAAGCTATCAAAATATATCATAAATTAGGGCGTAACATTTTACAGTTTTAAAGAGTATATGCCAAAGTTTTACTCGTCAGGTTTGTTTGCTCTTTTGACAAGATTATATATGATCTTTCTTACATGAAGGGTGAGCTATCAAGTTATAAAGTAGGATATAACCTGTTACAATTGATGACTAACTCTTCGCGCTGACGAAGAATCGCCGTGGGCCTAGCGAAGAACCAGAAACGTCAGCTCAACAGTCGTTACTGATTGGGTTACTTGGACTTGGACTTGGTTTAATAAAGGTTCTCTCATAGTACAAATGCACTAAAAACGAGGCTGTTGGATTTGAGTCAGTTTGAGGATTCGTTTTATCAGTGACGTCTCTCGTTCTTCCCTTTGATCACTGACGTGTTTTGGACTCATTGTCATAAAATTGGCTTGGTTGCCCGATGAAAAATTTTGTGAATAGTCGTATGAAGTTGTACGAAAAAGTAGCATGCAGTATAGTAACTGTTGCCACTGCATGCTGCTACTAGCAAACTGGATGCTACTACAAGATTGGATGCTATCGGATACTACTACTTAAGATTAACCCAGTCGTAGGCATGTTAAATCAAAGTATCCATACTACTACATAACAATACATGCAACTTTTTTGCACGCTATCGCCCGAAGAAAAGCAAGGGCGATACTGATTATAACACTAGTACATTTGTTTTAATTTTCTGGTATTCCACTGATGTTAAAAGAAACAAATTCCAACCGTGCGTCATCACTTGATATCTCATGGCTGGCCGGGCGTTATCACTTGATAATAACGCCCGGGCGTTATTTATTTTGATAACGCCCGGGCCGTTATCACTTGATAATAACCCCCGGTTGGAAGTTTTTATTTTAACCTCAGGGCAATACCAGAAAATTTTGGCTCTGGGTAGGATAGGACTGATATCATGGGACTGCACGGTGTACTGGTGTTATAAGATAATGTTGCTTGCCGTGATGATGTTAGTTTCCGACTCGGTTGAATATTTCGGCCGAAACATTATCGAAACGTTATCTACTCGACTGCTTCCTTTACTTAATATGAAAAATGGTTCCACCGGATCCCGTCGAAAGACGTGAATTGTCAGGGCTGTACATTAATTTACAAAGTTGTTGGATTTGCAGGATGAGGAGAAGGATGTGCTGAATTTATTCTTCACTGTCCTTTCCTCGCCGGACCGATAAAGGTGAGGCTTCTCCTTCCTGATTCCAGACAACCGTCTTCATCGACACGGACCTAGAAGGTGAAGCCAGGCCAAAATCGTCTGGAATTCCGAGGTGCTAGACACCCCAGATTCCGGATGTCTGGAAGGTGCCATAGAGGTAACACTTTCGAGAGACAATAAATGTGCAAATGTAGGAAGAAAAGGGAGAGTGATTGAAAGTTATAACTGCAAAGCAAAAATATTTGAATTTGAAGGGGACATTTTAACTTTGAAGAAGAAAGTCGGGAAAAGTGGCTTGAACATGCGGAACCCCAGACATCTGTGAGTTATAGCCTGGCTAGTTTAAATACAAGTGGTCGCAACTGCAATGAGGTCGTTGCCTTCAGTCTACGAAAGGCAGCGAAAATCAGTTCTAAGTTTTCAAGCTGATCGAAATTTCCTGGTATACTTATACTTATTCCGTCGGTAATCCAGCAAATTCCGCTTGTTTTGAGTCTGGTATTGCTGTCGATGTTTTTTCCTTTTTCCGAGAAAATTGATTGTGGCCGGACCGGCGAAGTCCAAACATGCTCAAGTTTGAGATCCCACCGACACTTTTGATCTTGTAATGACATGAGAGCGTCTTGTGAAAAGTTCTACGCCATCTAGCAGTCCAGAGGCGTCAAAGCCTTAGCTTTTTCGCGTGATGGAGTTTTCGATCCTCCCAGATACTGCCCAGATAGAATTAATTTTCTACTCCTAAAGCAGAATTTTTACTGAAAATGGCCAGTGTAGTCAGAAAAGTTTCGGCTTTTCAGCCATTTGTGAAAGAAGTGAGGATTCACCTGTGTCAGAAGTCCGAAGCAAGCAAAGGCGTTCGGTAAGACCACATCCTGTTTTGTGAGGGCTGAAGTTCAGTCATACACAAATCCTTTTTATTAAAGTTAATAAAGACTAAAGTCTTGATGTCGATGATGCCTGCCTCAACTTCTGGGCATTCCCCAATGCATGGGCATGGTGCTTCATACATTGGGGCACCATGCCCTGCAGGAAGGGCATGGTAACCCCTTTAAAATCCATAAGAAGAGCAAATGTCTGTTTCATATTCTCAGTTCAACAGATTTTCATTATTAGGGCAGCATTAGGGTACCCTTCCCAGGGGCGTTGCAAGGGGGGTGGGGGGTGCTGCACCCCCCCACCTTTTTGAGATTTGGTAAAATTTTGGGCAGCAGAACTTCAATAGCAGACTATTCAGTTTATTTACGGGGATTCGGTAGTTATTAAAAATCCCAAATAGGCTATCGGTTCGACAAATCTGTTCGGTACAATGATCAGGATTTGGTATAATTGCCAATATTTGGTAGTTACCACGAATTTGGTGAGAGAATTTACTGAAATTATTTGGTAATTTTTCAATGCCACAACTATTCGGTATATTTATGGAGATTCGGTACGCTATCGATCCAAAATTGTTTGGTACCATGATTGGGATTCCGTAGTTTGTTCTGTATAATTTACAAGATTCGGTAGTTTCGCCGAAATTATACAGAATCTGAATATTATTCGGTAGTCTTTGGCACTGTCTAGCCCTAGGGAACCGGGAGCCGTACTTTATGTCCTACGAGATACGGAACCGGTAGTTCTCACGGAAACCAAACCATATGAGCTACGATTCCGGGATGTGATGTCATTGACTAACAGAAACTTGTAGGTGCTGGCTCCCGTTCCGGTAGTAAATGGAAATAGCTCATGGAAACTTCATCGTATCAGCTTCTCGTCCGGTAGTCTCACGGAATTATGTACTCAGAAGCTAGGGAGCCGGTAGGTGATACCGGAAACTATATACTTGTAGCTTGTGCTCTGGTAGTATCTACATGGGATATAAAACTCACGGAATAGTTTGGATGAGAGCTAGGATACCGGGATTTTCATTGACTTAGAGAAAATAACATGGGGAAAAAAGATGACTGAAGACTAGGAGACCGGGAGTGAATATTTTTAAGTCACGGAACCCAACTCCTGTGGGCTAGGGTTCCGGTATTGACAAAAGAAAATATTTTTTACTCACGGACCCATGTTAGTGGAGACTAGGAGATGGGGGGTGAATGTTCTTAACTTAATTTTTTTTTTTTTTTTGCAATACCGGAACCCTAGCCCACTGTAGTTGGGTTCCATGAGTTAAAATATTATCTCCCGGTCTCCTAGTCTTCACTATAATGGGTCCGTGAGTAACCTTTTTTTTTTTTTGCAATACCGGAACCCTAGCCCATAGCCATCCGTGTCCGTTAGCTGGTCATTTTCAACCAAACAGTTAGTGCTACCGGTACCTTAGCTCTCAATATATGGGTTCCGGTAGTAGTTTTTTCCCCATGTTATTTTCTCTAAGTCAGTGAAAATCCCGGCATCCTAGCTGTCATCTAAACTATTCTGTGAGTTCTATATCCCATGTAGACACTACCGGAGCACAAGCTCCAGTTATATAGTTTCCGTCATTACCTACCGGCTCCCTAGCTTCTGTGTACGTAATTCCGTGAGACTACCGGACTAGAAGCTGTACGATGAAGTTTCCGCGAGCTATTTCCATTTACTACCGGAACGGGAGCCAGCACATACAAGTTTCCGTTAGTCAATGACGTCAGATCCCGGAATCGTAGCTCTTACGGTTTGGTTTCCGTGAGAACTACCGGTTCCGTAGCTCGTAGGACATAAAGTACGGCTCCCGGCTCCCTAGACAGTGCCGTAGTCTTTTGATACCAAAACAATTCGGTATAATAACCGGAATACGGTAGTTATACAGAATCCCGAGCATGCTATCGGTCTAAACTTATTCGGCATAATAACTGGGATTCGGTAATTTATTCGGTACTCGGAAGAGGTCGGGTGAAGCGCTGGTCACAGACAAAAGGACTGATCTATGATCTCGTCGATTGTCTTGGATCCATCGACTATCTTGGATCCCAAAAAGAAGATCTAGTCATAAATGTTTGGAAAATTCCGCCTGCAGCGCTTTTCGTAATATTCCCTGTTCCGTGGAAGGGCGTGTGATTTGACTGGGGTTATAAGCCAGTTTTAGGATTGGGATTTCGAAACATTAAAAGCTAGAACCTGGATGGAAATAGTTAAATTTGGCAGGAAAAAGCTAACTAAAAAATCTCGCCTGCGAGGCTATTGACTAGACTACAGTAGATGCTGCTGCCGGACAGGGGCGTAATTTGCTATAAGGCAGGGGGGGCAACTGCACCCCCAGACCCCAGTTTGCCCCCCCCCCCAGCTTGATGTTTGCCCGTTCGGTCCTTGAGGCGTTTGACCTAGTTTTATCGCTTCCTGTGTCGTTTTCGCCTTGGTCGATTAGTAAAATATCTCTTTGTTTCTTTGTTTTTATTACGTTTTTCTTCTTGAACTGAAACTGCTCATTTTCAGTTGATTTGGGAAAATCGGCTCCAACTTTGCCCCCCCCCCCAGGATTTTGACGAAATTACGCCCCTGCTGCCGGAACGTCGGAACTTCTTACAGTATCGGGATTTAATCTAGGGTAAATGATAGAATTTGTAAGAGAAGCAGTAAAATTTTGGCATACAGAAAAAAAAAAATTCGCCTGCTGCGCTCGATTTAGTTTTTCTCTTGAATAGCATTCTCCAATATATTAACGCCCCCTAATAGTTGGCTTATTGTCTTTCTTGCTGCCCTTTAATGTTACTCTTCCTACGTAATCCTTTCATGTTCCATAATTTAAACCTCGAATTATCAGTTTCTAGGATTCGGCAAAAAAAAATTTGAGATTCGCTAAAATTTCGGCTCTGCACCCCCCCCCCACCGAAAATGCAGTTGCGACGCCCCTGACCCTTCCAGCAGGGTGTGGTACCCCAACATACAAGAACAGTGTTCATACATTGGAGCACAATGCTCATACGTTGGAGCACTATGCCCAAAAATTGAGTATTTGTGTATGACTGCTGTAGTTAAACCATGCATAAAGCCTAGAGGCTATGAACAGTCAAGTAGAGTAGCCTTACAGGTACAGTAGAGGTGTGCTTATTTGAACCTCGGCTAATAGTATACCATGGCTGACGAAAACACTCGATCCATACCAGGCAACTTTTACTGAAATGTTTGCTGAAAACGTTCAATTTGTATCCAACACCAAAATATCAATTGCAATGTTCCATAGAAAATTTGAATATATTGGCCTCAGTTTCTTCTTCAAAAATCTCAGTTGTTTATTAATTGACACTTAGCAGTCCAAATGTAAGCACGTTTTTGTCAATAGGTAATGCATGCGAGTTTTTCTTTCCCTGGTAGGTAGCAAGTTAAAAGTGGCAGATAGCCCCAGTCATACACAAATCCTCAATTATTGGGCATGGTGCAATCTGAAACGGAAATTAGCTTCTCAAGCAGATTTTTATGGTGATACCATGCCGTTGCAGCAGGGCATGGTGCCCCAAAATATGGGCATGATGATCATACGTTGGTCGGGGAAGTGACTATTTCCAAATCTGGTCGAGTTCTTGATATATGTTCCAAGTTTCATCGTTCGAGCTTATGTTGAAGTGCCGGAACTAGCAAAACCCGGACTGACAGAAATTGCGATCGCTATGGGGCACTTAGCCGAAGGGCAAGTGCCATAAAAAGCGTTCCATTATTATTAAAATGTGCTCCCTGCAGAAAAACTGGAGATTCATAGACACATAAGCTATGAACTATAGGTATGAAAGAAAATCCATGCTGAAAAATGAGCAAAACTACATTGTGAATGGAATAGTGATAAATTAACCCGAACCAGTTTACGGCAAGTAGGCTATTGTAAATGTTGACACTGTTTTAAAAATCCAGAGTCTTGATTTTTTTTTTCTTTTTACAGGGATTTCGTAGAAAAATACTATGTTGATCTAAAGAAGGCCAACCCAAATTTCCCTATTCTAATCAGAGAGTGCAGTGGAGTTTTGCCAAAGGTGTATGCAAGATTCGGTGAGTTCAGTTGCTTGCTTGCTATCAGTTAACCAGAGCTGATTTACTGTGGTTTCCAATTATTCTGAAGCTTCATCATATTTTTTAATCACATTCGGTCTAAGACCTGAGGCATCCCTTAAAAATGAGAGTGTTGCTTGTATCCAAGACAACGAGTTCCTTTCCTTGAGCTCCTCCGTCAGATGGCGGGTGGATAATAAGAGAGCTCACTTTTTAGGGACATCTTATATTGTTTTCTTTCACAGTCGTCCTTCTGTATATTAACTAGAAATCATCTCAGCCATCCCACAATGCTCACAGAACATTTGATTACATTAATTTTGTGTAAAACAATCAGAGACATTCATTGTTATTAAAAAAAAGTTTGTAGAAATGATTGTAAAATATAGAAATTAGGCTATGTGGGTACGAAAAAAAAATTTAGCCTATGGTGCACAGTAATATGCACTGTAGAGAACTTCTGTGATGAAAGCAGTGAAAGGAAGAAATTTGATTTGTTTTTTGTTGTCGAGTTTTTTGAAGTCAAATGGCGGCTATTATAGTGTTCAACAATGCCTGGAAAACTGCTCGATTCACTTTCAAAGCCGCCTATCTTTGAAGCACGTATTTTTTTTTTTTGGGGGGGGGGTAAAATTTTGTATATATATACTTTATGTAAATATATCCTTTTCACTAAATATATACTTTTCACTGCGTAGATTCCGTGTGACATGGTAGTCCGCGTAGAGCGTGACCGAGCTCATTTGACACATATAACGCTTCGACTGACCACGCTGCTGTTTCGAATTTCCGCACGTCATTATTGTCAAATGAAGCGTGCCCGCACTCTTTTCGGACTAGTATGGCTCGTTCGATTCTACGCAGTTAAACATTGTATGTTTTTTGACGAAGCACATTTTTTTTTTCTCTTCGTCATATTATTTTAATTTCTAGATTCAAGCGATTACATATGCAGATACGTGCTTTGATGAGCCAAGTACAGTCCACGCGTCCGGGCTACCTAAAAAGCCTGTTAGGCCTTCAAGTTCCTTCAAATTTGTTTTCATCTTCTTATCTTCAGGACTCTTTAGGATAAAAAATGTTTTGTACGAAAGCATAAAGGCTCATGCAGCAGCAGTGTTTTTGCTTGGTGTGTTTGGTTTCATGAGAATTTACTCTGGGTTTGATTGCAGAGTATGGAAAGGAAGAAAACACTCAACTGTCGAACCTGAATGCTGACCAAGTCCTAGAAACTCTGAACACACTTACGAGTATGAAAAGATGAAATTCTTTAGAAAGGTTTGTTTTTAGAATGTAAGTTTGTCTTAAATTAAACGGAAGAACGAGTAAGTCGAGAGTAATTGATCTGTAGCAGTGTCTGTGTATTTGCGTTTGAAAGTTCCAAGTTTTGTGTTTATTTTACATTGTCTGATTGAAGTTTCAGTAACACCGTTTGTAACCACCAAGTGAAATGCAAAATTGAGGGCGTAGGGAAAGACCCAAGCCTACGGCCAGCTTGGTCCCTTCCCCGCTTTCTCCCTCTTTGTGCGAGTGCGTTCCGGGATAAACACAAAATGACACGAAAACACAAATAAACACAAAATGAAGTTTCAACGGCTTGCCTAATTGAAAAACAAGGGAAAGACAGTCGTAACACAAGTATGGCAAAAAATCAAGACAAAAGGAAAGGATTATCGGCGATTTAAAAAAAGCAGCTGTCTCAAAAGTTGCGTTTTTCGCCTTCATCCACTTCACCGACCTACAAGATTTCTCACTATAAGTCGTTTTCTTCCTTCGGTTAACCGACCTAAGTTTTTATAATCGGTTTTTTTGGCTCCGTTCGCCGGTCGGTTAACCGACCTGTAGATTGAGGCGGGAGCTCCATCCAACCGACCTACGCTCTTGGCACGGCACGAAATTCAAAATTCTCATTGGAGAGATAGGCGCCGGCGACGGGAAGACGCCATTTTTTCTTATAATCCGTAGAGCTCACTCGAACCGACCGGCGAGACGAAAAAACGGTCAATGGTGGCAAATAGGTAGGTTAACCCAGGGGCGGTTCGAAGTACTGGGGCATGGGGGGGTGACGACCTCAAAATAAACGACTGACAAAATATACGACTAACCAGCAATTGTACCGATTAAAAACAGTAGACAAAAACACAGCAAAGACATATTATCACACACTTTTAAAAGGTTATGCCAAAGATATTACATGAATAAAATAACAAATAAATAAATAACAAGAAATCCAGCATGCCCTTCATTCATTCATTCATTTCATTTATTTGATTCCTTCAAAACTGAAGAGTATATAAAAAAAGAGAACTACATGTCACAAACACTTCAGAGATAGTACACAAACAATTAACTGACCGTTAAAAACAAACTATCATTCTATATCTACAATAAAATACAAATGATAACACAAAATCAAAATAAATAAACTAATCATGGCACTTTTTTAGTGAAGAAAGGAAAAAGGTTGTGATGGACAAGAATGTTTTCAGCCTTTTTATGAAAGTTCTGAATTTTTCTGTTCAGAGTTTCCAGAGGATTCTTCACTTTAAAACTGGAAGTTAGGTGAGAATTACTCGCAGAAATAGGGAAACCAAGAAGGAATTTTGAAAATTTGTAATAAGTAACTTTTAACGCAGAAAGTTCAGACGGACGGAAAGAAGAAAAGAAAGCAGACGGAAAAAGAATATGAGGGAGTGCAACAGCCGTATAAATCGAACCGAGAACATCTCTACGATACATACCCCGTAAACGAATAACAGCACCAAATGCTCTTCTTATTTTATCTTGCACATGTTGAATAAGGATAAGTTTCCATTCCCTGGTATTGGAAGAATAAGGGATTCCAAGATACGTAACTTTCTCAACAGGGCTGAAAACAATCCCCCCACCACAATCCAGAGGGGCATTCAGTGTCGGCAAACTACTAATCACAAAATAATTACATTTTTCAGAACTAATTATTAGACCCTTCTTCCCCAGTTTAGACACTAGAATGTTAAAATTTTCAATTAACTTTTCTTTTGACCGGCTTAAAATAATAATATCATCAGCATAAGCTAAAAACGTTACATCACGCGCGAAATGAATCAAAGAAGTTTTAAGCGACCGAAGACAGTCTGCCAAACATGCATTAAAAATATATGGAGATAAAATTCCACCTTGTCTAACGCCTTTTCCCACTGAAATTAAATTGGACAGAATTTTTGGGGAACGAATTGCCACTTGAACATTAAGTCCATTGTACCACGACCTTAAAACACGCACAACAGAACGAGGAATACCATTATACACAAGTGATAAAAGAGCAGCCGCATGAGAAACGTTGTCAAAAGCACCTTTTATGTCTATCAGAAGCGTATACAGCGGTTGTCCACTCACTCGCGCATCATTGATTAAAGTGGAAAAAGTAGCGTGCGCATGATCGCAACCCATACCCCTTTGAAATCCAACCTGGTTTAACCCAACATCAAGGCCTTCAAACATATTTTTAAAACACATTTCAAAAAGTTTACTGATAATACAACCCTTGGTTATTGGCCGATAAGAACCACAAGATTTTAAATCCTTCTTTCCATTTTTTAAAATAGGGGAAATCAAACCAATTTTAAAAGATGAGGGAACACGACCCACCGATAAAATTAAATTAAAAAAAGCAAGAAGAGTTAAAAGGAATGTTGGGGATACAAACTTGAGATGGTTTGAAAAAAGCCCATCATGGTCAGGCGATGATTGGAACTTCAGTTTTTTTTGGGCCAAAAGTAAATCTTGATGTACAAGTACGTGGTCAGACGGAAAATCACTTAATATAGAGTCTAGCTCAGCAACGTCAGAGGGCAAATCGTTAGAAGAAGACAGGGCAGACTTGAAATGTGTCTCCCATTCAGCAACAGACGGGAGAGAATCAGGAGCAGGTTCACTTAAATGCTTAGTCCTACGTAGCGCTTTCCAAATTTTAAGCTTATCAGTATCAGCATCACGAGACGCTTCTTCCATGAGGCAATTATTGTGTCGGCGAAGATCAGCCTGGAAAATAGCCTTCTTCTCTTTCATCCACCGGAAGGAAAGTCCATCACGGGGTTTACCGAGTGCCTTCCATCTGACGTAAGCTAACTTAGCCTCATTGTTACTGTCAACCAACGAAGAATTAAGCGACCAAAAAGGTTTTTCAGTCCCAACGACAACGGTCTTAGATTGAAAAACCTTTTTCGCCGAAACCCTTAGACAATGAACTAGCTGAAAATAAATACAATTTAACTCGAGCTCTATATCATTAGGCGTAGCAGGAAATTCTGAAGGGATTTGAATTTTTGCCGTCATAAGATCAACTTCTCTTTGATAATCAAGCTTCAACGACTCATCCCAAACGATTCGGGAAAACTTAGCTTTTGCTGCTCTACCATTCTTTGAAATTTGCGGCACTGGAATACGTAATGAAACAGAAAATGAAATAGGCATATGGTCGCTTACAGGAAAATCATCTACTACGAGGACATTTAATGGAAAATCATTATTACTGAGAACGTGGTCAAGATTACTCGTGCTTCCCGACCAATGAGTGTACGTGAAATCTTGGGATTTAATCTTGGGATTTTATCATCGTTCACTGGAGAGAGCCAAGACTCGGTATCATAGCAGCTTCTGACGTGTTTGCTCAAGCGAAACGTAAACCGAGCGCCGCAGGCTAAATTTTTTAAATCAGAGCTAAGTTGACCTACTTCCCATACAATTTCTAGCTTTCAATGTGGCTCGGACCCCAAAATCTCAAGCTTAAAACCCCACCAAAATAAATGACGCACCGTTCAACTAAGTATAGAGAATACGCTATAGGCCTACTACGAATTGGCGCCGCAGGCGAAATTTTTTTAATCCACCTTTTTTCGAGCAAAACTCAACTACTTCCCATACAAGCTCTGCTTTTAAGGTGGCTCAGATCCCAAGCAGCAGCTTCTAACGGATGTAGCCTGCTGAAGACAAACTTAAATTGACCGCCGCAGGCAACATTTTTTTAATCCGACTTCTTACTGGCAAGATTTAACTACTTCCCATACAAATTCTAGCTTTTAATTTGCCCTGACCACAAAATCTCAAGGTTAAAACACTACCTAAATGACCCCCGCTTCAACTAAATAGAAAATAGGCTACTACAAAAGGCGCCGCAGGCGAAATATTTTAAATCCACCGTTTTTCGGGCAAAGTTTGACCACTTCCAGTACTAATTCTAGCTTTTAACAAGGCTGAGATTTTAGGCCTAAAACCTCGTCTAAATAATTCGCCATTCTACTAGATAGTGAATTAGCTACTATGAAAGACGCCACAGGGGAAATTTTTAGGTAAGAGAAAGTAAGGACTGCCTATAATGTCACAGATCTGTCCGTGGCCCCCGATAACTCCTAAACGGAGTGGGATATGTTGCTGGAAGTTGGTACATGGCAATGCTCCCACTCGGCCCCTTCCGGAAAAGGTAGTGGCCCCCAGAAAAAGATACAAAGTAGATTTGTTCTGAATTTGTAGGAACAAAAAATGGTGCAATCGTCAGGCCCGTCATTATAGCTCTTACAAGGCCGGTTCATGCTAAGACCGTTCTCCGCAAGACATCCCTGTTTTATGCTAAAATAAGGAGATTTTTTGCACAAATCAGAAAGGCTGATGTTTAAACTTTGCGCCACAGGCAGAAATTTTGAAAATCGGCACATTTTTTGCAAAAACGCAGAGGTTTTGTACACAACCAGTTGTGTTCAAATTGTGCGACACAGGGTGAAAATCACAATTCGGTAACTGCAATTTATGTCATCCTTACAAGCTTGAACCCTACGACAGTCATTCTAACAAGCTCAAGACTTACGACTGTCTCTAAGATACGACTAGAAAATCTCTTCTGAAAATACGACAAGAAACGGGTCATTTGTAGGCAAAATTCACGATTTGGTGTCATTCTGGCATGCTCAAACCGAGGGGTTGCCCACTCTCGATTTCAGTGTACAGCAAGTGCCCGGTGCCGCGATGCTCGGTCGGTGCCGGCACCGGCTGAAACCTGTCGGCACCGGTTGTCACGTGTTAAAACATCAAAATAAGCATTTTTGGAAGCGTTTGAAAGATGAATCGCCCAATCTATTGTCGGCACCGGTGCCCGCACCGCCTATTTCAGTTGGTGCCGGGAAATTGTGTACAGCAGGTGCCGGGGAGTGGGTAGCCCCTCGGCTCAAACAAACGACTATCGTTCTATCAATCCCAGAACACACAACTGTGAATCTGACAAGCTCAAAACATACGACTCTTCGTAGGCCGTTTGACTAGAGAATGTCATTTGCGGGCAAAATTCACGTTTGATAACTACCTTTACCTCATTCTTGCAAGCTCAAACATACGACTGTCATACAGACAAGCTCAAAACATACGACTGAGAGTACGATTCTCTGAAGCATGGGGGGGTGAGTCACCCCCCCCCCCACGCCCCCCCCCTCGAACCGCCCCTGGGTTAACCGACCTACGGAGAAAAGGCAAAAAACGCAACTAAAGTTGTTTGAGCCGGTTTGCACCGATACGCCATCTAGTATGTCTGAAGGAACAAGTAGATTCGTTTCTACCGTCAGAGATGGCGTCGCCTGTACGTGTACGAAGTTAGGCTCACTGAGCTAAACAATGAACGCGGATGTTTCTGCTTCTTTCTTGTTTGTTTAATCACGTTATTGGATAAATTGTTAATCAGAAATGAGATCCTAAGGTTTGAGAATCTTACAACGAAATAAGTATCGTACATTGGAATTGGTCTGTTTTTGTAACTTCGAGGCAAAGCCTGGCTTTGTATTTGATTCTTAAGGTAAATCCCTTTTCTTTGGGTAGAGTGCGACCACTATTTGTATTTAGCTCTTGTGATAACCAGAGCGCGAGGGGTTGTCCACTCCTGATTTTGGTGTACGCCCTGCGCTGGGAAAGGGTGTATACCAAGTGCAGGGGAGTGGTTAACCCGTCTCCGAAGTCTAATGCCATCTAGGAAATAGGAGGCGTCCAGTCATGATCACAGTCATAAAACTGTTTAAAGTCTGACACTATGTGTGCTCTAGCTAACCCTGTTATGTCAAACTTCATCAGGTTTGTCAAATCTGGCTTCCAGCTTCAATGCTGACTGCTGACTGACTTTTCCAGGGGGCTGATGCGTGACTCGGTATGATCCGTTGATTCTCCCTTCAGGTAACTTACACCAAGATCTAACGTGTGATTGTTATTATTTTTCTAGAGCATCTGGCGACAGTTCGTCGTTTGATTTTATGAAGGGCGTATTCGGGCAAGAAACGAATGAAAAGGATGATTTGGTAATATTAGCCTATAATATCCCCATAATAAGACTCTTTGGTGTCTGAGCATAGAAGAAGCAACGGATTCTTAGGGGGAGGTGGCTTCGGGACTTGATGCCGAAGCCCTGATCATGGTCCCTGGAGTAAGAATATGAGACTGTTTAGGTATTCACTTTGACTCCAGCATTTTGTGCCAGAGAGAAAATAAAATCCCCTCAGCTTCTTTCTCAGTCGGACACGCAGCTAAGAATTCATACTGTCACCTAACAAAGAAATATTATGATACGACTTCGTAATGACTACCTTAAACCGAATTATGTTTTGTTAGTTTTGGTCACATGCTGTTACGGTTGATTAGTTTTATTTTGTCAAAGCTGTGGTTCATTTAAACGAGGTGTTGAGATAAACATAGCTATTGTTTCCCACCCAGCGCCGCTGCTGACTTTCGAATAACTTATGCCACTAGGTACAAGCCAGCTATTATGAATGAATTTTGGTAAACTTTACTTTGTTTCGTTAGTTCCTAAATCTCTAGTTTTTACCGGATTACGGCTGAACTATCCATCGACGTGAAAATAGGAAACAAAACAGACTTACCGTTTCTTTGCATACCTTTTACTCGTAGCCTATAACAATTCCCAAACCAGTATCAGTAGAAAATTATGTTTGTTAAGAAATTTTCATTTTTTCCGGGCCAACTGTCAGTCAAATATCCAGGATCATCCCAAATCATCCTGTCGGCTTATTAAAAAATTGCACTTTGAAACACGTCGTCTGGGATTATTCGCCTAAATTTTGTGCCCCCCCCCGCCCCTAAATGTTTAGGTACTACGAAACTTGACTTTACTTTTGAACTGAAGAACCCCTGTTGTAAAGTTTCATCGAAATATTTCCAAATATTCAAGGGTTGTAATGCTTCCAGACGGACCTTACCTTTATACGTTAAAATCCTCGTGAGCCATCAGTGGCGCAGATTATGGGATCGAGCTGTAACGAGCTTATATCCCCGCCGGCCCACTAGTGATCGGTGTATGTTGCTAATCAGTAGTTTCGAATCTGGACCTGGACATAGAGCATCGACGAAGCGTCGTTTTCGTCGTTTGGTTCGCGGTTCCAGTCGTCGTTTCACTTAAAGTTTAACTGAAAAGCCAACATATTTGTGTGTCATTTAATTGGATACACTGAATTATTTGGATTCTGCAAAGGGATTTTTTTATTTTCCACTATCTGCTCTAGTTATGAGGCTCAGAATATCTCCGGCATTCCTCACAGCGTAAATTCTACTACGACGCGGGAAATTTTAATCTCAAAACAAATGCGGCTTTTCAGTGGCCAGTGGTGAAATTGGTGAAGATTGCTTAGTGCCTGAACACAAAAAATTGATAAATCTTTCTCGTAAGGCATACATCAAAACTACAAGCGCATAGAGGCACCACAAATCACACGGAAATTCCACTATTTGAAAATCGATTATTCGTGAATAGTGGAACAACGAAGTAACTCATTTTCAGCTGGTCTTCAAGCCAATTTAAGTGAATAAGTCATGGGTAACTAGATTGTCCTATCCTAGCCCTTTTCGGTTAAACTTTAAGCGTTTTCTTTATATCGCCGTTCATGTACGGCGTTGAACTGCCGAAAATAATGCTTTTACTTTGTTCGTTTTAACTGCCGTTTTGTTCGTCGTTCCTGAAACGACGAACTTAGGCGGCAAGTCAAGTTTCAACATCTCGGTTCGGCAATTAGGCACGAATTTTCAAAATTCGCGAAATAACAAAGCTGTCATAAGAAGTATTTCATCATCAGAACTCTCCCCTCTTTTACCTGCAGCATCTTTAAAACTTGTGAACCAAGTGTAAAAATTTTTAGATTTTGTTGTGGTTGTTGTTTAACTTTGGACGTTTTTGTATATAGTTCGGTTCGTAAAACGACGTTTGTACAACCTGCCAAAGAAAACGCTAATATGACAAATTCAAAATGATGTTGGACGTATCGACATGAAGAAAACGAACGCGACTATTATGGAGTGAGGGAAATGTTGGCCTACTTCAGGCCCCGATCATAGGCTGCTGCCTCCGCAATGCATCGTTCTCACGTTCCAAGTTCTGAACTTCAGTTGTAATTGTTGTTTCGCAGTGAAGAATCGGGTCCGGGGGTATGCTGAGGTCGTTGGGGAAGTAGTATACTCTTATTCCCTGGCTATTGCCGATGATTCAGTTAATGGGGTTTTTTTTTCACGGACACGGACGGACAAATTTGCGGTACCACGTTATTTCTCAGTTCCGTTCGGGATCCCCCAAACAGCATATCGTCGAAGAATGCGCTTCTTGGTTCTTCTTGGTTCTGAATCATGCCCTTTACAGGAACGTCTGCTTTTGTTCCCATTCCTGGGTTAACACGCTTTGCAGATATTTCAGAATCGCGGTAAAGTTTGGTCTTCACCTCCCGGAACTTCCGGAAACTTCCGGAAAGTCTTCTGTAAATTGCATCTGGAATATGAACCGGTCCGAAAGTATATCAAAATAATCCGGAAAAAAAGGGGCTTTTCAATTTCCGGAATTTTTAAGTATCGCCGAAGAAATTAAAAAAAAGCTCGGAAAATCTGGGAACCCAGATTCCGGAAGGTGAAGACCCAACTTAACCTGGTTACCCGATATCTTTCCATCCGTGGCAGTGGAGCCGCCTAGCGCTGTCTACCAGCATGTTTATTGCACCATACATCTCCTATCCCTTTGTGGGATCTGTGGGGGGAGTAGTCAGATGCAAATTGTCAGATCCTGAAGTTTAATCTCGTTTTAATGTCTTCCAGATGAGTCCCCCTCAAAAACAGACAGCCCCTTTAAGCTCCCTGTTTAGTTTCTATTTCACTATTTGAATAGTAGTAACGAGGCAGAAAAGCATCTGCTTAGAGAAAAAATACCGAGGGGATAGGAAAACAATACGAGGGGACGGTGGTCTGATTTGAGGAAAGGGGGTTATAACTCGGATTAGTTTATGTCGTTGTCAGGCTGTTACGCTTTCGGGATCTCACAGAAAATTAAGGATTATCAAAGACATCTCACTTTTGTCCGTCCGGGTGTCTGTGATCATAGCATCTCCTGAACCGCTTGTGACATTCGATTTAGTTTGGAATGGATATCCTTTCGGTCAATCCGTCGTTGCGAAATCGTCAAGCAAACTTTTCAGAATGTTCAGAAGAACAGATTAAGGCCAAATAGCTAATCATCTGAGAAAACCTAGTTCAGATATGGATTCAGGATATGCGTTTACCCCTATAAGTCATATCAATTTTGTCGAAACCGATCGAAACGATCGATCCTGCCTTACTTCTGCCCGTGTTCCGGTTTCGGCGTAATTCCGGAACTACTTGTCTGGCGAAAAAATAAAGCTCAAAAACGAATTCAGCATATCTCCTTACCCCTATAGAATAGAATAGAATATATTACCAAAAAAAGCCCGTGGGCCATGGCAACAAAACGTTTATAAATAAATGAACTTACTTCTACAACTAACACACTCCTCCTAATCTAGGAATCTTGTTCTATGCTCCATCGCAAGCCTCAAATAACGTCCAAATTTTTTCACAGTAACTAAACACTCATCCTTCATCATCCTTACCATCCATTCTTCGTTAAATACTCTCTCACCAAATACCTCCTTTCTCCATTCATTCAATTCCACACATTCACACATCAAATGAACTACGCTTTCATCCTCCTGACCGCACATAGGACAGAAGTAAGGACCAAATCTCTCTTTTACTTTACCAATATACTTTCTCCTTGCCCCAAGTGGTAAACTATCAGCCTTCATCTCAATAATATATTTTATTTCCTCCTTACTTAAACCTGCTTTAAACATAATTCCTTCCCCCCAAGTCTCTTTGGCCGCCTCAAAAAACCTCAAGGACACGGGATGTATATCCCGTGATGTATATCCAACATCTAATCAACTTCAAATAAAAATTGAACCTATAAAAAGTTTTTCGGTTTCAGCCGGATTCCGGTCGAACTATGTGTCCGGCAAAAAAAATTATTGTCATATGCGGATTCAGCATCTCTTCTTACCCATAATTCTTACATCTAATCAAATACAAATACAACTTTTGGTTTTAACAAATTTTCCGGTTTGGGCTGGATTCCGGGCGAACTACTTGTCCGGGTCGAAAATGATTTTCACATAAGTGATCAGCATGCCTTCTTACCTCTAAATCGAACATCTAGTCAACTTCAAATAAAACTTTTGTTTTACCAAACTTTCCGGTTTTGGCCGGATTCCGGGTGAACTATTTGTCCGGCGAGAAATTGGTTTTCATATTCGTGTTCAGCATGTTTTCTTACCCCTTAATTGACTATCTCATTAGCTTTTTAAAAATATTACCTTTCACTTGACCCAAAGGGTCCTCCCACCAAGTTTCATCAAAATATCTCATTCCCTTCGAGAGTTATCGTGCTTACAGACAGACAGACGGACAACTTTTGCGATGTCATAGGTATCCCTCCACTTACGTTTTGGAGTCCCAAAAAACCTGATAAAAATATTTTCAACCGATCTTGATGATTTTGTGTTGAAAAGCATTTTTCATTGCAGTGGATAAAGTTGTGTCCTTCTGTTTGGTGTCACTTGCGCGAATGGGGGCGAAATGGCACTTAGTATAGGGTTCTTTCACCACATTTTTATATGGTGCTATTGTGCTAAAAAAGGGTCACTTAGCTCTTTTCGACCGTTCTCGTACGTGGCGGTTAGTCTTTCCGAGCAACTCGTGCGTCCAGGGAATGGCTTGTCGTAGCGTAGGGTTCTGAAAATTTACAGTAGATGCAGGAGCTAAGATCCATAGCCCTAGTATCGATAACTCATATTCACTGTCGCTTGATCGGACTACTGATATTAGCTCATTCTTCTTCACAAGTGTATCCTGTCCCCTCTATTAGCAATACACTGATTATCACGCTTGCCACGTGTTTGTTCTCTTTACGTGACGTTTCATGTACCTGCACGTTGTTTCCGAGAAGATTATTCGTCCGGAGCAGAGGCGTTACAAGCCAAAATGTTTGGGGGGGACAAGGTATTTACCGACTGGCTGGTCATTTTTACCGACTATATTTGCGGATAAAAACGACTATTATTGTGAAAAAAACGACCATGTTGACGAAAAATCGGCCAATTTTAAGAAAACTGGACTATTTTTACGAAAAACCGACTGCTTTTGATTGTTTTTAAGAAAAAACGACTATTTCTAAGAAAAAATCGACTGTTTTTACTAAAAATCGCGACGCTTCGCGCCGACTCGGCTATTTTTTACCGACTGGCCGACAACATTTATGGGGGCGTCCCCCCCCCCCCCAGTAGTGACGCCTCTGGTCCGGAGACTCGTTGTGCGGATTTTGCCAAGATTGTCATCCAAAGCAGGGACGAGGCTGAAAACAACAGAAACTATGTGTAATTTTCTGTAAAACGCACGAAACGCTGCAAGTCATACCACCCCGAAAAGCGAGGAACACTTCTCTAAATGTTTCACTGCCCTGATTTTGTTACTTGCCTGTAAAACAGTCAATGTGACAAAACGGGGCAATGGGGCAGAACATAGGAATTGTCGGTAGTATCTTTAGTACACTGGTCTGTCTTACTTTCTAGCAACCAGTCCACAGCTGACCAAACGTCATGACACGGTGACAGGTCGTGCATGACCCTTTTCAATATTTCCTTCATAATGCACTGATTAGCCTACTCCTGGTGCACCGTGTCCGAACAGCCTCCAGCGGTGCCGCAGTGGGGGGAGTGGCAGGGAGACTACGGAAATTTCCTTTTCCCGCTAGGTCAAACTTAGCCAGACACCAGTTTCGAACAACTCGTACTTTGTATGGGTTCTTAGTACGTGTAAGTTCTTAGTTGTACAGTGGTCAACTGTTTCAGAGGGGTCTACAGTCGTTTTTGCAGTTACCGTGGTACCTGATACCACGGTCAAAAGACGGTTTCGCAGCTATCGTGGTATCTGGAAAAGTCGTCTCACCTTCATCACAATACAGCCTAGGATTTTGTCAAATTGGTTGGTAAGTAGTTTGGCACTTAGTGATGTGACTGGATATCAGTTTTTGAGATCCCAAAACGTAAGTGAGGGATACCTATGACATCGCAAAAGTTGTCCGTCTGTCCGTCCGTCCGTCCGTCTGTCTGTCCGTCCGTCTGTAAGCACGATAACTCTCGAAGGGAGTGAGATATTTTGATGAAACTTGGTGTGAGGATTCTTTGGGTCAAGAGTAAGGTCGAGTTCGTAGATAGGCTTTGTAGCCTTACGTTTAGGGGTGGGGGTTCAAATTAAGGGACAAACAAAATATTTTTAAACAGCTAATGAGATAGTCGATTATGGGGTAAGAAGACATGCTGAACACGAATTTGAAAACCATTTTCTCGCCGGACAAGTAGTTCGCCCGGAATCCGGCCAAAACCGGAAAGTTTGTTAAAAATAAAAGTTTTATTTGAAGTTGATTAGATGTTCGATTTAGGGGTAAGAAGGCATGCTGAACACGAATATGAAAACCATTTTCTCGCCGGACCAGTCGTTCACCCGGAATCCGGCCGAGACCGGAAAGTTTTTTAAAAGTAAAAGTTTTATTTGAAGTTGATTAGATGTTCGATATAGGGGTAAAGTGGCATGCTCAACACGAATATGAAAAAGATTTTCTCGCCGGAAAATTAGTTGGCCCGGAATCCGGACAAAACCGGAAAGTTTGTTAAAAGTAAAAGTTTTATTTGAAGTTGATTAGATGTCCGATTTAGGGGTAAGAAGAGACACTGAATCCGCATATTACAATCATTTTTTAGCCGAACTTATAGGTCATCCGGAATCCGGCTGAAACCGGAAAATTTGTTATAAGTTAAATTTTTTATTTGAAGTTGATTAGATGTTGCATCTAGGGGTATAGAGATACGCTGATTTCGTTTCGAAGCCAGAAATTTCGCAGAAGTAAGGCAGGATCGTTTCGATCGGCTTATAGGGGTAAACACACATGCTGAATACATATCTGAACTAGGTTTTCTTAGATGATTAGCTGGTTGGCCTTAATCTGTTTCTAAATTTTAAGAGTAAAATTGTTCAAGGAGTCTGGCGAAGACTGGATCTGGTGAAGACAAACTGGATCAAATATTGATATTTTGGGATCCCATCGGAACCTTTGGTCTTGTTCTTTTGGGACGACTTCGAAACGCGCAATTTCGATAATTGTCGTTCTTGCAGAGCGACCGTAGTATCAGATACCACGGTAACTGCAAAAACGATCAATTGCATATTCAGTTACCGTGATCACAGATACCATGGTATCTGCAAAAACTCAACTTATATGTGGAGTGCGATGTGTCCTTTGATGCGTAACAGCAACGAAATGCAAATCGGATTTTAATTGTAATAACTTGTATAACTTGATTTAACTTGTAACTGAATTTTAAAGGGTTTAAGGACGGACAAAATGCTCGGGTCAAACTGGTTAAAAGGTTGATGTTGGAGTAAAATTGATACGAATATAGACGAGTGCGTCGGCTAGTTTGCTAGATCACGGAATGCTATTCGTTTTTGCCTCGAATGGAATCTGATTTTGGGCGGAATATGATCAAAGCTCGAAATTTGTCCATATAAGAGTAAACCACTATGTTTGATTTGAATATGTCATTGAACAAAAACTAGGGTAAGGACGTGGTTTAGTCAGAAAAGTACCACACAAGCTGATGTTGTGATAGCGCACTTTAAAGTCGGTAATCTGTTCTGCCTCCTTGTCCATACACGGAGCGCGTGTTGGCTGACAGCTCGAAACTAATGTGTTCATGTTCTTTGATGTCTCACAACTCTTTTCTTTGTCTTCTGGATAAATCGGGCATGTCACTACAGAACCCACGCCCAGTAGACAAAAGGGTCGTTGTAAATCAAGTCAAGAAAATTTGCGCCACAGATTGTTTGCACTACTATCTGACATGAGCGTCACCCTATCAAGGTGGGATCACAATGGTTATAATTGCAAGCCGTAAATTTACTAGATTTACTACTTCTGCTATACACATTAAGCATGAGCTGTGAAGAAGGGATAGCCAGCTTTGGTTGGTGATAAAAAAGAGGTAAAATGGCTTAAGATGGTAATCGGTTGTAAAGTAGGTTCCTCAGGATTCTGGATTCGGTCTGCTTCTGTAACCGGTTTATTTTAGCTATAGATTGTTTGAGATTGGTTGTCGGCAAAATGTCCCCGTTCGAAACGTCACCGACCAAATGTCCCCGTGACAAAACGTCCCCTGGCAAAACGTCCCCTGGCAAAACGTCCCCGGCTATGTGTTTTTTTTCATCGCTGAGGGATAGCTAGGCCTGTGAGATTACTGACCGCGTCATCAGTCCAGAAATTGTTTTTTCTTGGAATATAAACTTTTGAAACTTTTAACCGAAAGTCAAGAAACAAACCAAAGTGTTGCTCCCGGCTATAGCCATTTCTTAAAGAAAGCGCAAAGATTTAATAGTTTGTCAGTTATCGTTTTCCTTTCAATTGGTTTATTTGTGTGTTAGTTTACGGTGCGATATAACTCACTGATCTCGCTTTTGTTCGATATTTAATTTGGTGATATTAATTATTAAAGTCTAACGTCGAACCCATATTTACTATGTGTCTATGTATCCTGACTAATCGTTCCATCCGCTTTCGTTTCCTGGCTTCCCATGTCATTTTTATCCAGCATAACGGCACTCTCTCAGTTTTTACACTTTACCTTATACTTCCAGCTGTCAATTCAAATTCTTTCTCTATTCTTTTTTACTTGTAAACTATAATGGTGGTTGTAGTGTGCTCGGTAGTGTGGTTTTGTTTATCTTTATTTACAGTACTTTGTCTTTCCTAGGAGAGGCGAACATAAAACCAAATATAAAGTATATAAGTTATAAAAGCAAAGTAGCCTCACATAATATTTGTTTTATGTAATCCTTCAAATCTGAATTCTATAAAATTTGATACGAAAAACCATCAACGTTTCGAAAACAACTACTTCGATGCGCTACTTATATCGTAAACATAAAGCAACTTCTGCATTGGCATTAGTGTCAAAATTTCCTTAACTTCAAAACCAACTCTTTGACTTTGTTTGGTTTTCTCAATAGATAGAGCTCTGTCATTGGGCTGTGGACTGTCTGTGAGGTTCTGACGTTGGATTCCCACCAGGTCCGTGTCCAGGAATTTATTTCGGGGGGGGGCCCGCGGGTCGGATCAAAAAGTACAAAAAGACGTAGATCAGACGTTAAAGCCCATAATAAAATATCAGTTTTACATGTTTCCGGGGGGGGGGGGGGTTGAACCCCCAAACTCCCCCCGGACACGGCCCTGATTACCCACCCCAGAGTTCAGTTAAAAACAAATTCATGTGTATTTGTCACGGTTAATACGACGAAATTTCATCTTCAAGAGAAGAAAAAAAATCCAGTTCCGGAAGTATTGTGCGTTTATTTCCGTGTAAAGCTCTTTGCCGCAATAAAAATTCTGCCCAACATTCCAAGGGGTTTATAACGCACGTTACGACCCTCTGCAACTTTAGGATGTGACCTCCCGCTCAGCAGGTCTCCTGTCTTGCGACAAGAAGCACTGAAAAATTCAAATCCGTCAGACGTCCCAGCAATTAAAGTGACAGTCGTGATGACCTTACAGCCCTTTTCGAAGGAAAAAGCTGGCTTAAATACGGAGTTGCACCCTCGTAATGGAGCAATTATTATCGATAACAGTCCTCTATAAAAAGTTGGGTTCTGTAGTATTTAGACAGTTAGTCGCAACGCTGACGATAGAGGTCAGAAGGGATGAAATCGGAAGCATTCTGGAAATTGCAGGATCTACATTCCCCCATTCAAGTTTCGAGTTTAAACTAGGACTCCGTACGACCGTTTATCACCTAGTGGCCTAACTCGGTCCCGAGGTGTTACCGACGCTCGATTTTAGTGTAGCCTACAGCAAGTGGCCAGTGCCGCGGTGCCGGCCTCGGTGTAGGCCGGCACCGGCTGCCACGCGTTAGAATCCAACTGTCCAGAACCGGAATCTCCTAATATTTGGACGGCACCGCTGATTTCGACCGGTGCCAGGAAAGGGTGTACAGCGGGTGCCGGGGAGCTGTTAACCCCTAAGAAGTACGCGAATGGGCAAGCTCGGAACAGACCTTGAAAGGAAAATAAGACAATACAATTTATCTAGTTAATATGTGAAGGATAAGCAAAGAAAAACAGCTAAATATTTGGCAGTATCTATTTATTTCAATATATTTTTTAAGGTTTGGATCATTTCTTCCTAACAATCATCCGATTTTTTGAGAAAAACTGAGACTGCTAAACTATATGCTATCTGGCCAAGTGAATATTTCGTGAACGGGCGAGTTGGCGGACTCGGTGACGCAAGAGGCTCAGTCATTGTAGGCCTAAATAGTTATTTGTAAAAAATCCAATACAAAATTAAAGAATACAAGTACGATTACTCCTTCTGACCAAGCTATGACCAGGAATCATACGTTCGTTTCTTCCAGCTATAGCCTGAAAAGGAGCCTTGCAAGAAGGGCCAAACAATTTCTGAAGGATATTCTAGCTTCTTTTTCCATTCTAGTCATATATGAAAAAATATTAATTACACATTAATTACGGTATTCTGTTTTATATTATTGCATTACTTGTTACAAGAACTATCGTAAATAATTATTGTAAATGTAAATAGTTGTTGTTAATGATCTTCGCTGGTGTTAGGGTTTTGCTGAGAGAAAAGATGCAATAGTGTTCATGGCGATCATTCTTACCGACTGGAAATAGTTTCTTCCCCATTTCCCGCCGCATCAGTTAGGGAGGAAGGAAAACATCTCAATGTTGCCACTTTTCTCTGACGGATCCTGTGATATTTGGCAGCAAAAATCTGTGACGTTCTGGTGCCTAAAAAATTATGTCCTTTTTAAATAATTGTACCTATAATGCCAATGCAACCTACTTCCGAAACTGCATTCATTAATTCTTAAACTTGGAGACCCAAATTTCATATGTTACACTCTAAGCTCCTAACGATGCTTCATTAATCTTTGCACTTGCCAAGATTCACTAATTTCCATGTGCATCACGCTCCCGACGCCTGCCCGCGTATCATGCTATTGATGCGTAAAACCGGTTATCTGAATTTTGCCGAGTTTTTGCTAGAAGTCCATGGGCCTGGGAAAAGCTTAAAACAGCCTAAGCCGTGGATAGTTTGTTAAAAGCAGAACATATTTTACAGTAGTCAGATAGTTTCGGATATTTAAACACAAACAGTACATAGTGCGAAGTGTGCTTTAAGTTTTCATTCGGAAACTCGTGGATCCTGGGTTTCTATTTGCCCTATAACATGAGCCTATATTTGTAAAACAAATAAATCGTTTTTTTCCGAAAGAGTTGGCTTGCAATTGGCCAAAATGCTTTGAAATCGCATTTTTGTGACATTTTTGCCATAATGCAATTCCCTGGGCAAATTTTTGTTTCAGCTGCAAATCTGGGGAAAAATCGAAAACTGGTGACAGATCGCAGAATTTTGCGATCAGTGGCAACACTGAAATATCTTCCATTAATTTCTTCTCCAATTCAGTTGATATATTTCTGACGTCTACCAGGCTCAGAACCTCTTTCAAGAAATATGCTGCGTGTAAAAAATTTTTAACGATTAGTCTGCCTCGGTGTCACAACCCAAGTTTGCAGCCCTTTTGGAGAATAACAAATGCAGTCATAGTTACAAAAGGACACAGAATAATCACCAATTCAGGTGTGACTAACATATGAAAAGCCCAACTTTGCTTTTGTCCATTGACGTGACCCCCTGGTAGGGAGATGTCTAACTGTGAAATTGATGTCTTGATTTCCACCACTTGTTTTGTACATTCCAGACCGGACCAGCAAGGGGTAGAACATGCAGGCCATGAAGGTTCAGCTTGTGTATAAGCAAGAACTGGTATAAGTAAAATAGAAGCTAAAAAGGGTGACTTCTGAAGACGGGGCTGCGATGGCAGGTGTGGGCCAGATGATGTAGTAATCTTGATACTGTTTTATTAATCAGTGCTTTTTCCAGAAGGCCTGAGAATCCGCCGTTTTTCACTCGAAACCAAATGTGCTCTGTGTTTTGGGATACGTGCAAGCTTTAACTTTCACCGTGTGGGGTTACGATACGATACGAATTTATTAGGTCAAATAACATAATAGTTAAATAAGACCCTACAAAATATTGACGAAAAGAAGATCTATACCGGTTAGAAGCTGATGGTTTGCAGGGCTCTAATTTATTTTGATGCCTCGTGTTATTATACCCACTGCCCGGCACCTATTGCTCGCTCTTCCCCGGCACCGACCGAAACCAGCGGTCCCAAACCGGTGCCGGACATAAATTAGGCGATTTCCGCTCTAAACATGCTGTTTTTAATGTTCGAACAAAAATTAGGCGATTTCCGCTTCTAAATACAGTCATGGACACTAGCTCAATTTTGGGGTACTGATACCCCATATGAGGGGTACTACCAATTTGGGGAGTACTACCCAAATATGGGGGAGTACTCCCTACATGTGGGGTATCACTACCCCCTATATGGGGTACCAGCCTAACTTTCCACTAAGTTTCTCACTTTTGGCACTTGCCTTGGCTAAACGACAAGCAGCCGTGGTTCCTCACTTTCACAGGGTATAGGTATGAATCTTACCTATCTTTTGGTGTACTATTGTCCAGATTGTGACGTGGTTTTGGAAGACAGGGTCTTCCAAAACATTTTTGTTTTGGAAGTATTTTTTGTATTTTGAGTATTTGAAGTATTTTTGGTATTTTTGTTTTGGACATTTCGTGACAAGGTCTGCCTTTTTGGCAAAAGCTTCCAAAACCACGTCACAATCTGGACAATAGTATACCAAAAGATAGGTAAGATTCATACCTATACCCTGTGAAAGTGAGGAACCACGGCTGCTTGTCGTTTAGTCAAGGCAAGTGCCAAAAGTGAGAAACTTAGTGGAAAGTTAGGCTGGTACCCCATATAGGGGGTAGTGATACCCCACATGTGGGGAGTACTCCCCCATATTTGGGTAGTACTCCCCAAATTGGTAGTACCCCTCATATGGGGTATCAGTACCCCAAAATTGAGCTAGTGTCCATGACTGTCTAAATATGCTGATTTTAATGCTCTAACATAAATTAGGCGATTTCCGCTCTAAACATGCTGATTTTAATGCTCGAACACGAGGCAGTCGGCGCCGGCTGGTGTAAGCCGGTGCTGGCACCGGGCATTTGCTGTACACTGATTGAGAGTGGGCAGCCCCTCGACTTCCACCAAAGTGCAGTTCCTTAAAGTTTAACTGGAAAGTCAGCTTATGTTTATATCTTGAATTTGTATATATTGAATTATTTTGACTCTGCTAAGGGATGTTTTCTTTTTGGGATCCCAAAACGTAAGTGACAGGATACCTATAACCAAGAACAAATAATCGGATAGAACCTCCGTCTCCCTATCTCTGTAATATGACCATGCGGAGTCGAATATTTCCCCGTACCCTGCCCGATGCAGACGAGCGGAAGTTAGGAGCTACCGTACGTGGCACATCACGTTTCGTTACCTCTACAAATAGCTATATCGCTGTGAAGCCGCGTAGAAAAACCTTTCAAAGTCAAAGCCGATTGCTTCTCTGGACGCGCTCCAGAGCGGGTCAGCGTGCCTCCTGCACTTACTGTTCTGTGATGAGCAACGCGAAGACGGAAGTAGACGGGTATCAACTCAAAGCTAGAGCAAGTACCTCTAGCTCCGCTCAGTTTTGTCGGGTTATTCATAGTCGCTGCATGGGACCAAAGACGGAGGTTCTATCTGATTATTTGTTCTTGCTATAACTTCGTAAAGTTCTCCGTCACAATCAACTTCGGCTCAAGGAGTATTTCACACACACAAAATCTGAAGTCGTTTGGACCTTCGATCCATGGGTCGGACATTCTGAATCTATATCTGGAACTTGTTTTCTCGCTGAATAAGTAGTTTGCCCAGAATCCGGCCAAAACCGGAAAGTTGGTAAAAGTAAAAGTTCATTCTGAAGTTGATTAGAGGTGCATCAGGGGCAAGAACACATAGTTTATTTTCTTGCTATTAGAGATATATAGAGGGGTAAACATATATTTGGATCCATATCCGTTTGGCTGTAATATGTCAAAAAAAACATTTGGTATCATTTTTTGTACATTTTCTTTCGGTTATTAGGGGTAAAATGCCAACGGGGTCCGGCGAAGGCCGGAAATCTGGAGGACCCGATTGTCTGGATCAAGAGGTCCAAGAAATGCTCCGTTTGTGGGATACCATCAAAACCTTCCGTTTGTGGGATACCATCAAAACCTTTGGTCTTGTTAGGGTTCTAGTAGTGACTTTCAGAACTTGCACTGCTGGCCCAACAAGTTGACTCTAACGCGGAAATTTATATTCGTGGTAACCACGTGGTCCTCAAAATCCATTGTTTCAGTGTAAAACTTACTGTTTAAAACCAATCTATATCGTGATAGCAGCAAACGAGGGGTTGCCCACGCTCCCGCACCTGCTGTGTACCCTTTCCTGGCGCCGGCCGAAACCAGCTAAACCGGCACTGGTGCCGATCATAAATTAGGCGATTCATATTTCAAACGCTCCTAAAAATGCTGATTTTAATATTAAAACACGTGACAACCGATGCCAGCCTCAGGTACTTGCTGTACACCAAAATCGAGAGTAGGCAACCCTTCGTCAGAGACTTTTCTTACAACGAAGGTGCCATAAGCAAGCACACACACATACAAATAACCACATGCATTCACTTTGTTCAGGTTTTGCTCACTCTCAAATGAGATCCTTCTGTGAGTAACGAATAATCATCGGATAAGTAGCAAAATCGAGAGCAAAATAATACCGGTTGCTCGAACTTGAGTCGCGTTTTTTCGGGTGTAGTTTTGGTGTAGCTTCACTGTAGTTTGACGTACTTTGTTTTAGTTTTGAAAGTACAATACCTGGAATGGACAATTAAAAAGGTATGAAGCCAGTACGAAGCAAACTTTTTGACGAACTAAGAAAACAAGAGTGAAAATCTACCGAAACTTCATTCAATAAAAAGCGACTTTGGCTGCTATCAGGAACCCATAAATTTCCTGTAATGCCTCGCCATTCAGGGGGCTTGTCAATAAGAGATCTCTGATGCGCTCTTGACCGACCGTCCGGTAGTTCGAGAAATACCCACGGGGATAGAATACGCGACTATCCAGATAGACAAAATTTGGGATTGGCTGCTGGCGCCTTGAGGGAGGAGTCCCTTTGGCGCTGGCGTCCAATGAGGCAAACAAGAACGCCGATTCGACCCAAGCGGAATTTTTGGAAAGTAGGAGTTGGTCGGGCAACATAGCAACATAGAAGCATGGGAAATGACAAGCCCCTGAATGGCGAGGCATTACAGGAAATGTATGGGTCCCTGCTACTATATAGGACAAGACAGTTTTACCTATTAAACCTCGGCTGGTATTGATGCCAACCAGAGCGAAATAACAGAAGGGAGTAGCGCTAAAACTTGAAAAAAAAGTGACACACAGTCGAATAGCAACGACACTAGCACCAGTAGCGATAGAAAACGTCCCTACTGAAACTCAATCTGTCCTGCACCAGTGCTGGCTCCGATAACTCCACGTCCTGAACACAGCCAAAAAAAAGATACAACCTCTCCTCCCCCAATTTTCAAGTTTGTCTAGTCTAGCTTTGAATGTCGCGAGCGCAGTGGGCTGCGCTACGAATAAGGCTCGTTTCCAATCCATGGAAACTGGAAAGCATAGGTCTTAGTCCTACTACTTGGTGTTACTTTGCTCTAATGCCAACCCTTAAGAGATGATGGGTTTGAGTCAGAGTAAAACAACAAAAGGGAGTAGCACCAAGACTTCAAAAAAGTGACACACACTGGCATAGCAGCGACACTAGTACCACAGCGATAGATAACGTCCCTGCTGAAAGTCAATCAGTCGTGCACTAGCGCTGGCGCGGATAACTGCATATTCCGAACACAGCAAAAAAAAAAGATACAACCTGCCCTATTTCCTCGATGTGTGCAGACGGCGTTTTCGCTATGGTAGAAATTTTCTAAACCCGCAAGTTTGTCTCGCTTTAAATGTCGCAAGCGTAGTTCGCGGTGCCGCGAATAAGGCCCGTTTCCGGTGCATGGAAAGCATAGGTCTCGGTGCTACTCCCTAGTGTTATGTTGTTCTGGTTTGAGTAAAACAGAAGCTAAAGATCGTATTGGGAATAGATCAGTCATCCAATAGACCAGTCAAATGTCAGATATTTCTTTTTATCTTTGTCTTTTTTGTATGTTTGTTTATTTCTTGGCATATATCAATTTCGGTATCTGCCGAGTTTTTGTTTTGCCCTTGATGATTCAGGCCGAAACTGATTGATATTGTGCGCTATGAATGAATTATCACGCCTGGGCCGACATGTCAAAAGTTTTACATATTCCCGTTTAACATGCACATGAAGGCGTTTACCCCCCAGTGCGACCCAGTATGTGTCCTGAACATTATTCCTTCAAGTTGCGTTGTTTATAAAAAGGAGATATGGACTCCACAGTGTGTGGTCTCAGTGGAATATGTCAGCAGTATATGGTGTAGTACCAGGCGCAGTATTTATAAATAAAATAGGTGAGACTTTAACGAGACAAAAATATCAAATGAATACCAAAAATAAAATATGTAAGTTAAAGTTGTTTCTGAAATCGATTGGAAACTTGATGAAGTGGTAAAGAGACATGCTGAATCCAGTTTTGAACATTGTTTTCATGCCGTACAAGTAGTTCCTCTAGAATCCGGCCAAAACCGGAAATTTGGTCGAATTAAAAGTTATTTTCTGAACCTCGTTCTGAACTCGATTAAGGAATCGATGTAGGGGTAAGGAAACTTGCTGAGTCCATTTTGAATGTCGTTTCCTTGATGGATAAGCTGTTAAAACTGGAATTTCCTTCAGGGAATTTCCTTCTACTCCCTAGTGTTAACATAATAACAAGCTGATAAAGCAACCCCCGGAAAATCTAGTTTTAGCTTATTTTGATTATGGATGGTCACCTTGGCTTCAAATCTTGTATTCTCACCAGGCAATACGAACCCGATTCTGCCACAACCACGAGGGGGTAGTAGATAATATAAGTAGCCTATTGGCACAACAGCCAATTATTGCATAAGTTCTCAACTGCGACGCTCGGGAGTCGGGTGTGGAGATCGTTGGAAGAAAAAGCAAAACGGTCGCCCAACGTGGGGCTCGAACCCACGACCCTGAGATTAAGAGTCTCATGCTCTACCGACTGAGCTAGCCGGGCTTATTATCCGATCAGCTCGTAACTACTGTTCAAAGTAGATTCATTAGTTTGTCGCATCGATAGCGAGGATGCTAGCCTCGAGATAAAAGAAAGAAATAGGAAAGGAAAAGGAAAATAATAAAACATTAGTTCTTGAGAAAGCTAATATCGTTATAAAAGATATAAGAAGTATTGCATACTCAGCCAAAATAATTAAAGCCCCATTCATAACGCGTTCTCGCCGAGGTTCTCGCTAATACCAGTACCTCGTAAAATCCGGGCGTATTTGAAATCCTGCGTCCGTTTCCGCTGAGAGGTTTAACACATTTTTGCAAACAACTCTTTCTTCATTTTTTATCCAATAACCGGTTTTTATGGCACTTGCCCTTCGGCCAAGTGCCATATAGCGATCGCAATTTCTGTCCGTCCGCCGGTCGGTCTGTCGGTCGGTCGGTCGGTCCGGGTTTTGCTAGTTCGGGCACTTCCACATAAGCTAGAATGATGAAACTTGGCAGGCATATCAGGGACCCCAAATGATTAAGTTGGAAATAGTCACTTTCCCGATCCGGCCATCGTGGGGGGAGGGAGGGGAGCCGGAATCCGGAATTTAGTGACATGCATAACTTTCGAACGGGTGATCAGATCTTTATGAAACTTGATATTTGGAAAGAAATCATGCTTCAGATGTCCCATATCAAGTCCGGACCGAATCCGATGTGTGTGGGGGGGAGTCGGAGAGGGGAACCGGAAATCATGTTAAACGCTTAGAGTGGAGCGATCGGAATGAAACTTGGTGGGAGGAACAAGCACAACCCCTGGATACATCATTGACAGAACCGGACCAGATTCGTGCACTGTGGGGGGAGTTGGAGTGGGGCTCCGGAATTCCGGTGATACGGAGTTAAGTTACTTCCAGGTGGGCTAGGACAATGAAACTCGGCAGGTAAATCAGGGACGCGACCAGATGAACCTGAAAATAGTCAGCTTCCCGATCCGACCATCGTGGGGGGGTGGAAGGAGGGGGAATCCGGAATCTTGAGGTATGTATAACTTCCAAACGGGTGATCGGATCATAATGAAACTTGATATGTAGAAAGACAACATGTCTCGGATGTCCCATTTCAAGTACGGACCGGATCCGATGAAGCTGGGGGGGTCGGAGGGGGGTCCGGAAACCTTCTGACATGCTTGGAGTGGAGTGATCGGAATGAAACTTGGTGGGAAGAACAAGCACAAGCCCTATGTAGATCAGTGACAGAACCGGACCGGATTCGGGCATTTTGGGGGAGTTAGAGGGGGGGTCCGGAATTTCGGTGATCGCAAGTTAAGGTACTTCCAGACATGCTAGGACGATGAAACTTGGCTTGAAAATTAAAGACTTGACATGATTGGCTTAGAAATAGTTAGTTCCCAGATCTGGCCATTCCTTAAAGTACTAATGCTAACCGCAAAGTACAAAAAAATACTTTCAAGCAAAATATACATTTTCGTGATCCCTATGAGCCCCTGATCATTTTTGCCTCAAGGGTTTTGCTTACAACTAAATTCCTTAAAGTACAAACAACACTTTTGAGCAAAATATACATTTTCGTGCTCCTGATGATCATCCTTTTTGCTTCAAGAGTTTTGATTACAGATGATTTTCTATAACTTGGAAATAATCACTTGCCCGATCCGACCATCATGGGGGGAGGGAGGGGAGCCGGAATCCGGAATTTTGTGACATGCATAATTTTCGAACGGGTGATCGGATCTTAATGAAGCTTGATATTTGGAAAGACCTCATGTCTCAGATGTCCCGATTCGAGTCCGGACCGAATCCGATGAATGTGGGGGGTCGGAGGGGGGTACCGGAAATCATGTGACACGCTTACAGTGGAGCGATCGGGATGAAACTTTGTGGGAGGAACAAAAAGAATCCCTAAGTTCATCATTGACAGAACCGGACTGGATTCTTGCACTACGGGGGGAGTTGGAGTGGGGTTCCGAAATTCCAGTGTTACGGAGTTAAGTTACTTCCAGATGTTCTAGGACGATGAAACTTGGCAGGTGTATAATGGACTCGGCCAAATTAACTTGGAAATAATCACTTGCCCGAGCCGACCATAGTGGGGGGAGGGAGGGGAGCCGGAATCAGGAATTTTATTGACATTCATAATTTTCGAACGGGTGATTGAATCTTAATAAACTTGGTATTTGGAAAGACCTCATGTCTCAGATATACCATTTCAAGTCGAGACCGGATCCGATGAATGTGGGGGGGGGTCGGAGGGAGGAACCGAAAATCATGTGACACGGTTAGAATGGAGCGATCGGAACCTCACGAGCGTCACCGTCGAAAAGGAAGTGCTTGAAAATTTCGCTGATTTTTCCATAAGATGTCAAAATATTTAAAACAAATTGTTCAAATATATTATACAACAGGAAATATAACTAAGTGACCATTTCTTTTGAACGTAACTGTAGTACCAAACAACCCATCACACTGACAAAGCTACTATCCATTCACATCCTACTACGATAATTTGAATACAAGCTAAAAAGCTTGCAAGTGCCATATGAGCTTGCAGCTCTTGTTACTGCATTGCTGTTGTTCTTTTTTTCTGAAGGACAACGATTTTTTATCCCATCCTTCATCCCATTCTGCTGGATGATCAACGGAACAGGAGCCCCAGTTCTGAATACTGTTCTCGTCTTGACACGATGATCAAGCAGCCGAGGGGTTGCCCACTCTCGATTTGTGTGTACAGCAAGTGCCCGGTGCCGGCACCGGTTGCCTCGTGTTAGTACATTAGAATTAGCATGTTTAGAAGCGTTTGAAAAATGAATCACCTAATTTGTTACTGGCACTGGCGAGGGCACTGGTACTGGCACCACCGACACTTCAGTCGTTGTTGGGAAAGGGTGTACAGCAGGTGCCGGAATGTGGGTAACCCCTCGCAAGCAGCGCGAGTAGGACTTTCAGCAGAAGTGCAGAACCAACTGTTTCTGACGAAATCGATGAAAAAGAAAGAAGGAGTCGTTAAATAATTTTCATTAGCTCAGAGATTCCGAATACTACGCTAAGAACGAAGTAAACTTCGTTAATGACGACAATGACATAGAATCTTTGTCCTTTGTCTTATTCTGCAACACGAATCTTCTCTGGAAACTTTAGAAGAAGAAAAACTTTCCTGCCAAATGGTAAAGGAGATGATTGCATCTAGGAAAGCAAGAGAAGAGAAGCCAAAATGGCAGAGGAAGTAGCGGAAAAGAAGGACATAAGATGAGGCGAGAAAGAAATTGAAAGAAAGAAAGAATTAAACATTCTTGGCCAACCTGTTGGAAATTCTGATAAAGAGTAATAGAAGAAACATCAGTCGTCCTCTGACATCTTCTGGCTTTTGTTACAAAATATCTGTCAATTAGCATATTTTATGTACAGGTGTATATAGCCAACAGCAAAACTGTTTTTTTTTCAGCCTCTGCTGCTGAGTTGCCCTCGAAGTTGGAGTGAAAATTATATTGATTTTTTTTTATATAGTTTCAACTGTTGACTAAGTCGCTATTTGGCATTTTGCCACGATCTGTGCTTATGTTTTAAAATAAAATCAATCAGTAATATTGAAAATCTGAATGGTTGAGTTCGTAGCCCCTGGATTTAAAATCGGTGACCGAGGCGTTTTTTGTACAACCTCATTGGAAAACAGATTTAAAACTCGCTCTACAAAAAATGGGCTTCTAGGCAAAACAGATAACGACATTTGGAGATGGAAGTTTTGCAAAAAAAAACGCGGCTTTTTCTGCTTTGGCGACGCCACGAAGCGAATCCGGTCGCATTTTGTCAGAAATTAAATCAAATACAATTAGGATTATCGCCAGTTGCCAGTTGATTGATGACTTGTTGACTTTGTGAAATTGGTTTTGTCTCTATGCAAAAAAAATAAGAAAAAGTCAACTTGTTTATTTGTTAATCGAATGGCTCCTGAGTATACAAATGAACAAACAAACCCTAGCGAAGATGACATACATTGCTTGAAACCGAGCGCGTTCGATGCACCTGAAGGACCCGTCGTGACTATACTGCCAATGGAACCTGCTTCCGTAATTGCATTCATTCATTCTTAAACCCGCTCTTAGACCGAACAGTCTAAACCCGCCAACTACGTCTCACAAATTAAACTATTGTCCATGTGCATTATGCTCCCGACGAGTATTCACGTGTCATACTGTTGATACGCATAACTGGTTATCTGGACTTTGCCGAGTTTTGTTGTCAATAGGCCTGGGAAAAGGTTTAAAACAGCAAATCCGTGGATAATGTGTTAATAGCAGAGCCTAGTCTTACAGTATTCAAATAGTTTTGAATACTGGAACAGAAACACTGCGAGTTGTACTTTAAAGTAGTTTCTGGTTTTACTCACTAGGCTTTGGTGTTTCCTCTGTAAGGAGGTCTTTGGTCGACATCACCAGGAAAATGAGGGAGGCACGACCTCTGTTCCCATTTTATGTTGTTGTTTGTGTTTGTTTAATGGAGCTTCCAGAATTTCTTGTCTGTGCTCCAGAATTATTTTTCTTTACTTTGTCTTCAACCTGGAAATGACCAATTGTTGGGATTCTTTTTATTCCTTCTGGCGTATTTCTTCTTCTTCTTCCTTGGCCAATTTCAAGGTTTGGAGCCTTGTTTTGCAACTCATTGAAGAATAAGGCTTTGACTAATTAACTACCTCCAGAGCAGGTTCAGTGTCATTCCTTACCACTGGTAAGGTCAAATCAGATACTGGTGAGGCCGACAGCCTCGCCGACAATGGGTATAGTTTCCAATTTTTGTTTTCCTCCTTCTAGCTAGGATAAAAAGTTCTTTTTTAATAAACACTATAAATTTTGGCGGGTGCGTGTGTGCAAAGTAAATCCCGAACTAGGGATTCGGGATTTACTATCCTACACTAGGGAGCGCATTCATCATTGAATCCAAAAATGCACTTTAGGAAAAAATAGAAAAGGTTGCAGGTTAAAAGACTTCTCTCCTTCCTACGTATTGTCAGGGACCCGTAAATTTCCTGTAATGCCTCGCCATTCAGGGGGCTTGTCATTTCCTATGCTTCTATGTTGCTATGTTGCCCGACCCTCTCCTACTTTCCAAAAATTCCGCTTGGGTCGAATCGGCGTTCTTGTTTGCCTCATTGGACGTGAGCGCCAAAGAGACTCCTCCCTCAAGGCGCCAGCAGCCAATCCCAAATTTTGTCTATCTGGATAGTCGCGTATTCTATCCCCGTGGGTATTTCTCGAACTACCGGACGGTCGGTCAAGAGCGCATCAGAAATCTCTTATTGACAAGCCCCCTCCCTGTAAAGGAAATTTATGGGTCACTGGTATTGTTGGATTAGAGAACCTGAAAAAGCTTGCAATCTTCAAGTGTGTCTGGTCACAGAGTTCCTAAGATAACAGCAAAAGAAAACACAGCTAATTTGTTCACACTGACATGCAAGCCTCCACTCTTGTTTTAGTTATCTAGTGAAACACTGCGGTTTTCACACAAATTTCACTGATTACCGAAAAAAGTTAATTGTTTTTCGCTCTAGTGCATTTTAGGGTGTTGTACCCGCACGTAAACGGCTCAAAACATGTATAAGGGAACTGGTAATTATCGAAGAAAAGAAGTGACTAAAGAACTTGCTCAGGCGAGGGGCTACCCACTCCCTATTTTGGTTTGCAAGCAGGCCCGTATCCAGGGATTTATTTGGGGGGGGGGGGTTGCTCGCGGGTCGGACCAACAAAAAAGACATAGATCAGATTTTAAAGGGTTTGAACCCCTATACCCCCCCCCCCCCCCTTGATACGCCCTGGCACCAAGTACCCGGTGTCGTGTAATGTCGGGTCTGTGCCAGCTGGTAGCGGGTGGTGCCGGTAAAGGGTGTACACCAAGTGCCCAAGTGTGGGTAACTCCTCGTGCCAAAGAACCGTTCTGATGCATGTTGGCTAGAAGAAAGTACCTAAGATATAAGATTTTAAGATAAGATTTTATTTGCGCTAAGAGCCAACGGCAATGGCAAATACGTAGAAAAAAAAAACAATACACCATTGGCTAGGACTACCCTGACGAACCTCACCAGCTATTTTATATTTCCAAGACAGATATTCCCCATTACGCCACACATCCATTGTTCGTTCACTTCGATTCCATTCACTCCAAAAATTTCTGACCTAAGTTGACTCAAACTTTCGCATTCAGACAACAAAATGTAATAAATTCTCATCCATGCTACCACACGCCGGACATGAATAAGGACTATAATGGTTGATAGCGCCTAACGGAATGGGCGAGGTACTAGAGTAGCCTTCCAGAATTTAACTACTGTTATCATGTTGACTTTTTGCGTTCCAGGTTTCTGATTTCGAAATTAAGCTCCGCCCACCTACGATTTCCGTTCTTGAACTTGACGATTGTTAAATTTTTTAACGATGGTTTGTGGGCCTCGTTGGGAAAGTTAACAACTGTGGAATTGGGAAAAGTTAACAATCGTTAAAGCTGCAGTTAGCTCCGCCGTGGAATAAAGTTGAAGATTGTCAACAATCGTTAAGTTTCTGGAACGCAACCTAGGTCAGCTGAGATTTATTTTATTGATATTTCGGCCCTTCTTGGCAAAGGTCCTCTTGAGGCTCTAGCTAGAAAAACGAACCTGCAACAAAATAAACAAATGTGTAGCAACTATAAACATCCTATTTTGGGAGTTATTATAGTTGCTAGAAACTTAATTTTATTTTATCTCAGTTCCGATCAGACTTTGCTCCAAGACTGTGATCAAACAATAACGAAAGGATCGGAAAACTCTCCAACATCTTACAGGTACAGAATAATTACCAGACTCCGATAGTTCAGTCTCAAAGCCGAAAATCCTATGCTTCAGTTCCTTATTTGAAGTTTTTTCGATGATGATGTAGAAATATCCGTTTCCTTCGTAGGCTGTGATCCCACTATGGCAAGACGCGTTCAGATAACATTCGCGAATTGCGTAAAGTCGTTGGCAAATCCGCAAAATCTTTTACGGCACTATGCAAGAAGTTCAGCTACAGTTAAAATTTGTTGCATAAGGTCAACCAATAGGAGAAGAGACCCAAATCAAAATTTCAAATAATTTGATAATGTGGAACCAGGACACTAAAGATTTGATGATGTGGAAGACAAGACAAGAGAAGAGAAGATAACGTCGAATAATTTTAGACTTTTTTTGAAGTATAATTTGCTGCAAAAAGTTTCCGAAAGCGAGTCCGACAGTTAACTTCGGAAACTTTGCGAAAAAGTTCCCCAGCCGTCTAAGCCATCCTTATCATGAGAAGACCGAGGGGGTGCTCACTTGGTTGGCACCACTGTAAAGCCATCGAGGGCAAATGCTGGGCCCTTTGCTCACTGGGCACTTACAGTACTGCTGTTTTAGGAGTGAGCTTCCGTCGGAGGATGCTTACATTTATCTTAAGTTTGTATTTATTCATTACCAGACATCGAGTGTACCCTCCCCCACGTTTTAGAAAAGGACACTGTGTCCGGTTTCTGTTTCCATTTTCCTACTTAGCTACCAGATGGCTTTTTGGAAAGAAACCATAAGTCAGCATTTTCGGCGAAATATTTATCCCTTTTCCAGGACACTCAGCTCAACAGCAGTCGTATGGGGTGACAGATGGAAAAAATGTCCATCGTTACGCCAGACCATCCAATTTCCGCGGCTAATAGCTCACCGCTGACACCAGCTGTGTTCCAGCCCGTCCTCTTGGAACAAAACCCCCCTCGGTTTGGGAGTTAAGATCATGATAGTTACGCATATCACGCACGCAATCCAGTACTTAGCAACATCCGTGCTCTTAATTACGTGTGACACGAAAGCACTTACGATAATAATAAATAGACAGGCGACATGTTACACCAGGTTTATGATGTATTTATTATGAATAAAACAGCGGTTAGCTTGCGCTTGTGCAGACTTTGGTGGTTGTTTTTTACTGGTCAGGATTCATTCTAGTATGTTTGTTTTGCTTGCCATTATGATCATTTCGCACGGCTTCTGGGACTTCGGTATTCCACGATGAGAGGCTGTGTCACCCGTGGAATAAAGATTTTGGGTTAAAAAAAAAATATTTAACCAATCGTAGACTTCTTTCGGGACCAGATCACAAATTTTAAAGCACAACTGTTACTAGAAATTATCTTTTCACAATAAAATGGACTTCCCGCTCTCTGAAGCAAAGTTCGACGCAAAATGTTTGAAAATTGGGCGCGCCGTGGATGACAAGTGGAAAGCCCAAGCAAAAGCTAGGGAGTCCGAAACACGACCGTTCTAAACTGGTTCTAAAGAATATACATTCCCTTCCCTCGATCGATCAGCAACCGAGGGGTTGCCCACTCTCGATTTTGGTGTACAACAAGTCCCAAAAACTGGGTAACCCCTCGGTCGACCAACACCACACCAGCGAATTCAGTTAAAGGAACAGTAAACTTGACTCAAACTTGGCTCAGGGAGCTAGCTGACATATCAAGAATGTACCCTGAGTCGATATTGAGAGTTAGAAAAATTCTTGTTACGACCATTGCAGTTTCCGGCAGTTTCCGAGAGTTCGACTTTTGAGTTAGTCAGGAGTTAGTAGAACGAAAAAAAAAAAAGCAAAAGGTTTGTGTGCCGGGAGTAGGACTCGAACCCACGATCTTTGCCTCACGAAACAAAGTAATACAATGTATGTCAACAGGGTTGCCACCGATAGTACAATTGTGCTCACAATAGAGCTTTCTTTTTACTTTGGCAGCAGATTTTAAGAAAAAAGTAGTTGTCAGGTTTTATTTCCAAGGTGACTATGACCCAGCAACACGTTCTGAGTACTTTTCTTGTTTGGTATTACTTTTCCCTTTTGCATAGTGAATTTATTTTAGTAAAGTGGCAACCCTGTATGTTGATAACACAGACAATCGCGAACTTTTACAGTACATGAGTGCGTAACTACAGTTCATAAGGGGCAAGGCCCTGCCAGCTAGCTCTGGGAACAATAAGGAGGGGTTTCGAGATAACAAAGATGGGGGGTCCTGTCGACAATAAGTCCCTGTACATTTATCTAAGCCCCCCAGGCCGGTGTGATGGCCGAAAGTTGCCTAGTCAAGTTTACTGTTCCTTTAAACCATTCAGACAGTCAGAAAATGCTTTCTTTTTGGTGCATGTGTCGAGAAAGAAAAGGAAAAAACACTAAGTACTAGTTTTGATTTCATCATTTAGTAAACCATCCAATTATGGGTACAGATTTCCACCAACAAAAACCAAACCCGAAGCACAAAACTAATCATGTCTAACTGCCAAGGACCCTTGTTTGTTAACAGTACCTGTAATAACTATGATGGTTGTCTTGTCTCAATGCAAATAGAAATGGCACTTGGAATGTTATTCATTACTGCTCCTTGCCACCGAGCTAAACAAAAAAAAATAACTTCCGTATGGTATAATAAGATAGTGACGGATAGAGCTACCATATATAGTTAGCTTTCCTTCACTTAAATGTTCTACTGGGAGCTCCCAGCTTGTACTTATGAATCTCGCCACAAGATCATCAAACCAGTAAGTTGAAAGTGGATGATCTAGGCATTGCTCCTTGGTGGGCTTGGTGCATATTTTTCTGAAACATTCTACGACCCCCCTATCTATCGCCGATCTTTTTAAGGATTGAGCGGTCAAGGCACTGATGTTTTACTGTCAAGAACCCTAATTAGGAACTCAACAGAGCAGTAGCCGAGCGTACTTTCTGGAGACTCGGAAATCCACAACGCCGTAATCCCTTTGGATATCGTCAACCCCTGGTCATCAGCAAGAGCCATGGAATCCTTGGATCGTAGGACCCTTATAGTCCTTATAATGAGACGAAGTGAGAGCTGGGGTAGAGCCGACAGTCCTCAGTCTATAATCGTTGCTATCATGTGACAGCAGATTCTAGAACTTTCATTTTGACTCCTGTATAAGAGTGAATATCGAGTTTCGTTTTTAGTGGAATGTTTACTTACGTACAATCCACTCTTGTCCCCCCCTCCCCACCCACCTTATCACTTCGGTTCATGGGCGAGGGGACCCAGTAACTTTTATCAAGTTGAAATTTGGACCACTTGTTGCCAGGGGGGTCCGGATGCTTCTTTCGGCGGCTCCGCCCACCACACCCAAAAACACTTCAGGGGCAACTGGGCCAAGAATATCCGGCGACTTAAAGGACCCGTTATACCTATAATGCCAGTGCAATCTACTTCTGTGATTACTCCATTATTTCCTAAACCCGTAGACCATGATTTCATAATGTTACATTCTAAACCCGGTAACGACACGATTTTCACAGTTGCCATGCTTCACAGTCTTCGATGTGAATCATTCTCCCAACGAGTGTGCGCTTATCATGTTGTTGGTACGTAAAACCGGTTTGAATTTTTCCGCGATTTGCTAGAAGTCAATGGGTCTCGAAAACAGCCAAAGCCGTGGATAATCTGTTAAAAGCAGAGCCTAGTTTTATACTGTTCAGCTATTTTAGAATACTGGAACGCAAACAGCAAATAGTGCGAGATGTGCTTTAAGCTCTATCTTGGCCACGATTGGAGACTTGGAGTAAAGGTAATGGAATTTTTTGTATTTTCAGATCGTTGAGCCTGGGTATTTAATAAGATTTTCGTGGGCAACTGGGCCCAGATTGCCCATGGAATTTTTTACGTTCACTCTCCCCTTTACGTGAGGCAGGCTGGGGTTAGGTCACGATGACCTCGATCGCTGATTGCTTATACGACTCATCCTAGCCTAAATGTGAGATGCAATCAGAACTAAATTGTCCGAATGATGCTATTTACGTAGCACGGCTGGAATTACTGCGTGGTTCTATTGATTTCCTAATTTTGGGTCTTCTGTAGATACATTAGCAATTAACGTCCTGAATGGTGTTTATCTGGCAATTTGTGCTCGGAAGTAGGGTAAAGAGACGGATAGAGTAATGCTTCAAACAGACGATCAGGTTTCCCCGGTGTCGTCTAAATCTCGTCAGAATTCCGCGCAGTGTGACGACACAGGGGGAGCTACATACGGTTTGACTGTCCCTATAACAGTGTACAATAAACGCGTATTTTTTTTATTTATTTTTTTTTCTTCAAAATATAGCCTCTGGGGCTGCTACATAACAACTCAATTTATGTACAGTAAACAAAACAAAAAAAGAAAAAGTATGCTGAAGGCATGAAGCCTCCAACAACTCGGTCTATAATTCAAAATTATAGACTGGGGATTTCGAGGGTGTTCGTCTGAGAAATTTTCTCATAAATGCAACCGTATTCGTTTCTGATTGAGACCGGAACTCCGATTGGGAAAAGCCTATTGCCAATTTCACATCACATCTGAACGTCCGATTTTGTGAGTGGGGGGGGGGGGGCAATCAAGGGAACATCCTAGAGTTTTCGTAGTCCACATGTACTGAGCAGACACGGTGAAAGCATCAGTTTCCGACATTTTGCCCGTATTTTTGCCCTAAATGTCCGTCAGATTCGCAATTGGAATATTGCAATCTTTGTTTAACAGTCAATTTCATGGGTATAATACAAGAAAACGGTCTAATCTGTCTACTTATCGATGACCTTCTACAAGATCTAGCTTTTCAATTCGTCATACTGGCACAAAAATTTGGAACTCGTTGCCTGAAAATGTAAGATTTTCAGATGAAAGATTTTTTTTTAACTGTTTAAGTTTTATTTTAATTTTTAATAGTTTAAGATTGGTTGACAGATTATAACTATTTTTGTAATGTCTGTAGTAGTGCTTCCTAGTCCGAATATTCTCGTTATAAAATTATCGTTATTTGTGTGTGTATTTGTTTGTTTTTGTTCAGTTTTTAATCCCTTAGGCTAGTATTTTATAATCTGTTAAAAAATCATTTTATTAACTAGGTGCCATTTTTGTATGCCACTCGCATGTCTGGCACTTTCTTTAACTCTAGTTGCAATAAATTCTACCTTACCTTAAAAAAATGCACCGAAAAAGAATATATTCAAGAGTAAGGTGTCCAGCGAAAGTGGCCCTCGAGGCGCCCTTTAAGCTAATTTGTGATCTCCATAATCAGTTTAAATTGACTATTCACGAAACGTCCCCTCTGTCTCCCTTCTTCAGGTAAAATCATTTGTCAAATTGCTCAGACGAGGGACATGAAAGCCTGATTGCTTCTAGTCCCTTTGAGGCTAGGAAGTCTCAGAGTCTGTCTTGAATACAAATAGCCACATCTAAAGGAAACATGGCCTTTGGTTTTCAGTAAAAGAAAATAGGGAGGTGGTGCGAAAATTCTGGGCGATAGAACTGATAAATTTTTGGGAAAAATGGGGGATTGTCCTTAGATGAGCCGTATATTTCCTACCCCCCCCCTTCCGCCTTCCGTACGTAGGTCTGGCAGTCGCTTTTTGCTGTACTAGTAAGTAAGTAACGAATTTATTACCTGCACGCAGAACAAAACGGAGTAAAGAAGAAAGAGAGAAAAGGAAAGAAAAAAACAAAAAGTACAGAAAATTATGGCGCAGCATTGATATATACACATGTGTTTCATACAACACGGTTACACAGTAAAAACTAAGTATTTTTTTACCCATGGGTGGTTCCGCACCTGGCATATCCTGCGCATTGGTCCAGTCAGGCTTAGATAGTTTTCTACCAGAATTTATTTCAGGGCGTTCTTCGTTAATTAATACTAATAAAAAGTAAAGTTTCAAGAGTTCAAGACTAGCCTAGAGAGACTTAAGCATTAAGTCCGTGTTCAAACCTTGCCTTTTCGATCCTAGTCTATTGTTCAGAACTGAACTGAACCAAACTGAAACTTTGCCTTTTCAGTCCTAATCTATTGCTCAGCTTTTCAAACAAACACATCCTCTTGTGTCCATCCGTAAAGAATGTCTTCTTTTTTAAGGGACCTAACATTTAAAGGACCTAACATTCGTGTGCACAGGCATTTTTTACGAAAAAACATTCGACATGTTGTTCTCCTTTTTAAAGTAAAAAAAATAATAAAAAAAATAATAAATTGCCTAGTTCAACGTATAAATTCGAAAGGCGAGGGGAAAGGCTTTTGATTCCGTCAGCAGAAAGATTTCGCAACTCACTCTGGATAACAATCGGGCAAAATGGGAAAGTACCAACTCATAAAGAAGTAAAACATACGACTCGAAACTTTCATGTTACATGCTATCTCCGAAAGAGGCAAGTTCCCAAAGGACTTCCTCCCCCCGCTTCAAAGTACACTAATTTCAGCAGCATCCTTTTACCAAGCAGGAATAAACTTGGATTGTCTAGAGGAAACACGTAGGGCGTAAATTTAATTCTGACGAGATCGGGGGGGAGGGGATTCCGAAAAGGCCCTTAATTCACATCGTATAGCGTGAATAATGAACTGCAGTATAAAGTGGAGTTTCTGAAGCAGTAAATTTGGCCTTAAAAAAGCAGGACGATTTCTTGGAAAATGTAATTATTTAAAGTAAGTAAATTAAAGAAAATAGTGAGTAATTCATTTCTACTGCATTTTGCGTTCCACCAGCATGAGGGTTATTTTCGTTCCCAGCTTAGTAGATGGGACTGTTGTTTCTCTTCTCTTCTCTTCTACCATTTACATTAAATTACAGTGGGCGAGATTAAGGTGGAGTGATCCTCCTGTAGTCTCTCGCTGGTTGGTAGCTTGATTGGTAGATTGTTGTTTTTACATCGGCTCACTGGCGCTCCAGTGTAGTCGATATTCCTTGGTTGGCAGACGTTCTTGAAGAAGGAAAAATATTTGTAGGCGATGTCTTTACTTTTAGTTAACAAACGACCTTTCTTGGTAAAGATCTGTCCAGTAAAGTCAGATTTTCTAAATGAGTTGTTCCGATTTCTATCCCAGCAACGTGCCTGGAAGACAGGAGAATATACGACCCAATTCCCCTCTGGAAATCTCGTTGGATGTCCCTCCGGGCTAATTTGGAAAGACTTTGAACTCCACACAGCTTATTTCCCAATGGTGTTTTCTTATTTAGACGCCCCAGACACCAGTATTCTATCCCGTCAACAGAAGGATAGGATGAGGATCGACCAGGGTTGCCACATCGGTGAAATTCGTGCTACTAAAGATCGAGAAAAAAGTATTATTTCATATTTGACACTGCAAAACGGATACGTCAGCTACATATTATTACAGCTATATATCGGCCCTTCTTGGCAAGGGTCCTCTTTTCCACAAGTTAATTTTCCCGCTTGAACCTGAAGAGGATCCTTGCCAAGAAGGGCCGAAATATAGCTCAAATGAAATGTAGCTGACGTGTCCCTTTCACAGTGTCAAAGATGATGGGCTGAAGGAATATTTAAGCATCATTTCCTTGAAAAAAGTGCCATTCTATAGTTGACTGTGCTATACGAATCAGCTGATATTATTCGAGCGATATTTCGGACCTTCGTGACAAGGGTCCTCTCAAGGCTGAAGCTAGAATATTGAACTTGTGAAAAAGTGAACCTGTTTCTGGCTTGAGCCTGAAGAGGACCCTTGAAATCAGAAAATAAGTGCGAGTGCAGTCAACAGTGGTTCGCAGTCAGCTTGACTGAATGAATATTTAGTGTTATTTTAACTTAAAAAAATGCATCATATTTGCAAATCTACTAAAATCGACACCGTTGAGACCACTGTTTCTCTAAATTATTGTGTGCTTTTAATGCAAAAAGCAGTCGGAACAGAACAAGAAGTTTTATTTTGGAGAAAACTTCTTAGTCCTACACTTCTACTAAAAGTGTTCTATTAATACTACCTTTTCTTGAAGTTTTATTGCTAGAACACAGTGTCAAAAGTAGAACTTTTTCGTGGCACAAGGCCGTATCCAGGGGGGTTCGAACCCCCTCTGAAACAAACAAAATTATCGTTTTTACAGGCTTTAACCTCTGATCTCCATCTTTTTTTACTTTTTGGTATGGACTAGGTCCGACCCGCGGGCAAAACCCCCTCCGAAATAATTTCCTGGATAAGGGCCTGACGTGGCAACACTGGGATCGGTTCTGTAATAATGTTGCTTCTTGAAATATCGCCCTTGGGGATTCAACGCTCAGAAGGGATTTATTCATGGACAGTTTCGCCCTGTGCCATTATTAGATTTTGCGAGCAGAGACTATAATGGGAGTCTTTATTACGACGGATTAAGGGGATATCCTGCTAACGACCTGGTCGAAAGAAATGAAAAAGAAATGGAAGTAAAGACCATCGGGATAACAAAGATGGCTTTTGTGTCAGCAAGCTGGACTCACATTTGGGAAAGCAACGCGAGGACCGGGAAAGTTTTTTCGGCATAGTATCTTTTCCTTCGTTTTCGTCCAATTCATTTTATTCTTACAAAAAATTCTTCGAGATGAAAATAGCACTGGAACTGTTATCAGGAACGCTAGAATTGTCAAGCCACATGGTTTTAAAAATTAGCAAGGCCAGGTGACTGCGCTTCCACTTACCCTCAGTAGCACTAACGATCTTAAATTCTTGTTTTCTTTCAAATATATCACAGATAAGGACCGACCTATCTCATTAGCATCACCTACACTAGCCTCTAACTCTACTTTTCATTTTTACATAATTTGTAACACTTTATCTCAACACTTACTTCTTTGAAGGACCCCTCTTGCTTTTCACTGTTTTCGCACCCTTAGTGGCGACTTGCGTGATCTACTGACCTATGAATGAAATGTCCCTCGTTGCAAAATCCTTCGCTTGTTACCCTGGGTTGCCAGATAATAACTTTGTTTTTGGGATCCCAAAACCTATGACATAGCAAAAGTTGTCCGTCCGTCCCTCTGTCCGTCTGTAAGCACGATAACTCTCGAAGGGAATGAGATATTGTGATGAAAATTGGTGTGAGGATTCTTTGGGTCAAGAGTAAGGTCGAATTCGTAATTGGGCTCTGTAGCCCTACATTTCAGGGGCGGATCCAGGGGGGGGGGGGGCGAGGGGGGCGACCGCCCCCCCTAGACGGACTAAAAAGTATCGTTTTAATGCTGCTTTAGAGCAAGCGCACATGAATTTGCAGATACGTGGAACCAGCGTGGAACTGCTTTGTCGTTAAAATGTGGAGTTGGTGGTACAGAACCGAGAATTTGTGCTCTCAAAATGATGAGGGGAGGTTGTAAAAATGTCAATTTTTTTTTCGGCCTGCCGGCCGAAAAAAAAGGGTTGAGAAAACACTTTTATTAAAGCATTCGCCCCCCCTAGAGTCGAGCGCTGGATCCGCCCCTGCTACATTTAGGGGGGGGGGAGGGGGTTTAAATTAAGGGGCAAACAAAATATTTTTAAACAGCTAATGTGATAGTCGATTATGGGGTAAGAATACATGCTGAACACTTATGTGAAAAGGAGCTATATCTGAACTTGGTTTTCTCAGATGATTAGCCTGGTGAAGACTGGATCTCGCGAAGACAAGACACAACTGTCAGGATCAAATATTAAATTTTTGGGATCCCATCGAAAACTTTGGTCTTGTTACCACTGCGCTCGTGTTACAAACGCAGTTTCGTCCCTTCTTTTAGTTGTGCAATTCCCAGGTTTCGTTTCGATGACGTTGTATTGGTAAAGAATATCTTGTTGAATTTTTATTGTTTGTTTAAAGATTATCTGAACAATAAACAAATTTGCCACCTTTGGGCTTATTTTTAAAACAAAAGAATTTATTGGACTGCGCTAAACGGATACTTCAGCTGAATTTCTTCAAGCGATATTTCGGCCCTTCTTGGCAAGGGTCCTCCTCAAAGCCTGTGATAAAATAAGTGAAGATTCTATCGCAAATAGGCTATCGCTTGATTTAATCTAGCTGACGTATCCGTTTAGCACAGGTATCTATGATTCGCAGTCAGCTACGGGTGAAGGAATATTAAAAAAAATTGAACTTTTTTACTATGCAGCATCCAAATTGTTTTGAAAATTGCCTGTTTTTCATCCAACAAAACTCAGACCAGTAAACCAGAAACCACAAAACATTTGGCATAAAAAAACCGTGGCAGGTCCATGTAGCCTGTCAACGATCCCATATTATGCTCTGTTGCATTGTGAAAGTTACACCCATTTACGACACGCAACACAGCAAAGTAAATAAACTAAGTGGCGTAAAATTATAAGGTTGATGATGTACTGGAAAGCTGATCTGTTAGTTTATCGTTCCCAAGCGTATGTGCTTTGCCTCTAGGCTGTCTGAAACGGAAATACGAGAACAACGTAATGATATGATACGTATTTGTTTTGCAGAGGTACTGGATGAGAAGAATCTGAGCATGATATCTGAAACTATAAAAATCGTACCAAACTTAATTAATAGACACAAATTGTGGGACTGTACATTAATAAAAGTTTGGAAGGAAAGTTGATTAGAGCTGATCAGTCGATATTTTTTGCATCGATTCCGGCTATCCCGCGGTCTCCCCCCCCCCCGGCCAACCCCCCTGTATATGTCTAGACGTGCAGATACATTTTGGAGCTTAAAGTTTAACCGAAAATGACTGGGACAGGACAATCTAGTTACCCATCACTTACTCACTTAAATTGGCTTGAAGACACGCTGAAAATGCGTTACTTGGTTGTTCCGCTATTCAGGAATAATCGATTTTCAAATAGTGGAATTTCCGTGTGATTTGTGGTACCTCTAATTTGTTGTATGCCTTACAAGAAAGATTTAAGACTTTTTTTTTGTTCAGGCACTAAGCAATCTTCACCAATATCGCCACTGCCCACTGAAAAGCCTTGTTTGTGTTTAGATAAAAATTTCCCGCGTCATAGTAGAATTTTTGCTGTGGGGACAGCCGCAGATATTCTGAACGTCATAACTAGAGGAGATAGTGGAAAACAAAAAAATCCCTTTGCAGAATCCAAATAATTCAGTGTATTCAACTAAATGACATAAAAATAAGTTGGCTTTTCAGTTAAACTTTAAAATAAAAATTTTCTTGAGAAGTATGTATAGCGGCGAGCGGCCAGTGAGCCGCCGTCACACGCTTACATTCAACTCGCGTGTCTAGGAAAAATCCTCAAGACCCGTTCACAAGCATGCGTAGCCAAGCACGGATGCCTAGGCACGTGCCTAGCGTCACCGTTCACACCCATGCATAGGCACAGATTTTGGGCCAGGCATGGAGGTCTGAGCTCTAGAACTCGGTGCCTGGCTAAGCTTTGGCACATACCTAGGCAGCTATGCTTGGCTAGGAATGCTTGTGAACGCGGCTTCAAGTGCTGGCGGTCAAAACTGCAGTTTCTAATAGGATTTTCCAACTTCCTAAATATTTGCATTTGTGGGGGGGGGAGGGGGTCGTCAGGGGGTTCTCGCCTAGACCTTTTTTGCGGATATGGCCCTTGGGCTTTCAAAATACACTAATCCATGTTTAGTTGGTATTTTATACCACGACGCTCTTAGTGAGGAGCCTCTCACTCCCAAAATGCAAGTTCCCAGCCGGTGCATAGCCGAAGCCCGAGGAGGCTTGGCAGTGGTGCCCAACAGGTGAGAGCCCCCTCGGATTACTCAGCGTTCAAATGGTATCGGCGTTTTCCCGCGACCCCACAAAGCGTTTGTGGCTCGAAAAGAATAGTTGCGTTTTTGATCTGAATTCTCCGTTCTCCGTCCTCGCTTCTGAATTCTCGTACAAATTACCGTTTTTGCTCTTCTCGCTTTAACATTCTCGCAAAAACCGAGGCAAAAACACTTATTTGGCAGCTCGTCTGCAACCCGGTATACCTGTTTATGCATATCGAAAACCCGCACTCTGTTGACCAATCAGGGAGGAGAACGGAGAGAGGAGAACCGAGAATTCACTCTCAGAGCAACTTCTCAATTCTGCAGAATCGCGAGGCTTTCCCCGTTCTCGATCCTTACAAAAACGCAAGAAAAGGAGAATTCGCTTAATCTGAATAGTCAAAAAACGCGAAATAGGAGAATTGTGAGGAGAATCGCTAGGCGAATTCGGTCAAAAACGCTACTAATGTTTCAATAGTCGTTTGCAAGCCCCACAAGTGTTTTTCTGCGACCAACAAGGTTTTCGTCGCTCGCATTTTGAGAAACAACTGTGGAGGTGGTTTTCGAGTTTGCTGCTCGTTCTTGGCGGGAATTTTTTTTTGCGGCAAACTCATGTCCAAATAATAGTTGCGTTTTTGCAGATACCATGGTATCTGATATACGGTCTAAAGTCGTTTTTGCAGTTGTCATGGTATCTGAGTTACCGTGGTAACAGATAATCAGATATCACGGTCCGACCGTGGTATCTGGTCATGGTATCTGCAAACTCATCTCACTTTCGTCAGATTTTGTCAAATTGGTGAGAAAGAAGTTCAGCACTTAGTGATGTAACTGGATATCACCTTTTCTTTTGGGATTACTTCGAAAATTGCAGTTTCGGCAATAGTCGTTTTTGCAGTGGACCCTACATCGGATACCACGGTAAGTACGGTAACTGCAAAAACGACTAATTGCAGATCCAGTTACCGCGGTAACAGATACCATGATATCCGCAAAAACGCAACTAATGAAATTAGCTACTTTATCAAGTAGATAGACATACAGCTGAGGATCCTTCAGCTACAGAATTGGAAGGACGTAAGCCTTTTATAGAGATTTTATTTCTGTTTTCAGTCATTTGAAATTGCCGCCAATAAACAGACAAACGGCGGTTCCACGATGTTCAGCTTTGAGGGTCGACTGTGTGGCACACAATTCCGTTTCCCCGACAAATGCTCAGAAATATGTCGCACACAAAATGCCACGGAAAACGACTTTAATGTAAACAAACAAGAAAGCAATTCGCGACATTGGATATTATTATGAGTGCACACCTAGACTGATTTCAATTAAATGTTTGCAGTTTCAGTGACAAGGACGTCATCTGCTGTATCACCAGCTTTGTAATACACAGAAATGAAAAGTGCGTAACAAGTTTCGTATAAAAATGAGTATAGTTTGTTGTAGCAACCAGTCTCATTTTCATGGAGAATGTGAGACGAGAATTCGTAAATTACGCGTTAAAGCACTCGTACAGTTTTTTTTTTTTGCTGAGCCACGTAGAGGACTCAGGGTGAACTGTGGCGTTCTTCCTAGGCAGATTTTTCAAAAATGTTCGACCAAGGCACAGATTCTCGAATCTTCTTACTTTGCACTAGCAGCTGCAGCTGATCGAAACATGACCGTTTCTGTTTCCTGGATTTTTTTTCGAGACGTCAGTGTGTTTTAAAATTTACGACTCGAATGTTCAGAACGATTTTTAACTTATTTCCTTTTCCATGTCCATAGCCACCCGTGTCTTTTTCGGATGCAGTCTATCTTTTCCCACCAATTTTTATCGACACTGGAATTTTATTGCACTTCTTCAAAATATGCGGTTCTGACCGGATTCCGGTTAAACTAGTTGTCCGGCACGAAAATAAAGCTCATATTTGGATTCAAGATATCGCGTCTCTGGTCGACTTAGAAAAAAAAATCTACTCTACCGAATGTCTGGTTTCTGCCGAATGAACTAATCCTAACCCAGCTAGAAAATTAAAGTTTACATATGGATTCAGAAAGTAGGACTCTTGCCCTTGTGTGGATGTTCCAATCGACTTAGGAATAAACTTTTAATTCTACCAAACTTCCGGTTTTAACCAGATTCCGGTCAGTCTACTTGTTCCGGCAGGAACGTAAAATTCAGAAGTGAATTCGGCAGGACCGTATCAGGGGGGTTAGGGGATTCACCCCCCGAGACATACAAAAATAATCATTTTTTATAGGCTTTAACCTCTGATCTATGTTTTTTTTTGTACTTTTTAATCCGACACGCGGGACCCCCAAATAAATTCCTGGATACGGACCAGGAATTCGGTATTGTTACCTCTGTATCGACGGTCTAATCGACCAACGTTGAAGTTCTAATACAAATTTAGACACATTCAGAGCTGTCTCTCAAGACTAGACTTCTTGGATACTCCGGGAAATCACGGCCGTATACAGGGGGTGGGGGTGGGGTCGGGGGCTCACCCGCCCAAAAAAAAAAATGCAAAAATAATCGTTTTTTCAAAAATAACCTCTGATATATGTCTTTTTGTACTTTTTGGTTCGATGGGGGGGGGGGCACCCCCCCAGCGAAATAAATTCCTGGATACGGACCTGCGGGAAACCACTGATTTTTTTTTACACTTTGGAAAAAACACAAACACTTTGGAACTAAACTTGCAGAAATGTCTCGTCTCAAATACTTGCATACTTTTATTTTAAAAATGTCAACAAACATTACGCCTCCGCAAAGTAAAATATACAGTTAGGAACTAATAATATCAATGCAATCGGTTTCCATATTTTAAAAATAAGAAAACCAAATATTATAAAACGATGAGCAAGTTCAAACGTAATCACAAGAAAAGTATAAAACTCGTAATCACAAGACAGTTACTACTGGCGCCGCCGCAACATAAGAATCATTTTCCGGCATTAGCAAAGTTGTCAAAATTCGTTACAATTTGGAAGCCAAATCGGACGAGTTCTAGACAGGTGGATGTGCAGCTAGACAGACACTTCTAACTTGATTCGAGTCGGCACTTTTTGTCAGAGTTCTAAAGGTGAACCCGCATTTTTGGGGAATAAAAAATCCGGTACTGCGGCCGGAAGCATTGGACGATAAAACATTGCCTGATCCCCTTCTTCAGAATGGTTTCGGCAGACAAATATTCTTTGCTCGTAAACAGTGTTGGGAAGCCCTTCGAGTACTTAGTCAGCTTAGATCGAATCGATTTGCACATTGAAATGCTTCTTTGGCAGCATTTATGCACCGACCTGCATCATTTATGCACGGAACAATGATTAAAAATATAGATGAAACTCGGTAAGTCTGTGAAGTACACTGCACGCTTGGTAAGCATACTACCAGATGGCGGAGTTCAATTTTAAAGCTGCATTAAAACTCAAGTAGATTTGCTGTCGTGTACTTATCATTTGATACTTAAGTACAAAGTGAAAGTACTTGTCCCAACACTGCTTATATATGAAGGCAAATGGAAGGAATAAGGTATGGCGCCAAACCGGTGACAGGTCCGTTTTTCTACCTGTAGCCTGATAAGGACCCTTGCCAAGGAGGGCCGAAATATCACTGGAACAAATCTCAGCTTACTTATCCGTTTGTGGTCATATAAAATTACAGTTAGAAGTGTTTCTGGTTCCTTGTCACTGCTCTCAGGACCTTCAAACCCCGTTAACGCGAACGGTGAGATAAAACAGTTTTCTACATTAAAAACAGCACATATATCAAAATACTCGATACCGTTTGATAAAAAATACTCGAAACTGCGAAGACCAGGAGATGTAGACAGCTATCCATATCGCCTGATGACTTTATGTCCTCAGCAAGTAAAAACATAATTTTCGGTCTTTTTGTTTTCATGAGGTTGATTTATTTAGATATTGTTGTGCTAGTGGTGGTATTCTTGATAAGAACTACCAGAATGCTCACGTCATGAACACGTACATCTTCCGGGATCGCTCTTCCACTCTTCTGAGGAGGGTTGTTGTTGATAGATTGTCGGACTAGTGGTAGTCCGATCACAACTTGAACTCCCGGCGAGAAACAGCGTTCTTAGTGAATGTTCCCCGTTTTCAACAAGTGCAATCACTCCTTTTGATCCTTGTTTTCACTTCTTCGAGGTTGATTTGTGTAAACATTGTGGGGCTCGTAGTGGTATTCTCGATAAGAAACATCATTCTCAACGATTGCTCCCGGTCTGAAAAAAATGCTCACCGTCCTCAACAAGTACAATCGTTCATCGGATCCTTGTTTTCACTTTTTTGAGTTTGATTTGTTTAAATGTTGTGGGGCTCGTGGCGGTATTCTCGATAAGAAACCTCATTCTTAACGATTGCTCCCGGTCTGAAAAAAAAAATGCTCACGCAACAAGTACAATCGTTCCTCTGGATCCTTGTTTTCACTTTAGCGAGGTTGGACTAGTCGAGGTATGTCCATCCAGTGCTCGACAAGTCGTATTTGTCACATCATTCCTAATGATTCCATATTGACTTCGGTTATGTGGCACTGGTTTTGTCTTCAGCGGACCAACTGAATAAGGTGATCAAATATTCACTTATATAAATCTGGCTAGGTGTGACCTGAGATCTTGCATGCACGAATGCATCGAGGTCATTGTAGGCCGGTCGTGGGGCATCATGGCCCAACACCAAGCCATGGCTCCATACCTACAAAAAAGAGAATTTTTTTATTCATTCACAGTATCTACAACGTAAAAATCTACTAGGACGTGGAAATTTGAATCTCAATACAAACGTGGCTTTTCAGTGGCCAGTTATCAGCTCACGGCAGGTAGCTCACTGCGTGAACAGTTTTTATGGCACTTGAGCTTACTCAAGTGCCATATAGCGATCGTAATGTCTGTCTGTCTGTCGGTCTGTCCACATTTTGCTAGTTTGGGCACTTCCACATGACCTAGGACGATCAAACTTGGCACGCGTATCAGGGACCCGACCGGATTAACTTGAAAATAATCACTTCCCCGATCCCACCATCAGTGGGGGAGTGGCGGGATGGGGAATCCCGAAATTAGCAACATTCATAACTTTGGAACGGATAATCGGGCGTGCATTAAACTTGACAGGTATCAAGAACAAGTGTCTTGGATGTTCACTGTCAAATTCGGATCGGATCCGATAATTGGGGGGGAGCTGGGGGGGGACACCGGAAATCTCTTGAAACGCTTTTTCTAGTTTGTGTCAAACCCCTACCCCACACTGTAAAGCTCTATGCGTGGATGAGTCATTGTTTGCTCAAATCTTGTGGGTGTTCGGAGAGACCTTGTCTAATACGAAGGTCGAAGGGGTTGGGATATGTAGTTGAATGTTAGTAGGGGTTAATATAGATTAGGGGGCGCTAGGAGGATGAAACTTGGCAGGCGTATCAGGGACCCGACCAAACCATCCTGGAAATAATCAGTTTCCCGATCCTACCGGGAATCCGCACAATCTCTTGAAACGCTTTTTCTAGTTCTTGTCAAATCCCTACCCCTTCTCCATACTAGTAATAACTCTGCGCATGGATTAGTCATTCTTTGCTTAAATCTAATCGAAGGTCGAAGGGGTTGGTACATGTTGTTGAAGCGTAGTTGGAGTTGATAAAGATTAGGGAGAGCTAGGACGATGAAACTTGGCAGGCGTATCAGGGACCCGACCGTGTCCTATACCACTAGGCTAATCGTATTTGTGATTCGACCGACTGCGGGAACAGGTACAGTTTAAGGATTAAAATAATACCGGCTCTAATAGAGATTATTTGAATCGCAGTTCCGTGAAATTTACTTGTTTTAAATAATCTTTTGGTATAATTGGTGCTTGAATTACGCGTCTTTCGACAATTCAACTTATATTTGACTTCTCCGAGGAATAAAAAAAGAGTCGTTACTTTTTAAGTTACTCCCGTTTGAAGATTTCCTCTAGTTGCCGTCTTTTATGACACTTGAGCTTTCAAGTGCCATATAGCGATCGTAATGTCTGTCGGTCTGTCCGGGTTTTGCTACTGTGGGCACATCCACATAAGCTAGGACGATGGAGCTTGGCAGGCGTATCAGGGACCCGACCAAATTAGCTTAGCAATAATTACTTCCACGATTCGGCCATCATGGGGGAGCAGAGGGATGCGAAGTCGGGAAACTAGTAACATACATAACTCTGAAACGGGGAATCGGACATGCATGGAACTTGACAAGTTGTCCGGACCGGATCCGATAACTGGTGGGGGGGGGGGGGCTGGAGGGGGAACCGGAAATCTCGTGAAATGCTTCCACATAAGCTAGGACGAGGAAAATTGACAGGCGTATCAGGGACCCCACCAGATTGACTTGGATATGATCATTTCCCCGATTGAGCCACTGTGATGGGAGTGGAGGGATGCGGAATCCGGAAACTAGTAACATGAATAACTTTGGAACTGGTAATCGGACATGCATGAAACTTGACTAGTGTCAAGAACAAGTGTCTCAGATGTTCAGTTTAAAATCCGGGGGGACCTAGAGGTTTGAACCTTTCCAGGAAGAAGAGGAGTTGTAGACCTGCCTTTTTCACTTCTTTTTACTTCAACAAGTGTAAAATAAAATGATATTCGACTCTGTATATAACTCTCAAGCAAAAGACTCCCGCCTACAGTTCGCCTATTCTTACAAGTGCCATATGAGCTTTCAGCTCTTGTTTTTTCATAAATCGCTTCGTCAAGCATACAGCACAGGTACAAGCGCATAGAGGTACCACATTCCGACAGGGAAATTCCACCATATGAAAACTGGTTATTCATGAACAGCGGAATAACGAAGTAACGCATTTTCATAGAGTCTTCAAGCCAGTTTAAGTGAACAAGTGATCGGTAACTAGATTCTCTTATCTCAGTCCTTTTCGGTTCAACTTTAAAGGTCTCTAGCCAACCTTTTCCCAAAAATTCTCGTGCGGCTAGTCAGTTGTCAAGGACCGGATTTTATTGTTCAGCGATATGAATCGGATAATTCATTTGTTATTCGCCCCTGGAATAACCGGCGCTTGTCTTTACGTAATGAAAGAGGCGTTTTTTTGGGGGAGGGGCAGGGTATTTATCGACTGGAGAAAAATTAACTGTCTTTAAGAAAAATCCCTTCCACTCCCTATACGTGACGCCTCTGCATATTGTTATATCCATGTGTGCAGACCCTGAATTTTACTGAGTGAAACAGTTTTCATACAGCTACGGCTGAAGTAATTTAGGCAATAAATTAATGATCAATCACTTAATCAATTAATTATACTTACAATTGTTCCGGACAGGCAGGTGGTGGCGCTAGTCTGTAGCCGGAGTTCAGGTGACTTAGTTGATCAAACGGATCGACTTCCGCATACGGCTGTCGACCTCTTGTGCAGACTTCCCAAAGAAGAACACCGAAAGACCACTGAAATAAAGCAGTTTAAAGTCCGTATCAAAACCTAGACTTTTGTATGGCCTCCGAGGGTGTTATTCCGATATCAACCGGGATGGAGGGATATAACTTTTCCAACACAGTTTTTTGTAGGTAGCACTTATTCTTCTTTGATAGTGCTATTTTGCTACTTGGGCAGTAAAATTTTATTTTAGTGAAGTGACAACCCAAGCCTATTCGTTTTGATTCAAACAAACTACCTTCTGTTGCGAGAAAAGCCTAAATGTCAGGTGTCAAATACACGAGCAAGAAATACAAATTAAAGTCAACATTCTCGTCAACATAAAGTGTTTCCAATATGATCAAAAACTCACAAATTTGCAATCTTCACTGATGATTCATTATGGTAATGGACGGAATTTAAGAATCTCGGTGTCATGGAAGAACAGTCAGAAATAGTCGCGCAGTGACAGGCGATGAGCACTGGCGTCAGAGAGTCTGTAATTAACAACAACCTGAAGGAAGTGCAGTTGTATATTTTTTTTTTTTCCTTCCTTCCTTCCTTCAAAATATGGCGTTGGGTTCCACAGTTCTGCAGCTCTCTTTCCGCCTTCCTGTTGCTTTGATTGGTTTACTGTTTTCGCTTAAAAAGGGCTTACTTAGGTGGAAGAAAAGGTTTGCACGTATCAGGATTATCACGGAAGGGATAGCGGATTTGGTTTCAAGAAGAAACAGCGTATTTTGAGACCATCTTTCAAGTCCTCATCCACACCTGTACCGTATAATTTTCGTTGGCAGACTAGTAACTCGACTAACGGTAAGGACGACATGTGTATGAACCTTATACATCCATCCCATTGGCTGGGGAGAGATTGACGCTGGCATGCTATGCTAGGTTCCCGGGTATCATCATTCTTGCCGAAGCGCAGGCGATAAAGCTGTCGAAAAGGCACGACCCCTGTTCTAATTTTCTTCTTCTTCTTCCACAAGAGTTGAGACAGGAGCATGTTCTGGCGTAATTATTCTTCTTCTCCCTTCATATATTTCGAGGTTCTACGCCTTGTTTTGCAGCTTCAGCTTCACTTTTTATTATCATATTATAACTTTTTTCGAACAGGCGTGTAATGCATACCTTCCTATGACCCACGGTCAGTTATCTTACGGTAATCTTCACACAGAAAACGAAAAATATCACTCCACGGGATAATCCAGCCAATCACGTTACAGAATTAGTCATAACCGCCTCCGGAGAGGAGGATATAAGTCATATCCTCCTCCAACGTCATGCCGAGGTCGAAAAAGTTATAACAGTTACCACACCTCCATCTCGCTTGATATCGGAATGACAACCTCGATGGTCATTTAAAAATATCAACCTCGCCTTCGGCTCGGCTGATATTTTCCATAACCTGCCTCGCCTTCGGCTCGGACAGGTTATTTTCAATGGCCGTCTCGGTGTTATTTTCCGATATCGACCTCGATGTCTGAAGTTAACCTTTAGTATCTATGATTTGTTGACTTAAACTGGGTACCAATGTGACTCGGCAGTTATGCTGGACCTTCTATTATTTATAGTGTACCTATTTGTTGATGTGTCGACGTTGACGTTTATATAATAGCTTAGTTTTCTGTTATTATTTATTGAATAATTTTAAGTTAAAAGGTGGTTAGAAGATACAGCCACCCACAGGATTTTTGTATTTTATGTGGTTGTTGAGTTTTTTCTATGATGTAGTTGTGTTTTTTTGGTGAAGTAAAAAATATCTGAATCTGAAATCAGCTAGTCGGTTCGCGCCGTGTTCCGGGTTTTTAATGGTAAAAAGAAATTAATGAACGGTAACCTCATTGACCCCTTGACACACCTTATTTTAACAGTCCTTACCACAGAGTTTCTAACCCCTACATAAGCTCTCCACCACCTACAACTTCATTAGACATCTCCCTCCCACGCATTGACAGATTTGAATTTCCTGCCACTCCTTGCCTCGTGTCGCCGTCAGCGTATTAATATATCAACAACAAGCTGTCAAAAAATACATGACCACCATTATGTACTGCGACTAAAGAAGCTGCGAGTCTGATGGACGAGGCTGGATTAGCATAAAGAATGATGCCATCCCACAAAAAGCCTATGACATTTTTGTAGGGTAGCCAAGACCTTTTTAAATTTGATTGTTCTGTGGACTTCTACTAAGTTTTTTTTTTTTTTTTTTTAAGGCTTTTTTCCGCGGCAATCCCGGATTATAATCCTAGATAGCTGATTCATCAGAGAAACATCGAATTGACAATCCCAGATTGTCCAAACGACGATCTTGCTCCGTTGCAAGATTCTCGAATCGACCATCCAAGCACGAATCCGGATTGTCAGATTGTCACAAAAATGCCATAATTGTGTCAGACTGTCACAAAAATGTCAAATTTGTCATAATCTGGATTGTCAGAGAAAGCGCATTTTCGAGAATCCGGATTGTGAATCGTCAATCTGGATTGTCACGGAAAAACGCCTTTCATTGACGAACACAGTTGATCCTGGATCTAGTTTTCTGTTCGACACAATGTGGAGTAAGTAAGGTTCCGGAAAGGGTTAAGAATATTAATGATAATAAATAAGAATTAAATAATAAAATTCACCGTCCGGAGAATGTTGCTCACTTGACGGGCACTGGAATCTATTGTATACTATTTCGGAAGTTATCAACCTGGCGCTTTCAAATAGACAGCTGACTGCTACGACGAGTACTAATGATAATAAATAAGAATTAAATATTTAACTGTTCGGCTTCCATAAGCTGCGTAACTGGAGAGTGACGTGACCGCACCTTCAATGCAGAGCATCGGGCTTTTTGGAACTTTAGAATTATTAGGACTAAAACTAAAAGAGAAGAATTAAAAATATTAGGATTTTATTAGGGGGGGGGGGGGTTAATAATCTATCCTTGCTACTACTCTTGACTTATTACTTAAATTTGCAGCTTGTATCCAAACCCGTCCGACCACCCAAAATCCAGGAATTACGACGGTATGAAAAAGCTGGTGGATAAGAGGAATGGATTCTCTCAACATTTATAGTTAACTTCCACCAGTGCCATTTTCATTCATTTGCTCTGACCAAATACCAGTCAGCAAAGTAGCTAATTAAGGACTCCTAAGAGCACCTGAATGAATGTTAGCCCCAAATTGAATTGTTCAAAGTTAAGAAACGCAGAAGAAAACACTTAAAGCTCATACTAGTCAACTTTGACTGCAAGATACTCGCCGAAAACGTTCATTTCATGTTCAGTTTATCTATACATAACTGGATTTTGTGATATTTGCTACTTCTGTTTCTTCTCCAAGATCTGTGGTTAAGCGGCTTGTACACCTCGGCTGAAACAGTTGTCTGTTCCTGATACCAAGATTGGAATTTGGTTTACTAGGGTATACTAGAATATGAGGGGATGAGAACTTGGTTTACTAGGGTGTACACTATAGGTGAGCCAAACACAGATGATCGATTTTAAAGTACAAAAAGGGGTGTACCTTCCTACGAGGGGTTGATCACTCAAAATAATGATGTATACCTTTTATTTTTTAAAGTTCATAATTCATTTATATTAAAAAATAATTAATATTATTTTTCCTTTACATTTGACTGTTTTATAAGCAAAAAACAAAGCCAAGGCAGTGAAACAGTATTCAAATAGGCATGCCTCTTCTGTACTATGAAGTGACGTTCCCAAAATAAATATATACAAAAACGTCAGTATACTTACAACGTCAGATGCAACAGATGATTCGCCTCTAGTCAGACACTCCGGCGCTAACCATTTAATTGGCCTATTCTCGTTGTCGCCAATGCAGTGATAATCCGAAGGAAATAAATCTTTGGACAAAGCCGCGTCCGCTATCCTCACCACTAAATGTTCATCAACGCTGAAACAAAAATTAGGGAATAAATAAAAGTGTCTAAAAACGAGGTATAAATAAAAATATATCGAAACGCAACGGGAAATATTACGGAATACTTGTTTGGTAACGAGATACAAATGAGCGGAGAAGTCCAGCGGTTGTGCACTTGTGGTCGCCAAAGGAATGTCGGGTATAAAGAAGAAAATCACGACGAACATTGACAAAAGGTCGAACAAAATGCATACGGAGTCACCAGAAAACAGCGGTACTATGCCTGTCGAGAGAAGCGACGTGCTATTCAATTATTTTTTCTTTTCATACGGACATGGATATTATTTCTTAAAAAAAAAATGACTGAAAAAGCACACAGAAATACTTAGGAAGCGCAAGTCAGATGATAAATTGTTGTTTTATACATCCCTCCATGGAGAATTTAAAATTAATTTCTGAACCAGCGAAACTAATGTCGCTTGTCGTCTAGTGTTGAGCAGTAGGCTACGCCCTCACACGGTTCTCGACAGTTTCCGGTAAATCTGGAAACTGGCTTTATGCCTGCGCAATCCCGCACCGATTTTTTTTTATTCTTGTTCTTCCGCTGGCCAAGTGCAGAAAATGCAAAAAGCGAGAGATTCGAAAGAATGAAAAGTCGTGGCTTGAATTTTACTTTGTTTACTAGAAATCACTATTTGCGATCAATACTATGCAAGTTTCTATTTGCGCCAACTATTCCTTATTAATTTGCGATATTTCCGTTCAGCACATCAACCGTTCCCCACAATATTAGCTAGGTTTGATTCGCATCATTTTTTCACTGCCGTTCAAAGTTAAATATCTCTACTGTTGCCGTTGAAAACTCCTTAATCGATAAAAACATCAATTTAACGTCATATGGGGATCCCAGAAACCCGCTAAACAAATAAAAGGTTCGTTAATTGCAGCTATTAATTCTGAAAGACGGATCAAAGAAAGTGTTTCCTCCCTTCTTAATTACCAATCGAAAATTGAGTTGCTCGGCCTCTGATTTACCAATGGAAGCTCTGACAAGAGACTAACGATGGTCCGATCAATATACCACTTGCCAAATTCAAGAGCAGACAACCCGAAACGACGCAGGTCTTCTGCAGATGCTGAAGACCGGTAGATACCCCATTCCAGGTCCGAACCGTATCTTCCAACGGGGGGGGGGGGTTGGAAGGGGGGTATTTTATGACGTTCTTGTTCATTTACTTTTACCACCTACCCATACCAAGTGCCAAATGAGCTCGTGGCTCTTGTTATCGCTAGGAATCTAATACCGAGGTGATAAGCAGTATGAAACATCTACTGATTGACTGAGAAAGAACATAACTTAAAAGCCGGTTTTCTAATTGTACATATAATTCAACATATCTCTACTGAAACAAAGTTCAAGCTACTGTAAACGAATGTTATTTGGGTTTAAGTATTTTAAGGTGCATTGTTTTTAAGATATGATTGCTATTCGTGTGCAATTAAGTTAATTACGCTAGTGTAAATAACTACTACTATTTTGCGTTTCTTTTATTATTTTTTGGTAGTTTACTCGTTGACTTCTGCGGAAATTAGTGACATTATAAATGTTGATGAATATTCACAACGCTTCTACTACTACTAGTACTTTCAGAAACGAAGGCCTAAAATAAGTGACAGTGCTTCCCGCCCAAGCTAAATGCGCGCTAAACGTCTCTGGCATTCTCGAGGGCATTCTTCATTGGGAGTTTGAGGTTGAATATAGATTTAACGGTAGGAATGACTGCTATAAAATCACGGCTCAGAAAAATGCTGATCGAGAAATTGCAGAGGTTAGGTGAGCGATGATCACTTTTCAGTTTACTCCTACTTTGCTCTTTCCTTTTATTTTATTTTTATATCTTTCGTCTATCGATCTCTGTATATTTTTGTTTTTCTTCTTTGTATAGTTAATTCTGTTTAATTGTGACCGTGCCTTGGCCTTGCTCTCGGTATTTGACTGGGTATGATTCGCTGTGTTGAATCTATTTTTAGTTTGTTTATTTTTTTCGTGTGCGCTCGAGCTTTGCTCTCAGTTGGAGGATGTGTTAAAGATATATTTAGTTAAATAAAAAATAAGAAATAATTAAATAAAAATAACCTTGAACCTGATACTGTTTGTATTTTATTTGTATCTGAAACCTGTTTTCCTATTTTGAGTGTTACGGATTATGTGCAATAAGATCAGAAAATTTCGATATTTGTTTTGTAAATGCCTTAAAGGAACAGTAAACTTGACTCAAACTTGGCTCAGGGAGCTAGCTGACATATCAAGAATGTACCCTGGGTCGATATTGAGAGTTAGAAAAATTCTTGTCACGACCATTGCAGTTTCCGAGAGTTCGACTTTTGAGTTAGTAAAACAAAAAACAAAAAAAAAAGCAAAAGGTTTGTGTGCCGGGAGTAGGACTCGAAAGGGTTGCCACCGGTAGTACAATTGTGCTAATTATAGAACTTTCTTTTTACTTTGGCAGCAGATTTTAAGAAAAAAGTAGTTGTTAGGTTTTATTTCCAAGGTGACTATGACCCAGCAACACGTTCTGAGTACTTTTCTTGTTTGATATTACTTTTTTCCTTTTGCATAGTGAATTTATTTTTAGTAACGTGGCAACCCTGTATGTTGATAACACAGACAATCGCGAACTTTTACAGTGCATGAGTGCGTAACTACAGTGCATAAGGGGCAAGGCCCTGCCAGCTAGCTGTGGGAACAATAAGGAGGGGTTTCGAGATAACAAAGATGGGTGGTCCTGTCGACAATAAGTCCCTGTACATTTATCTAAGCCCCCCAGGCCGGTTTGATGGCCGAAAGTTGCCTAGTCAAGTTTACTGTTCCTTTAACCTTTGTCCTTTTTTTTTGCCACGTCATTTGGAGGAAAAAAATCCGTTCATTTCATTCATTTATTCTAGCGATATTTCGGCCCTTCTTGGCAACGGTCCTCTCCAGGCTCAAGTTAGAAAAATAACCTGTGGTCCTACGGATCTGCGAACAGCCTGTAGGCCTGCAGGGGGCTAGTGTGGTTCTTGTGTCGTGAACGGGAATACTTCTATCGGAATTGTTCATGGTCTTCCCAGTAGGAGTTTCTAATCTAGCAGTAATTACATTTTCGGTCTCCGGCCTGATCGCAGTTTTGTTTTCTTACCTTGAGCCTGACGCGAGGACCCTTGCTTAACTACTTAGAATCGCTAGAATGTAACTCAGCTAACATATCCGGTTAGCGCAGTCAAAGATGGCAGTGTTTGTGATTGATTGATTGATTTGATTAAAACATAAGCACAAATCGTGCTACATTGCCAAATAGCGTACTTACTTAGTCAACAGATAAAACAAAAATAATCTCAAATTTTTAATTTCAACAGATCAGACCAAAACACTAATATCGGTATATCTGCCCTTACGGTACACATTTTAAACCTCAACATGATACAATATACAAACAACAATAATCACAGTCATCCATTAATGAAAAAAAAAAACTAACATTAAAACTACCCTTGCGGTAGTGTTTTGTTATAAACTTCAACAAATTTTGGGACGAATTTCTATTTTAAGGATTGTGCCCCCTCGGGAAATCATAAAACCATACGACTCTCAGCTTTTTCAAGAGACCCTTTCAGGCCATCGCAGTATTGCTTCCCCTCTACCGCCTTACAAAAAGCTAATGTTCCAGAAGGCCCCAGAACAGAGACGTTATGGGGCAGAAAACCACGCGAAGATCGATTTTCAAATGTTCCGCGGAAAAGTTTCTTCCCCTCTCATCAGCAGTTGGGGCAATCGAATTAGACGGTTTGACGAGTGGCTTTCATGGTTGATTTAATTATGGCTCCCGGCTGAAACTGAAGTTACAAAAAAAGCTGCGTCCTTTTCAGAAACCACTGGTACACACAGAGAGTGTTAATGGGTCAAAACATTGTGTTTTTCGTCAAAAAGTGCATCAAAACCAAAGGGCTGATCAACACGCAGCATTGGTGCACACTCGGACCGGACACCCCCGACAGGGTGACCTACGCTAAAAGTTGAGTAAAACATTTTAGCCTCAACACAGCAATTCTGAACTGAACAATTTATTTGAACAATTATTAGGAACAATTGTTCCTAAATTTATCGCTTCGCGAATCATCCTTTCAGCCCCCCCCCCCCCTGCTCCCACCGTAAGACTAATTAATTTTGCCGTAACAAAGAGCGAAAACGTGATTAGCCTAACACGACAAATATAAGAATCAACCTTGCGTCGTTGGGGTCGACAAATGACCCAGATTTCTCTAACTACCCGTTTTACAGCTGGGTCGTCTGCATATAGTCTTGCGGAAGACCTACTGAATCAATGTCGTACATGTTTTATTACATGTTCCTTCCCGAGTAGAACCGTCTCCAATTCGCAAGTCCCTCCGGATAGCAAAAGCTGCCTTGAATCATTTGAAAACATACCCGAGTGAACCAGAAATAGGGAATTCTCAGTTCTCCATGGTTTCTAACGTCACATTTCCGGGAAGTGTGGAGGAAAACGAGGGGTTAGAGCAGGTCCGTATCCAGGAAATTATTTCAGGGGAGGGGTTGCCCCCGGGTCGGACCAAAGTACAAAAAAGACATAGATCAGACGTTAAAGCCCATAAAAAACGACATGGAGGTACCACACATCCAAAAGAAAAGTTCATTCGATGAAAATTGATTATATGAATAGCGAAGCAACAATTTAAGTGACTGAGTGATGGGTAACTAGACAATCGTATCTTAGCCCTGTTAGATTAAACTTTAAAGGTGGAATTTTGGCGGTGACGGAGTTGGTTAGCGTCTCGGTCCTGAAAGCCGAACGTGGGGTTCAAATCCCGGCATAGAAGCATTATTGTATTTCAGTCCATAATAAATATTCTTTCAGCACAAGCTGACTCCGAATCATATTTGACAGCGCAAAACGGATACGTCAGCTGGATTTTATTAAAGCTTTGTTTCGGCCCTTCTTGGCAAGGGACCTCTTCAGGCTCAAGCCGCTCAAACTGGTTTTCAAACAAATTTTTCCACAAGTTCATTTCCCAGCTTGAGCCTGAAGAGGACCCTTGCCCAGAAGGGCCGAAATATAGCTTTAATAGAAATTCAGCTAACGTATCCATTTTGCACTGTCAAATACTTGAACACTATGATAATTTACCATTACATGACGGGAGAAGCCCCTTAGACTGAAACGCTGTCCTGCTGGAGTAATTTTTCCCGGAAATTAAACTTGTTAACCCCGGGGAATTTAATAACATTTCGCTTTAGAAGAAAAGTTCATTCTGAGAAATCATGGAAAAGCTGGTTTTATTTGCGTTTCAACGAGTTGAGATCCAAGAGTTAGAAAGGGAATTGGTCATATGAAAATTCCAAAATGAAAATTGTTGAAAGTCGAATAAATGAAATCATGTCACAAACAAGCAGTGCGGGGCAACCAGAGGGAACTGCGTAGTTTGTATTCTTAGAACGACAAGAAGTATTAGACTTTCAGAATTTAGAAGACATATCCTACAGAAATCTTGAGAAATATGTGCTGACATAGTGCAAACTTCTTTTCATCGATTTATATTCAGGTTCAGGTTTATATATTTACGTAAAAATTGTAAAATAAATTACACTTCTTTCCCGGCAGAGAGGCATCTCGAATACTCGGGAACAACATACAACAACAGTTTAACTTAAATAAATAACGAGTAATCATCCGCAATACCATAAATACAAAATAAATAACAAAATACCACATTCACCAGACCAGACTTGCACCTCCATCTTTAATTTTATTCATTCCTGTGGACCTTTGCAAGGGAATGCAACCTTCCGGACCATTCAAGAGGGGAAACCACTCTTTATAATAAATAAATTTAATAATTCATAATCATTATTTCTTTAAATTTCTTCTTTATTAATCCTACAGAAGAACCCACCTGGATTTTACTATTATATTTATTATAATTGATTATCATACTATTCCTCAACGAAAATCTCGACCGCTCACATCTGATACTATAATTATGGGTGGATGTTTCAGACTAGCTCATGGATGTATTAATTGCACGGATAAGTCTGCTTCTGAAATTTAAATATTTGGCCATAAATTAATTATGTTTTTTTCTTGTTGCAAGGACCAACATGAAGATCGGAAACAACTAGATAATAGTGACAAAAACTAACTGAAAGGCAAGCTAATTAAGCAAACCTTAATACTAGCCCCCTAATGGGTACTTCCGAAACAATTAATATAGTGGAAAATAATTACAAATGTCAATCTCCAGCGCTGGTCCATGTTTGCGTCTGAAATTTTAATAATTACCGAACAAAAAATTATTTTATATTTTACATTTTCTTAATGCTAGGCCTATCCTCAAGTCTTTGAGGGAAACAGATACATAATACTGTCAAAACAACCGCCCCATACTTTTCCGGGAGCCATCCCTGACTCCTTCAACATGTCCGCGTCTGAAATTTTAATGACCGCAGACCAAGGCCGTATCCAGGGGGGGGGTTAGGGGGTTCAAACCCCCCCGAAACCCACAAAAGTAATAGTTTTTTGCAGGTTTTAACCTCTGATCTATGTATTTTTTGTACTTTTTGGTCCGACCCGTGGACAAAACCCCCCCCGAAATAAATTCCGCGAGCAAAACCCCCCCTGAAATAAATTCCTGGATACGGCCCTGCCGCAGACCAAAAAAACATTTATATTTTACTTTTTGCTTGTTGCTAGGCCTATCCCGAAGTTTCTCGAGGGAAACAAATACATAATAATGTCGCAACTAAGGCAAAGTAGTTCTAGCACACTCCTGTAAAGGGTACTTCCGAAACGAATAACAGTATGGAAAACCCAATTACAAATTTTCGGTCTCCCGTGTTTGTTCTATTCCCATCCCATGTTTTTTCTAGGTGACATCTCTGTCAACTTCAATATTCTACGATTTCCCACCGAAAATTAATTCCCCAAAGCCACTCTTCCACTACCACTCAGGATTCGGAGTCCTTAATCAACACCATCCTTTTGAGCAAGTTCAAACCACAGAGGTTCTCTAATCTTCTAGAGACGGGCATACAAAATGTCAAATTTGATGATGATGGTGCTGTATGGCGGCCTTTTGGGGCCATGAATCGATAATTCATTGACAGTGACGTTCCGGTTAGAATAAGCGTTAAGAACATTCCCTACAGGGCCTCGCTCAGCTCGGCTAGTTTTTAAATTATTTCGAATAAGTATCTATAAAACGTATTTATTCAAAGGTATACGGAAGAACTTATAATTCCAATTTCCAACCACGGGCATTAGGGGGCTGCGTTCTAGTTCGAATCCCCCCAAACTCCCATTCATTAAAGGACCGTTCACGCTTGTGTTGTAACATGAATAAAAATACTTCGCCTTGTACGCCTTATCCTCCTCTCCCGTTCAACTTGAAAATCAAGTTGTACGCCCACGTATGCGCAGATTATTAAAACGAAGCCTGAAGCCTGACAATGAATCCCAAGAGAACACAACCTTTGATGACTTTAGGGACAATGAACATCCTGAAATATGGTATTTTAGATCAGCCTCGACCGGTTTTGTGACAATTCAGTATAATATCTGTTGCTGCGTCTGTTGGACCAATGTAAATTTCTCGATTTAGTTTTGAGCCTACCAGGATTGCTGGAATTATTTCAGACAAGGTAAAAGCTTATAGTTGTCAAAACAAAACTAGTAGTATAGTTTAGTATGACTAACTTTCCGTTCAAAAAGTTCATTCAGTTTCAATTACATTTACATTACAAATATCTCTCCTTAAACGTTTCTCTCTTTCTTCCTTGACAGTCACGTGATGGAAACGCATGCTGTGATTGGTCACGTATAACTTTTAACACACAAAATAGAACCCGTTCCTATTAATTTTTACCACAGCAAGCCTGGCAGGATGAAAGATTTACCACAGATATTCGCGGATAGCACGTATAATTCAGAAATTCTGCGCCTTAAACGTAAGCTTGAACGGGGCTTAACTCTCGCATCATTTCTCCATTGTGAAAGCACACCTATCACGCACCCATCACGCGCAATCTTGTGCCTCCGACTGAACTGAAACCATCACACAAGACGCGAGGGGCGGAGCTTAATTGCGAACAGACTGTCCACAAGAAGATCATACTTGGATAGAGAGCAAATCACGACAACAACTGTGAAAGGAGAATCGTATATGGACGGACTGGTGACGGCTCTCGTTATTCAGCAGGAAAATGGTTTCAGTCATGCTTTAATAGAACTCAACGATCAATGATGTATCGATCTACGGCCCAAACTAGCGACCATACTACAAGGCAAAGCCTAGACGCACCGGCAATCTTTCCTGGACTCGCGGAAGAGCCTAGCGCTCAGATTCCTTACACCAGGCTACCGTTCTACCACTTCTACCCCTTACCCGTCAGCTTAGCCTATATATTCTCCCGAACGATATCGTTTCAAGGCTGCACTGTACCTACAGATCTACAGTTGAAGTAGTGAAATAACAAGCGAATTCTACGGGTAACAAAAACACAAACCAGGTCTTAACATGATATTAAAGATGTAGGCTACTGAGAGGGAATGAAAGGAATTCGACTCTGTATTTTTTTTTTTTTTTTTTTATAATGCCACCACTTTAGAGGTAGCCTACCCTACGACGGAAGGGCACCTCTTGGTGTGGGTTGGTTTTGTTCATTTTCCCTCGTGATTTTTTTTTCTTACAATATGCGTTTCTACACGGTTAAAGGTAAAGATGTAGGTTAAAGCCAGTAAAAGACAAGCCTATAGGAGGCTGGTTAAAGGTAAGGGTGTAGTACGACGCTGAAAGGATAGTCTTTTGGTGCAGCTTGCTTGTAAAAAAAAAAATAAAAAAATTTCTAAACCAATTTCGCAATCAATCGCTGGAACCACCGACATTCTCTAAACCTCTACTCCGAGGCATCGTCTTCTCTCTAGCATGAGTGCTTCTTAACTCTATGGTTTCAAATCTGTTGAGCTCCCATTGGAGGAGGCTAATTTGGTCCCTAATGCACGCCCGATTTGATTTACACGCGGTTTTCTAGTAGAGCTTAATGAGGATTTCCTGGGATTTTTTTTTCCTTCTAATTAGAGCTCGTGCGGGAATCTTTACCGTATCGAAGTCGATCGTGCAGTGAGAAAGTAGGGAATGAATCTTTGAGTAGTTTTCAGTTCCGATAGAGCGAAGTCAAATTTCGCGTGCATAAAACGTCGGAATTGGTCTCAATTCTTCTCGCGATTCTCCACAATTCTCATTTTTAGCATTTTTTTTACTACTGAGAGGAAGCCGATACTCATTTTTTTGCGTTTTTGTCAAAAAACGAGAACGGGGAAAGCTTCAACACTGTGCCTCGGATTCTGCAGAATCGAGAAGTTGGTTGGATACTCACTTATAGTTCCTTGTCTCAATAAACCTTCCTCAATCAAAAACGCTAATTTGTAAGAGATTTTAGAAGCGAGAACTGAGAAATCTGATCGAAGATAGAACTACTGGATCGTTACGGTAGTTTCCCGATTGTCTGGTTCAAGAAGTCCAATCAATATCCCCCTTTAGGATCGGACAACTTACACACAGATTCAACAAGACTGTTCATCATGAACCGAAGAGCATAATCTCACAATAGGTTAGTTTTGGGGGTAACGTTGTCGTTGTCTCTTTGTTATTTCCCCTCATTAGTGTTTTCTTCTTCTTTTCCCCTACTCAGTTTATGCCTTGTGCTTTCTAATGGGTGAAAAATTTAATTATGATTATTAAAATCATCGTGTGAAGTCAACTGACAACGATCTATAAAATTTTTACACCACTTTAACGCTCAAAGCGGGATAGTCTTTGTTTGTCCACTTCCTCGCCTTATTCTCAGCATCCATCACATAACGATAGTACAACAGATTCATACCAGTGCATTTAGACACTGCGCACAATCCGAGCGTATTTCCGTTTGTTGCTAGAGACGTTTCTAGCGGTCGCAAAATACGCTCGGATTTATGCAGTGCGTAAACCCACCATAAGTTAATGAACAGAAACGATGAGGTTTTACTTTTTAAATTAAAGGGTGGTACAAGACTCTGATCTTCAAGGAGGCTCGCGCCTTTTTCTGAAGAAGGAATAGGCTATAATTAAATAGGCTATACATGCTAGCAGAGTTTTACTTAAAATGTTGATGGTGGTGATGATCATCGGAGACTAAAAGGAACAGGAAGCATAGTGCCTCTAAACTGGAAATTGGATAATTAATTTTGTTAGCTTGTAGGTCCCAATTCCGCCACAGAAAGAACATCCCTGAAAAAAATCCCCCCCCCAATTTTTTTTCCCTAAACAAATGTTATGACGCAAGAAAATAAGAAACGGCGTTGTGGTACAGAAACAAAATTCGCGGCCAAAACAATCTAACGAGTTTCCAACATGAGAAGAATGAAATGGCTCATACTTACATGCAATTTCTGGCTGCAACATCTCTGTGCACCAGTCTTCTTCTGTGAAGATACTGAAGTCCTGCAGAAATTTGCAGTCCAATCTCACAAACTGTTAAGGCGTCCAGGGGTTGCCCACATTCTTGTAAAAATCTGCAAGATTCCATGACGTTAAAGCACAAGTCACAACAGATACAGTAGGCTATCAATTCCAACATTCTAACGTACGTGACTCCTTTCAAGCCCTGCCGGGTTTCTTAAAAGATTACAGACCCATCCGGCTATTTGCAGCCCCATTCGGCCCCTTCGGGTTTGATGAGAAACACGGAAAAACTTACAAAGCCGGTAGCTCTGGCCAATGAGATCCGCGAAAACAAAAAGTGGGAGCCTGATCCGCTTCGAAAAGAACCAAACACGGAAATTGCAAAATACAGCGTAGTGCCATCAGCGGTACAAACGACATAAGAGGTTTCAAATACATGAAATGAGAACAGACTGAGCAATTAGTGACGTAGAGCGAAGCCTTTAAAACAATTTTCCGCGGCTTATTTATGCCCCGCACGTTCACGAATGTTTATCACGGAAGCAAAAGGGTATGCGACACACTTAACCTACAAGTTTAAACTCACGGTTGTGTCTGTTTTATTTGCGCTTTCGTAAGATCAGCCTTACGCCCTTATCATTCTGTAGTAAACGGATACTTCGTTTTTAAGTATCTGCTTAACAAAATAGCTCATTTAATTACTTGTACTTAACGCAAAATGTAAATCCTACCAAGCACATTCGGCGAAACAACGGGACTGCGACACTGCGACGATGCTTTCTTACTCAAGCCCATTTTAATATCCATTTTTACAGTAGTGTCATAAAGACGTTAGAACAACAAAGATAGTCATCTTATAGCACATTTTACGACCACATTCCACTTTATCATGATAGGGTCTATTAACCAGCTATGAAAAAGCACTATTTAAACATAATTATATCCCACCTTTACAAACAAAGAAAAACAGGTTCCACCAACTTGTTATTCACGCAATGACAAATTTCAATCAACGACTGTACTTAAAACAATTATATCCTCACGGCAGTATAGTGGTAGGTAATCACTATTCGTTCACGGCTGAGTATCGCCTCAACGGCGCTTGTGTGCAGGAATGTTAGAAAACCAGTCATCATTTTGTTTTACCAGTTTCCTTTTTTTCCTCTTATTGTTTCCTTTTTTTTCTTATTCTTTTCGTTATTTTCAAAGTCGCTAGCGTGCCGTAAACTTCACTTAAACAATACGACAAATAATTATTTTTTTTCTTCATATATCCAGTTGATATGTTCATATATCCAGTTGACCGTAGCCAATCAATTTGTGTCTGTGCTTTCATGGTAGGTTCATTTAGGCTACGTTTAAACTTTTTTACTTTCTACGTTTAAACGTTTTTAGGCTGTTGTTTAAACACACAAATGAAACTGGATCACACGGACACATGGTGTCCAATGTACGTTTAAATATAAGTGTAATTATGTATGAACGAATGAATTTATCTGTCCAAAAAGACCGAGGGGCCACACAAACAAAAACAAAGAAGAGGATCAGAAATTGTAATCATAATACGATAAACACCAAAACAAACCACAATAGTTGCGTTTTTGCAGATACCATGGTATCTGTTAACACGGTAACTGGATCTGCAATTAGTCGTTTTTGCAGTTACCGTGGTATCTGATATACGGTTGCCCTGCAAAAACGACAATTGTCGTAATTGCGCTTTTCGAAGTCATCCCAAAAGAAAAACTGATATCCAGTCACATCACTAAGTGCCGAACTTCTTTCCCACCAATCTGATAAAATTCGATGAAAGTGAGACGACTTTTTCAGATACCACGAACGGTCGGACCGTCGTATCTGAATATCAGAAACCACGATAACTGGCCAGATACCACGATAACTTCAAAAACGCCTTTTGACCGTGGTATCAGATACCACGATGACTGCAAAAACGACTTTAGATCGTGATATCAGATACCATGGTATCTGCAAAAACGCAACTTAATATCTCCGCTCCTTAGCTGATAAAACCCCCGATGCTCCATAGCCTGCTTGAGAAACTTTCCGAACCGAGGAAGATCACCAAAATTTTATTTCCCATATTCTTATCAATTCCTTCTCTTCCATCGTTTTTCGCCCAAATTTCTCAAATCTTGAAACTCCACACAACGACCCACCAAATGATATTAAAAAAATTTCGAACATCCGTCATAACGTTTAACACAAGTATGCGTATCCACGTGTTAAATGTTTTTAAAAATGTTGACGGTGCTATGTATGGTTGTAGACATTTCGTTACCCAAGCGACCCCTTCATGGGCGTTTAATGGCTGTCAAATTTTAAAATTTTCATCATTTAGAACAATAATAAAAAAAAGGTTCATCTTACTTCTTAAGGTTGACTAATCCTTTTCCTGAGTAGACAACATACGGCGACGCGTCGAGAGACTGAGATGCGTATCCATGCGTTAAATGTTTACAAATGTTGACGGTGTTATGTATGGTTGTAGATATTTTCGTTACCCAAGCGACCCCTTCATGGGCGTTTAATGGCTATCGAATTTTAAAATTTTCATCATTTAGAACAATAATAAAAAAAAAGTTCATCTTACTTCTTAAGGTTGACTAATCCTTTTCCCGAGTAGACAACATACCGGGAAGCGTCGGAGACTGAGATGCGTATCCATGCGTTAAATGTTTATAAAAAAATGCTGACGGTGTTATGTATGGTTGTAGACTTTTCGTTACCCAAGCGACCCCTTCATGGGCGTTTAATGGCTGTCGAATTTTAAAATTTTCATCATTTAGAACAATAATAAAAAAAAGGTTCATCTTACTTCTTAAGGTTGACTAATCCTTTTCCCGAGTAGACAACATACCGGGAAGCGTCGGAGACTGAGATGCGTATCCATGCGTTAAATGTTTATAAAAAAATGTTGACGGTGTTATGTATGGTTGTAGACATTTTCGTTACCCAAGCGACCCCTTCATGGGCGTTTAATGGCTGTCGAATTTTAAAATTTTCATCATTTAGAACAATAATAAAAAAAAAGTTCATCTTACTTCTTAAGGTTGACTAATCCTTTTCCCGAGTAGACAACATACCGGGAAGCGTCGGAGACTGAGATGCGTATCCATGCGTTAAATGTTTATAAAAAAATGTTGACGGTGTTATGTATGGTTGTAGACTTTTCGTTACCCAAGCGACCCCTTCATGGGCGTTTAATGGCTGTCGAATTTTAAAATTTTCATCATTTAGAACAATAATAAAAAAAAAGTTCATCTTACTTCTTAAGGTTGACTAATCCTTTTCCCGAGTAGACAACATACCGGGAAGCGTCGGAGACTGAGATGCGTATCCATGCGTTAAATGTTTATAAAAAAATGTTGACGGTGTTATGTATGGTTGTAGACTTTTCGTTACCCAAGCGACCCCTTCATGGGCGTTTAATGGCTGTCGAATTTCAAAATTTTCATCATTTAGAACAATAATAAAAAAAAAGTTCATCTTACTTCTTAAGGTTGACTAATCCTTTTCCCGAGTAGACAACATACCGGGAAGCGTCGGAGACTGAGATGCGTATCCATGCGTTAAATGTTTATAAAAAAATGTTGACGGTGTTATGTATGGTTGTAGACTTTTCGTTACCCAAGCGACCCCTTCATGGGCGTTTAATGGCTGTCGAATTTTAAAATTTTCATCATTTAGAACAATAATAAAAAAAAAGTTCATCTTACTTCTTAAGGTTGACTAATCCTTTTCCCGAGTAGACAACATACCGGGAAGCGTCGGAGACTGAGATGGGTATCCATGCGTTAAACGTTTATAAAAAAATGTTGACGGTGTTATGTATGGTTGTAGACATTTTCGTTACCCAAGCGACCCCTTCATGGGCGTTTAATGGCTGTCGAATTTTAAAATTTTCATCATTTAGAACAATAATAAAAAAAAAGTTCATCTTACTTCTTAAGGTTGACTAATCCTTTTCCCGAGTAGACAACATACCGGGAAGCGTCGGAGACTGAGATGCGTATCCATGCGTTAAATGTTTACAAATGTTGACGGTGTTATGTATAGTTGTAGATATTTTCGTTACCCAAGCGACCCCTTCATGGGCGTTTAATGGCTATCGAATTTTAAAATTTTCATCATTTAGAACAATAATAAAAAAAAAAAGTTCATCTTACTTCTTAAGGTTGACTAATCCTTTTCCTGAGTAGACAACATACGGGGAAGCGTCGGAGACTGAGATGCGTATCCATGCGTTAAATGTTTATAAATGTTGACGGTGTTATGTATGGTTGTAGACATTTTCGTTACCCAAGCGACCCCTTCATGGGCGTTTAATGGCTGTCAAATTTTAAAATTTTCATCATTTAGAACAATAATAAAAAAAAAGTTCATCTTACTTCTTAAGGTTGACTAATCCTTTTCCTGAGTAGACAACATACGGCGGCGCGTCGAGAGACTGAGATGCGTAGCGTTAAATGTTTATAAAAAATGTTGGCGGTGTTATGTATGGTTGTAGACATTTTCGTTACCCAAGCGACCCCTTCATGGGCGTTTAATGGCTGTCAAATTTTAAAGTTTTCATCATTTAGAACAATAATACAAAAAAATAGTTCATCTTACTTCTTAAGGTTGACTAATCCTTTTCCTGAGTAGACAACATACCGGGAAGCGTCGGAGACTGAGATGCGTATCCATGCGTTAAATGTTTATAAAAAATGTTGACGGTGTTATGTATGGTTGTAGACATTTTCGTTACCCAAGCGACCCCTTCATGGGCGTTTAATGGCTGTCAAACTTTAAAATTTTCATCATTTAGAACAATAATAAAAAAAAAGTTCATCTTACTTCTTAAGGTTGACTAATCCTTTTCCTGAGTAGACAACATACGGCGACGCGTCGAGAGACTGAGATGCGTATCCACGCGTTAAATGTTTATAAAAAATATTGGCGGTGTTATGTCTGGTTGTGGACATTTTCGTTACCCGAGTGACCCCTTCATGGGCGTTTAATGGCTGTCGAATTTTTTATTTCTCATCATTTAGAACAATAATACAAAAAAATAGTTCATCTTACTTCTTAAGGTTGACTAATCCTTTTCCTGAGTAGACAACATACGGGGAAGCGTCGGAGACTGAGATGCGTATCCATGCGTTAAATGTTTATAAATGTTGACGGTTTTATGTATGGTTGTAGATATTTTCGTTACCCAAGCGACCCCTTCATGGGCGTTTAATGGCTGTCGAATTTTAAAATTTTCATCATTTAGAACAATAATAAAAAAAAAAGTTCATCTTACTTCTTAAGGTTGACTAATCCTTTTCCTGAGTAGACAACATACGGGGAAGCGTCGGAGACTGAGATGCGTATCCATGCGTTAAATGTTTATAAAAAAATGTTGACGGTTTTATGTATGGTTGTAGATATTTTCGTTACCCAAGCGACCCCGTCATGGGCGTTTAATGGCTGTCGAATTTTAAAATTTTCATCATTTAGAACAATAATAAAAAAAAAAGTTCATCTTACTTCTTAAGGTTGACTAATCCTTTTCCTGAGTAGACAACATACGGGGAAGCGTCGGAGACTGAGATGCGTATCCATGCGTCAAATGTTTATAAATGTTGACGGTGTTATGTATGGTTGTAGACATTTTCGTTACCCAAGCGACCCCTTCATGGGCGTTTAATGGCTATCGAATTTTAAAATTTTCATCATTTAGAACAATAATAAAAAAAAAGCTTACTTCTTAAGGTTGACTAATCCTTTTCCTGAGTAGACAACATACGGCGACGCATCGAGAGACTGACATGCGTATCCATGCGTTAAATGTTTATAAAAAATGTTGGCGGTGTTATGTATGGTTATGGACATTTTTGTTACCCGAGTGACCCCTTCATGGGCGTTTAGTGGCTGTCGAATTTTAAAATTTTCATCTTTTAGAACAATAATAAAAAAAAATGTCATCTTACTTCTTAAGGTTGACTAATCCTTTTCCTGAGTAGACAACATACGGCGACGCGTCGGAGACTGAGATTCCTGAAGGTGTCGCAACATTTCTATGACTCAGCCCCAAGAACCTTGAGCTTTCTTTCAAAAGTTGGGAGGCTTGGAATCCAGCGCCGCGCTCTAAAACAAAGAAATAAATACATATTTTATGTGACAAAACCTTAAAATACTTACAAGCAGAATACGCCTCTTATTTCTCTTTTATTTCGTTCTGGCGCAACGCACGTCCTGCGGAAGATGGAGCTAAAAAAAATAATAAGATCGTGCTACAAATACGCGAAGCACCTTCTCCATCTCTCAAAGTTGTTCCACAACCACACTCTAACGGATATGTCCCAAGTTCAGGATGCAAGTGTTGCCCTTCCCAAAGTTTCCTCGTCTCTACCGAAAACTCCATCTCCTGGCCGAAGATTAAAAAACTGTGTTTTATGATATGTTCTGTATTTGTTTTCATTTCCATCTTTTATATCTATACCCCGCTTTCCAAATAGTGCGTTAAAAAGAAATTACTTACTTACTTACTAGCCAACAGCAGAGTTATGACAACCGTGTTGCCAGTCTTTCAGTGTTGCCACCTTTCCCTGATTGAACCTACGACATCCGGCGCCTACGAAATTCGGTCCTTTTTTCAGTTTTAACGAAAAAATGGTACGTTTTCAATGACCGGTATTTACAGGTAAACTGGTAGCAGACTGCACAATTTCCGTTTTTAAGCGACGTAGATTTCTTCAGTTTCTTATTTGCTTGAAAATGAAACTAGTGGAAACCCGAGAAAAAAATACGTCAAATGATCAAAAATAAAAATCAACTGGTTTCGAAAATAAAATACCAGTTTGCTCTTAGAGGACGAGTTAATGTTCATAAAACAAATAAATCCTTTTAACCGAAAAGAGCTGTATTGATACTGAGCAAAAAGCTATGATATCACAGAATTGAATGTGATTCCCTTGAGAGAGACTTTGTCACGAAGACTGTGAATCTGGGGAGAGGACTTAATAGATTTAATTAAAGAAGAATTACACTTAAGAAGATTTAATAGTATTTTCCGTCTTATTTACGACCTGAAACTAGAAGACTCAGTGTAACTTATTTTTGCCCCCCCCCCCCCAAAAAAAAAGGATAAGACTCAAGTGGAACTCCCAGTCGTCCAACGAGCCATAGGCTACTTAAAGAAGAAGAAGACAAACCGCAGTTTTCAGACTAGTGGCAACACTGCTCTGAATCGCACCGTGTAATATTACGAAGAGCAGATTTGTGTGCACAGCACAGAGTGCAAACAACAACTCAATTAAAATACATTCAAATTAAAGCCAGACAACAGACTGTGTCATTTCAAGTGGGAAACGTAACAGAACTGAGTGAAAGGGGAAGCGTTTGGAATAAGCGAGTTTGGGATTGTGGAACTGAGGGACTGGTGATGTCAAAACTTTAGTAAGAATAAATGGTCCTAAGGGCAGAGGCGTTACTAGCCAAAATGTTTGGGGGGAGGGCAAGGTATTTACCGACTGGCTGGTCATTTTTACCGACTATTTTTGCGGATAAAAACGACTATTATTGAGAAAAAAACCACTGTGTTGGCGAAAAATCGGCTGATTTTAAGAAGAAACGACTAATTTTAAGAAAAAATCGACTATTTTTACGAAAAACCGACTGTTTTTTATTGTTTTTAAGAAATGACTATTTCTAAGAAAAAAATCGACTGTTTTTACTAAAAACCGCGGCGCTTCGCGCCGAACTTGGCTATTTTTTACCGACTGGCCGACAACATTGGGGGGGCGTCCCCCCTCCCCCCCCCCCAGTAGTGACGCCTCTGCCTAAGGGTCACCGTGCTTCACCGAGAGGCACGGCTTGAAGTCTTAAGTGCTATCACTGTTTTTCCAAATGTAATGTTTTTTTTTCTTAGTGTAAATAAAATGATCTGTTATGTAGCAGCCCCAGTTGGCTATATTTTGAAATAAATAAATTATGGCCAGTAGGATCGATTATATACAATACACAAGTTACAGCATGGAAAGAACTGTGATTAATTTAATAACCATCCGAAGCAAGGCCGTATCCAGGGGGCGGGGTAAGGGTCCCCCCCCCCACAAAATATTACACAAATAATATTTTTTATAGACTTTTACCTCCGTTCCATCTTCTTGTTTTATTACTTTAGGCCTAGTCAATGTTCTTGGTTCCCTGATCCAAGAAAAAGAACATTCGAAAATAAATAGGAACACCAAAACAGTTCGATTTCATACTTTCTGAGCTGGTTTCAAGCAGATACACACTATTTTGAGGCGCGCTTTAAGTTAACAATCAATAATTTCCCTGCAGCACGTGACAAATTTCAAAATTAGTCTCCCATAGTGGTCTAGGTAAATTCCGATAACACTAAATCCTACCTTTTTCAGTCATGTTCCAGGTATTACTGTTATTAATTCTATCACCCATCATACTGTGCAAGTCCAAAATATGGATTAAGAAAAAGGAAAACGACGACAATATACGTCACCTACGTATATACAACCAACTAGCTATTTGAGTAACGTGCCCATATCATGGTGTCACCCAGAGGCAGAAAGTGTCAAAAAGCAACAGAAGTGTCACACTTGGCAACACTGCGCTCTAGAAATTCTCTCCATGACCTTCATGCAAACATTCCTTCTCTTTCCGTTCTCTTTTCTGAAAATTTATTGCCAAGTTCTCGCTTCATAAATTTTTCTTCCAGGATGTCAGGGTTCAAATATTTTCAAAGTACGACAATCACGACTCGATTTACTGCACATTACTGCACCATGTTGCAGAACGAGACCGGATATACAGAGTACTATCGCACTTCCTGCAAAGTACACTTCACTACGCAGATGGGCGGAAAGACTGGTCAATATTTGTATTACTTCCTCGTTGATCAGGTGAAATCCCATTCCGCGTTCAATTTCCGATTAAATTATTAAGTTTCCGAATTTTTTTTCAGTTTTAGAAAAACCCTGCATCGGATCCTTATTGCGGCACTCTTGGACCATATCCCTCCCACCATACAGAGTTGTCCAAACCAAAACCACAATTCTCCAAACCAATGTACGACAAAGGTGTTCAAGAAGTGTTTAAACGGCAAAACATGTCGATACGACCATCTCTTTTTGTTTGTGTGATTAGTCAGAAACCTAGGTTATAAAATTTTCACCTTGTTTCCCATCAAAGCTAGGGGCGGGGGCTAAAATAGCCGGGATTGGTCTGAATTTATAAAATTCCAGCACAGTTTCAAAGGAGTCAGGTACGGTCACAATATTAGAACATAAACTGTCCCCACTGCAACTTTTAAGACGAAAATACACAATTTAAAAAATATGTCTGGTCTGTTCTTTCTTCCAAGTCCCACCCAAGTAGCTCCTGTGCTGTCGCAAAAACTGTCGTCGGGAAATCCTTTTCTGCCCCGGAGCCCTGCCATCACGTTAGGCTGTCAACACAAGCCAGAGAAAAGCAGTTGACAGCTTAATTACAAACATGTGTATCACTTAGGGCAATTAAATACAAAGGACCAGGGGCGTCGTTCAAGTGGCCATAATGGGAGCTAATTTACGGTTTCCATTATTTCTGAGCTAAAAACTTGATCATAAAATCCGCAGGGGGGTGAAAAGGGACTTTACATGGTCAATTTTGCTTGAATGGTAGATCTTCCTCGAATTTCGTGTAATATAAAACTAAGCAAAGAATCGATTTCATAGCATATATGTAAAATCCTTCTTATCGTACACTTAGGGAGAAACTTAATAGGGAGGTTTCAGCAACAAAAAAACTGAGATGCCTTTTAAAAATTGTGTATCCAACTTTCCTTTCTCTTGGCCAAAAACAGTACAGTTACGTTAACAACAATCATTCCTATTGGCTGGTAATGGTTTCTCTCTCATTTTATTATAATCTATAATTATTTTTTGCATTGCTCATGACCAAGGCTTTAATCAAACTATAGCCTATTTATTTAAAATCCTTAAAGTTTAACTGAAAAGTCAGGTTATTTTTGTTCTTGTATTAAATAGGCTACACTGAACTCTTTTTACTCTGTTTAGTGATCAGTGACTGGTTGACAATATGGACGGCGTCTCCACGACAGCGCAGTCACAAGAAGACCGCGCGATTTGAATTTCATCAAGAACGAGGTTTTTCTTTCCGTAAAATCGCTAACGACATGAAATCAATGACGCTACCATCTACCTGATTGCAAAATAGGTTCAGAGGAGTCACTGAAATCGCACCCTAGCAAGTTTGTGTAACGACAGCAAGCAATCTGGTGTGGTTGTTCATCCTGAATGTTTGAAGTCACATAGAGATACTACAAGTTGGAAAGATTTTTCACACAGATAAAAAAAAATTGTTCGGGAGAAGCGGAGCAAATCAGCAGCGGATTTTCTTCTCTTTTTCAAACCTGTTTAAATTATGTGAAAAAGTGATTCGCACCCAGGTTTTCTTGTCCAGTCCTATTAAGTGAACCTTTAAATAATTTGTATGTTAAATGTTTCTCCACTGCCCTTATCGAGCACTTGTTAGCAAGTCTTGACCAAATAGTTCAAGTCGAGCACGAACAAACAACCTCTCACTCATCGAAACGTTCTCTCAGTTCGGAATAATTACCCAACTAAATTAGAAACTGTTTGTAACAACGAGTACTCCGGCTAATTAGAAGACAATAACGGTCACGCGCCAATTTCAAACCAAAACTTTACTACTCTAGTTTTAGTAATAATGTACGAGACATATCCGAGAGAGCAAGTTGAAGGGTGAAGCAGCACAACTTAATTTATTGCAATCTGTAGCAGCGGAAATAATTTATCTGGTCCAGTACCAGTTGGAAGGGTTGCCACGGATAGATAGTACGAAGGTGCTACTTACGTCAATTTCGTAAAAAGTAGCACTAAAGTACATTCTAGTAGAACTACAAATTGTCTTCAAAAGAACACTTTGTTCTGTTCCGAACTATTTTTACTTTAAAAGCACACATAGGAATAGCGCTCTCCATACGTAGCACATGCAGTGCCGTACTTTACCCTTAGACCGGTGCTGGGGGGCCAGGCGAAACGAGAGGCTAAGCGGCCGGTGTAAATTGCTGAGAAATTAGCCTAAGGTTGTTAACCGTATTTCCTTGTTCCTTACGATCCAGGCGCGACCAGCTACGTTGCACCCTCGTCGTTTACGTTACCGAAATTTTGATGTGGTGGCTCGACCAAGAATCGTTTGTGCTAATGTGCTGGCGTTTTTTATATTTTTGGCTCGAGAAAAGGGGCCAAAATCCATGGATGGTCTAGGGTCCCCCAAAAATTATAACCGGCACTGAGCACACGATGATGAATAAATTTTTTCCAAAGCGGGGAGTTTCCAGAAAGTCGGGATGAATAGCTTTTTATTACATACCTGATACGGTCTTGATTAAAACCTCTTCTGCAACTCCCTCCGGCCTCCTGTAAGTGCCAAACAGAACTTGTCCAAACGCCCCCTCTAGCTCGATGTTACTCACAGATATCCTGGACCTAGAAATGGGAAGTTAGACCATAAGCCGTGAGACAAACACAAGCCGTATCGAGGGAGGGGAGGGGGTTAGGGGGTTCGTTTTTATAGGCTTGACCTTTTATCTATGTCGTTTTTGTACTTTTTGGTCAGACACGCGGGCACCGCCCCCCCCGCCCGAAATAAATTCCTGGATACGTACCTGGATACACAACACACTTTGTGGCACAAGCCACTTGGATAATTTTACTGCATTAATGTCAAGAACCACACTTGGAAACTTCAAAGAGAAGTAGGCTATCTTGAAACTAAAGAGACTTACGACGTCGTAATGCTACCACTCCTGGTCATTAGCAAGCGCGATAAGAATCCTAGAAAACCGGCTTTATAGCCCTACTAATGTGACTGAAGTTAGAGCCCTTTGAGAGCTGGGATCTGCCGACAGTCCCTAACATAGGCCCACTGCAGGGTAGTTAATAACTGGATAGCTTCTGAAAGTCAGTTTTACCAGCATCCAGGCCTGTATCCAGGAATTTATTTCGGAGGGGGTTTTTACCGCGTGTTGGACCTAGTCCATATCAAAAGTTCAAAAAGATATAGATCAGAGGTTAAAGCCTACACAAAAATTATTATTTTTGTATGTTTCGGACGGGGTTCGAACCCCGTAGCCCCCCCCCTGGATACGGCCCTGCCAGCATACCCTAATTTTCAGATCACTGTCCACGAAGAAAGGGCAGTCTACACCTGATTCTCTCAGCTCATGTCGGTAGGCAAAGCTGACGATTGATTGATTGAATGATTGTTTTTCGTGAATCAGATGGTTGTTAGAGTATGCATTTTCACTGGCTGAGTTCAGTTTCCTGAATTTTCAGGGGGTGCGTGCGTTGTTGCAATATCATACTTTACAAGGCACATACTTTTTTTTTATATTAACGTAAAAATATAGACTAGCCCTCGACGGGTCGACGACTCTCATTTTTTATGTACACCATTCCGGAATAACGGAATAATCCTGACCATTCCGGATTATTCCTGGCCATTCCCGATTATTCCTAACCATTCCATATCCTCCCATTCTTTATCGAGTTTGGTAATTCACCAACTTTTGTTTAGTCCGCATTTATTTCACCTCATTCGGTCTGTCCTGCGGCGAACGAGGGGTCGACGACTCTCATTTTTTATGTACACCATTCCGGAATAACGGAATAATCCTGACCATTCCGGATTATTCCTTCGGGACGTGTACACCATTCCGGGAGAGTCGTCGACCCCTCGTTAGCACTGCCTACACAAATTCTGTTCCTCAACAGTGCTTGTCCAATCCAAGTTAGTTCTGTATTTTCTTGTCGGGGAATGTATTCTTGTTATCTTACACCGTCTTTCGGGATAAAAAAAAAAAAAAAACTGAAACGTTGAAAAACATTTACGCAAGTACAAATAACTCCTGGTTCGCACTGCAAAGTCAGATGAGAACACAGGAGATTTTAAACCACTGAGTGAGGGACAGGGCCGTATCCAGGGGGGTAGGGGGTTCACCCCCCCCCCCGAAACACACAAAAGTAATCTTTTTCATAGGCTTTAACCTCTGATCTATGTCTTTTGTGCTTTTTTGGTCCGAACCGGGGGCACCCCCCCCCCAAGTAAATTCCCGGATATGGACCTGATGAGGGAGCTACTGTTGAGTTTAATACTAGCACGAAAGGCCACAGAAAAGATACTACTACGCGGGAGTTTTACGAAAGAAAACCATACACAGCATGCGTGGTCTACAAGTAGCCACCTGTACCAACAAAAGGGAAAAACCCCAAGACAAAGAGATCGGGCAAATAATCTGGCTAAAAAATAACGATTATTTCACACCCCAACCAACCTAACCAAACTTCGGCCAACAACCCAAATAGACAAAGAAGATAAGTCAACCCCGGTCGCGAAAAACCCGATCCCCACGTCAATACTAACATAAATGCTACAGAAGATAAGACTTTCCTACTACGCGGGAATTCGATAAAATGAAACCATACCGAAAGAAAAAAGATTTGGGCAAATAATCTGGCAAAAAAAGCTCATTTCACGCCCTGATTTCGAACCCCAGTCCATCTAACTGAACATCGTGCGACAGCCCAAACAGAATCAATCCCTATGTCAAAACTAACACAAAAGGGAACAGAAAGATAGATAAGGCTTCCTACCTGGATATTAAACAAAAGGATACCATACCGAAGGCAAAGAAATGTGGGCAAATAACCTGGTTGAAAAATAACACTTACTTCACACCCCAACCCACCTAACTAAACTTGGGGCGACAACCCAAACAGACAAATAAGATAAGCCTAACCAGGTCTCGAGAAACCCAATCCCCAAATCAACAAACCTCACCTGTCAATATTTAACTCTTGTACATCAATTTTCTTATCATACTCGGCTGATAAGCTACTGCTACTCTTCTTATCCAGAGTATTTCGACTCAAGTAGCATCGGTTTTCCTCAAAATCTCCCATTAAGCTACAATATTCGTGGCGCCGGTCGATCGTGTTGAGTTTCGCTCGGACCGGCTGAATGGTGGCGTAACTGGCGCAGGAGCTTACGACACTTTTGTCGGAGGCATTGCCGTGTGGCGATAGTGGGCGGGGAATGAGAGAGCGGACTTGATGGGAGGAGTCGGCAACTCGAGCGCCACCCCCAAGTAGGACAGACCTAAAAAGAAAGGAAAATAAGATAATATATTTGCGTTAAGCATTGTTCAACTCGGTGTAATAGCTGCATAAGGACTTTCCGAATCATCGTATCTTGACTAGCTGGAGCAACCCAAGCAAGCGGCGATTTGGTTAGAGCTGCATAAGAGGGAATCGTGCTAGATTTCAACCCCGCAGAAGCAGGTCGGAAACGACCCCGCGGCAGACCGAAAGATCGATGGTCCGATAGTCTTTAGTGTTGGGCGATATTTGATATCGATAAAGCGGACCAAATATCGATATCGAATATCGAAACGTAAATATCGAAACGTAAATGTCGATATCGAAAACGATATTGTTTCATTTATAATTATTGTGAATAATCCAACATAAGATACATTTATATACCCAAAATCGAGAATATGTTCTTCGTTATTCAGTTTTTACGTATTCGAAGTTTGAGTTGATGCAAGATGCTTGTTTACGACAATTTTGCTCTTAAAATTTTGAGAAACGAGACGTAAGTTATACTATAACGAAACATGGTATCGAAATATCAATATCGATATATCGATTATCGAAAGTGAAAAAATCGATATATCGAACAATCCAAATATCGCCCAACACTAATGGTCTTACAAAATACGTGAAGTCGTCAAACATCGACGTCCACGATGCACCAGCGCTAGCTGCTGATCGTATCGGTTGGAGGAGGCTGACGTCACTCTACGCTGAGCGACGCCCGGCAGGAGAAAAGTCAGGTATGGTCAAGAAAAGTCAGTTAGTCAGCTACGATTGCAGGTTCATTTGGTGTCCAGCAACAGCCTGACCAGTGTTGCCAGATTGTTGTAAAAAAAAAAAATAAGCCGCGGCCTCGATTTTTCTGAAAAACTTTCAGTTTTTGGCAGGTTTTTGGTAAAGATAGTAAATTTTTAAGATCACGCCAAAAATATGCCAGTTAAAAAGAAAAACAGACACGTTTTACGCCACACGCCAGCAAAAATATTCACGCCACTCTCCGACAAAATCCGCCAGTTTGGCGTAAAATCCGCCAATCTGGCAACACTGAGCCTGACACGGACTCTGGCAAAAAAGGGCCGAAACACCGCTGAAGAACATCACAACCGACTTCCATTTTCAGCAATTGTTGAATATATAATGCGTTGACCAAATTTCGAAACAACGTTGAATAAAAAAAAGATAGTTACTATTGTTTTGAAGGGAATGCAATATATTTAGGTTTTTCAAACTGCGCTGAATATTATTGCGTCTATTACTTTCTGTGGATCACTGAATGTTATGTTCGGAACAGAGCAACATAACAATAGAGTAGAGAGTAGCGCCAAGACCTATGCTTTCCATGCTTTGCAAACGGGGCATGTTCGTGGCACCGACCACTACGCTTGCGGCATTTAAAGCGAGAAAAACTTGCAGGTTTCTTCTATGTTTCGATAACAATTTCTAGTAAAGCAAATGGGCGGTCTGCACAAACCAAGGAAACAATGGAGGCTGTATCATTTTTTTGCTATGTTCAGAATATGAAGTTATCGGAGCCAGCACTGGTGAACGGCTGAATTAGTTTCAATCGGGACGTTCACTATCGCTAGTGGTGTTAGTGTCGCTGTTATTCGAGTGTGTGTCAATTTTTTCAAGTCCTGGCGCTACTCCCTAGTGTCATTTTGCTCTGGTTCGGAACCCCATAGTGACAGAACGAGATCCATTAACACGAACTGTCTCAACACATGGTCAGTTCCGTCTACTAAATCAATCTCAGTCACAGTCTAGTTGGTAGTAAAAGTTCTGAAAACCACTAAAATGAGGTACAACACACATCTGGCAACAAAAGGTAATTAAAACAAATTACAAGATACTGCGGTTGAGGTGACAACTTGCCAAACCGAAATTCTTTTACTGCTCGTTTAAATGGAATTTTATTGCACTTTCCGTTACTGCTGCCTAAATTATATCCTACTTATTTAATCTGAGAGGGAGCACAGCGAATGTTCATGGAAAAGTGAAGTGCATTGCACTATCATTGAAAAACGTAGCAGCTAACATCCTAAGTGTTATCTATTGAAACCGCGCATCCTTGTGGTATATGTTATAAAACTTCTGACAGTGTTTGCAAAGAGAAGGTTTAGATAAAAAACAATCACGCCAGAAATTGACTAATATTCGGCGGACGTAAGGGTCGAAAAATTTTCTGTAATTTTCGAAGCAGGCATTTTTAGATTACTTAAGTTGTTTTATCTCATTTTTTTTCATTTGCTGTTGGAAGGAAACGGCCTCTAATTAACAGACTTAAACGGCCTTTGATCCAACCTTTAATATCAGGAAAGTTAATACTTTCGAGTTTTAATTATTTCATTTGGAACATGGCTGAAAAAATTGAGGGCCTCTTAATCCCAAGTAGCCTATGGTTAATAACCTCATAGTTGGAGTAGGATAATAACAACAACAATAATTTTATTTATTACCCATCAAAAGGCACAAGGCATCAATAGAGCAAAAGGAAAAGAAAGAACGTAAAGGAAAAGAAAACACTACAATACGAGGAAAGGACTAAAGACACTAAAATAACATTATCTATCTACATAGCTAACATATTGTAAAATAATACTATTCCTGACGTTATTGTTATAACCTGTCAAACTGCTGTAAACGATTCAGTAACTTTGTAGGTCTTCTGAGCTTTAGCTTAAGGCATTCTCGCCGGAAAATCATACTTACCCAAGCACCCTTCTCCTTTCAGATTTCTTCTTCTTTTTCACCAGCACCGTTGCACCAATTACGATCAAGACCATAACAGCGCCGGCGGCGCAGCCAGCTATGACGTATAAAATAGGAGAGGCCGGAGGCGTGGTCTCGGTTGCTTGCTCCTCCCCCTTAGCGTGAGGGCTTGCTTTGATTGGTGGGATAGGGACGGTAAGGCGGGGCTCATCGCTGGAGACCTGGTTTATGGGGAGGTCCTCATCAACGAATGTTGATTCGGGGAGAGACTCGGTGACATCCGGGGAAGTGGTCGTCTCACCTGATGAAAGTGAGAGCTTTAAAGGGCGGCTAAGGAGTACCATGGAAGGCTAGTTATTCAAGCTAGACTGCAAACAGGTGTAAAGTTCGCAAATGAATACCTGATAGATCGAATACTTTAGTCGAGACTTTAGTATTCTAAAAAGTATTCTCTCAAACATTTATGAAAAAAGGTCTTCCTCTAAAAAGGATACAACCATATGGACTAGGAGAAAATATTTCAGCACAGACTGTAATTACCAAATATTCAATTAAACTACACCAAACTATCATACCAGACAACTTTCTTCAACAACTATTTATCTCGAATCTTCCCTAATCCTTTCTGGAAGGAACCCAGATGATCAATGGTTTGTTCGAACTGATCGAACAGGTTGGTTTATTTGACTAGAGCCTGAAGAGGACCCTTGCCAAGAAAGGCCGAAGTATAGCCATACCAATCTCAGCGGACTTAGCGTTTAGCACCGTCAAATATGATTCGCAGTCAGCTCTGGTTGGGATAAAGGAACACATATGTACACTTATTTTGGGAATGAAAAACCCCTTGTTCAAGAAGTTATGAAGATTCACCCTACATTACTCATTAGAGAACAAACGTTTTTCTCAAATCGTTTCTCCGGAATCGACAATGGAAAGCCAGTTTAGCGACATTTCTAGCAGATCTGTTTCAAGTACATCTGATGGTGGGGTTTTGCTATTAATCTAGCCAAAGCAATTGACGACGAGCTTGGTGAAAAAGGAGGTGAGTCACTTTTTTGCTAGTTTCGCCCGCGTTTAAAGGTTTTGCCAACTGAGTATCACTATAGGGATGATCTGGAGCAAATTTGTACAGAACAGGGAGAAAGAGGGCAAAATTAGTCCTAGATAGTGCTCTTAACTCAATTTCAAAAAGGCACGTTGTGCACGACATTACCATCTGTTATACTCGTTAAACTTGTCCCACTGTCAATTCACCATATTCTAGTTCAGTCCTTCCAAGCGGACTAGTTTCTATAAAAAACCCTATGCCACATATTCAGCACTTGCGTAAGACATAGTAAAATAGATACACAGGTTGATGAGTAGAAAGTCTGCAATCTGCGTCCCAGCAGGGGCCCATAAATTTCCTTTACAGGGGCTTGTCATTTCCTATGCTTCTATGTTGCTGTGTTGTCCGATCCTTGCCTACTTTCCAAAAATCCTACTTGGGTCGAATCGGCATTCTTGTTTGCCTCATTGGACGTGCGCGCCAAAGAGACTCCTCCATCAAGGCGCCAGCAGCCAATCCCAAATTTTGTCTATCTGGCCTTGGACGTGATTGGACCGTGGGTATTTCTCGAACTATCTTCCGTTCGGTCAACATAGCATCAGAAATATCTTATTGACAAGCCCCCTGAATGGCGAGGCATTACAGGAAATTTATGGGTCCCTGGTCCCAGGTAATAGAGATTTTGCATATGTTTCAGCAGGTAGGTAGGTACTTTATTTGTGAGTAAACCGATACACGGCATACGCCACTAACTAAACATTCACAACAAAACAGAAGATCACAAAGAAAGAAAAAAAAACTAAAACTAATCGGATGATGAATTTTCATCTGCCTTGAACTAAACAATTTCAAATCCCTTCGTATTCATAATAAACTTAATAACTATCTTCTAATTATCTTACTATTACTCACTAAGCTAAGGCAAAATGGGAAATCTACATGTTTCAGCAGCAGAGAGCGAAAATTATCCTCTACCTTCCCGACTTTTACTATGTCTTCACGAGTATTGATTATGAGACAATGGGGAATTAATTAACAGAAACTAGTCCGCTTGGAGTACTGAACTGGAATTCCCCGGGTTAACAACCCCCTCGTCTTCGGCGAAACCCACCTTTCAGGCAGATCTTCTTCCGTCTAAACAAGAGCTGCTTTATCTCCTTTCTGCTGCCTTTTCCGGTCGTGAAATTGAACGTTATGGACAAATCCACCTCAGCACTCATCTTTCCAGAACATGGCAAACTAATCCGGAAGGTTCCGGGCACTTTGGAGGGGATTTTCCCGGATTTCGTGATGTTCATTTTTGGTTCCAGAAGTGCCACCGGATTGGAGGAGTTGAAGCCAATGCTGTACTGAACCTACAAAAAAAGGAAATTGACATCGTAAAGAGCTAGCATAGAAGACATAAAGGCTATCCCTGAAAATGCCCTATGGCACTAAAAGATATTATTAAGAATCGGAAAAAAGTTGGTGGAGGATGTACCACATTCCACAAGTACCTGATTTTTGGATAGGCAATGGCAAAATCGGGTATACCCACAGGTCTGAATAGCCTACACCAAACGCCAGTGACCCTATATGCAACGCTGGGCACCTTAACTCAATAAAATATTGATGATTTGAGTGAAATTCAGAAAACAACCGTTCCTTTTTGGTGAGATAGGGTGCCCATCGTTTGGTATAGGATATTCAAACTGTGAGTATACCCAACCTTTTAGCCTAGGCTATAAACAAATAATGAATTTGTGGTAGACTGGGATGTAGTGAACCGCTTTATTCTTAAAGGAGACCTGAAGGCAAGGCCGTATCCAGGGGGGTTAGGGGGTTCGACCCCCCCCCCCCCGAAACCCACAGAAGTAATAGTTTTTTGTAGGTTTTAACCTCTGATCTATGTATTTTTTGTACTTTTTGGTCCGACCCGTGGGCACCCCCCCCCGAAATGAATTCCGCAGGCAACCCCCCCCCCCCCCCGAAATAAATTCCTGGATACGGGCCTGCCTGAAGGCCAAAACTGTGGTTAGTAGTTATTTCAATACCCGCTTCGTGTCAAGCTTATCAAGTGATTTCGTTAAGTCGGGTCTTCACCTTCCGGAATCTGGGTTCCCGGATTTTCCGAGATTTTTTTTTAATTTCTTCTGTGATACTCAAAAATTCCGGAAATCTGGAAGTTCAAAAGCCCCATTTTTCCGGATTATTTTGATGTACTTTCGGACCGGTTCATATTCCAGATGCAATTTAAGCCGCTTTCACATTGACGCGTTTATCTTGCGTAATCTGATGCGTACGCGTCGATGCAACGCAAGAATAGAGCCGCTTTCACATTGACGCGTTTATCTTGCGTAATTTGATGCGTACGCGTCGACGCAACGCAAGGATAGCGTTGCATCGACGCGTACGCATCAGATTACGCAAGATAAACGCGTCAATGTGAAAGCAGCTTTACAGAAGAATTAGTCAAAGAATAATATGGAAGCCGAGATTCCGGAAGTTCCGGGAGGTGAAGACCGGACTTTACTCCCCCAGCCGTTACCGCGTAACGGCGATGCCGATCCCCCGGATTGTCGGAGGACACGACATATGGCCGTTACGAGAGTCGCTGTGGCATCCTACGGAGCAAGGCCGGATAAAACACAGAACTGCCCGCTTCGGTGCAACTCGCGAGCGAAAGCAAGAAATTCCTTTTTGTTTTGTTTGGGGGTACAGAGGTAGTACATGACAATGAAGTTACAGTGTTGAAAGAAAATTTAAGCCTTTTTAAGCTCCAACTGCCCAGGTTTCTTGAAACATCTGGCGAAGCTTTTCTTCCTGCCATGCAAATTCTCCGCTATTTTCCCTGCAGAAAAGAATTATCACTTTCTCCGGTCCTTGCTGGCCATTTTATTTTACTATTAGTATTTATTATTCGACGCGTTTATCTTCTAAAAGAGAAATAGGCTATGAAGACGGCAACCCTATTTAAGTAGTAAGATGCGGGTCCTCCACAGTGATGTCAGCACGTCCGAGAGCACGTCAGGACATCTTTAATCCTGGTGTCCCAGGTCCGGGGCGAGAATTGAGACGCGAACTGTGCATGTTAAGCTACTCGGGAGATGCAGGACATACTAGGGACGTTTTGTCCAAGTTTCGCTTGTCATTGATGTTACCTATAACTGAGTTTACGACAGAAAAACCCTGCACAAAGGTTATCAGGCTCCAGAAGGATTGTCACGAGTTCAGTCTAGAGTGGAACAACGTCCGATACTTCCGTTTGACAATTAAAGAATTCGTGACCGTGTTTCACTTCTCCTTGATCTCACAACGCTCAACTCCTGGCTACCAAGCCAAGCTAACACCTGTTCTTTCTTAACGAATTCTTAAGCATCTTCAAAAGACTCAAACTCTTATTCAAGTGCGAAAAAAGCTTTGTCTGTTGAACCACAAATCGTGATTAACCATTGTTGTTGGTTTTAGGTTCGATTTTAGTGTTAGATGTCAGTGACTTTCCTATTTCAGCTATTCCTCGGCTGTCACGCTCTTGGTTACACTCCGACTTAGATCGAGGGGCACACAACTTCAGAGCTATGGATGTACAGCAGGCAAAGACGGTCACTTCAGCGGGTAATTCTCATTCATTATTTTATTTATTTTCTTTAATTTTTTGTTTCTTTATTTATTCATTAGTTATTTCATTTATTCGACTACAGGAGCAGAAAAAATAAAAGAAAGAACTGAGTATGCGAATGTTTGACAAGCTCGGGCATTTAGTTTTAGGTTGCATGATCCGGACTACGCGTGTATTATGTGAACCATTCAGACAAAAGTTTCACAGAAATTCTGGAAGAAACTTAAATCTAGCCTAACGTGCAAGTTCTTCCGGCTCTACTGTAGGCTATACCTTGTATAAATCAAACCTTTTAATTAGTTTGCCATCGTTCCTACTAAATCGACTCCTTGCATATTTTTGAAACTTCCTGACTTCTAACGTAATTCATGGAAACTAACGTGGTGAGTTTTTGTCTTTTTTTGGTGAAGTAAAAAAAATATCTGAAAAAAAAAATGTCGGGAGTCATTAATCTTAACTTGAACAGAACTGCATTTCTGAAATCCCAGGACTGTAAAATTGATCTGAAACTGTCATTCGTTTTTGCTCGAGTGAAGGTGTATTTCTATAATCCAAGTAAGATTCATCAAGATTCATGCGAGCGCTACTTGCCAGATTACTTTCGGTAAAACTGGTGCCCGATCTGATATATGGTTTTATCTGTTTCATGGAAACTCACGTGGTAATGTCTGGATCTGACCTAACCTAGAATTTGACATAGGGACAATAAAATGCGCAGAATAACCTGTGATGTCACTGCAACGTGCCCAGAAATTGTTTCTGGATTCTCTAGCAAGTCAAACACAGTTGTGCTTTAAGGGCCGTTTTAACTATATTGCTCTTCCCCCTAGGTCTCTAATCGTTTCTTGCATTCTCATTTCCAAGATATCGAACTTCCAATGTAAGGTTTTTACTCTAACGATACTACACTGATTTTTGGATGTTCCGTATTCGTCTCTTTTTCAGACATGTTAGGCTTCGGCTTTTTGCTTCCGAAGAGCTCACTGGTTAAAAATACTGGTTGAGCAAGTTTTTTCCGTGTTTTTTTTGCAAAAGCATGAGGTCCCAGCCGAGGTCCCAGCGAGGATGAAAACAGCCGGGAGGGGATCGTAATCTTTGAGTTTCAAAGAAGTCATGTATGTTAAAATGTTGGAATATAAACTGTATCTACTGTGATGTGTGCTTTGAAGGACAACTCACACTATTTAATATTTATTTTCCAACATTCTAAAAAGTTAATACGTTAAATTTATACTGTTTTCAGCTTTTCAGCTATCGCATGAAACTCGGGTCTCCGGATTTAAGAGTTGATGGAGCGATTACGGAAGTAGGTTTAATTAGCATTATAGGTAGCCTACAATGGGTCACTTGCGGTTCACAGACCCAGAAACACAAACTTCAACACGAAAAAAGACACCATTATTCGAACAAGGGAGAGACCCCTGAAATCACACAATTGCAAACTGATTTGTCATCGTTGACTGTTTGTCTCTAATCGCCTTGAAGCCAGGTTGAAAAGAGTAAAAGAATCAAAATGGCCCGTCATGACAAGGCGTTCAGCTAAAACGTCGCTCACTGACTCGGAGGCGACAATTTCGGTTCAGACTGACGTCTGAAATGTAAACAAACTAAACAAATACAAGAAGGGTTAGGAACTTGAACAAAGGCTACAAAAAGGTACAGTCAGGAATCAGATATGCTCAGGTGGTGTCGACTAAACCTCAGCCGATTGTCTAAGTTCATATATAAGTTCATGAGTTCATACTCCGCTGTTATCCAAAAAGCGGGTCACAAATAAATAAATAAAAAATATTTTCCATTTCCGTACGTAAATGATTTTCCCTAGAACGGTTTATAAATGTAAACGCGTTCGACGCCTCGTTGGCCGCTCGGCTCTACATATATAGATCCAAATATATATATGTTTACTACTGTCTCCGTTATCGGATAATCGGCTGAGGTTTAAGTCTAGACCGCTCAGGTAGTCCTTTCCGACGGACAGGTTATGGCTAATTTCTCGGAATGGCAAGCAGCCGGAAAAAAAATGAATAATTATCCGGCCGAATATTCAGGTTTGTTTTCCTTGTGCAAGCCCACATAAAGTCTTTTTCTCTTCACACTTGCGGTGTTCGTCTGAACGGCATTTAAATAGATTTTTTGTTTAAATAAAGCAAGCAAAATGTGTTTACCACTGTGTTTACCACTTTAAACGTCAACTACTCTTTCACAAAAATATACAATATAAACAGAACATGACGAACTTTAGCCGCACTAAGAAAATGGTCTCGGGAGCGGTCATGACAGTTTTACCGCCACGTCGTTCTAAAAGTTCACGGCTTTCTCGAAAGTTCTCAGATTTACCGAACCATACCGAACAATCGATAGGGAGTTTACTATTGGAAGAAATGCTATACTGCAAGTTCTCAGGAAGGGAACGGTAAAGAGCGGTAAAGAGACCGAAGGGCCTTGTAAAGTAGAAAAGATTTCTCAGGTCATGTGTGCTTTAAATAATTCACCTGACAACATCGAATGGTGCGAAGCAACGCGCAAATAAGTGGCAAAAAGAATGCAAAATAATCCAAATACTACATTGCCATCTACTACGATTGCCATCTACGTAATGAAACCTTGAGAGTATACAAGCAACTTTTGGATCCAAGGGGTCATTTTCTTGGTGACTATGAATCGAAGCCGAGATCGAAGCTACCGGATATTCATGACCACATAACAAAACAAATCAAGATTTGTGAATTTTTTAAAGCGCATTATGTGGTTAAAATGTAAATGACATAACAAGATTTGTCAAGTGTAGTTTTGTATATTCATATGGCATATTCATAATTGGCCAACACAAATTTTAAGTGAGGAGACAAACTAGTCGCGGGAGGAGTAAGCGAACTTTAGTTGCAAATGAGTACCAGCCCCTGGCTTATCTGAAGATCTCAATTTACCAAGACAAGCTACTATAGCCATTTCATCTCGCAGGGGCGGTAAACCAAAGCTTCCACTGCTATTTACACTTATCTAGAAATCTCAATTTGCTATGATGGAGTCCGTAGAGCAAAGTTCATACGTTTAAGGGCGTAGCTTCTTACGCGGGTCGGTGTCTAGGCTAACAGCCTTGTTGCTACTTTTAATCAGGTACACACCCTTAGACGGTAATCAGTACGGAGTGAAACTGACGTATGCAAATCAGATAAAATAATTAGTAAAATTAGCATGCTGATACGAAAATGAGATATTGAAACGAATGTTGCTACAACGGCGCCGAAACACCGTGGGGAGTGCCAATTTGTCAGGTTCATGAACATACCGATGAGACGGTACGGGTATGAATGAATGTTTCAACTCACCGCTCAGAAGATCAAAAGCGGAATAAGTATAAGAAGAGAAATAAAACAAAGAAAATTAACGTGTACAAACAGAACAAACTCGCAATGATGAGTTGACAGTGCGATGCAACAGAATTCTAATCACTGTATGCCACTGATCATAAATTCCGGGAAGTGGGTAGCCCTTCGCGGTATCGAAGAAAAGCCTAGAAGGTTGGCTCATGGGTTGGCAGACGTATGTCCCGCAGCATCAACATCCTTTCAGTGTAACTTCTGCTCTAAATAAAGATCTATTTCCATCATTTTCTCATGCGAATAATTGTATCTCTTTTAAAGCTAGGTGCCCACAGAACGCGAATTCGCGTTCACCTGGGCGAATTTGACGTCGCGAGCGGAAAAAATTCGCGCCGCGGCGTTTCAACTCCAGGTCGAATTTGTTTCGCGCCGCGTGGCGGAAAAGATTCGCGTTCTGTGGGAACCTAGCTTAATGCTTGGTGCCCACGGAACGCGGATTCGCCAAGGCGATTTTTGGGCGTCATGCGCCATTTCAACCGCGCCATTTCAACCCCAAGTGGAATTTTGGTTCGCATCGCATCACGGAATAGATTCGCGTTTGGCTCGGCGTTTGGTGGACACCAAGTCCGAGGAAACACTGATGGGCAATCCGATTGGCTCGAAGTCACTGCTTGAAGGAGCTACATCGGAAGCAGTCTAGCAAATGCAATCTCTTGATCAACACCACCCAAGGCGCTAGTTCAAACGACGACTCGGTACGAGAACGGGGAGGGGGTTCGGTACAACAACCGGGAGGGACTGAGAAGACACTGTTTGTTGAGAAATACAGTTATGAAAAAGGAAGATGCCGAGGAAGATGCTACGCCAGAGTTTCAGCCTTACTTTGAAGCATGCCACAAATTTCTTCTTATTCGCCCCCAGGCCCGTATCCAGGAATCTATTTCGGGGGGGTTTGCCCGCGGAATTTATTTCGGGGGGGGGGGGTTGCCCACGGGTCGGACCAAAAAGTACAAAAAAGATATAGATCAGAGGTTAAAGCCTACAAAAAAATACTACTTTTGTGGGTTTCGGGGGGGGGGGTCGAACCCCCTAACCCCCCTGGATACGGCCTTGTTCGCCCCCACCCGGCAAAGTAATTACTAATAAATTCAAAATAGGCCTTGACCAACGCTAACTTACCGGCACTTCTTTGACGACTTGCCATGTGAAGTGAAGCGCAGATATGTTCGCTGGAACTGGAACAACGAAATTCAGAGCATACTCGTTGATTACTCCCTCTTGGACATAGTAAAGCTCACGGTTCAATCCTGAAAAGAAATGTTATAATAAAAAAAAACGAGTTATCGGAATTGCAAAGATAATTTCGTACAACCAGGGACCCATAATTCTCCTGTAATGCCTCGCCATTCAGGGGGCTTGTCATTTCCTATGCTTCTATGTTGCTATGTTGCCCAGCCCGACCCTCTCCTACTTTCCAAAAATTCCGCTTGGATCGAATCGGCGTTCTTGTTTGCCTCATTGGACGTGAGCGCCAAAGGGACTCCTCCCTCAAGGCGCCAGCAGACAATCCCAAGTTTTGTCTATCTGGATAGTCGCGTATTCTATTCCCGTGGGTATTTCTCGAACTACCGGACGGTCGGTCAAGAGCGCATCAGAAATCTATTATTGACAAGCCCCTGAATGGCGAGGCATTACAGGAAATTTATGGGTCCCTGGTACAACTCTCTAGTTTCGTATTTCGTGCAACCCTCTATTTGTTTAGAGAAGACCTCAAAATACACTGTTTCTCCTTGAAAAAAACGTCTCTCTGTATGTTCAGATACCAAACCTTTTCCTCCCAGGAAAGTGCAATAAAAACTGAAGAAACCGCAAATACATTCACATCCTTCAAATTGCTACTTGCATGTGCCCAACCCCTTTGCTCATCACCTAGATGCGAATCGGCACTTCAGGGAATCTTAATCCCCTTCCCCGAGCTTAATGAATCATCACTGCATAACTGACAATGATAAAGCTTTCAATCTTAAACAATACATTCAATTTTTTTTAAGTCATCACATTAACCTTAATTACATTACACAAGCGCTGTAGAGAATAGAAATGCAATACTTGTTAATATTTTTATTATAAACAAAACAACAACCTTATTACCTATAAATCTAGGATTAATCTACCGAAATATAGTCTAACCTGCCATCTCCACATACCCCCTCCGCCTCCAAAGATAAACAATAACAACACACAATTTGACAATTTGGCAACCGTCGAGAATATTTTCAATGCTCCTTTAATTTTATTGCTGATCTTGCTCGAAACATTATAGTAGGTTTCTCTGTGTAGCCTACGTAGCCCAGTCTCTAGGAACGATGTTGCATTTCATCCAAGGGATGACCAGGGCCAGACATTCATTACATCATCACTCCCAAACAAACGATTAGGTTGGAGATTCTTTCAGAAATCTCCTGTCCGAACGTTTAATTTCGCACATAATAAAGTTTCGATTCGAAATATCTGCCACTCGTCAGAGTGACAAATACAGGAGATGAATAGTGGTCACAAATAAACAAATTCTGACTCGTTGACATTTCCAAGCAAATATTATTCCTGGCCAACCTCGAGCATGAATATTTCAGCGAGGGGAGATTGACTCTCAACACCGTGATTCAAATGCAGATCAAATAAATACAGCGGAATAACATTAGTTTATTTCTCTGATTTTTTTTTTTATTAAGTTCCTCAGTTATTTCTATTTTACTAAAGTTGATAATACAAATATCAATTTATTCAGATAGTCCAAAGAAGCCACGCCAGGCCTATCCCCCCCCCCACACACACTCCTCTGACTAACCAACTTACAAGAAAGTGGCAAAATGTTTCATTCGATAGTAATATAAAGTAAACAGTATATTATGTATTACTATGTTAGTGAACTTTTATGGACATTTTCCTGTGCTATTTTTCGCAAGAAGAGTTTTTGGAAAAATAAAGTGAATTTGAATTTGAATAAATGATTAGTTATTTTCGTAAGTACTGGGAATAATAAAATAAACTGAACCTGTCTACCAAGGCCGCATCCAGGGGGGGGTTAGGGGGTTCGACCCCCCCCCCCCGGGAATCCACAAATTTAATCGTTTTTTGTAGGCTTTAAAATCTGATCTATATATTTTTTGTACTTTTTGGTCCGACCCGCTGGCACCCCCCCCCCCCCCGGAAGGGCAAAACCCCCTCCGAAATAAATTCCGGGATACGGGCCTGCTGTCTACAAATGAAGGTCAATCCGAATCTGACAAGAAGAAAAAAATCAATCGGACAAGAAGAAAAATCTTAATCCTGACTGTAAACGTTGTAATCAATTACAAAACCTGTAATCAATTACATATGTGATTAAGATTTTGATTTCTAGCCATGGCCTGAACAGGCCCAATGCCAAGAAGGGCCGAAATATCGCCGGATCAAGTCAGTTGACTCATACGTTCAGCCCCGTCAACAAGATAGGAAGTCAGCTTAGGATGACGAATTCTTAGAAGGGTATTTGTTCCTCGAGCATAAATCAGCAAAATTGCAACACCTTTCTAACCCGGATACATCAACAGTTTTAGGTTACTGCAGCTGGACAAACTCCGGGCACTAATCCCATCCAAATTCCTACTTAAGTGATAATCATCAACGCCTCCACCCCTGGGGCACACGCACACTTTGACTGACAGACGTCAACTTGAGTCTATAAAATAAATAGGTGAACCCATGGGGGGTAACCGCCCTCACATCGAGTGTTTACCCCTTCTAACCCAATGTTCAAACATCCCCAATGGTGTTACATTTACATAGCTGACAGGGCAGGAGCCCTAATAGACAGGAGTTCCCAGGGTCGCTGACTTAGTTTGAACTCGAGTCAGCATGTCAGCAAAACGGAAGATATTGGTTCAAATAGTCGGAGAGTAAAAAAGCTATTACACGAGAAGTTCGAGAGTTGGGAACGGGCTGGAACAAAATTGGAAACCAAAGTTTGGCTGTCCGGAACAAATTAAATCTTGCTAGCTCGTGAAATCCAACCTCGTTTTGTCTAAAATTTAAGGGGCGGGGCGGTAAGCCCCCCTCCCCGGACCCCGAGATAGTCGCACCATTCGATACCAAAACATGTAATGCAAAAAAAACATGCACGAAAATTACTGGATTGAGTGTAGGCTATAATGTACACAGTAGTTAGAATAAACTTTTTTTTAGGGGGGATAAAGAATTTTGGAAAGAAGGTTGGTTAGATTGGGTATGGGCGCATAGAGAAAACTTTCTACATGTTTTTTTATTGGTTTAAAGGGTTAAGGTGAGTCAGGAAGAAAGGTTTGTTTATTGGTTTATATTACTGAAAAATATATATATTTACTGGATTTATTCGGAATTTGTTCATCGGAAGTTGGAAGTTCTCTATCTTTGTATTAATCATGGGCAATTAGGGCTTTTGGAACAAATATTATATCATATTATCGAAACTGAAATACTGAGCGGATGCTTATACTAAACCATCTATTTTGCATAGCGTCACAGAGCCACTGCAGGCTACTGGACGTTGCAGAGAAGCGAAAACAAAGAAGTTTCGGGTTCAGTGATATACATCGTTCGGGTCGGGAATTTCACAGTCTGATCAAGATTACGAAAAAGGAGAAACAGATATCCTACTACGCAGCAGTTTAATTAGTTATTCGTATCGCCCATCCTTTAAAGTTTTCTCTCTTTATTTTTTTTTCTCTCTTACCTCTTTTTCTTCTTTTTTTAAATATATTAGATTAGTTTTTCTGTTATTATTTATTGAATAATTTTAAGTTAAAAGGTGGTTAGAAGATACAGCCTCTCACAGGACTTTTGTCTTTTATGTGGTTGTTGAGTTTTTTTCTATAATGTGGGTGTTTTTTTTGTGAAGTAAAAAATATCTGAATCTGAAAATCTGAATCTAATACGTCTGATATTTGATTCCTTAGCAATGAAGCTCGACCTCGATCAGAGGAGAGGCCAGAAAAATCACTCTTTTCTCTTGTTTAAATTTAGCGGTTCAGTTATGCAGCCGGTGCTGACGGTAGGCCGTCCGAATACTCTTTATGACTATCTCTCCTTGCCGCTGCGAAATCTCCGTCCTCTCCGGGTATCTAGCGGAAGAAAGGCAGAAGTGGTGTCACAGCTGCTCCCAAAGATCGTCGTAATTGCTTGACACAGGATGTGAGTCGTTGAGTTTGAGTCGTTACGGAAGCGCTTACTCCTTCTTCCTGAAGATCACTGGCGTGTTTTGGACTTAGTCATATAGAGTATTCTCAACGTCGCAACTAGCGTCTACTGTGGAAAAACTGAAAATCCCTCAAGAGTGTCAGAATAATTCAGTGCATTTGAAAGAATATGCAAAAATAAACTGGAATTTCATTAAATTTATATACGGATCCTGTAGCCTAAAACAGATTTCAAATAACTGGTGAAATACGCGTTCCGGAAAACCTAATCCATCTTGCACCGTGGAAAACGCTTACACCCCAGTTAACACCTTAAAGTTGGCAAATGAGAAAACTCGGGAACTTGCTCTGGAACACTGAAAGTTAATGATCCGACTCCCCCTCAGGGGTCGCGCTTCCTGTGACAGGTCGTCAAACTGATTACGAACCGACAGCTTCATTAACGGAAAGAGAAATGATTTACGGGAAACGCAAATTACGGAAAGCCTGCAGACCGGATTGAAAGGCGTTAACGCACAAATGCGAAAAATTACATTAAAAACAGCTGCTGAGACAGACAGGATAAGGGGAGATAGTGGGAATTAAAACTATGTGAACAAAAAAATTTAATTTGTCATACATGAGCATTTGATGGAGCTAGACGGACAAGTCGGATGAGATTTGTTCCAGGCCCTTGTCGAACGCAAATTACGGCACTTGTTGGCAAGGGTCCTCTTCTAGCTACAGCCTAAATGAATTCAGGTTTCAGACTGCAGGTTCTTTCTTGCAACTACAGACTTAGCGTGCACACACAATCCGAATTTCGCAGTCCGGTGCGAATTTCCTACTCCGCTCCGAAATTCAATAAAAGTAAAATACTGGTCAGTCAAAGCAGCTCCTTAATTGCATATTTCTTTGATCCTCCTCAGAACTGTTCAAACTTACATACATCTCCTGTATTTTATATAAAAAATACAAAGTAGACATTTTTAAATGAACAGAGAATTTGTAAACATTCGGCAATTAATCAGCATTATCTGACAGTAGGCTTAGCACTGGATTTTTCCAATCTGGGACCAAATTTCCCGTCCGAATCTAGTTTGAATTATGCCCAGCCCTCCCATCTGTAGAAAACCCATTCTCTCAAAACGTTCCAGCTGCCCCCAGAAATTACATTAACAGACTGCCGCAATTTTCTAACAAAAACTCTGTCTGACAGCAAAACCAACTCGGTCTGAAGTAGCGTATACTGGATTGATTGACAAACGGGACGACGGGAAGAACAAGATCAAAGATTTCGATGGGATCCCAAAAATATAATATTTGACTCAGACAACTACGTCCTGACTACGTCTTGTCTACGCGAGATCCAGTCTTCGCCAGGCTAATCATCTGAGAAAATTAATTTCAGATATACCTGTATAAGCCATATTTATTTTGACGATACTGATCGAAACTACCTGCTTTACTTCTGCCGAATTTCCGTTTTCGGCCGAATTCCGAGCGAACTACTTGTCCAGCCAAAAAAAGATAGTTCAGAAACGAATTCAGCGCATCTCCTTATCCCTATAAAGAACGTCTAATCAACTTCAAATAAAACTTTAACTTATAAAAAAAATCCGGTTTCAACCGGATTCCGGACGAAGTATATGTCAGGGTAAACCAGATCCAGTCTTCGCCAGGCTAATCATCTGAGAAAATTAAGTTCAGATATACCTGTATAAGCCATATTTATTTTGACGATACTGATCGAAACTACTTCTGCCGAATTTCCGTTTTCGGCCGAATTCCGAGCGAACTACTTGTCCAGCCAAAAAAAGACAGTTCAGAAACGAATTCAGCGCATCTCCTTATCCCTATAAAGAACGTCTAATCAACTTCAAATAAAACTTTAACTTATAAAAAAAATCCGGTTTCAACCGGATTCCGGACGAACTATATGTCCGGGTAAAAAATGATTGTCATATACAGATTCAGCGTATCTTCTTACCCTTAAATCTATCATCTAATCAACTTCAAATACAAATTTTACTTTTAACAGATTTTCCGGTTTCGGACGGATTCCGGGTGAACTACTTGTCCGGCGAGAAAATGGTTTTCACCATCGCGTTCAGCATGTCTTCTTACCCCTAAATCGAACATCTAATCAACTTCAAATAAAAGTTTTACTTTTAACAAACTTTCCGGTTTTGGCCGGATTCCGGGCTAACTACTTGTCCGGCGAGAAAATGGTTTTCACCATCGTGTTCAGCATGTCTTCTTACCCCTAAATCGAACATCTAATCAACGTCAAATAAAACTTTTGCTTTGAACAAATTTTCCGGTTTGGGCCGGATTCCGGGCTAACTACTTGTCCGGTCAAAAAATGGTTTTCACCATCGTGTTCAGCATGTCTTCTTACCCCTAAATCGAACATCTAATCAACTTCAAATAAAACTTTTACTTTTCACGAACTTTCCGGTTTTGGCCGGATTCCGGGCGAACTATTGGTCCGGCGAGAAAATGGTTTTCACCATCGTGTTCAGCATGTCTTCTTACCCCATAATCGACTATCACATTAGCTGTTTCAAAATATTTTGTTTGCCCCTTAATTTGAAACCCCTCCCCCACCCTTAAATATAGAGCTACAGAGCCCATCTTCGAACTTGACTTGTACTTTGACCCAAAGGATCCTCCCACCAAGTTTCATCAAAATATCTCAATCCCTTCGAGAGTTATCGTGCGTACAGACGGACAGACGGACGGACGGACGGACGGACGGACGGACGGACGGACGGACGGACAACTTTTGCGATGTCATAGGTATCCGTCACTAACGTTTTGGGATCCCAAAAACAGCGGACGGGATTGGGGAACAAATTTCGTCAGCCTCTTCAGCCCGTTCGAGTGAAGCCCATCTGGGAAGTACTCGATTGACAGTTGCTGTCGCGACCCGTAGCGAACAAAATCAATGCCAGGCAAACAAACATTCCAGGTAATGGTGGATTCGTATTTTGTCTGGATAAAACTGTTGATTTACCCGTACAGCTTCTCTTTCTAGGCACTTTAAATAGATGTCACTCTCGATATTTCATACTGCAAATTCTGGGAAGCCAATTTATTTCCACGTCCCAAAATCTTTGAAGGATCCTTCGTAAGCCTATTTATCCTGTCTTTTGCATTACCCCCCCCCCCACCCGCGGAATTATAAGCTCTACAAATCACCACCTTTTTGAACCTATGACTTTGCAGCGATTTTTCGACCGAGCCGAATGTACCAGTTAAAGTTTAACCGAAAAGGACTAGGATAGGACAGTCTAGTTATCCATCACTTATTCACTTAAATTGGCTTGAAGACCCGCTGAAAATGAGTTACTTCGTTGTTCCGCTATTCACGAATAATCGATTTTTAAATAGTGGAATTTTCGTGTGATTTGTGGTGCCACTATGCGCTTGTATTTTTGTTGTATGCCTTTCGAGAAAGATTTATAATTTTTTTTTTTTTCAGGCACTAAGCAATCTTCATCAATCTCACCACTGCCCGCTGAAAAGCCGCATTTGTTTTGAGATTAAAATTCCCCGCGTCATAGTAGAATTTACGCTGTGAGGACGGCCGGAGATATTCTGACCCTCACAACTAGAGCAGATAGTGGAAAATAAAAAAAATCCCTTTGCAGAATCCAAATAATTCAGTGTATCCAGTTAAATGACACACAAATAAGTTGGCTTTTCAGTTAAACTTTAAGCAGCACACTATTCCGGAAGCTTCAAGGTCCGCCGACAAGTCTTTCAAAAATAAGGTCATGGGAAGCTTCGAAATTTTGTGTTTTGGAAGGATCGTGTTTCAGACTTTTTCTTTTGCTTGGCTTTTAACACTTTTTATCGTGGAGAGATCATTTCTAGTAACAGACGTGATTTAGGTAATCCTAATTAGGTGATCCCGAAAAGACGGCAAACCAGAAAATAAATGTGAAATGAATCATCTCAGTGATGAAGTCAGTTTATTCACGTTACACGGTTTAATAAAAAGCAATTATGGCAAGAATGGTTATCAAATTCTCTATTTTTTCAATCTTTGAACATTTCGCGGAGCTTTGATTGGTCCTTCGTCCTGTGATCTCGCCTTTTTGTCACAAATTGGTAGACCTAAGCCCATATGTATGACAATTCCGAACTTGGTACGGATCATGCTTACAGTGTTTACAATGAACAAACGACCCAGCAGCACACCTAATAAATCATAAGCTCCAGTTTGGCGGCACTTTTGGGTCCGAATCGAACCCAGGTCCCCCCCTAGCTCCGGTGATTAAAGTCTGCAATACCCCAGAATTCATATTTGTACTTCATAAATACTGGCTATCAATCTTGTTGAAACTCAACAACCCAATTAAATGCGCGCAAACAGCCCAAGGCCCGGGTCCGAGGAAAAAGCAGTACGATGCTGCGACCAAACATGAAATTTTAGGAAAAACGGCCGATTATGGTTTTCGACGCCCGTTGTTTATATGCTAATAATGGGCGGTAACACATTCTTAGGGGTTTGAGAGTTAGCAATCTGGTGTCTCTTAAAAACTTCTTAAAGCACAACTCTTACTAGAAATGATCTTTTCACGATGAAATGGCTCAGAAATATCGGTTATCGAAAATACCATTACTTGCCAAGTGAAATTAGCGATTTTCTTGTTAGGGGCTTGTCGACTCTATCCAGCCTTCCTGCTCTCCGACGCAGCGACTGGATGCAAAATGTTCGAGAACTGAACGACCATGATTAAAGTATAACCGAAATGGGTTAGGATAGGACAATCTAGTTACCCATCACTTATTCACTTAAATTGGCTTGAAGACCCGCTGAAAATGAGTTACTTCGTTGTTCCGGTATTCACGAATAACCGATTTTCAAATAGTGGAATTTCCGTGTGATTTGTGGTGCCTCTATGCGTTTGTACTTTTGCTGTTGGCCTTACGAGAAAGATTTATAATTTTTTTTTTGTTCAGGCACTAAGCAATCTTCACCAATCTCACCACTGCCCACTGAAAAGCCGCATTTGTGTTGAGATTAAAATTTCCCGTGTCTTAGTAGAATTTACGCTGTGGGGACGGCTGGAGATATTCTGAGCCTCATAACTAGAGCAGACAGTGGCAAATCAAAAAATCCCTTTGCAGAATCCAAATAATTCAGTGTATCCAATTAAATGACACACAAATGAGCTGGCTTTTCAGTTAAACTTTAAAGAGTGGGAAAGCCAAGCAAAATAAAATAAATCTAAAACGGAACAATGGCGAAAGGCAGGGATTTAAGAAGATCCTGATCCGAAGGGGACCCAAAAAGGGACCAAAGAACAAACTTCTTAAAAGAGTTAATTGATATAACAATAGACAGGAGAGAAAGCGTTACCTGTCGTATACAAATTACTACTGTTAACACTACTGTACCTTTTCTTTCTTCTTAATCCTAACATCAGCCAACGTTATTCCCAATTAACAGAAACAGAATTGATCCTTTATGACAACTACTGAATAAGTCTCACCCGCCCATTAACTATAATTAACTATTCAATGGGTCAAACTGCATTGACTTGGCTTTAGGCAAAACTGGCATACAAACCATTAAAACAAATTATTGAAAGAAAGAGATACCGCCAAATATTTAATTATTCCTTGTGCCCAAGCTGACTTTGAAACATATATTCAAATTATGCATAAAACGGATACGTCAGCTACGATGCTTTTGGCAGCCAAATATTTAGCTGTGAATTTTACTATTTGTCCATATACCAGCTAAAAAAAAAAATTGTCTGATTTCCTGTTTAAGATATATCTTGGTGCTTCCGAAAAGCGCGACACTCGCAAGGAGTCTCGGTAAGAAGTCGCGATTTGGATCAAATGCTCGAAGTAAGATAGTGACCGGACCAATTACGGTTATAAAATGTCACTTAGTCTCTACAGTAATCAGGGGTACAATGGACTGATCCAGATTCTTCCTTCTCCAACTTTCAAAGTTTCACTACCGTTGTGGATAAACTGGAGTGATCAACTTGTCGTTTGTTAATCTCTAGCTCTTTACACTAGGCTAATGTTTATGTTAAATGGTTTGTGCGTTTTTGGGATCCCAAAACGTAGGCTAAGTGGAGGGATACCTATGACATCGGAAAAGTTGCCCGTCTGTCCGTATGTCTGTCTTTCTGTAAGCACGATAACTCTCGAAGGGAATGAGATATTTTGATAAAACTTGGTGGGAGGATCCTTTGGGTCAAGGGAAAGGTCGAGTTCGTAGATGGGCTCTGTAGCCCTACATTTAGGGGTGGGGTTTCAAATTAAGGGGCACAAAAAAATATTTTTAAAAGTTATTGAGATAGTTGATTAAGGAGACATGCTGAATCCGAATATGAAAGTCATTTTCTCGCCGTTAACAGTAAAAATCTTCAAGGAATCTGACGAAGACTGAGTGGCGAAGACGAGACCCGATTGTTTGGATCAAATATTAGATTTTTGGGATCCCATCGAAACCTTTGGTCTTTTTCTATTTGAATGTGGCTTTGGATGAAATAAATGAATGAACTGGTTGGTCTGGTTTGCAGTGTTGTTCTTATGTGAAGATATTCGTCCGACACTCGGTATCCATCGTAAAGACCTACCAGTTCAAAGCCAATAGTCCCTCACCATAATATTACATGCATCCCACGTCCAAAGGCGTAAGTGTTTACAGACACGAACAAAATACATTACATCCTCATTTACATTTATTTCCTTTTTGTGGTTTTCAATCCGTTAATTTTGTCCTTTCTTGTTTCAGGCGTCAGAAGCACAGAGACTGTCATGTCAAGTTCAAGAGAGAGAAGCGCTCGTCAAAAGATGGTTTAAACGGTCTCGTTTAGTCGGACGGTTTCTGGTGCCCACTCGTGTGCACCAGTTAACAACTTGCCCTCGTGGGCCAGTAACTCCTTTTTGGCCAAAAATGCCCACCTGCGACAATTATCGATAAAGAGTTGAGGATCTTAGAAACTTCCACGAGAGAACTTCATCACCACTGGTTCTCTCTGTTCCTGTGATTGCGCTGGCTGTTTATTTTTTGTCTATTTTAAAATTTATCTTTGAATTTGGTCATTTTTCTTCTTTTGTTGTATACCCCTGTCAGAGGGGCTTGTACGCCCTCTCTTTTTTTACAGGTTACAAATAAACTGAACCGAATTTAATAATAAAAAGTCGCTGTATATTAGCATTTTAGATTATTTATACTAGTAGTGTTGCATTAATAGGCTAGCATGACCTGCCCAGCCGTGCTTCATAGAACAAAGAAAAAATAAGAAATAAAAATAACTGATTCGAGCTATGAAGCGGAAACAAAAAATAACAAAAAAACTAAGTTTCCCAATCGTACAATCTACACAATGCATCTTAAATACAGAATTCCGAAACTTCTTACTTCCGCAAAAGCTCCTATTAGCTTAGACTCAGCCCTGATGACCCGGTTTCCGCGCTATTTCTTCCAGGTCTGGAAATCTACAAACTCGCCGTCTCGAAAGTCTGAAAGACAGATGGACCCCCCCCCCCCCGGGTCTAAAAATGTAACATTAGGCGAGTTCGAGGCGTTACTAGTCAAAATTTTGGGAGGAAGGTAAGATAGGCGACCCCCCCCCCCCCGGAATGCAAATATACAGGAAATAAGAAAATCTTGTTAAAAACTGCAGATCTGACTACAAGCAATTAAGGATTTTCCTTAGACCCGCGAGTTACATGTAAACGCGTGATGGCGGCTCGCTGGCCGCTCGGTTCTATTTTTATTTCAAAATTTTATCAGCACGTCCAGACATTGCGATAAGGGACTACTGACTGTGTGTGTGTGGGGGGGGGGGGGGGTCGCCAGGGGACAAGTTGATTTTTCAGCTTGAGCCTAAAGAGTACCCCTGCCAAGAAGGGCCGAAACATAGCTCTAATAAAATGTAGCTGACGTATCCGTTTTGCAGCGTCAATATGATTCGCAGTCAGCTTCGGCTGAAGGAATATTTGTCGCCAGGGTTTTTAGTACCGGGGGTGGGGGGACCGGGGTTTTTGCCGGGAAGTGGGGAGGTAGCCGGAGCCCCGAGCTCACGCCTACTTGCAAAATCTGCCTTAAGTTACGTGAAAAAAAAACTCAAGTATAATAGCCTAAACAAATGTGAAAGGGGCACGTAATCACTCAAGTCAGTGTGAAAGCACCTTGAGACTCAATGATGCTTCTTCTACAACGCATACTTTTGGGGTCATCTGGTTGTTTCCCGATTTGCAGTGTTCACGACAACTAATCATCACCTCCGCCACTGAGGTTTACCTCTCTCTCTCCATTCAAAATTGTACAAAAGTCTATGGTCAGAAGCAGATATGCGTGCAGAAAATGGTTTGTTTGTCGGGCGATTAACCATCAATAACCAGACACGGAGAAGAATGGTTGAGTCCACCAACAGTTGTAAAAATTTTGCAGATCGTAAATTTAGGAAATTTACCGTCCGTCACATCGCGTGAGGATGAATGTCGTAAACGATTTGCTGTCCAAGAATCGCAGTAATTTTAATGTAACGACTTCGATGGCATATTCCAAACAAGCTAAGGGCTGGCAGCTCACGGACTCCTGGTGTATGTGTGTTACTGGTCAGACTTTCTGAACGCAGCACCACCCTTGTGATTTTCTGGCGTGGAAACTATGGTAGGCAATTTCACAGCAAAACCTGATGAATCAAACTGACCCCTTTTCTCTAACAACGACTGACTGGTCGTGGTCTGGTCTGGAGGGGTGACTAAACATGCTGATTTTAACATCCTACCAAACGGCAACGGGTGCAAGCACTGGGCTCTTGTTGTATACGAAAGTGGCAGCAAAATCTTCTTTCTTTTTTGTATTTTTTTTTCAACCAATCAATCACATTTATTTCCAAATAGCTCAAAAATAAAGCTAGACTAGGAAAAAAAAACAATATTTACAAAATACACAAAAGCGAAACAATACCAGAAATAAATGACGGAACGAAACTATGTAAAAATTGGGAAGAGGAATTAGCCGGATATGGAGAAAACTGATTGCCAGTGTTCCTCTCAGACCGACGCACGGACGACGGGAGGGGAGGGGGACGGTCTGAGGACAACACATTTTGCTCCAAAATTTGTTGATAGATTATTTCTCCGGTCACTTAATTTAGGAATAAAAATATTCATGTTCAACTGTTGAGTTCAGGCTCTTACCAGTTTATATTTGTGTTTAAATGTTGAGGCTTAACAAGCTTAGCTTCTAGGCCTAGTATCTACTTTAATTACAGGTAGCCTATTAGTAAATTTTTTTAAATAAGGGAGGGAAACATGAGTGAATAAATGAGTCGTTCCCCAATTCAGCCTTCAGAGTTCAGATAAAATCAGAAATTCGCTCAAAAAACAACAACTGTTTTATAGAACTAATAAATGGGCGAATAATATTCGCACGAAGTGCATTAAAACCGCTAATTCCTAATTAAGAAAACTTTATTAACGAAGCTCATTAGGTGGAGGATAGAAAAGAATAAATTATATAAAATTACCCCTCTCCGAAACAAACAAACAAAAAACATTTTTATAGGCAAGCACAACTCTTACTAGAAATGATCTTATCCCTATGAAATGGATCAGAAAAAAACATTTTCGAAAATACCATTACTTTCCACCTGAAATTAGCGAAACATTTGAAAACTGATCGCGCCGTGGTTAAAAAGTGTGAAAACTAAGCAAATAAAAGAAGTAATAAACAAAAGCTTCTCAGATCCTTATGTGTGAAAAAGTTGTCAGCAGACGTTGATGATCCCGGCAAACGTTTCGCTGTGTGACGGGCAAAACTCGGCAAGGCCAGAAAAGCGCTAAAATTTCGTATACACAAAACGAAACAATGGAGAAAGGTGGCGATTTTAGAAGCATATAATTCTGTATGGGAGCTAGATATATTATTAAAAGCAGAATAAGCAAGAGGGGTCCTTTAACCACTGAAGTAAGCACGATAACTCTCGAAGGGAATGAGATACTTTGATGAAACTTGGTGGGAGGATCCTTTGGTCAAGGGAAAGGTCGAATTCGTAGATGGGTTCTATAGCCCTACATTTAGGGGTGAGGTTTCAAATTGTGTTCTTCTTTTACTGTTAGATATGGACTAGGTCCAGGGCACGAAATAATACCTCCCCCCTAAATAAATTCCTGGATACGTCCTTGGCTAACACCGACCCGGATCCACCTCTATAATTCGTCGACTTATCTACTCGTCCCCTGCCACTGAGCGAGCAAGCCATCTGAGACACTTGATCTATTTTATCGTTTAACAACCATATGACCTCCCACTTAGTATGTTTCAGACACGAAGTCTGTAAAAGTCGCCATAAACCTGCTCATCATGACTCCTGACACGGTTGTAAAATAAACGCAGGACAGACGGAAAAGGATGAAAAATCTGTCGCCATTTTACAACATTCTAGAAGGAACAATTTTTTTTTTTTGTGATGTTGCCTACACACGAGTCACGCGACAAGGAGTAGTTAGGTGGGTAGGTATTTTTCTTGTATTTTTTAGCCAAACAATAAACAAAACAAACAAAACTTATAAACTTCCGCAGCAAAAAGGGACTTCCGCTACAATTCACTAGTACTTATGTAAGTAATAAAATAAAACTAAACTTAACAACTCAATTATACACCTAGCCTGTGGCTTTTATTTTTTGTCTAGACCATTCCTCCTAAAGGACACCTGAACAATGAAACCATACTTGAACACACCACGGAGAATGCATTTACAGACATGGCCACGGAGAGCATTCTTCTCCTGAGCGTGACGTTTTCAAAACGGGGATGTTCGTTTCTGGAGGATTGCACATGCAGACTCTAAGACAGAAAGCGCAATTCATTAAAATCTTGTACAGCGCTGGCCGGATCGTATTGGAATTTCTTATAGATATAGGTTTGGGCTTAACTGGTTAAAAAATATTCCAGAAGAAGGGTTGATTGGAGACATTTCTTCATTTCTAAAATTGTTCGGTACTGAAAGATGCAAAGATGCAAAATGGAGCAAAAATCATAGCTTGGAAATACTATTTCGTATTTGGATTGGGTTTTCTGCAGGCAATGTTAACGGAAGTCATACAGATAGGGATGATACTTGGTACTCTTCATTCAGGTGTCCTTATTCTGCCTTTTGCAATATAGCCTACCTAGCTCCCATATGGAATTATAAGCATCTAAAATTCCGACCTTTCTCCATTGTTTCGTTTTGTTCTTACGATTTGTTAGCGCTTTTTCGGCCTTGCCGAGTTTTAAACGTCACACAACGAAAGTTTGCGGAATCTTTAACGTCCGCTTACAACTCTTTCATACATAAGTATGTGAGAATCTTCAATTTATTACTTCTTTTATTTGCTTAGTTTTCCCACTTTCAAACCACGGCGCGTTTAGTTTTCAAAGGTTTTGCGCCCATTCGCCGCGTCGGAGAGCAGGAAGGCTGGACATAGTCGACAAGAGCTAACAAGAAAATCGTTTATTTAGGTGGAAAGTAATGATATTTTCGAAAACTTTTTGCCACACCTACTATGATCTTCATTAAGAAATGTTTTAGTTTAGTTCGCCATGATTCATTGATTATCTTCGTGCGGGTGTAGGAGTTGAGTAATACAGCGTATTTTGTTTAACAGAGGATTCAGGAAAAATGGTTGGTAAAGAAAGTTGTTTGATTTGAGTTGTTTATTTGTAATAGAATATATATTAGTTTGAATGTTTTTTTTTGCACATGTCATCCTCGTTCAGGTTATAGTTTTCACTTTTTGTGGAGGAAGGGGCATGTTTTTTTTTCAGAATGTTTGCATGTTGTTGCGACGCTGAAGAATAAAAAAATCAAACAATAAATCAATAATTTCTTTTTCTAAACAAGGGCGCTTTTGTGCCATTTTATGTGAGTAATAAAATTATCGATTGATTGATACCACAACTCCAGGGCTCCCCCTACTCCCCATGGCAGAAGAAAATAAAACACAAATTTACGACTAGAAAATATTCACAACTGTCAAAAGCAAGTCCGCCAGCACGACAGCCCGAAACATCCCTTGCATTTCAAATCATCCGCCAAGAATGCTTCTTCCGCAGGAATCCGGCCACAGACAAAGGCACCGGGAGATAAGCTATTGCCTGAAGTGCCAAGCGCTTCTGAGGCGCGTGAATTATGAACTTCATGCCACGCGGGACTGATGATTGGAAAAAGGGACCCGTTTGCTTCGCTCTGATGCTATCGTGTTCATATATCATATCCCATTGCGTCGACAACACGCCGTAAAACACAGGCTGGTGTAACATAGATGTATGTTGGGATGTGGCAATATATCAAGCTCGATGAATTTCGAGGATTATGAGGGCACTTATCTAACATATTTACGTTGTGACATAGGAAAAGTCACCATCTTGCATCCATTGCAGAGTAGATGAAGGGACGAATATACACTTTGTTCGAAATGTCCAGCATGGACGACGAGAAGCATTCCACTCTTTGAGTGTTGAACTGTGTGCTGTCTTTGGAAAGACTGGGCTGAAGGAACTGTTTCTACGACTGACGGGAAGACTGGGTAGCTTTGAAATATGGATTAACACGATGACAGTAATGAGTGCTATTTTCATCAATTGTGTAAAGACTGATGGCTTGCCCGAGCTTGCCATCAATTGTTTTTTGGGGGGAAAGGAATGAGACAATGGACCATTCGTGGCCTGAATTCCGGCCAGGGTTTTGGCCTATCCCACAGTCCAATGATAACAGGTTGTGGTGCAGCATCAAAGGAGTTAAATACCAGTGACATATACCAGTCAAGTGTGGAGTTAGACAGGGGGGAGTTCTCTCTCCTCATATCTTTAATGCTTCTATTGAAAATGTTTTGTCTGGTATACGTAGTTCTTGTTTTACGGGATTCACAGACGTATCATACTTAGCTTATGCTGACGATTTGCTTCTTATTAGCCGAACTGAGGCCGGTTTAGCGCGTTCTGTCCGATCCGTCGCCGCTGCATTTGCAAGAATTGGATTATTGCTAAACGTAGATAAATGTGAATTTCTTATTTTTAATGGGGTCAGTTCGTCTCATCCTTTGAATTGCATTTCGTTTTCTGTACCACAAGTCACGTCTTTTCGATGGCTTGGGATTTCTGTTTGCAATTCTCTAAGTTCTTTTCGTTTTCAGACAATTCGGGATATTCAGATTAAGCTTAAACTGGGGTATTCTAAAATTGTTGGAAATCGCGGACATTTCCGGCGACAAGCACTTACAAAGCTGTACTCGAGTTTCTGCGACCATTCTGTGTTATTTTGTGCTGGGTTTTATATGCTTCTGAATAAAGGTGACGTAAAGAGGGTCAAGACGGATTACTATCGGTATTGTAAGTTCTTACTTTATTTACCACGATCATTTCGGAACCGAAGGTTAATTAGTCAATATCAGGCAACGGATATTGTTCTCTCAGTGGAAAAACTAAGTTCAAAATTAACTGAAGAAGCGCCAATCCGTCTTGGTACTAACAATCGTCTTATCCGCCTCTTTTGCTAAATTGTTATTTCTTTTTCTTGTATTTTGTGTTATTTGTAGTTCTTTGTTTTTTCTCCTTGTACTCCACTTTTTCCCTTTGTAAGTGGGTAAGAAATAAATTATTATTATTATTATTAAATCGGATGCACTCTAGAACTTGCAATGTCTAGCTAGATAATCCCCATCCAAATCTCTAGCTCAAACCTGGAAAGTACGACCGTGGGATCAGCCGAGGGGATACACACTCTCCGCACCTTGTGTACATCCATTCCCGACACCTTTTCCGCACCGGCACCCGGTGTACACGGGTTTGGAGAGTGAGTATCTCCTCGGGATCATCTAGTGGCGTGACTCGGAAGAATCCCCGCTGGACTAGCTCAAAATAGATCTTAACAAGAAAATTATGCAAAAAGAAAAGCATTTAGCTAGGATATGTATAAAAAGTACAAAAATGAAGCTAAATATTTGGCAGTGTCAATTTCTTCCAATAGGCTAGTTTGTTTTGAAGGTTTTACACAATTTCTGCACTTATTCATCTATACGGAATATCTATCAAGGATAAAAGAAGATATTCCTGAGCCAACTTCCTTCAGTTGTTAGTTGCAGACCAGAATCTCTAGCCCCCTTGCCAGCGCTTGTCACTCAATTCGAACGATTAGTAGATGCCAGGTTTCCTAAATTCCCTTCATGAGCAGTCAAAATCAACTGTGAAAAATTAGCAATAGCATACTTTTTATTTATGTTTAGATACAAATTGCAAACAGCTAATGTTTGCCAAAACTTAGGATGCATTTCTTCACTTTCGTTATCTGTCTCCGCCGAGATGGGCTGCTATTGAGGACAGCATGTTCGATACCTGAAATCCTGTATTTCCATAATGGTGACACACACAGCAGCTGGTGGATTTCAGTGAGGCAAAAGCTGAAGATCAGCCTGGGATTAAGAAGTATAAGGACTTGAAACCAACAACCCAAGTCAAGCAATGTCAATTCTGCACAGTCAATCCAGTCATGCACAAATCCTCAATTTTTGGGCATGGTGCCCCAACGTCAGGGCATGCCCCAAGGTATGGGCATGGTGCCCATACGTTGGGGCACCATACCCTGGAGCATGGGCATGGTACTAGCATGGCACCCCCATGATATTTGGTTGAACTGAGATTGATTACATACCTAAATAGGGCTGTCTTCCTCTCCTAGACCACAAGATACTTGATCTTATGTTCTATCTAACCTCTTTTTCCAATTTTAAAAATATTAGAGAACTTCCAAGAAATTTAGCCTTTAATGAAGGCCACTTTTTCCTATTGGTTTACCTATCCATTTCCAGGGAAACAAGGGGAATTCATTCATGGCTAAATTTCTAGGAAGTTCTCTAATATTTTTAAAATTGGAAAAAGAGGTTGGATAGAACATCAGATCTGGTATCTTGTGGTCTAGGGCAGGAAGGCAGCCCTATTTAGGTATCTAATCAATCTCAGTCAAGCACAAATCCTCAATTTTTGGGCATGCCCTGACGTTGGGGCACCATGCCCAAAAATTGAGGATTTGTGCTTGACTGAGTCAATCCAGCTGAACTTAGTCCTACTGCATGTTGACACTAGGTTTCGCTGGGGATGTACGTTCTTTCCAGAGGAGTGCCAGACCCCCATTTGGTGACACAAAAATTGTGGCTGCTAGAACTGTTCATTTAAACGGGCGCCGTCATACGACACTAAAGACTACGGGGGTCGTGAGGAAGTTTCTTGTATTTCTGACAGGGGTAGTCCCAAAGGGTGTGTCATTAATCAGACGTTGGACAGATGGTTTCTTTGCTTGGTTGTAACTGCGTGGAAACAGGTTGGATGTTGTCGTGCGACTGCGACATACAGGCATGTACGCAGGGGGGGGGGGCTCCGTGCCAGCCCCCCCCCCCCGAAATCGATTTTTTTTTTCGCTTAATTTTCTGATCCTTCACACAGAAAAAGGGATAGTGGTTAATTACTGATCTAGACAGAATTTGTTAACCGTTTTCGATGATTTTTCGGCCTGTAATTACCAAATAGGGTCACCAGCACCAGCTTTTGGTTTTTGTAGATGTTACATAATATAATGCGCCTTTTATACACTGTTTTGAAGGATTTGGGCCCCCACCTAAAAAAATTCCTGCGTACGTGCCTGACGACATAGCGCAACTTTACTATTTGCGAAATATTTTACTGGTACAGTAGGAAACTCCTTAACTGTATAACAGAAGTGTTAGTTTGTCTTCAGGGCCGTATCCAGGGAAGGGTTAGAGGGTTCAATCCCCCCCCTCCCGAAACGTACAAAAGGATCGTTTTTATAGACTTTAACCTCTGATCAGGCCCCCCCCCCGGATACGGCCCTGCCTCTGATCCATTTGTTTTTTGTACTTTTGGTCCGACCCGCGGGCACCCCCCCCCCCCCGAAATAAATTCCTGGATTCGGACCTATTTGTTTTAGATAATTCGGTTGGACTGAGCTCATTTAATCGTTAAGAGTCACATAATGAAACGTCACATTCCAGGCCCGACAAAAATTATAAGCCTGCAATAATTCCAGATACCCTTGACTGGAAAGAACGAGGAAAGACTAGCCAAAAGATTAAGTAAGTGAAAAGGAGAAAAGAAAAAGGGTAACAAAATGGAAATACGCTTATTTTTACAAAAATTTTACGCATCATTTCGATTTATGAGAATGAGTCGGGCTGAGCCAAATTCGAGGCCAAATTACTTTTGACGATCGTATAATCAAAGGTTACATCCCAGGATATGTAAGCTCGGGAAAGCTAGCCAAACGATTACAGGCTTTCCTCTCTGCAGTGGAAGGTATTTTATTTTTTGGTTGCAATAAGTAAAATTATAAGAATAAGGAGAAAACAGGGAAGATCGCAGAGTGCAAAGAGGGTTGTTGATTACTTTTTGGGGGTGTAAACCCCCCAGATTCCGCAAGATAATTTTACAGAAATTCCACCAGCTGAAAACTAAAAAAAAACGGACCATAAGAAATTCTTATTCAACTCCGGTATTGCCCGCTTAAAGCACAAATGACAAGGAAACTACATTTCTTACTTTAACAAGGCATCTGAAAGTCTTCAATGTTCCCACTGAACCAGGGTAATCACACACGCAGTATCGGTACCAAGAAGGGCAACACGTAAATAATTAGTAAATAATTACTTAATCAATAATAAAAAGTATAAAAATAGTTTTATAAAAAAGTCACCTATAATAATTATACAAAATAGTATTTATTTAAGGTTGCTATTTTAGCCACAGCGGAAAAAATTGATTACCATTGTAACTGTATAAGCCGGGAATCCTGGCGTACTTAAATTCCGTACTTTAATTACGCCGAAAAAACTGGGAAAACTAGTCCTACTCCAATATTCAGCTAAATAAATCTACCCTCTACTGTGGGTCACCGTCGATACCAGCGAAGACCTACACAGCAACCAATTTCGAGCAAGAACAGAAATAAAAAGGAAACACTGAAAATATTCGCAAGGATAAACTTATCCACGCTGCAATTTACAAATCACAGATATTAAGTTGCTAGCCTGATCATTAAATGATGGTCCATTTTGCTCATGGAAGGATGCTAAGAATCCCGGTGTCACCGAACCGCATCCAGGTTGTCAGCAAAGGGGTTAGCACCTTGCGAGTAGCAGATTAAAGGAAGTGAATTTATTTGGTTTTGATTCAGTATTTATGGCACTTTCGTGAAAGAAAAGATTGCTGTATCGCGAAAGACAGACAGGAGTTGGTTTTAGGCAGAAATGGTGTATTTGAGACCGTCTTTAAATGTATTATTTTCTGGAGGCGTGTTGTATTTAGTACGGAGAACAATCACATATTTTAATCGCGCTTAGAATGATAATATTCTATGATATCCGAACAGACCCAAATTCCGAGCGAAAAGACAGGCAACAATTGAAATTCTAATCGGATCTCCGCCAGCCACTCAAAGAAACCAGAAAGAATCCATTGAGAGCCTGGGAAAGTTCAAAACTTTCCAGTTATTGCCTATAACCCTGGCGTATCAGAAAACGCCAGGCAGTTTCAGACAACAACCACACTTGTTCTCCCTACCAGCCATAAAAAATAATCTGCACTTTCCAGCCAGTTTCTGGCGTGAGAATGAAAGGAAGTAAAAAGCCTCGATACATAAAGACGAAGGGGTTAGGGGCTCCAACTGTCAGCAAGCTTTTCAAATGAGCACAACATCCAGGAAGCTATAGGACAATTCCTTGTCAGGAATTACTGGTCAACTCCCCTGGCACGGGGAAAGTGATGACAGAGACTACTTCAGCTTTAAATGACCGTCGCACATGCAGTACCAATGAAACCTACTTCCGTAACGCTACATCCATCCTTAAACCCAGAGACCCGATACGTTCTACCCCTCCCCCCTCTAACGACACGTCATGTCGCACGCTTTCTTTGTTTCGCTATTTTCGATGTGTATCATGCTCCCGACGATATCTGCGAGAAGATCATTCGTCAGATAAACCGATTAAATAATTTTGTTCGTGTTTTAGTTAGAAGTCATTAGGCCTGCAGAAACCTTTAAAACAGCATAACCCGTGGGTAACTTGTTAAAGCAGAGCCTGGTTTGAAAGTATTCGACTATTTCAGAATATCGGAACATTAACAGTAAAAGTAAAAGGGAGTTGGATTTTCGTGGGTCCGACCGAACTAGCGTTGAACGTGTCAAAGTTTAACAGCTTTATTTACTTACATACTTTACTTACTTATTTGAGCAACAGCTTTATTTGAGCAACAATCATAAATTTTAACTGATAACCTTAAAATCGAAAGACATTTTCAGTTGCGAACGGTACCAGTAGCCTAGATGTGAAACGACCTGACCATTTTGTGGTAGGCTACTAGCTGCGTTTAGCCTACAGTTCCAAATTCAAACTGAGTTAAGCTGATTTTTAGTAATAGGCCTACCTAAAACATAGCAACAAAAATACTTACCTAGCAGTTTCTTCACTTCCTGTGCAGACAAGTACAGATTAAAACTCCCTCTGCAAACTCCAAAAACCACAAACATGTATCCAAGCCACAACCAACCCATCATTCAAATTTCGCACACTTTCAAATTTCAAATCCACAACATAGGTGCTTTCCCTTCGGCTGCGCAAAGCGAACTAAACGATAACGAGGAGATCATTGGTGCTGATTCGAGGAGTCGCAATTCGCGCGCCAGAGGCCAGAGCTGACTTCGGCGGTTTATTTAGAAATATGCCAAATTTGGTAAGTCAAGTGGGAATACAAACAAATAATAAATAATCATTTAAATAGCAAAGACGAAAGGTTAATGCAATCCAGAAGAAAGACAAATCAGTAGTAGTTGAAAGGAGAGTTAAAGGGTAACAAGGTCCAAAATTCTGAGGAATCAGTAGGGAAAAACTAATAAAAGAAATAGTTTGATCAACAAGTGGATCCAGTTGATTAAAAACTTACAGGTGAAAAACAACAAACTGGTGAAATGAGAGTAGAAGTGTCGCAAAGTTTGCTATATCGGAAGAGGTTGAAACAAGAAAAATTAATCAAGAATATATTACACGGTAATTGAGATAGAAGTTCTTCGTACAGTGGTATGCTCATTGGGGTGGAGAATCACAGTAATCCCGCAGATTTTACGATGAAACAGAACAGAAGAAGAACTACAAACTAAAATTAGAAAGGATTTCTTCCCCTAATTGACAAAGTCAACAAACAATTTACAAACAACAGTTTACATTTCTTATTATATAAAACATAATTTTGGAGGTTAGTATGTGTATGTATGTGAATTAACATGTTGTCTTTGTTTTTTGCTTATCGAATATGCTGAAATGGTCCACAAACAATTTAAAAACAACAGTTCACATTTCTTATTATATAAAACCTATTTTTGGAGGTTAGTAGCCTATGTGTATGTATGTGAATTAACATGTTGTATTTGTTTTTTGCTTATCGAATATCCTAAAATGGTCCACGACCTCGCAAATAGGATGTGGGTGGTAGCCTAGTGTTTTATAGTGTTCATTGCAAAAAAAAGCAAAACTAAAATTTATTTTCCAGTGATTTCCGTCATATTCTCAGTTAAACTATTGTCGCTGCGACAAGAAAACGCAACGCAAAAATCTAATTTCGATAAACATATATGCTGTGTGCTGACCATCTGTCGGGAAAAAAAAATACTTAGACCGTCTGCTTGCTCTTCCCACACCTTTGAACAACTATAGATCCCCATTGTTTTAGGTGTTAGCCCCTAGAAAGTTTACCCCTATCGTGTAAGCGGATACCGTACGGGGAAGGGCTCGAGTTCCGGTGTTGTAATTAGTGAGATGTATCGCAGTTTTATTATCAAAGCTGTGCAGGGGGGGGGGGGATACTTCAAGACTAACATAGAGAGTTGGAGCCAGGGTTGGTCACCAAACGAGTCTTCTTACACCCTGGAAAGTATCTCTAAGTATCACAAAGTATCTCGAAGTATCCCTAAGTGTCTTGAAGGTGACGGACACGCGTTTCGAACGAAGCAAAGTTGAAGATTGGATTCAAATTTTAGGTTTGGATACGGTCTTGAAATACACAAATCTTCACGCGTTTCGTGTGCTTTATTTATATTCAACTGATTTACGTCTTCGCGAATATACGGAACTGGACACGCTTACAGTTGTCTGTTGACTACTTAGCAAAATAAATCAAACTGAACAGTCCGCATTAATCTATCATTTACTTCCAGTAGAGTTATGCTTAATTGAACGTACCAGACAATGAACGGTCTCAGTAGAAAACACAAATACCCACTCCAGGCAAGTTCTACTGTAAATGCATGCCAAAAATGTTCATTTCACGTCCAGTTTATCCTATGGTACAAGGCCGTATCGAGGGGGGGTAGGGGTTCGACCCCCCCCCCCCCGAAACCCACGAATTTAATTGTTTTTGTAGGCTTTAACATGTGATCTTTGTCTTTTTTGTACTTTTTGGTCCGACCCGCGGGCAACCCCCCCCCCCCCCGAAATAAATTCCTGGATAGGGGCCTGCTATGGTATCTGCATTTGGAAACATTTGCTCTAGCATTTGCCGGGGCATTTGCTCTTAATTTTCTTTTGCTTTTTCTTCGAAATTTTGATATTTAAAATTCAACAACAAACCAAACGATTAAATTAAATGCAAACTGAAGAAAGCTTAAACAGTTGGTTGTTATTTGCTTTCTGTTCGTTACTTGTTCTCTCCATTTGACTATTTTATCGGCAACAAACACAACCAAGGAACGAGCCAAGGAAGTGAAAAATGTAAAAAGGTAAAAAAGGTAAAGGTGTCAGCTATCAGCCTTTACAGGCCAAGCCGGCGGTGCTGATCTCCGATTCTCGGCCCTCAACCAGGAAGTGCAATGGGGGGTTGGGGGCCAGCCATCCTGTGCTTTCGCACACTCCAGGTACCCATTTGAAGCTGGGTGAACTTTGGCTTGTCTTACAGAGTTACGCCACTAACCCCCGCTCGAAACCAAACAGTAGGCACGACCGAGACTCGAACAAGGGACCCTTCCCTTGCGAGTTCGACGCGCTAACCATTCGGCCACGGACGGACGGTGACGGACGGTGATGAATGTAGAGAAGTGTTCAAGTAAGCATCCCTCCACTTTGCCTACGTCTTCTTTAATCTCGTCATCTTTTTGCTCACAAATGGATCCCTATCCCTTATTCATGTGTCCATAAGAATTTCATGGCGCATAGAGTATACGATTACACTCAAGAGACCGTCGATAGACATTTTTCGGACTCAATTTTCTGCACATCCTTTCTACTTTAGGACCTGCTAAGGCTTCTTGTCACCTCCGCGATATTTGATATTTCGTCTTCACACTTGGTGCAAAAGCCCACTTGGTTGGATCAGGTTACTAACTTGATCAGGGGCTTGGAGCTCGAATTCATAGGAATGCACCAGTGCTTCCACTACTACTTTTTCTCAAAGTACAACACTTAATTTTGGACCATTCCACTTTATAATTATTATTATCTATGATATTTTCATAGTTGATAGTGACAAAGGATACGTCAGCTGAACTTTATTAAAGCTATATTCCGGCCCTTCCTGACAAGGGTCCTCCTCAGGCCCAAGCCGCTCGGGCTGGGAAGTGAACTTGACACTTGTCAGTATTTATTCTATTTCACTACTATATTTGTACATTCGTCTTTTGGATGTATTACCAAGCAGTCCAAGCAGAAAAGATGTTGATCTCGAGGTTGAAATTCGAAATTTTGGCCTGCGGCGTACAGTTTGAAACACAATCTGGTTTTGTATCAAAATCTCTTTTATTTTGCAGGAAAGTTTTTCACAATCAGAAAAAGCTTTCTTGAGAAAACGATTCCGAGGGAAAGCTTCTGCGCTTTCTCGGGAAAATAATTATAAATTAATACTGAATTGTATATTACACAAATTAATTGTAAAGATAACAGAATTGTGCACAAGGCCGTATCCAGGGGGGGGGCTAGGGGGTTCGAACCCCCCCCCCCCGAAACCCACAAAAGTAATGGTTTTTTCTAGGCTTTAACATCTGATCTATGTATTTTTTGTACTTTTTGGTCCGACCCGTGGGCAAAACCCCCCCCGAAATAAATTTCGCGGGCAAACCCCCCCCCGAAATAAATTCCTGGATACGGGCCTGATTGTGCATACAAACATTTAAACACGCACATTTGAATATTTTCATTTTGTCTCTGTCGTATCCGCATCGTATTGCTGGTCTTCTTACGGTTCGTCGACTCCACGTCGTTTCCTCTGTTGTTGTTGTGTTAGAATAAGTAATTTAGTTATTTTTTTTCGCTGAAGACAGTTGGCGGAAATGGAGCCGAAATATTCAAACTTGTATTTGTCCCTCGCATAACATCTTAGAGGGATAATTAGCTGATCTACATAAACCCCAAAAGTCTCGTTTTTGTTACTTGTACTACCCGTTACTCATGGTGAGTTCATCTATTATTCTGCGACGGCGGGATTCTCTAATTCCTTACATGAGCATAGGCCTACTGATAGTGAGCAATTATGAATGGTATATTCCTTATTTTTCGATATCAAATTGTATTCAGTTCACCCTTACTAGTATTTCCATGTCTTCTTTAATTTCTATTGTCTTTCTTGCTAATGTATTGTGCTAATGTGTTATTTTCTAGGATAGGAATGCTTGGTGCCTGAATTCCCCCACAACAGAAGGGTTTGAAGCAAAAGCTGAAGATTCGATTGGGATTAGGAAGTCGAGGTCTGGATACTGAGCTCTTAAGTAAGAAGATTGCGAACATCCCCACCCATCGACGTCGACATTTCATCTACCTTCCTTCTAACATCCAAAGCATCGATACAAATAAAGAGCTTTTAAAGGAACAGAAAACTTGACTCAAACTTGACTCGGGGAGCTAGCTAACATATCAAGAATGTACCCTGAGTCGATATTGAGAGTAAGAAAAATTCTCGTTACGACCATTGCAGTTTCCGGGCAGTTTCCGAGAATTCGACTTTTGAGCAAAAGGTTTGCAAAAGCAAAAGGTTTGTGTGCCGCGACTAGGAATCGAACCCAGGCCGTCTTGTCGGGGAGGTCGTTTGTCTGTAGTCTACACGTAAAAAGGCGAACTTGTACAGTACATAAGTGCATAATTACAGTGCGTAAGGGGCAAGGTCCTGCCAGCTAGCTTTGGGAACAATAAGGACGGGGTTCGAGACGGTTCGAGATAAGACAATAAGACCCTGTGTATTTATCTAAGCCCCCCCCCCCGGGGCGATTCGATGGCCGAAAGTTGCGTAGTCAAGTTTACTGCTCCTTTAATGCACATATCCACTCCTGACAGCTTGGTTATTATATGTTCACTGAATCTAGAAATTATTACAACAGAACGAAGAGAAACTAAGAGAACTTTGCTTTAGAACTAGAAGAGATCCGATTTTTGCTGCGTCGAATTGAGTGTGACATATGAATTAATTTAGAGATAGAGATAGAGATAGAGATACGTTTATTAAAAAAAAACAGACACTATTCGCCTTTCGCCTGCCAAGAAAGGCAATGAAGCTTGGAAGGGCAAGCGAGGTTATTCCTTTATAGTTAGTTATTCACTACACTCATACCGAGCTACTCAGACACTAAAAAGTCAACTAATGAATGATAAAGATGTAAAGACAATAAGAAGATGAGACACAACAAATAAAGAAAATCGGAGAACAATACCTTGAACAGAATGGACAACCTGGATCGGGTTTCTCACCAATTTCAATTTCATTTATTACGTGATACAATATTAATTTATTGCGTGATTTAGCTTACGGCATTTGACAACTAAAAAGGGAACAAAACTAAGCACCTAAAATAAACTACAAATCACATCATTTTGTACAAACCACTTAAAGAACAAAACAAAAACTAAATAATAGCCTACACACGGTGAATTCCATTGTCAAACATATTTAAAAAAAAAAAGAATTATAACTCAAAATCCAAACGTTTAGATTTTCTTTGTATTTTAACACCTCATTTCTAACGAACATAAATTTAAATAACAAATCAAGATGAAATGGAAAAGACATATTGATCCTATTTTAGGCCGCAAAGATTGCAGCCGCACAAATGACGCCAAAGTAACTTTTTAATTTCGTTATATTATTTTAATTTCTAGGTTTCAGTGATGCAACCTGCCAGGTGCCGATGCGTGCTTTAAGCGACTCTCGTCCCATTCTGTCATCAAAATGTCTGTTAGCGCTGGAATTCCTAGCTAACTTGTCTTTGTATCTGGATTCCTCCCTTCCAAGCCCTCACAGCTTTCTACATCTCAGATTACTCCACATTCAAGAGAACGTATTGTCACCCGTTCCCGATAAGAAAGCTGAACAACCTGTCACATGGCCGGGCGTGAAGTTACGGCGAGAAATTCGAAACTTCTCTGGCGTGTTCCACTGGTGAGCATTAAAATTGTCAGTTCGACAATAAACTTTTTTCAAAATCCTTGGCAGAGGACGAAGTTTTGAGTTTAATGAAGTGCTAAGAACGAAACGAGAATGATGTAGTTCCGTGATTAAATGATGTCGCCCTTAAATTAGACCCCGACAGAGTTTTCAGGGACTCTACTACAGAAGAGACTCACTGGAGACTTGCGAAAGGATGAGGTTCTGACTTCGTCGAAACTAGATTAAACGACGTCCTATAGTAATAATCATGTAAAAGCTTCAATTGTTTATTCTTCAACATAACCATCATTCAACGTATTCATATCCCAATAGTCCGTCTTAATCTGTAACAGCAGGTCACCTGTGAAAGACGGACAACAAAATGTCAAAAACTATTTATTCTCCTTTAACGATACCCAAGCAAAAACAAATTCCCTTACACATAGACCAAAATATCGGTATTCTGCAAGGTGACAAGACGTCGCCTGTTGAAGAAAGAAAATAAACATCAATAAAAACTTGTTTCCAACGAACAACTACTATTCGCCCATTCATCTTAAATAGTCAATAAAAAGTGAATATGAAAAAGAACAGCCGTCCAGAATTCAAATCCCGGCATTCCCCGATTTTGAAACAAAGCTTTACAAAAGGAAACAACAAACAGTTTGATATCCCGGTGAGGGTTTGGTCAATTTCATTGAAACTGGCAAGACTTCAGTTACATGGCAAGGGCGTAAATTGAGTATTTTTAACCAGTACACAAAAAATAAACAAATTCATATTTTCTCGGAGATTGACCGTGAATTCTAACATACAGAAGGAGGTTCCTGGTGAAGTTCTGAGGAGGTGAAGTTCCCAGTTCACTCTGTTACCCTAGTTACCCTAGTATTGCTGGAAGACATGCGCAGGGTGGGAGGCTAAGTCTTTCAGTTGACAGCAAGGGGGGAGGGATACCGCGAAGGACTGAGTGAGCAAAAAAAAATCCCGAATTTCTCGCAAAGGTTTTGATTTTGCCGACAGACACCTAAAGTCTTAAGTTGGAAATCCTTCATAAGGGATCACCCACTCCCGGCGCTTAAAATCGAGAGTGACCAACCCATCGATCACTCAGCAATGCTCTATATGACACACCATTGAACCTCGGGAAGAACAAGAAACGTCACCTAAACGGACCCTCAAAATTGATTAAATGCTGTGTAGGCCAATCAACAACGTTTGATGTCATGACATTTCTGGCCCTTCGCTGGGCACGCGACGATTCTGCATCGGCACGAAGAGTTTATCAATAGTATTGGACGTAAATCATCTTAGGTTCCATCAGGGACCCATACATTTCCTGTAATGCCTCGCCATTCAGGGGGCTTGTCATTTCCTATGCTTCTATGTTGCCCGACCAACTCCTACTTTCCGAGAATTCCGCTTGGGTCGAATCGGCGTTCTTGTTTGCCTCATTGGACGTGAGCGCCAAAGAGACTCCTCCCTAAAGGCGCCAGCAGCCAATCCCAAATTTTGTCTATCTGGATAGTCGCGTATTCTATCCCCGTGGGTATTTCTCGAACTACCGGACGGTCGGTCAAGAGCGCATCAGAAATCTCTTATTGGCAAGCCCCCTTAATGGTGAGGCATTACAGGAAATTCATTGGTCCCTGGTTCAATTGACGTAATCACTAAAGCTCTATTCTGAGTTCATTCCAACAGGTTGGACTCAGGGCCGTATCCAGGAATTTATTTCGGGGGGGGGGGGTTTGCTCGCAGAATTTATTTCGGGGGGGGGGGGTTTGTCCACGGGTCGGACCAAAAAGTACAAAAAATACATAGATCAGCTGCAAAAACTATTACTTTTGTGGGTTTCGGGGGGGGGGGTTTGAACCCCCTAACCCCCCCCCCTGGATACGGCCTTGGTTGGACTGCACACAGATCAGACCGAAGGGGAAAAGAGGACACGGGATGCACACTACTTTGAGAGTCTGGATCCCCTCCTATCGAGCTAGGCATCATAACCCTTTCAATGTGATGGATTATCTTCGAGGAACAAGGCCATTCAAGGCCTAGTTAGATTGTAGCCCGAGTCGTTAGGCTGACAGTCTGAACTAAAATGCCAAATTGTACTTTATGGACTTCATGACAGGTATTCGATAACTACGGTTCCCTCACGGCTGGTAGGATCAGTAGAGCTAATGATTTACGTCAGAAGAGTCAGAATCATAACCTGTCGGTCACGGAGACCAAATTTATGTTTTAAGCCGCTCGGGGGAAAAAAACAGCTGAATACAAGAAAGCAAAAAAAAAAAAACACGGAACAAAACACCACTCCACAAACTAAAACTGACACAAGCTGATATGGATGTAGTCGATATTTTTTACTCAAGGCCAAAAGTTTTAGAAATATATCCGGAAGTTTGTATCCCGAAATCAGTTTTGAGTTTTTGTACCGGGGGGGGGGGGGGGTAAAAAAGGTGGATCTCGCATTTCGGTAATGCGAACTGGCTTTAAATCGAAGCTATGGCGACAGCCGTTCCTGGTTATATTTCAGATCTTCTGAAATCAGCTAACCGATGCTCATTACATACGCTAGAGGAGCATGGAAGGGATGAACTTCGCAAATATCCCGGTCAGGAGCACTTTTGAAATGAAATAGGCACAACTGGGTCCCACATGGTTTCAAGCACATTATAGGATATAGATAATGTAACAGAACACTACGCTTCTTAATAAACTTACTCTGCCAACAATTTCACCAAGTGGCAACGAGTTATAAGCAAGATCTTTTGGCTCGACCTCAGGCTGAGGAAATCAGCCCTCGAATGGTTCTGACCTCCAACAGATTAGAGGTTACATATTGTTTGGTCCCGAAGGGTTTTTGTGTCCCTGGCTACTGACGAAGTGTAGAGGGTAGCCACGAGGCGGTGTTGGTTAAAGGGAACAATAAGGAATATTACACCCCTCCACTGTTGTCGTGTAATTTTTCTATGGGTATTTGACAGAACTGTCAGTCAAATAACAACGGCAATTTGATATTCCTCAAAAAAGTCGGTAGTATAGTTGGGGTTTGGTGTAAGACGGGCAGTTTGGCGGCCATACTCAAACCATTCTGCCCACGAGACCGGAGCAAGCTCTTACTACCCTACAAGCAAGCTCTGGGGTTTCGAGTATGATGTTATCGACTATGTCTGACAGTTTCGAACCAATCATTTGCCAATTTCAGTCTAAGTGTATAGGCTTGTTATCTGTCGAAGATCTTGTCATTAATTAAGCCGATTTGTTATCCAGCCTCCCAGGTGGGACAATCTCGGTGTGTTATCTTGTAGGCTAACGAAAAGGTATTCACCAAAGCCGAACGTTTGGCCAATGGGTCTTTAACGGAAAACCCTGCTTATGGTCTATACTGACTTCCTTAAATTGTACTGAAGATTATGCGAATTAAATATAAGGTTTGAAGACGCTGACCAGTCACGATGAGAGAAACAAAAAAGAGCTTTCCCAGAAAAAAAAATCACCGAATACACAGAGCTTTTCTAAACACACATATTTTAATAATCATTGTTAATTTTTATTTGCTTGTCGTCAAACCCGTATCGCTCTTCTGTTTTTTAACTGCATGTCATTTTAGGGTTCGTCGAGTCCTCCGTTGGTGACGTTTCGCTGAAGACGATTGCCGGAAGTGCAACCGAAATATCCACAATCGTATTTATCGATTCAAATCACCGATTTCAAATATGTTGATTTAAATTTTATTATTTAAATCATACTTCGGCTATCGATCAGGGATAATTAGCGGATCAAGAAACCCCCCTCCAGAAACCTCGTTTTGGTTTCTTCAGTCATGCGCAGGAATAGTTTTCATTTGCGGGTCAGTGTACTTATGTTGCAATTTCCTATGCTATTTTCTTAACGAAGATTTTTTTGAAAAATAAAATGTACTGAATTAAATTGAATAAGTGTCGAGATGTCGCGGGATACATTTCAAATTATGATAATTTTGGTTCAGCTCTCTAGATTTCATCAAAGGAGATGAGTCATGGATCGTTTTAATCTCGTGGGTGCGCCATCTCGCGTTCGCACCTCAACCGATGAATTTCAGAAAATACTATAAATTTAATGTTTTTATGACCTTCTGCGTCCTTTTTTCGAACATAGTGTGGTTACGTTGCCTTTTCTAGTTTAGCATTTTTGTATTTCTTCTTTTATTTTATTTACGTTACTTCGAACTGTTGCCCACTTTTCCGAAGTTCCGTCAACCAATCTAAGTTGAGAATTTGTGCAACCCAAAGATTTCAAGCTTGGTGGAAAAGTGTAGATGGAGCCATTCGGAAATATTTTCGTTTAATATTTTCAAGTGTCGCATGTGCACCGGAAATGCGGCCGGGAAAACTTGATCTTCTGTCCGCACGAAAAAAGCGAACAAAACTTCAAGCTGGTTGGAAAAGTGTGAATGGAGCCATTCCGGAAATAGTTTCGTTTACCATTTTCCGGTGACCGGAAAGGAAAAACCTTGAATTTCCGTCCGTACGAAGAGTTTCTTATAAAATTTCTAGCTAGGTGGAAAATCGTAGTATAGTATGTGTAGGCTGCAGTAAATGAAAAGTGTCGTTTACTACACTCCAGCGTCGCATTTCCTTTAAGGGTGGTAGTTCGAAGCTGCGCATTGCTAAGCTATCCCCCAACTTGTATGACTCGGATCTTACTGGGCCTAGTACAAAACATCTCACACAAAAGGAACTGGGAGATAATCCAACCTTAGCTCCAACAATGGCGGCAAAACTCAAAGGCGATCGAACTATTACGTGTTGGTGACAGTTTGAACCACCCGATTACACACCCCATAGAGATTTTTCCGCCCATTTAACACAGAACGCGCCGTTCAGTTCGAAAGTCTTACAAAACGTGTGATCGAAGTAAGAGGATTAGCCTATAAGAAAGGCACACGGAAACTGAACGTTCGGACAAGCTGTAAGGCGTTTTTCCGCGACACAATTGTGTGCCACACGTTTCCGAGTGCTTGTCGCGGAAACACGATTTTGTGCCAGACAGTCGAGCCACTAGTTGAGACTCGCGGAAACGCCGTTTTATCTATTTTTGGGCGGTAATTTCAATTGTCTGAAAATAAAAATAAAACTGAGATAAAATCTCAATAAATAGATTTTCAGTCTTTCTTCCTTACCATCCTGTGCAAAAAGGATCCTTAGTTTTGTGTCTACAAGCTTGTGAAAAAAATTAATTTTATTGTTTTGACATAGTTTTGCTGCTAAATCTGAATTTCCCGCCAGGATCGAGCCACAAAATCGACAATCACCTCGTCAGCTGTTTGTCGAATTCGGGCCACAAAGTGAGCCACAAAATCTTGTTGGTCGCGGAAACACACTTGTTGGCCGCACAAAAGGCCGCGGACACCCTTCTCGAGCCACAAACTGTTGAGCAGGAGCAACTTCTCTTGGGACACCAGAAAACCTAAGATTAAGGAAAAATAGATTTACAGTAGAAATATATAGAAGAAATTTTATGTGTCAAATTTATGCCATAACCATATAGTAAGGAAGAAGTTCCATGTCGAAGACACAGGCATCACTCTTTTGAAGTTTCGTCGTCTCTGCCAAAAATCATGGATAACTGGGCCCAACCAGAGCACGATGTTCTACATTGAAATATTAAAAGCTGAATTTTTTAATGTGTATTATTTATATATTTTTATATACTCCGCTTTTAAAAATGGCGGGTAACAAATACATTAACTTGTAGTTCTTGCGGATTTAAGAGTTTAGTAACTGTATTTCCTTCCAATAGGCACTTGGATAAGATCTGTGCTAACGTCAAACTAATGGCAGAGCTATCAAACTGAAAACAAAAAATATCATAAGCACGCAACTGAAAGCACTAGCACTAAAGCACTAGCTGAATTCATAACCAAAAGAAACATTTTCTGCAGTCTGATCTGATCTGGCGTTTAATACTGCTGTACACTGTCAGAAATTTCATAACAGATAACACAAGGATGCATAGATTTTTTCTTTTATGATTTCACAAATGTTATGCATTAAACGAAATGCATAACAAAGATTGCCAGTATAAGAGCACAAACAAAAATCTGCTGACTTTTCCGATATCATGATGATGAGCATTTTTTTTTTCGGCGGTATTTCGGCTCTTCTTGTATGTAGAACGTTTTAATGCGGAACGTCTAAAAAACATAACAGCTAACATCCGGAGGGTTATCTGTTGAAACCGTGCATCTTTGTGACAAAACAACTTGTGACAACAGACAACTTCTTTTTTTTTTTTTACTTCCCTCTCCCGAACGAAACTTTCACTTGATCCGCCCCACTCCCTCAAGAGGAAACACAAAACATAACACCCATCAATGAAATAGCTTCCCGAGTACAACACCCTCTGGAAAGGAAGTCCACCCATACCAAACTTGTGGCCAACAAACACCAGCTTAGTTAGTATGCAGCCCCTGACCACCTTGTTAAACGGAGGCATGTCAGTGTCTGACAGGGACAATTGTATACTCGCAGTTTTATTTATCGACGAAAGATACGATAATTACAATGATTGCTTTTTCTCGACGTCCGCACGTTTGCATCTGAAATCAGGTTTCCATATCCTGTAATTGATCTGAGTCACACCAATTAAATAGAATGTCAGCCATCCATTTTGAAAGATGATTTATAGGGCAGGTTAGAAAAAAAGAGCCACAAAAGACCTACAAGATTCATCACTGGCGAATTTAAGTGCTCACGCACGTTGTCTGTAAGTTCGCTTGCCAGACGTGGAAGCGGTGTTAAAGTTTAACTGAAAAGCTAGCTTATAAAATATGTGAAGACATAATTATTTTTACTCTGTAGAGGGATTTTAACGTTTTCGAAAAGGCTCTCGCAGGGACACTGAGAAAAGATCGCGCCGACATTTTAAGGAACTATGAAAAGATAACCGAGGATTAAGAAAATTCTAGACTGACAAGTAAAACTTCAAACTTCAGATTCAGAAACTCTTAAGTTGCATTGTAAAGTTAAAGATGCGTTTGCGTTTGAATGTTTGTTTAAGCTAGGACTAGATCCTGTTACCCTGAAAACTTGGTTCCAGCTCGGATTCTGATGACCCTCAGCAAAAGTAAACTTTTAATAGGAAGAAAGGCCGCCCGGGAGATGAGCCCTATTATACCTTTGCCGTCTTCGCAAGATGCAGGAGGATATTTTGGCCCACTTTCTCGTAGAGTGGTAAAATTCGAGGGTAAAATTTGTTGGGGGTGGATTATTTTTGTCTCGCGGTATCCTGAAATCTAGGAACCTCAACTTCATTGTGAAAGTTTGTAAATATGCAGTTCAAACTCAGAACAGAAAGTTTAGTTTGGTTTATGTAAGGTGTTGCACTTTATTTTCTGTGGTGATACATGTCTTTAATCTTGTATTGCCTTTGGCTAAATAAACAAACATGGTATTATTATTATGATAAAATAAACCTTTTTTGAGTTTCTCATAGAGGACGTTGATTTTCCATCTGTAAAATAAGAACCATATAAGCTGCTATGTGCCTGGCTACATAATAAATTCAGAAGGGTCCCAGAACTGGCAGCCTCACAAGTTTGTTTATTGACAGCAGGTATTTGGTGCTGTTATTCGTCAAAATATTTGAAAGTTCATATAGCTAAACAAGTTTGAAAGCTTTTTCGCACAAATATAAAATCGTTATTCGGAAATAGCGGAGCAATGCTAACGGGTTTTCAAGACCACTTAAGCAAATAAGTGAATTAGCGTTACGATCAGGGAGCCGGATAACTAGTTCTTATTTAACAAGACCAAAGGTTCCGATGGGATCCCAAAAATTCAATATTTGATCCAGACAATTAGGTTTTGTCTTCGCCAGATCCAGTCTTCGCCAAGCCAAAGAGCTAATCATTAAGAAATCCAAGCTCAGATATGGATTCAGCATGCGTGTTTACCTCTATAAGCCGATCGAAACGATCCTAGCTTACTTCTGTGAATTTTGCGGTTTTGGCGAAATTCAAGAACTACACTGTCAGAAGTTTCATAACAGATCGCGCATAACACTCAAGAATAACACCTTTTCACTTAGAAATAAAGTATTACGACCAATTAAGTTTACACTATTTCGTGCCTAGATCTCCAACAACACCTTCAATTGGTAAAAATACTACACTGTCAGAAGTTACATAACGACAACAGAAGGATGCCCGGTTTCAACAGATAACACTTTGGGATGTTATCTGTTATATTTCTTTCGTTCCCGTTAGTATTTTTACGAACTGAAGGTGTTGCTGGAGATCTAGGCACGAAATAGTGTAAACTTAATTGGTCATAACACTTTATTTCTAAGTGAAAAGGTGTTATTCTTAAAAGTATTATGCGCTATCTGTTATGAAACTTCTGACAGTGTACTTGTCCGGCGAAAAACTAAAGCTCAAAAACGGATTCAGCGTATCTCCTTATCCCTATATCCAACATCTAATCAACTTCAAATAAAAATTTAACTTCTAACAAATTTTCCGGTTTCAGCCGGATTCCGGACGAACTATATGTCCGGCTAAAGAGTGATTGTCATGTACGGATTCTGCATCTCTTCTTACCCCTAAATCTATCATCTAATCAACTTTAGATAAAACTTTAACTTCTAACAAACTTTCCGGTATTGGCCGGATTCCGGGCGAACTACTTGTCCGGCGATAAAATGGTTTTCATATTCGTGTTCAGCATGGCTTCTTACCCCAAAATCAAACATCTAATCAACTTCAAATAAAACTTTTACTTTTAACAAACTTTCCGGTTTTGGTCGGATTCCGGGCGAACTACTTGTCCGGCATGAAAATGGTTTTCATATTCGTGTTCAGCATGCCTTCTTACCACTAAATCAAACATCTAATCAACTTCAAACAAAACTTTTACTTTTAACAAACTTTCCGGTTTTGGCCGGATTCCGGGCGAACTACTTGTCCGGCAAGAAAATGGTTTTCAAATTCGTGCTCAGCATGTCCTCTTACCCCATAATCGACTATCACATTAGCTGTTTAAAAATATTTTGCTTGCCCCTTAAGTTGAACCCCCTCACCCAACCCTAAATGTAGGGCTACAGGGCCCATCTACGAACTCGACCTTACTTTTGACCCAAAGAATCCTCACACCAAGTTTCTTCAAAATATCTCATTCCCTTCGAGAGTTATCATGCTCACAGACAGACGGACAGACGGACGGACGGACAACTTTTGCGATGTCATAGGTATCCCTCCACTTACGTTTTGGGATCCCAAAAATAGATTGAATAAAATAGGTAACATTGGAATGTTTATGTGCTATTTTATTTATGGTGTATATATTTTTATTATTATCAGTGGTTCGTGGTTGGGTCGGGGGAGGGTAAAGAAAAAGTTAAGATGAGAAATGTTTGCTATCGTTGATCATAAGTGAATAAAAGTTATGCATTCGCGCACAGGATACGGCTGTGCCCTTGACGAAAGCGTTATATACGTTGTTTTGTTGAATAAGTGATACAAAATAAAATGAATTGTATTTTAAAATGGTCAGTCCACTGCTTCCTTCGTATCTGTCGGAATCTCAAGTGTCCTGCTTTATTTCAGCTGCCACTACAATGATTACCCCAGACCCATAAATCTCGCCGTAAAAATATAAGTCAAAACCGTATCGGTCCCGGCATCGCTCCGAAAATCCTCTCTACCTTTATACTGCACCCACCTTTTGTGACAGGTGACAATGGACTTTACTCCCCCTAATACTTCATTCTGTCCTACTGACATTTGTTGGTTCAACTTCTATTTCCTGTGAATCCGAATTTCCAAATTTTCCCTCCTTTTGTTAAACTGGATGAATATAAAGTCATTAGGGAATTTCTTGCTGAGTAATATGTCTATTGTGCATTTGCTCGGATTCTGACGCGTAAGCATTCAACGCTAATTGTTGTCAATAAGCGTAGCGTCATGCCGCAATGGCAAGTTGGATAAATGCGAGTTTTCGAGGGTGTTATCTGTTATGCACGCCTGTCGAAAGGCTAACACGGACTATCCTTTTTAGGGCTTGTTCACACCGACTGAAGCCACGGGACTCTCATAATCGATGGAGCTAAACGGATCACATTATCATCTTCACATTAGTTGCGAGTTTAATCGAAGTTTTGTTCATCGTTGGCTTGGCCGGTTGCTTAATTTAAATTTTATAATGCAGTCGAACTTCGCCGTTTGCTTGAAGTTTAACTGAAAACCCAGGACATTTTTTATTTACTCTAACAATGCATACAACGGATACGTCAGCTCTCGCGTCAGCTACGATGCTCTGGCAGCGCCGATTCATAAACTGAGATAGTCGATTTGCTGTTTCTCTGATGAATCAGTTATCTTGGATTATAATCCGGGATTGTCGCGGAAAAAGGCCTTTAGTTGTGTGAATTCAACCAAAAAGCAGCTTAGAAGTTGTTACTCTTATTCCAGACTTAGAAAAAGCGCTACTCTTAGAAATGTGTAAAAAATTGCACTTTTGTGCTACCCATGGCAACCCTGCAACTGTGTGCCACAAGTCCCATCCTGGGTGCGAACACACGATCATGATTTCCTGCAGTTTCATCATCAAGTTGAAAAAATTTAAACTTTTCATATGGAAGTGACGATGTTGCAGTCCGGGAGCGCCCGATCCTGATCGTGAGATCTGGAGGCAAGAGGAACCCCGTGGCACCGGGAATCTCCTGAAACATCACAGAGTAGAGGTAGAGGGTAGACAGTAGAGGTATGCTTATGTGAACGTCTGCTAACAGTGAACGATCGCCAAAGAAAAAAACTTAAACCCAAACCAGTCATTTTTTCCTATAATACTAGGAATAATCACTCACGCTTTTGTCACTTTTTGAATATTTTGCTCATTCAAGGCTGAAAGTGACTCAGCTGACACCTGGTTTGCTTTTTATAATTTGAAAAGTTTGCCACAAGGAATGCACCTTCAACAGAGAAGATGGCGGTCCGAACCTGCAGATTTACCAAGGTACACTAAGGTGCCTTCAAATGAGGAAGGACTTTTTTAATAAGTATAAAATCAAATAAAGTTAATTGAGCCAGTGGCACGAGCGTGTTTGGGCTGAAGCCCACGTGACGTCAACCTTCAAACAACAAACAACAAGTTAATTGAATTTCTACTTCAAGTTTGTGCCAGGATAACCCTGAAATAGTTTGTTGTTAGCTGATATCAAGTCTTTTCCATTTTAATTTTTTATGTGCAAGTAACAAAGCCCAGGTATGAGCACAACTCTACTGTACACCAAGTGTACATTTGTCCGTACCACCTGATGGACAAATATGGTATTATCGCGTGACTACCAAATTCGGACAGCTGACACGCAGCACATGAGGCTTCAAACGGCGCGAATCTTCAAACTGTCGACAAATGTACGGATTATGCAAACAAATGCACGACCAGGCGTCTGTTCTTCAGTAAATCACCAGCCAAAGAACTACTGTGACGCTCAACTAGCCACACCTTCTTCTTCTTCCACACAGGGATTATCCGGGTTACTTTTTCTTGGGTGTATTAATGTCAAACCGATTTTTAAGCCTGTCAGTCCAACAATTTTTCGATAACTGGGATTTAGGTGGTAAGAACTCACTCTGCCAACTGGACTGGTGTACTTCAGAGCTAGTCTGAAACTAAACCATGTGACCAGGTCCGTCTCCACAAATTTATTTCGGGGGCGGGTGCCCGCGGGTTGGATCAAAAAGTACAAAAAAGACATAGATCAGAGGTCAAAGCCTATAAAACGAGTATTTTTGCATGTTTCGGAGAGGGTGGGGGGGGTGTTGAGCCCCCTAACTCCCCCTGGATACGGCCCTGCACGTGACCATAGTTCTTCTCCCCCCCCCCCCATTCACTTAGGTAGGGCAACCTGTGATTTTTACACGAAAGATTTTGAGGATTGATCCCTGTACACCCATCATTTTCTACCATGACATTTAACATCCAAAAATCGGTAAGTAAAACGTGCCCTTTCTACGGTGGCACCAAGGTAGTAAACAATAAGAGGTGGGCCAAAGATCAATTTGAGGCCCAATCTCGGGTTTACTACACAGACTCAAAATTTAATTCCTTTTTTTAGGGCAAGTTTAAAGGACCAGTCGCGTCTATAATGCCAGTGCCACCTACTTCCGTAACGGCATTCATCAATTCTTAAGCCTCGGAGACACAAACTTCATATATTACATTCTAAGCCGCTAATGATACCTCACTAATCTTTGCACTTGCTATGATCCACTATTTTCACGCGCATTACGCTCCAGATGAATGTCCGTGTACCATGCTGCTGATGCGTAAACCGGTTATCCGAATTTTGCCGAGTTTTTGCTAGAAGTCAATGGACCTGTGCAAAGGCTTAAAATAGCCAAAGTCGTAGATAATTTGTTAAAAGCAGAGCCTTGTTTTACAGTATTCAAATAGTGTTGAGTAATGGAACAAACACAGTAAATTGTGCGAGGTGTGCTTTAAAGTAAAGTCTTTGCTTTGCATTTCGAAACATACACACAGGCAAAAAAATATCATCAAGGGGGAAGGTTTTTAAATCAAGGGGGCATGTCCCCCTACTGCCCCCCCCCACCGCAATGGCGCCATAATCTGTTTAGCAATAGTTCACTAAAGAAAATGAGTGAGAACGCGACCTAATAAAACGAGCAAGAAATAAACGTTTTTGATTTTCTGCAACTTACAAATCTACTAGCCACAAAGTAAGAACCTTAAGTGCCTTAATAGCTCCATCTCAACACCACAGATATGTAATATAACGAGATTTTGGGCCCTATCCATTTGTGCCCATCTTTTTCCCACGCAGCCCATAGCAAGTCCCCAAATCCGTAACCAAAACTTCTAGTGTCTCAGTCCACGAAGGTGCGAATATGCGTACAACACAAAAGGGCAAGAATTACATTATTTTTACTTGGGTAAGTTTGTTGATTAAAACGAGTGTTATCACAGGTGAAGACCTTAGATGATCCGATCCTGATCATTGCCAGACTCGTACTAACTCCACCTGTGCGTTGGAATCGAGGGGTTGCTCACTCACTGGGCACCACTGTACACCCTCCCTGGGCACCGGCTCTCACCCCGAAATGAACAAGAGCTGTAAGCTCATATGGCACTTGCATGGGTTGAGATGTAATGTCTGATCAAAAGTACTTTTAAGGTTACCTTTGCGGTTCAGATGCATATTTGACAGTGCAAAAACGGATACGTCAGCTAAATTTTATTCGAGCTATATTTCGGCCCTTCTTGGCAAGGGTCCTCTTCAGGCTCAAAACCGCTCAAGTTGGAAAAACGAAACTTGTGATAACAGGTTCAGATGCGCACTTTAAGGGAGCTAGAGAAAACGTATTTTGTTTTAGAACTTGGCTGTAATGATACGCACTTTATAGGCACTAGAAATTCATCTGTAAGAAAAACTATTGAGACAAAACGATCACAGGCCCTTAGGGATCACTGATATATACCGTTTGGTAAAAAGTTTTTTTTTTCACTTTTCGGTTAAAATGTGCACTTTAAGGGTGATAAAATAAATTTTCAAGCAAAACCCTCGTGGCACAAATGATCATGGGTTGAGATGTATCGTTTGATAAAAAAAAAGTAGTTTTCGACCTTGCGGTTCAGATTCGCACTTTAAGGGAGCTAGAACTTCATTTGTAAGCAAAACCCTTGAGGCAAAAATGATAATGGGCTCATGGGGATCATGAAAATGTATAATTTGCTTAAAAGTATTTTTCTAAATTTATGGTCAAGATTGGTACTTTAAGGAATGTCGGATTTGGAAAGTGGCGATTTCTGAGCCAATCTTGTCGAATCTCTAATATTCCAGCCCAGTTCCATCGTCCTAGCACATCTGAAAGTACCTTAAATCGCGTTCACCGGAATTCCGGACCCTCCCCTAAAACTCCCCCACAGTCGCCGGAGCCAATCCGGTTCTGTAAGTGATATATCCAGAGCATCTCTTTATTATTCCCACAAAGTTCCATCCCGATCTTCCCAGTCTGAGCCGGTCACGTATTCCCCCCCCCCCCCAGTTGTTGTCGAATCCGGTCCGGACATGACAAAGATCACCAGAGACATGTCCTCTGATCAATTATCAAATTTCACTCAAATCCGATCAACCGTTCCAAAGTTACGCATGACTCAATATTCCGGATTCCCCCTCCCGCTACTCCCCCCACGACTATCGGATCATGTAAATTTTTATTTATAAGTCATTTTGATCGGGTCCCTGATTCGCCTCCCAAGTTTCATCGTGAAAATCCCTAAAACCGCCATTACCGGAATTCCGGGAAATTCTCCTCCCCCCCCCTAGTGTCCGGATCCAGTCCAAATGTATAAACGATTTATCTGGAGCAGACGCTTGTTCTTCCCAGCAAGTTTCACTCCGATCCCTCCATCCTAACCGTTTCTCGAGATTTCCGGTCTCCCCCCCCAACCCCCCATAGCTGTCGAATCCGGTCCGGACTTCGAATGGGACATCAGAGGTATGCCATTTATTCAGTTATTAAGTTTCATTCCAATCCGATCACCCATTCGAAAGTTACACACTACTCCAGTTTTCCGGATTCCCCAGCCCTCCACTCCCCCCCAGGTGGTCGGATTGGGAAACTGATTATTTCCAGGTTAGTCCGGTCGGGTCCCTGATGCTCCTGCCAAGTTTCATCGTCCTAGCACATCTGGAAGTACCCCAACTCGAAAAAGTGTGACAAAAACTACTTAATTCTCAGAATTCCCCGGCCCACCACTCCCCCCCAGATGATCGGATCGGGAAACTGATTATTTCCAGGTTAGTTTGGTCGGGTCCCTGATTTTCCTGCCAAGTTTCATCGTCCTAACACATCTGGAAGTACCCTAACTCGAACATGTGGGACAAAAAAATTCGGACAGACCGACCGACCGACCGACCGACCGACCGACCGACCGACCGACAGACCGACCGACGGACGGAATTGCGATCGGTATATGGCACTTGAGCCAGAGGCTGCAAGTGCCATAAAAATGTAAAAAAGCGCCATCTATGATTTTTTTTTGTGACCGATGAATTGATGCGCGTGACGAAATTTAGAAAAGAAGAAGGATAAAAATTGTTGTGTTGTGAAGCTTGTTGCTTCTGATAACTCCACAATAGAGAAATTGCACCATATCCGACGAAAACGGCGGGAGAATAACGACAAAATTTAACATTAGGAAGTACAGGACTTTCGACTTTGAGAGTAAATTACCGGCCTTGGATAATTGCTGTGAGTCAGAGAGTTGTTGGAATTGTTATCTGGCTTCTTCTTGTTGGAACAGTACAACTTTTGCAAATTAATGTTCTTTTTTATGAGAGTTTGAAGCCTTGAAAGTTTGTAAACAAAGAGGGAGTCTCGCGTCCTATTGGTCAGCTATGACGCGTTCCTTGAAGTACGCGTCATAACCGACCAATAGGACGCGAGCCTCGCGTCTTTGTCTCCATCTTTGAGCACCCTGCATGAACAAGACCAAAGGTTTCGATGGGATCCCAAAATTGAATCTTAGATCCAGACAACTAGGTCTTGTCTTCACCAGATCCAGTCTTCTCCAGGCTATCATCTTAGAAAACCAAGTTCAGATATACCTGTATAAGCCATATCTATTTTGACGATACTGATCGAAACTTCCAGCTTTACTTTTGCCGAATTTCCGGTTTCGGCCGAATTCCGAGCGAACTACTTGTCCAGCAAAAAAAAAGATGGTTCAGAAACGAATTCAGCGTATCTCCTTATCCCTATAAAGAACACCTAATCAACTTAAATAAAACTTTAACTTATAAAAAAAAAAATCGGTTTCAACTGGATTCCGGACGAACTATATGTCCGGGTAAAAATGATTGTCATATACAGATTCAGCGTCTCTTCTTACCCTTAAATCTGCCATCTAATCAACTTCATATAAAAATTTGGCTTTTAAAAATTTTTCCGGTATCGGCCGGATTCCGGGCGAACTGCTTGTCCGGCTAGAAAATGGTTTTCACCATCATGTTCAGTATGTCTTCTTATTTTTAAATCGAACATCTAATCAACTTCAAATAAAACTTTTGCTTTTAACAAATTTTCCGGTTTCGGCCGGATTCCGGGCGAACTACTTGTCCGACGAGGAAATGGTTTTCACCATCGTGTTCAGCAATCAGCAATCGACTATCACATTAGCTGTTTAAAAACATTTTGTTTGCCCCTTAATTTAAACCCCCTCCCCCACCCCTAAATGTAGGGCTACAGGGCCCATCTAGACTCTTGACCCAAAGAATCCTCACACCAAGTTTATCAAAATATCTCATTCCCTTCGAGAGTTATCGTGCATACAGACGGACGAATGGACAGACAACTTTTCAGATGTCATAGGTATCCGTCACTAATGTTTTGGGATCCCAAAAAGGGCTAGTATACTAGACTAGAGGTGATTCAAAAGATTTTTCCATTCAAGTATTTCCACGTTAGTGTCCCGAAGTTGAGATAACATTTGATTGGCCATGTCGCGTACCGCCCATGGAACTCTTACTTCGAGTCTGAATTTTCAAGTAGTTTCCAAGAAAACGTAGAAGTGTATTAGGGTAGGATGCTGAAGAGCCGACTGAGTATTGAGAAATATAATAGGTGAATTAATCTAATTGGCATTTTGGTTTCTGCCTTTCTCAAATAAATTTTTTTTCGAATGTTCAATAAATTAGTGTCACCAGATTTGTGATTTATGGAACCGACTGGGGTCACCCGGGCACGGGGCACCACTGTACAACCATTTTGGGAGTGAGCAACCCCTCGGTTGGAATATGACACGAATTCAGTACCATGACGAGTGTCTAACCCTTTCCACCTTATACCATTTTGCCGACCCGGGTTTCAGGTATTTATTTTTTGTTTGTTTGTCACTGAATTCGTTTTTTTGTCAATGATGTCTGTCAAGCCTATTCAGTGTGTTGTGTAACAGAAGGCATTCACGCCGTAATTGGTGAGCTTATAAAGCTGTAGACGTCAGAGATACGCACGCTGATCCATTAACTTACGACAAGCCGTAAAAAGGAATTTCAATGGGGATTGACTGGGGGCGGACGCGCAAGCCAGCCTGCTCGCATATGCCAGTCAATTACTTTGAAGGAAAGACGAGGTTGTTGTTCCTGATATTATACATTTTTTTCGTCTTCTCTCTTCATTCCCCAAGTCCAAAGAAAATACACTCGCTTTTAACTGCATTTTGAACTTCTACATTTCGTTCGCTGCAATACGCCCTTCATAAAATCCAACGACAAATTGCTGGAAGATGCGCTACAAAAAATTAATAATAATCACACGTTATATCTTGGTATAAGTTATCTGAAGGGGGAATAAGAGTTTACGCTTTCGGTTCATACCGAGTCGCTCATTAGTCACGTGGAAAGTCAACCAGCAGCCAGCATTGAAGTCGGAAGCCAGAATTGACAAACTTGATGACGTCTGACTGAACGGAGTTGGGTAGAACACACATAGAGGCAGTGGCATTTAAACAGTCTTAAACATGCCTAGGCCTAAGAGGAGTTCAAAATACCCAAACAAACCTGGTTGAAGGGTTGAAGGTCACCGGATCTGGTCTGAATTTAAAATGGGCCATCTGAGACACAAGGTCTGAATATCAAGTTTCATTAAGATCCGATGACCCGTTTGTAAGTTAAAAATACCTCACTTTCCGGATTCCCCCTCCCTCCACTCCCCCCAAGATGATCGGATCGAGGAAACAACTACTCTTCGGTCAATCTGATCGGGTCCCTGACACGCCTGCCAACTTTCATCGTCCTAGCACATCAGGACGTACCGAACTCGCGGGATCACCAGAAATTCGAATCCCCACCCCCCAACTCCTCCACAGTGAGCGGATCGGGTCCGGTTATGTCAGTCACGTATCTAGGACTTGTGCTTGTTCTTCGCTCCAAGTTTCGTCCCAATCCCTCCACTCCAAGCGTTTCCCAAGATTTCCGGCTCCCCCCAAATTCTCCGTACCCACACCGGATTTTAACTGGGTCGTCTGGGGCACGAGGTCTTTCCAATATCAAGTTTCATCAAGATCCTATCACCCGTTCAAAAGTTATAAATTCCTCAAGATTCCGGATTCCCCCTCCCTCCACGATGTTAGGATCGGGAAAGGGATAGAGCAGAAGTGTGTAAGAGGCCAGTAATACTGGCCTCTTACACACTTCTGCTCTATCACGGGTCAATAAGTAACAAGACCAAAGGTTTCGATGGGATCCCAAAAATTTAATATTTGACCCAGACAACTAGGTCTTGTCTTCGCCACATTCAGTCTTCGCCAGGCTAATCATCTGAGAAAATCCAGTTCAGATACACCTGTATAAGCCATATCTATTTTGACGATACTGATCGAAACTTCCTGCTTTACTTCTGCCAAATTTCCGGTTTCGGCAGAATTCTGAGCGAACTACTTGTCCAGCCAAAAAAAGATAGTTCAGAAACGAATTCAGCGTATCTCTTTATCCCTATAAAGAACATCTAATCAACTTCAAATACAACTTTAACTTATAAAAAAAATCCGGTTTCAACCGAATTTCGGACGAACTATATGTCCGGGTGAAAAATGATTGTCCTATACAGATTCAGCGTCTCTTCTTACCCTTAATCTGTCATCTAATCAACTTCAAATAAAAATTTAACTTTTAAAAAATTTTCCGGTTTCGGCCGGATCCCGGGCGAATTACGTGTCCAGCGAGAAAATCGTTTTCACCACCGTGTTCAGCATGTCTTCTTACCCCTGAATCGAACATCTAATCAACTTCAAATAAAAGTTTTACTTTTAACAAACTTTCCGGTTTTGGCCGGATTCCGGGCTAACTACTTGTCCGGCGAGAAAATAGTTTTCACCATCGTGTTCAGCATGTCTTCTTACGCCTAAATCGAACATATAATCAACTTCAAATAAAACTTTTACTTTTAACAAATTTTCTGGTTTTGGCCGGATTCCGGGCTAACTACTTGTCCGGCGAGAAAATGGTTTTCACCATCGTGTTCAGCATGTCTTCTTACCCCTAAATCGAACATCTAATCAACTTCAAATAAAACTTTTACTTTTCACAAACTTTCCGGTTTCGGCAGGATTCCGGGCGAACTACTTGTCCGGCGAGAAAATGGTTTTCACCATCGTGTTCAGCATGTCTTCTTACCCCATAATCGACTATCACATTAGCTGTTTCAAAATATTTTGCTTGCCCCTTAATTTCAACCCCCTCCCCCACCCCTAAATGTAGGGCTACAAGGCCCATCTACGAACTCGACCTTACTCTTGACCCAAAGAATCCTCACACCAAGTTTCATCAAAATATCTCATTGCCTTCGAGAGTTATCGTGCTCACAGACAGACGGACGGACGGACGGACAGACAGACATTTTTTGCGATGTCATAGGTATCCGTCACTAACGTTTTGGGATCCCAAAAATGCTGTTGTGTGAAAGAGTTTTACGAAAGTGACTGTATATTAATGATGGGAGTGTAGCAACTGGCTGAATTCCGGGTGCAAGCTTCTGGGCTTTTCCGGGCAAATAACTGTACAAAATATTTGACAGTGCAAAACGGATCCGTCGGCTGAATTTTATTAGAGCTATATTTCGGCCCTTCTTGGCAAGGGTCTTCTTCTGGCTCAAAGCCGCTCAAGTTGGAAAAATGAACTTGTGGAAAAACCGGAGCAAAATAACACTAGGACGTAGCGTCAAGACCTATGCTTTCCATGCTTCACAATCGGGCCATACTTGTAGCGTCGCCCACTACACTTGTGGTATTTAAAGCGAGACAAACTTGCGGGTTTAGAAATTTCTAGTAAAGCTAAGATGCGGTCTGTACGCATCGAAGAAACAGGGGAGGCTGTATCTTTTTTTTTGCTGTGTTCAGAATTTTAAGTTATTGAAGCAAGCGCTGGTGCGCGACTGATTGAGTTTCAGTAGGGACGTTCTCTATCCCTAGTGGTGCTAGTGTCGCTCTTATTCGAGTGTGTGTCACTTTTGTCACGTCTTGGCGCTACTCCCTAGTGTTATTTTGCTCTGGGAAAAACAAACTAAAGATTCTAGCTTAACGTTAAATATCAGACTTCGTGAATTCCTTTTTGAGAGTAGCTTTGAGTTAAAAGGTTGCTGTGGTTTCATTTTGGACATGGCTGCTGTTTTTGATCGGGTGGAGATTTTTCTGCATTTCGGTTAACTTGGTTTTGTTGTGGAGAAGAGCTAGGGGTCTGAATTTCCTTTCGCTGATGATGCCGTTCCATGTTTCTGGTAGCGAGTATTCGCCTGTGTCTCGATTGATCCCTGGACGGTTTTTCTTAATTTCAACGGCTTCTCTTATAGTTTGGTGAAGTCCGATGCACGTTGCAAGAATGTTGGCTTTTTCAAAATGTCCTACATGGGATGGTTTTCGAAAATACGTTCTGCTAGTGCCGATTTGAAGTTTTAAATCGGATGGTGTCCGTTGGAAAGGGCGTGGTCGATCTCCTGTTCGTGTTTTGTGAGCTTCTTTTCGGAAGTTCTCTCTGTCCTGCGCATATACAGCTTCACACAGTCGCAGGGTATCGAATAAACGCTTCGTTGGTTCTGGTTTGGGACTTGATCTTTGCCGGTGTTTAGGTCAGCTTGGGCTGAAGGAATATTTGTAATTAGATATTCCTTCAGCCCAAGCTGACTGCGAATCATATTTGACGATGCAAAACAGATAAGTCAGACTTATCCGTTTTCCATTGTCTATTATATATTTACAACTGTAATAAAGTCTCCGAAATGCACATTTACACAGAATAATTGAAAAAAATTAAAAGATTTGTATGCCTACATATATAGTTCTTTTTTTGACATTCACATTTTAATACTGGTTATTTTATTTGTTTGCATGTTGTCGAATCCGCATCGCTCTTTTGTTGGTATTGCTTTGTAATTGGGATTTAGTTTGTTCTTCGCCGGGGGCGGTTGCCCGAAGTGCAACAGAGATATCCGAAATTATATTTATTCCTCGCTTAACATCTTAGAGGGATAATTATAGCTGATCAAGAAAAAAAAAAGAAATCTCGTTTTTGTTTCTTTTGTTGTGAATGGCCAGCTAGACTTCAAACCTTATATATTGCTCCTCGGAGGCTCAGTGGTTAACGCTTTTGTCTTGTTTTTTTTTCACTTATAGAAAGCTTTTATTTCACTAACCTCCTGACAGAAGACCGGCGTCGGCTTGAAAAACCTCAATAAAAATACCAAAATGAGATTTTGGAAAAATACTCTTTTTCACGGGTTCAATCCCTCTCTAGGATAATTCTCTTCTTCCAGTTCACTACTTACGATCTCGGTTGGTTAAGTCTATGTTTACTAGGTATCCATGTCACTTATTTCTTTCATCACTACTATCACTGATCCATCCTCATGAATGCCCGTTATGACTTCTTGAAAGCATTTCAGCTTGAAATAGCAGCTGTCTCACATCTCTAACATAATCTGGGTTGATAGAGTGAGTAACACTTAGAATTGAAGTCGCCTCTTTCAGGTGTGGGTAGGCTAGAGTTGCAGTATTCTGATGAAGCTCGATTTTGCCCAGTTTGGCCAGTAACATTCCAAGTAGGGGATGGTTCGGTCCGTAGTACTTTCTGAAAAGACAAGAGGATGTGTCAGTCAGGCCCGTATCCAGGAATTTATTTCGGGGGGGGGGGGGGGGGGCCCGTGGGTCGGACCAAATAGTAAAAAAAGACATAGATCAGAGGTTTTTTTTTTATTTTTTTTTTTGCCGCGTAGTATCTTTTCAATTCTTCCTGTCCAATATGATTTGGCCAGGTGACTACGCTTCCACTTTCCCTCGGTGACGCCAACGGTCCTAACATCTAATATTTTAAATTATTTTTCAATGACCGACCTATATATTTAGCGTCCCCTACACTTTCCTCTATCTCTACATTCAATTTTATTTTTTTTATATTCTTTCTCATTTCCTCTTTTGCCATTATTTCTCATTTTACCCTTGTCATCACGTCTTTGAAACATCAAAATTTTCTTTCTTCCCTTTTTTTTAAAACTCTATCTTTACTATTCTATTTATATCACTTAACATTTACCTTAATATTTTCACCTTTACTTTTTACACAATCAAAAGCATTCAAAAAGATTATTGTAACATGAAAACGAGTCAAACACAAAAAACAAAACAAAAAAACAAAAAAAATGCACAACCCACGCCGAGAGGTGCCCTTCTGCCATAGAGCACATCTACTGTGGTGGCAAAAAACTACTACCTCAAAAACAAAAACAAGACTCGAATTCTTTTACAATAAAAAAAAACAAACACACCAACCTCCCAAATTTAAAACTTAACACTAAATCAAAAATTCTTTTTAAATTTCCCCATAAACAAACGATTTCAATGTGCTCTATTATTACAAAAAACAAAACATCGGTAATAGAACACCTTGAAATCCTCCCACACTCACACAAAAATTTAAAATACGATTTCTCTTTTTCTAAAAACCCACAAAAAACAAATTTGAATGCTTTTCCTATAAAAACAAAACTAAAAACAAAACAAAACCTCTAATGATAGAGGTTAAAGCCCATAAAAAACGACTATTTTTGTAAGTTTCGGGGGGGGGGGGGGGGGGTTGAACCCCCTAACCCCCCCGGATACGGCCCTGGTGGCAGTGTTGAGTGTTCCCTCTGCCCAAGCTGACTGCGAATCACATTTAACTGGACTAACGGAGAAGTCAGTTAACGTTTATGCTGGCGATATTCCGACCCTTCTTGGCAAGGGTTCTCTTCACGCTCAAGCTAGAAAAAACGAACCCGTGATAAAAAATAAAAGAAATGTGTAGCCTATCTGATTTTGGTAAGTTACGTCGCAGGCATAGCAACTAACACTAGGGAGTAGCGCCAAGACCTATGCCTTTCATACATCTGAAAATGCGCTGAAACTAGCGCTGGTGCACGACTGATTGAGTTTCAGTGTGGACGTTATCTATCGCTAATGGTGCTAGTGTCGCTGCTATTTCAGTTGTGTATGACTTTTTTCAAGTCTTGGCGCTACTCCCTAGTGTTATTCTGCTCTGGTCGTAGGAACCTCTTCTAGCTTTAACTGTTAATAAAGTTGATTATGAATCGTTAGCTGGTGCTGAAATGTCCTCTTGGACACGGCTGCTGTTTTTGCAGCTCGATCGGTTCGTTGATCGATTTTTCTGCCCGCAAATCCGTAGAATGACGCCCTAAGTTGTAAACCTGACGTTAATAATCCCGATAACGTTAATAATCTTAATGTAGTATTTTAAACTTTGTGTATTTAAACAATGGCTAAAACGGATTCGTTTAGTTACGATGCTTTGGCAGCGACATTTCGGCCCTTCTTAGCAAGGGTCCTCGTCAGGCTGTTGAGCCTCAGAGATAACGTCGGTGACCGGAAGAAACGAACCTGTAATAGTAATTGAAGCTTCTACCCGCCAAAAAGCTGTCAAGTTATCGTAGCTGACATATCCGTTTTTAGCCTTTGTTTAGCCCAGTCAGCTTTTTTTTTCCCCGTGGTATTTGCAGTGTCAACGAATGGATCAGTTGAGCCGCGTTCGATTCGACTCGCGGAAGTCAACCCCACAGTTGACTTTTTTCTCTGCTGCCGTTTTATTTAGTAAGAAGTCGACCGAGCAAGAATGATTTGAAACTTCTGCCGCCTTTCTTGGTTAACTTGAGACAACTGACAATTTCTCCCGGTCGTTGAAAGTCAATTTTTCGTCAACCTTCTCGTCACCGTTGATGAATCAGTTAACCGAGAATCGCAAATAAAACGTCTGACTGAGGATCTCAGTTAACTTGAAAAGTGAATCGAACGCGGCTTTGATCTAGGTATAGTTTTGTTTACACATTTTATCTTGTCATTCGTCAGTTTTCAATAAAAAAAAAAAACGGCCTCAAAATACGCTTCTTCTGCTTGAAAACCCTACTCTTCGCCTTGTGATCCACGCAAGCTCCTCCTTCGACCGAAGTATCGAAAACAAAACCAAAACAGTACAGACACTCACTTCCTTCAGACTGTTAATTACGAAACTTCTAACCCCTCAACAACTTATCCCTGTATCTCAACTCTGCAGTTCCGCGACCCCGCGATTCTCAAATTCCTGCTTGTGTCTTGGATCTATATATCAACTTGTAAACACTTGACCCTTACGAATATTTCGAATGTCTTCTTTCTTTTTTATTATCTTTTTATGTCCCAAACTAGTTGCCGTTTCGCTGATGTCTGAAACCTTGTCTTGTCTTAACCATGGAAGGAAACAGAGGGCAGGTTTCCATGAAGCAAAAGTTGAAGATTAGGACTAATACGTTCAGGTTTGGATACGGACTCTTAAGCAGCAGTTCGTCTCTAATGTTGCTGTCAATATGTTTGTTTCGGTATCCGACGAACCAAGCAAGGTTGCCATGCCAGACAAAACCAAATCACCTGTTTTTGAAAAAAACAAGAGCTGTAAGCTCATATGGCACTTGCATGTGTTGAGATGTTTTGTTTGATCAAAAGTATTTTTCGACTTGTGGTTAAAATGTGCACTTTAAGGGAGCTAGATAAAAAGTATTTTATTTTTGAACTTGGGTGTAATGATGCGCACTTTAAAGGCGCTAGAAATGCATCTGTATGCAAAACCCTTGAGCCAAAAACGATCACAGGCCCTTAGGGATCCTTGATGTATACCGTTTCGTCAAAAGTTTTTTTTCACTTTTCATTTCAAATGCGCACTTTAAGGGTAACAGAAATAAATGTTTAAGCAAAACCCTTGTGGCACAAATGATCATGGGTTGAGATGTATTGTTTCAAATAAAGTACTTTTCGACCTGGCCGTTCAGATTCACACTTTAAGGGAGCTAGAACGTCATTTGTAAACAAAACCCTTGAGGCAAAAATGATAATGGGCTCATGGGGATCATGAAAATATGAATTCGGTTTAAAAGTATTTTTTGAAATTTGCAGTCAAGATTAGTACTTTAACGAATGGTCGGGTTTGGAAAGTGGCCATTTTTGAGTCAATCTTGTCAAATCTCTAATATTACAGCCAAGTTCCATCGTCCTAGATTATCTGGAAGTACCTTAAATCGTGATCACCGGAATCCCGGACCTCCCCCCCCCTCAAACTTCCCCACAGTCGCCGGAGCCAATCCGGTTCCGTAAGTGTTTATCCAGAGCATCTGTTTGTTATTCCCACAAAGTTCCATTCCGATCTCACCAGTCTAAGTCGGTCACGTATTTTCGCCCCCCCCCCCAATTGCTGTCGGATCTGTCCGTCAACAGAAACATGTCCTCTCTTCAATTACCAAATTTCACTCAAATCCGATCAGCCGTTTCAAAGTTACGCATGACTCAATATTCCGGATTCCCCCTCCCGTTACTCCCCCCACGGCTATCAGATCATGTAAATTTTTCTTTATAAGTCACTTTGATCGGGTCCCTGATTCGCCTCCCAAGATTCGTCGTGCAAATCCCCAAAACCGCCATAACCGGAATTTCGGGAAACTCCCCTCCACCCCCCCCCCCCTAATGTCATGATCCATCCGAAATGTATAAACGATTTATCTGGAGCAGATGCTTGTTCTTCCCAGCAAGTTTTAATCCAATCCCTCCATTCTAACCGTTTCCCGATATTTCCGGTCTCCCCCCCAACTCCCCCATAGCTGTTAAATCCGGTCCGGACTTCAAATGGGACATCAGAGGTATTTCATTTATTCAGTTATTAAGTTTCATTCCAATCCGACCACCCGCTCGAAAGTTACACAGTACTCAAATTTTCCGGATTCCCCAGCCCTCCACCCCGCTAGTGTCCGGATCCAGTCCAAATGTATAAACGATTTATCTGGAGCAGATTCTTGTTCCTCCCAGCAAGTTTCACTCCGATCCCTCTATTCTAACCGTTTCTCAAAATTTCCGGTCTCCCCCCCCCAACTCCCCCATAGCTGTCGAATCCGGTCCGGACTTCAAACGGGACATCAGTAGTGTGCCATTTATTCAGTTATTAAGTTTCATTCCAATCCGATCACCCGTTCGGAAGTTACACACTACTCCAATTTTCCGGATTCCCCAGCCCTCCACTCCCCCCCGGGTGGTCGGATCCAGTCCAAATGTATAAACGATTTATCTGGAGCAAATTCTAGTTCCTCCCAGCAAGTTTCACTCCGATCCCTCTATTCTAACCGTTTCTCGAAATTTCCGGTCCCCCCCCCAACTCCCCCATAGCTGTCGAATCCGGTCCGGACTTCAAACGGAACATCAGTAGTGTGCCATTTATTCAGTTATTAAGTTTCATCCCAATCCGATCACCCGTTCGGAAGTTACACACTACTCCAATTTTCCAGATTCCCCAGCCCCCCCCCCCCCCGGGTGGTCGGATCCAGTCCAAATGTATAAACAATTTATCTGGAGCAGATGCTTGTTCTTCCCAGCAAGTTTCACTCCGATCCCTCTATTCTAACCGTTTCTCGAAATTTCCGGTCTCCCCCCCCCAAACTCCCCCATAGCTGTCGAATCCGGTCCGGAATTCAAACGGGACATTAGAAGTATGCCATCTATTCAGTTATTAAGTTTCATTCCAATCCGATCACCCGTTCTAAAGTTACACACTACTCCGATTTTCCGGATTCCCCAGCCCTCCACTCCCCCCCGGGTGGTCGGATTGGGAAACTGAATGTTTCCAAGTTAGTCCGATCGGGTCCCTGATGCTCCTGCCAAGTTTCATCGTCCTAGCACATCTGGAAGTACTCCAATTCGAAAAAGAGTGACAAAACTCCTTAATTTTCAGAATTTCCCCGGCCCACCACTCCCCCCCAGATGGTCGGATCAGGAAACTGATAACTTCTAGGTTAGTTTGGTCGGGTCCCTGATTTTCCTGCCAAGTTTCATCGTCCTAGCACATCTGGAAGTACCCTAACTCGAACATGTGGGACAAAAAAATTCGGACAGACCGACCGACAGACCGACAGACCGACCGACGGACGGAATTGCGATCGGTATATGGCACTTGAGCCAGAGGCTGCAAGTGCCATAAAAAAATCAATCATCAACTTCATTCACCAAACAGCTTAAAGCTAGAAGAAGTCGTCGAAGACAGTTATGAACAAATTAGTTAATACACTTTACGAGAAGGTTACGACAAAAACCGATGCCAGTGTTCCTGTTAAAACAGACGCACAGACGACGAAAGGGAAGGGGAAAAGACGAATCAACTGGGACAACACACCATTTTCGCACAAAAATTTTTAATATGGTATTTCTTCGGTTAGGTTAGTTTAGGACCAGCTTAATGATAGCATATTCATTTGCTATGCTGTATTCATCAACAAATAAAAAAAAAACAACACAAAAATAAGAAAGCCGCTAGGAAATTTCGGAAAATTCCGTGCTTTTTTTAAATTTGGTGATTTTTGTGACATTTCTGATGTGAAAATCTCCAAATTGAGTAATTTGGCGATGCCAATAGAGGAGAAATAAAAAAAGTTTGTGATAAATCAGCACACATGGGAACGCTGGTACCCAAACATGCTCAGCCCTACCAAAACCAGCTTACCTGAACGCGATTTCCAACTCGGTTCCAAAAACCGCTGCATCTTCCCAGAGACCCATGTCTATGCTCGATTCAAAGGCGGCATCTAGAATTTTCGAACGAAGGATGTTCAGGGGGTGGAAGAGAGACCCCTGGCGCTTGATGCAGAGCCGACAGACATCGAGGTCTATGAAAGAGAAATCAACGTCACCACCTTCCTCTTAAACCGAAGAATTTAACTATTCACAACTCACAAGATGAATACTAGGTAATGACACATTTTTTCTTGACACCTCGAAATTGTTTTTCTTGCACAATGAGCAAAATGCGATTAATGGTAATTATTGTGAGTTTGTAAGAGCATTTTTTTAATTTTCAGATCACGGTACCATAAAAAAGAATTAATTGGAAATGAGCTTATAAGGCTTTAAACTGTTTTTAAGTTCTAAATCAAAGTAAAGTTAGTTTTTTGGGCCGGTAATCCGTAACTTTGGTAAATTAAAGGAAAAGGTACCTTTTCTGACCTAAAAAGTGTCACTTGTACGAAAAGGTGTCATTTTAAGAGAAAAAGTGTCCTGGTGTCACCCGGAGCCAAAAAGTGTAAAAAAATCACCAAAAGTGTCATATTTAGCAACACTGGGAGACATCTTGCTGACACTTTGCTCACTTTGACTGGAGGTTGTTTTAACTTTCGCTTCACAGCTTCAGTATACTCTTTTTTGTCCGAAACGTCCGAAACACGCCAGTGAACCTCAGGAAGAACAAGAAACGTCACCCAAACGAACCATCTAAATTGATTCAAACTGTGGGTAAACCAATCAACAGCGTTTGTTGTCGTGACGTTTCTGGCTCTTCGCTGGGCACACGGCGATTCTTCATCGGCACGAAGCGTTCGTCAAAAGCGTTCTTGCAGTTTTCGTGGTATCTGGCCAGTTATCGCTATATTCAGATACCACGGTCCGACCGTGGTATCTAAAAAGTCATCTCACTTTCATCAAATTTTGTCAAATTGGTGAGAAAGAAGTTTAAAGCACTTAGTTATGTAACTGGATATCAGTTTTTCTTTTGGGATGACTTCGAAAAATGCAATTTCGTCAACAGTCGTTTTTGCAGAGTAACTGTGTATCAGATACCACGGTAACTGCAAAAACGACTATTTGCAGATCTAGTTACTGTGGTATCAGATACCATGGTATCTGCAAAGACGCAACTAATAACAACTCTAACAGTGAGGCAAGACACTTTTTTTCTCGATAATAACAATTAATTCTATTCGTATTCTGCGGCCATGATTACACGACGTAGTCCATACGGTAGTATGACACATGCTCCGCCACCGTCCCACTAGACCAGAGAAATTTATATGTTTGTTATTTATTATTTGTAAGAAACTGAATTTAGTTATGCTACGATAGTTTCTAAATATACGATCTCTTTCTCTCTCTCTCTCTAATTACTTACAGTTTATTTCCTTCATGGTATCTAACTGAGCCTTAGTAAATTCCGCCGTTTCCGAGTAGTCGTCATAGGCTTTTCTGTCGTATTCAAAGCCGCACTCCGGACAAGGGTCAATCCGCTCCTTTTCTTGGTTCTGGAAAATTAAAAAAAATTAATTTGTTCTTTTTTTCAAGTGAGTTGTTACGAAAATGTAACTCTATAGGCGTATTTTCGCCGTTCCCCGAGGACTCCTCGGGGAAGTCACTCCGGGTAGAGGGAGTCACTCCACGCGGACTCCGCGTATAGCGAGAACACGGGAATGCTTCTAAACTGGATTTTGTTGGGAAAAAAAATATGCAGCTGACAAAATTTATCTGGATCCACTTTATTTTTGGTTTTGTTTATCCTGATTGTTCTTGATTAATTTTACATTGCTTCAACACCAGCAAAAATTGATTCCCCTCCGAATCTGAAAGGGAGTCCTTTTTGATGATGGTGATGATAATCGGAGCATTCCCCGTCCGTGGGGACTCGCGAGAATACGGGGAGTGAGTCCCTGGGACCAACAAAAACGCGGGGACTCCTCAAGTGGAGTCCACGGGGAACGGCGAGAATACGCCTTATATTTTGGAATAGTCTGTGAGCTCCTCACTAAAAAAAATAAAAATGAATTAACTAGTACTAGTACGACTATAGGAATTCACGGCGAAAGCATACGTTTGGTGACTTTGGTGTGAAGAATAAACAAGAGCTGTAAGCTCATATGGCACTTGGAAGGCTTTGTAAAATGGTGAAAGTAGGAATTCGCCAATTCGTGTGTTTGTTGTGATCATTTGTAAGCAAAACCCTTGAGATAAGAATGACGACGGACCCTTGGAAATCGCGAGAATGTATCGTTTGGCAAAAAAAAATTTTTGCACTTGGCTGTGATGATCCGCACTTTGATTCGCTAGAAATTCATCTGTAATCAAAACCTTTGAGGCAAAAATTGTCCTGGGCCCCTTAGGAACATGAATATATATGTTATGGTGAAAAGTATTTTTTCTTAACTTTTCGGTTAAGATGCGCACTTTAAGGGTGCTAGAAATTCATTTCTAAGCAGAACCATTGAGGCATAAATCATCATGGGCTCATGGGGATCATGCAAATTTAGGTTTCGCTTAAAAGTAATTTTTGTACTTTGCGGTTAAGACGAGTACTTTAAGGGATGCTCGGATCTGGGAAGTGACATTTTCTAAGCCAATCATGTCAAGTTTCTAATGTTCAAGCTAATTTTCATAGTCCTAGCACATCTTGAAGTACCTTTAACTGCGATCACCGCAATTCTGGACCCCCCCCCCACCCAGCTGACCGAATCAGGTCCTGTTCTGTCACTGATGTATCTAGGGCTTACGCTTGTTCTTCCCACCAAGTTTCATCCCAATCGCGTGTCACAACCCCCCACTCCCCTACATTGATCGAATCCTGTCCGCACTTCAAATAGGACATCTGAGACATGGGTTCTTTCCGAATATCAAGTTTCATTAAGATCTGATCACCCGTTCAAAAGTTGGACAACCTCAGGATTTCGGATCCCCCCCTCCACTTCCCCCACGGAATTCCGGAACCCTCCCTCCACCTCCCCTCACAGTACTCGGATCCGATCCGTTCTTGCCAACTACGTATCTAGGGCTTGTGCTTGTTCTTCCCACCAAGTTTCATCCCGATCCGTGCACTCTGAACATGTCAGACAATTTCTCCCCCCAAAGTCACCGGATCCATTCGTCTGAGACATGAGGTCTTTCCAAATATCAAGTTTCATTAAGATCCGATTCCCCGTTCAAAAGTTATAAATACGTCAACATTCCGGATTCCCCCTCCCTCCACTCCCCCACGGTGGTCGGATCGGGGAAGTGACTATTTCCAAGTTAGTTTGGTCGGGTCCCTAATACGCCTGCCAAGTTCCATCGCCTAGCACATGTGTAAGCATCTTAATTCGGGATCACTGGATTTCCGGAACCCTCCCTCCAACTCCCCTCCTGTCTTGTCAACTATGTATCTAGGGCTTGTGCTTGTTCTTCCCACCAAGTTTCATCCAGATCCGTCCACTCTGAATATGTCATACGATTTTCGGTTCCCCCCTCCAACTCCCTCCAAAGTCACCGGATCCATCCCAGACTTGAACTGTGACATCTGAGACAGGAGGTCTTTCCAAATATCAAGTTTCATTTAGATCCGATTACCCGTTCAAAAGTTAAAAATACGTCAATATTCCGGATTCCCCCACCCTCTACTCCCCCACGCTGGTCAAATCGGGGAAGTGACTATTTCCAAGTTATTTGGTCGGGTCCCTAATACGCCTGCCAAGTTTCATCGTCCTAGCACTTCTGAAAGTACCGTAGCTTGAGATGAGTGGCCTGACAGACCGACCGACCGACAGACCGAAAAGTGATCGGTATATGGCACTTAAGCGAAGCTGCAAGTGCCATAAAAACGGAACAAATTATTAGGTTAGAATAGGGACGACTGAGGCGTTTAGGTTTTGTAAAGATCCAGGTGATGTCGCAGTCACATAGAGAGAGAGAGAGAGAGTTTATTGAACGGATAATAATACAAACCACATAATGGCCACCCCAGAAAGCACTGGCCTGTCCATAGTCCTGGTACTGGGAGGAGTTTCGGAGACAAAAGATTGTTTTACAAAAATCAGAACACCCCCTTTTCTCTTAGAAGGTGGCTCATTGGTTCATTTTTGAAATCTTGGTTCTGAGCTTGGACTTCAGCAACTGCTACATTCTCTGCCGAGTCACAGTAATTTCGAATTCTGACAGTTTTTCAAAGTTTAGGCTTTCAGCGTCTGTAAGGAGCAAACTACGGAAGCTATAGCGGTTATCACTGAACTCTCTGATACTGATATTTTTGGGATAGCGCTGTTTAGGGATCTCCATGGAGGGGACGTGTTTAGTATAAGCAGACGTAATTTTAACTGAAACTTGGGGATTATTATGGGTGATGGGGAAATAACTGAATCCCTTTGCTCGACCTCAGTACTATGGGACGCTAAAACACCAACGCTATTTTAAGGATAAGAAATCACAAGAGTCAGATAGGCTGATTGCTGATAGTTGATAAGTGGGGAGATGTGCAGCCGCTGATGGTTTTATTCCACGCACTTTGTCAACCCGTACAAACTGCGAGGGGCAAGTCGCTTTAAAGTTTAACCGAATGGGGGTGAGATCCGACAGTCTAGATACATATCACTTATTCACTTAAATAGGCCTGAAAACCAGATAAACAAGACCAAAGGTGTCGATGGAATTCCAAAAATTTCATACTTGATCCAGACAATTGGATCTTCTAGGTATCCGGTCTTCGCCAGCCTCCTTGAAAATTTTTACTATTAAAATATAGAAACAGATTAAGGTTGATGGCTATCATCGGGGAAAACCAAGTCCAGATATGGATTCAGTATTTGTGTTTACCCCTATACGTCATCTCTACTTCTACGAAACTGATCAAAACTTCCAGCTGCATTACTTCTGCCAAATTTCCGATTTCTGTCGGACTCTGGGCGAACTACTTGTCCGTTAAAAAAAAGCTCAAAAACGAATCCTGCACATCTCCTTACCACTACATCGAACCTCTAATCAACTTCAGAAAAAACTTTTACTTATAACAAATTTTCCGGTTTCAGCCGGATTCCGGGCGAAGTATGTGCCCCGTTGGAAAATGATTGCCAATTACCGATTCAGCATGTCCTCTTACCCCTGAACCGAACATCTGATTCAATAAAACTTTTACTTTAAAAAAATTACCGGTTTTGGGCGGATTCCGGGCGAACTAACTGTCCGGCGAAAAAATAATTTTCATATACGTGTTCAGCATGTCTCCTTACCCCTAGACTGAACCTCTAATCAACTAAAGATTAAACTGTTATTTTTCAAAAATTTTCCCGTTTTAGCGAGATTCCGGGTGAACTACTTGTCCGGCGAAGTCAACAAACGTTCATATAAGCATACCTCCACTGTACGTCCAGAATGCAACACCTTTTACATAGAAACGACACTTTCGCTTACTCTTGACGACGATAAATCCATCGCTTCTGCTGCCAAATTGCTTTGCTGGTTTGTCATTCACACGCGTACTTTTTTTCCTACTCAGATCCCTTTTTGGCGTGCAATTTGCACTTCTGTCAAATCTTTTAGTTTCGACGGAATTAGCGGGATTAACTGAGACCAGTCGTTTTCTAGTTCGAGCAATCCGATTTTGTGTCCCTAATCACTGTGGCTCCATTTAGACGTGAAATCTACCAACTTCTCTGAATCAATACGTCTAGCACCTTTTGCGTTAAGCCTGAGATTTTGCCATTCTGAATCGAGATTTGTAGTAGACACAGGGCCGTGTCCAGAAATTTATTTCGGGGAGGGGGGGGTCTCCACGCGGCTCGGACCTAACAGTAAAACAAGAACATAGATCAGAGGTAAAAGCACATAAAAACGATTATTTTTGTATGTTTGCGGGAGGGGGGTCAAAACCGTTCCACCCCACCACCCCAGATACGGACACACATTCGGAAGGTTCAGGTTGACGTTCCCTGAGAGCGCGTCTGATTCACTTCCAGAAACCACCTGACATCACTTAAAGCACCCATGACATCATTTCTTTGTTTCCAACTGATTTACACTTGTCTTTTGGTCAATGTTCCCATGAACGGCGCTAGTTATTACAGAAAACGAAACCAATTAGTGGGGGCGTGATCCACCTCGAAAAGAGCCAACCATGGCAGGGGCAAAAATACCGTTAGAGTGGATAGAAATGAGATCGGTAAGTCCAAAAACTTGGAAATAAGAATGGATGGAGCGATTCGGGACGTAGAGTGGGTCAGTGATTTAGTAGACAGGTCCTTTATCGCTCCTGGACTTCAAAATATCATCAGACCAGATATTTTTTCAATGAGTGTCCAATTTGGGTCTTGGAGTATACCGCCACCCCTTCCCCCAGTATCAAACCCACTGGCAAACCCACGGGTCATCCCCCTCCCCACACCCGAAAGCAAACATTTAGGAAATTAGAAAATCATCAAAAACTTCAGCTTGGACAGCGAGTTAAATGTAAACGCTGGCCGCTCGCCTCTATAATTATATCCTTTTCACAAAAATATATGGCATTTTATTAACACTGTGTGTGGGGTGGTGGTGCTACCGGGGGGTTTCGTAGTAGGGAGGTGCCGGGGTGGGAGAGGTTTGCGGGGGTTCATGTCCTTTTTAGCCGGAACCCGTCCGATCCATGTAGTGTGACTTGAAAAGTAGGCGAATAAAAGTAGGCCTACGACTACAAAATCCAATTAGCACTTCGCAAAATCGCTGAGGCACGTATCGGCAGAATGCATATGCAATCACCTGAATCTAAGAATTAAAAGAATATAACGAAGATAAATTTTGAAAATTTTGCTTTCGCACAAGAAATAAGGTGTTCACTGTGTAGAATCGCACTCTTTCTGGGCTAATATGTCACGCTCGATTTCGCTATGTTGTTGTTTTAATTCATCTCCCACATTCTTTGTAGGCTAATTTATCGCGCTCGATTTATCTTCGTTATACTGTTTTGATTTCTAAACTGAAGTGATTACATAAGCATCTTGTCAGATGCCGATGTTTGGTGACTTTAAACGGATCATTTTTGTCAATTTGTGCCGCGCCAACCAGTCACAGACATCCTTGTCGACAACACAGTCAAGACTGCTCCCACTGACACGCGCACCTTCGCGTACTTTCACAATGGTCAGTCCGTAAGGTAAGGCAAGAGGCCCGCTTTTTCCTCCGTGAATTTCAGGTTAAATTGCAGAAACTATTGTTCGACTACCTTTTAGTACGACTTTAACTCTACGTACCAGATTTGATATCCCCTCGCAAGTCGGTCTTCCACATTTAATGGCAGACATGAGGTGATCCAGAGTTTGGTCCTTGCATCTGGGACAATCGCAGTCAAAGTAATATCGGGTCTTTAGCTCGAGCCTTCTGTCCTTTGTAGTGTTCATGACGTCAATGTAGCTGATGAAAACCTAAAACCATAATAAAAAAAAATAGGTACGGCCTGAAAGGTAGACCTATATTGCTTTCAATGAAATACAAGAATGTGCAGACCAAGTATTATTACGGGACGGTAGGTTTCCCACTTATTTTTTTTTGCTTTCTTCCTTTTTTTCTTCCTCGTTCAGTTTTCTTCTCTTTTTTAAAAAGGTCTGTGAAAATTAATTTAAAGTTAAGTTGTTTTTTACTGCCCCCACAGGCCCATTTGGGCTTTCCTGCAGTCAGAGGTATCGACTACATGTGTAAAGGATGGTATGAGGGTTATAAAAGGAGTGTTCATGTAGTTTATTATGTAAAAGTTGGCTTATTCAATAAAGAGTACTAAACCAAAACAAAACTATTAAAGGACGCCCCGCACTACTTAGTGTTTATGCTAAGATTTTCGGTGTACTAACGGACAACTTAACTTCATCCAAATCATTTTTCAAAAGTTCGAAAAGAGAAGATAGGGAAACCTCAGATAGGGTCATAGGATCAGCAGGGCTTCTATTCCTTCCCTACTCTGATCTGTTCTCCTTCCGAACCAGTAGGCCTAAGACCAGGGCCGTAAAGGAATTTCTTAATTAAATAACCGAAATTAGCCTATTACCTTATTTATATTTTCTATATCGTTCAGGGCGACAATATTAAGTCTGAAGCCGTTGAAGACCGGGACTGCATTGGGGCTGCAGGAGTGGTCGATCACAGAAGGTCCAAGATAGACTCCAGTTCCAAGGACTTGGTATTCAGTGTCCAAAATGTTGAAGGAATTCACACACACCTTTAAGAAATATGAAATGAAAGCTCATTTTCCCCGCTCCGTTCTATGTTTGCAAACAATCGTATGCTCTAGTAAATATTCCTTCAGCCCATGCTGACTGCGAATCATGTTTGGCAGTGCAAAACGGATACGTCAGCTTAACTGTATTAGAGCTATATTTCGGCCCTTCTAGGCAAGGGTCCTCCTCAGGCTCAAGCCACTCAAACTGAAAATGAACCGACGAAGGGCCGAAATAGAATAGAGTATATTACCAAAAAAGCCCGTGGCCCATGGCAACAAAAAATTCATAAATAAATTAACTAACTGATAGTACTAAGAAACTACTCCTATTCTAAAAATCTCGTTCTATGCTCTCTCGCAAGACTCGAGTAACGTCCAAGTTTTTTCACAGTAACAAAACGTTCATACTTCATCATCCTTATATATTTAAAATATAGCTCTAATAAAATTCAGCTGACGTATCCGTTTTGCACTGCCAAATATGTAGGCCTATGCTCTATTTTTAGCCGAAACGAAAAGCAGTGTTGTCACTGAAAGGGCACCTTCTGAGGTCAAAAAATACTCTGATTCAGCTCTCTCTTACTTAATTTTTCCAACTTCCCCTGCTGTTTTGGAGAAAATGGAACGATGAGCTTGTGGTTCGTTAATTTAACTTTTTTAAGTTTACTCGTGTGTATTTTTGAGTGTTTAGTTTATGCACTGCCAGACGTTTGATCACACATGTCTGCGCATCCTCGTGTTAAATGTTATGACAATGTATATTTCACGGACATTTGTCAGTATCATAACACAACACCTAAAAGCGTAAAAAATATCCTTGGCATCCAACATAACATATAACACAAGGATGCGCAACCATGTGTTACATGTTATCAAACTTCTGACAGTAGTGGCGTTTTTGATTGCCGATTAGTTCGGCGATAGCGTAGCTGTTTAAATTTTTGGCGTTTTTGACGTTCGCCGGAAGCCGATAGCCGTAGCTGTTTCTTCTAATTTCTGTTTTTGTGCTCAACGACTAACGTCTATCGCCTAAATTCCTGTCCGTCGTCTATCGGCCTAGGACTCGCCGATAGGCGATGGATGTTGCCTCCAACGGCTATCGGCTATCGAAAATAGTAAATAAGCACGAATCGGCTAACTTCCTTCGTCTACCGGGGAAATTTCATCGGCGATCAAAAACGCCACTAGTGTGTCAATATAACTTCTGCTGAAATGAATAAATACTAGCTATAAAATGAATTTTTTTTCAAACAATATCAAGTTCAGCTTATTGCGATCTCCATCATTTACCATCGCAACGCCTCTAGTGGCGATTTTCTGCCTTGAAATCGTTTGTGATTATTTTGGTTTGTGTCAAAATACAACCGAACGGATGGAGAAGCGCTAACAAGAAAATCTGTAATTTCGTGTGGATAATACTGGTATTTTCGAAAATGATATTCATGGTACACTTCATCGTCAAAGATCATTTCTAGTAGGAGTTGTGCTTTAAAGGTTTTATCGAATAACTAAAGAGTTCCTATTTCCCACCCCGGGGATAGGTAGGCCTACAGTTGTTGCATTCCTGTTCAAAATGGCCTTATTACAGTTCAGCACTCAATGGTGGACTAGTTTCTATCAGTCCCCCATTGCCTCATAATCAACCCTTGTGTAGACATAGTGAAAAGTCGGATCCATAGGGTAATGGTCACTTTCACTTTCTGCTGCTGAGACATGGGCAAAACCTCCATCACATGTGACACAGATGATAGGTTTTCCACTCACTAACCTGTGGATCTATTTTACCATGTGTGAGCCAAGTGCTGATGGTGAGGCATAGGGGGTTTAACAGAAACTATAGTCCGCTTGGAAGCGCTGAACAGGAATATGGCCAACAAGCGTTCAGAATTTCTACAGTAAGGCGGAGAATATTCTCCCAACCCACAACCTTTTCCCTTTCTTTACCGATAAGGCACATTTATAGTTGTTCGTTATGATGATTGATTTATATTGTCTTAAAGTTTCCAGTATTCTTATTTATCGTCGTGTTATATTTAGATGCATATATTGACTGTAGTTGTATATTATGGTTTTATTTTAATTTTGTACTCTTCAACTTTTGAGGGCAATAAAAGAATAATAATAATAACGTGTAGTGTGATTTCAAAGTGGAGACGCATAGGAGCTTATCTGCTTCTTCTTCTGAGGAATCTGAACTGGAATGCAACAACTGTAAGCCTACGGTGGGTTCCCAGCAAAACTGAGAACGATGAGCTATTTATTAAGCTTTTAAAGGAGTTGCATTTCGCCTTTCCCATGCCCTTCAAGACCTACAGGAGATTTCTGTCGCCATGGGAGATGGTGGGATTCATCTTGGCCCCGAATCTCGCTGTCGTTCACGCAAGACAGGGATTCGTGGAACGAAGTCGTCAGCCACCGCCAGGGGGAGATGAAAAGCTTGTTTCTTGAACCATAAATTTCCCTTACAGGAGGCTTGTCATTTCCTATGCTTCTATGTTGCTATGTCGCCCGGCCCTTGCCTACTTTCCAAAAATCCCACTTGGGTCAAATCGGCATTCTTGTTTGCCTCATTGGACGTGCGCGCCAAACAGACTCCTCCCTCAAGGCGCCAGCAGCCAATCTCAAATTTTGTCTATCTGGCCTTGGACGTGATTGGACCGTGGGAATTTCTCGAACTATCTTCCGGTCGGTCAACATAGCATCAGAAATCTCTTATTGACAAGCCCCCTGAATGGCGAGGCATTGCAGGAAATTTATGGGTCCCTGTTTGAACCAAGCACAAGTAAGTACAAAGAAATTCACTCAGAAAACGAAAGAATAGTCAGTAAGCAAGTAATATGTTCAGTGCCCGCTTTTTCACGCAAAACAAAACAGAGTAAAGAAGACAGAGAGAACAAGACCAAAGGTTTCGATGGGATCCCAAAAATTTAATATTTGACCCAGACAACTACGTCTTCTCTACGCCAGATCCAGTCTTCGCCAGGCTAATCATCTGAGAAAATTAAGTTCAGATATACCTGTATAAGCCATATTTATTTTGACGATACTGATCGAAACTTCCTGCTTTACTTCTGCCGAATTTCCGTTTTCGGCAGAATTCCGAGCGAACTACTTGTCCAGCCAAAAAAAGATTGTTCAGAAACGAATTCAGCGCATCTCCTTATCCCTATGAAGAACGTCTAATCAACTTCAAATAAAACTTTAACTTAAAAAAAAAAATCCGGTTTCAACCGGATTCCGGACGAACTATATGTCCGGGTAAAAAATAATTGTCATATACAGATTCAGCGTATCTTCTTACCCTTAAATCTATCATCTAATCAACTTCAAATACAAATTTTACTTTTAACAAATTTTCCGGTTTCGGACGGATTCCGGGCGAACTACTTGTCCGGCGAGAAAATTGTTTTCACCATCAATGTTCAGCATGTCTTCTTACCCCTAAATCGAACATCTAATCAACTTGAAATAAAACTTTTGCTTTTAACAAATTTTCCGGTTTCGGCCGGATTCCGGGCTAACTACTAGTCCGTCGAGAAAATGGTTTTCACCATCATGTTCAGCATGTCTTCTTACCCCTAAATCGAACATCTAATCAACTTCAAATAAAACTTTTGCTTTGAACAAATTTTCCGGTTTCGGCCGGATTCCGGGCTAAGTACTTGTCCGGTCAAGAAATGATTTTCACCATCGTGTTCAGCATGTTTTCTTACCCCTCAATCGAACAGCTAATTAACTTCAAATAAAACTTTTACTTTCAACAAACTTTCCGGTTTTGGCCGGATTCCGGGCGAACTACTTGTCCGGCGAGAAAATGGTTTTCACTATCGTGTTCAGCATGTCTTCTTACCCCATTATCGACTATCACATTAGCTGTTTCAAAATATTTTGTTTGTCCCTTAATTTAAACCCCCTCCCCCACCCCTAAATGTAGGGCTACAGTGCCCATCTACGAACTCGACCTTACTCTTGACCCAAAGAATCCTCACACCAAGTTTCATCAAAATATCTCATTCCCTTCGAGAGTTATCGTGCTTACAGACAGACGGACGGACGGACAGACGGACAACTTTTACGATGTCATAGGTATCCGTCACTAACGTTTTGGGATCCCAAAAAGTAGAAAGAAAAACAAGAAAGGAGAGAAATTTATAGCACAGCACAGATAACATACACATTTACATTATAAAAAGACGGTTACACACTCAAACACTATAGAAATATTTTAGCCAGCGACAGTTCCATTTCACCCAATTACTGCGATATTCGGGTCAGCGATCTGGTTCCTTTCTAGTAAGTATTCTCTTAAAAATAAAATCATCTTAAAAATTTAAATTATCTTAAAAATAATAAGTATTTCTCGTCCACACGGGACAGCGAAGCTGGAAACGGAAGAATGGGTTTCGGCAAACATATAACAAAACTCAGGTAAGATAAGAAAGAATAGGCTAGAACACAAAAAGAGGTGGATTCGATCAACAGAGCCACTAGTTTAGTTCACCAAAAACCAAACACAACAGTACTGGCACGCTTCCGAGTAGAGAAGTGACATACGTTACCCGTCCATACATCGCTAGTAGGTCTGTCTCGTTGGGAAGGATGACATCAGGTCCCATGAACTCTCGCAGGACATGTAGGACAGCAAGGAAGTGTTCCGCCCGCCTGCTGTCCTGCCGGACGTCTTTGAAATCTGCAAGACAATAATTAATTTAAACAGTGGGCGAATGTTATAAAGCGGCTCCCTGTTCGAGACCAGGTTGATTAGTGGCCTTTTGTACTTCAAAAGGTCACTAATCACTAATAACTTAGAGGGATAATTAGCTGATCAAGAAGATACCCCAAAAATCCCGTTTCCTTAATTTTGTTTGCAATGAATGGTCAGCTTGGCTTCAAACCTTATATTCGACAAGGAACCAGGATCCTACCCCAAGAACGAACCAGGATCGTACCTCGACAACGAACCAGGATCCTACCCCCACTTTGGACTTAGTCAACGAACCCGGATCCTGGCTTTGACTTTGGACTTGGTCAAGTTTCAGTCAACGAACCCAGGATCCTACCCTCACTTTGGACTCAGTCAAATCTCAGTCAACGAACCCGGATCCAGGCTTTGACTTTTGACTTAGACAAATTTCAGTCAACGAACCCGGATCCTACCCCGACAACAAACCAGGATCCTACCTCGACAACGAACCAGGATCCTACCTCGACAACGAACCAGGACCCTACCTCGACGACGAACCCGGATCCTACCCCGACAACGAACCCGGATCCTACCCCCACTTTGGATTTAGACAAATTTCAGTCAACGAACCCGGATCCTACCCCGACAACAAACCAGGATCCTACCTCGACAACGAACACGGATCCTACCTCGACGAGGAACCCGGATCCTACCCCGACAACGAATCAGGATCCTACCCCCACTTTGGACTTGACGAGCCCCGATCCTATCCCGACAACGAACCAGGATCCTACCCCGACATCTGCGGTCGATAGGTAAAATACCTTGCCCCCCCCCCCCCGATAATTTCAGTCAACGAACCCGGATCCTACCTCGACAAGGAACCAGGATCCTATCCCGAGAATGAACCAGGATCCTACCCCGACAACAAACCAGGATTCTACCCCCACTTTGGACTTGGTCAAATCTCAGTCAACGAACCCGGGTCCAGGCTTTGACTTTTGACTTGGACAAATTTCAGTCAACGAGCCCGGATCCTACCCCGACAACAAACCAGGATCCTACCTCAAGAACGAACCAGGACCCTACCTCGACGACGAACCCGGATCCTACCCCGACAACGAACCAGGATCGTACCTCGACAACGAACCAGGATCCTACCCCCACTTTGGATTTAGACAAATTTCAGTCAACGAACCCGGATCCTACCCCGACAACAAACCAGGATCCTACCTCGACATCGAACACGGATCCTACCTCGAAGAGGAACCCGGATCCTACCCCGACAACGAATCAGGATCGTACCTCGACAACGAACCATGATCCTACCTCGACAACGAACCAGGATCCTACCTCGACGACGAGCCCGGATCCTATCCCGACAACGAACCAGGATCCTACCCCCACTTCGGACTTGGTCAAATCTCAGTCAACGAACCCGGATCCTTGCTTCGACTTTGGACTTGGACAAATTTCAGTCAACGAGCCCGGATTCTACCCCGACAACGAACCAGGATCCGACCCCGACAACGAACCAGGATCCTACCCCCACTTCGGACCTAGTCAAATCTCAGTCAACGAACCCGGATCCTGGCTTTGACTTTTGACTTAGACAAATTTCAGTCAACGAACCCGGATCCTACCCCGACAACAGACCAGGATCCTACCTCGACGACGAACCCGGATTTTCATATCCTGGCTTTGACTTTGAACTTAGTCAAGTTTCTGTCTACGAACCCGGATCCTACCCCGACAACAAACCAGGATCCTACCTCGACAACGAACCAGGACCCTACCTCGACGACGAACCCGGATCCTACCCCGCCAACGAACCAGGATCGTACCTAGACAACGAACCAGGATCCTACCCCCACTTTGGACTTAGTCAAATCTCAGTCAACGAACCCGGATCCTACCCCGACAACAAACCAGGATCCTACCTCGACAACGAACCAGGATCCTACCCCGACAACAAACCAGGATCCTGCCCCCACTTTGGACTTACTCAAATCTAAGTCAACGAACAAGGATCCTACCCCAAGAACGTACCAGGATCCTACCCCCACTTTGGACTTAGTCAAATCTCAGGCAACGAACCCGGATCCTGGCTTTGACTTTTGGCTTAGACAAACCCGGATCCTACCCCGACAACAAACCAGGACCCTACCTCGACAACGAACCAGGACCCTACCTCGACGACGAACCCGGATCCTACCCGGCAACGAACCAGGATCGTACCTCGACAACGAACCAGGATCCTGGCTTTGACTTTGGACTTGGACAAATTTCAGTCAAAGAACCCGGATCCTACCCCGACAAGGAACCAGGATCCTACCCCAAGAACGAACCAGGATCCTACCCCCCACTTTGGACTTGGTCAAATCTCAGTCAACGATCCAGGATCCTACCTAGACGACGAGCCCGGATCCTATCCCGACAACGAACCAGGATCCTACCCCCACTTCAGACGTCAAATCTCAATCAACGAACCCGGATCCTGGCTTTGACTTTGGACTTGGACAAATTTCAGTCAAAGAACCCGGATCTTACCCCGACAACAAACCAGGATCCTACCTCGACAACGAACCAGGACCCTACCTCGACGACGAACCCGGATCCTACCCCGACAACGAACCAGGATCGTACCTAGACAACGAACCAGGATCCTACCCCCACTTTGGACTTAGTCAAATCTCAGTCAACGAACCTGGATCCTACCCCGAGAACGAACAAGGATCCTACCCCCACTTTTTACTTCGTCAAATCTCAGTAAAGGAACCCGGATCCTGGCTTTGACTTTGGACTTGGTCAAGTTTCAGTCTACGAACCCGGATCCTACCTCGACGACGAACCCGGATCCTACCTCGACAACGAACCAGGATCCTACCCCCACTTTGGACTTAGTCAGATCTTAGTCAACGAACCCAGATCCTGGATTCTTCATATCCTGCTGTTTGGTGAGAAAATGGCCGATAGGTAAAATACTTTGCCCCCCCCCCCCAAATAATCTTAAAACCTCCAACCACCGTTTGAGAAAGGGAAGGCCAAGGCACATCCATAGTATAACTGATCTCATTACTTGTTCATGTTAAGCTTAAAAGACACCTCGCACTATTTACTCTTTACTTTGTAGTATTTCAAAATAGTTCAACACTTTTAAGCAAGGCTCTGCTTTCGACAAATTGCCCATGACTTTGGCTTTTTTAAGCCTTTTTCCAGGCCCGTAGACTTCTAGCGACAACAGGGAGAAATTTACATAACAGGTTTTTCTGACGAAACACTTCTCGCAAACAACCGTCGACAGAATGATACGCATTGAAGGTAGCAAAACACGGTGAGTGAGAAAATCCGTAAGGTATTGTTAGAGGGGTTAGAATGTAGGCCTACCGTTCCGAGTTTAAGAGTTGAAGAATGATGGAGCGATTACGGAAAAAGGTTATATTATTATTACAGGTAGGCTAAGACAAGTCGTTTAACAATACCGGTAGTCGCGATTTGTCGCTGGAAGCAAGTTCTGAATAAACTAAAATTTCTTTTTGATGTATCCATTATTTCTTTTCTATTTTTCAATATAAGACGTTAGTGTTAGATGGATGGATAGATGGAAATTTGGTTAAATAGACACTAGTTTTGAGTTTTTAGTTACAACGTTTTTTGACACAAGTTGTATATGAACATTAAGATATAGCCTGCTTAAATTGTGATGGTACATATATCTGTTTTCCTTTTTTTATAACACGATAAAACAATCATTGGCTGTGACCGGCTACGGTTTTTAGAGTTAATGATTGATTGGTTGAACTAAGCTCATATTCTGTTTCAACAGTTCGTTGGGAAACAGAAAATTCTCTAAGGATGTTCCACTTTTACTCTTCTTTTTCTACTCTTGCGCCAAGTAATTTTAAAACATTCCAACCTCCGGATGACTAACTGGTACTGTCTTTTACCAAGAGAAAGATACAGCTCAAAAGTAAAATCACACTTACGGGATATGAGGTCTTTGAATCTTCTAGACTTCGTCTTCGTCACTTGACCTTCTTCCATGTCTCCCCCTCTCTAAAACAAAACGAAATTATTAAAAGAACCATAGTATCTATATTATTGATTCACTTTACGTCCATCGATTCTCATTTCCGCGATTCCGAACTTCCAGTGTATATTTAGCCACCCTAACGGCACTACGCTGATTTCTGCATTTTCCGTGTTCGGCTCTTTTCGACACCGGTAAGGCTCCCGATCACGGTTTCCAAGGATTGGTCAGCAATATCGGTTATCCAAGTTTTCAAAAGTTTTTCATCAAGGCCAGAGGCGTCAAATGAGGCTAAAAACAGCCAGGACGGATTTTAATAATTTCAAAAACCCAGCAGAGTTACAAATGTTGGCATATTAGAATACAAACTGTTTTTACTACGACTTGTGCTTTAAGAACATTATGTGCACCTATTGGCCCCTTCCTGTATCTTTAAAAGATCTTTCTCCACCAAGCTTCCAATTGTGTCTGATAAAGGTAAAGGTATCAGCACTAGCCTTGACAGGCCAAACTGGCGGTGCTGATCTCCGATTCTCGGCCCTCAGCCAGGAAGTGCAATGGGTTGGGGGCCAGCCATCCTGTGCTTTCGCACACCCTTCCTGTCACCTTCCCCAGATTTCTCCAGGTACCCATTTGAAGCTGGGTGGACTTTGGCTTGTCTTACAGGGTTACGCCACTAACTCCCGTACCAAACCAAACTGTAGGCACAACCGAGACTCGAACAAGCGACCCTGCACTTGGAGTTCGGCGTGCTAACCATTCGACCACGGACGGACTGATACCCTCATAATGATAACGACAGATCATGAAACTTTCAATGAGATCATCACAGAGGAATCTAAAGAACAAACTCATTAACTGTGGGTTTTCATGGTGGTTTTCACGTGACAGGTGATGATGGAAGGAATGTTTTTTTTCTGTCCTCTCTACACTAATTTTGTAGCAACTTCAAAGTTAGAACTGTGAACAACTGTCATAAAACATTTGTCATGACACAGAGGTTGCAATACCTTAAACTTCCATATAATCCTAGCAAGTGTCCTTGCAGTATCAGGGAGACTTCTTGGAAATGTCCTTTTCATACAAGGGCACTCATCTCTGTGGATCTTCCAGTCCTTGGTTTGACATTCTTTATCACAGTAGTAAATGGTGCTGCAGCCAGTACACCTGAAGACTTTCGATGGCCTGCAAAACATGACCAGTTTTGAGTTTCTTCATTATTACGGTACAGAAGTATTCTAACATAAGAAAAATATCATTCAGAAAAGAACGACTAATCACACTAAAATTATTTTGTTTGATACTTGATGTCGAAAGAAAGTCATGTGACGCTCAAACGCATCTGAATTCTGGTGGAAGATAACACTTTAGGCAGACAGGCTGACCTAGAATTATGTAGGGGAGAGTCTGGTAGTGTGACATGGCGGGTAGTATGACACACTCTCGGAACTATTAGTTCTATAAGTTTTATTCGTCTGTGCTCGCAGCAGCTAAGAGAAATCTACTATACAAAGGAGAAAACGAGTAAAAAAAAAAAACACTCACTCAAAACTTATGCTAAAAACATGTTTTTTGACCCTTAAAGTAAGTTTTTTTTCTAACTACGAGCTCACATGTGAATAATATGTTATGACATAGAATAGCCATTTCTTCCAGGGACCTAGGTAAGGGATTTAATTATCATACGCAGTTGAGAAACTACTGGACATTCACACAATTTAGGAAGAAATGCAGATCCCATAAACAATAGGGGAGTCGGGTAGTATGACACACTTTCTTGTCTGCCTGTATGACACGTGTCATAGTACCCAACAGACGTTTTGATATGTAAGATTTCTATTGCATCTGGATGATTCTACTATTTCTTCAGTAATATAAGTATTGAGACTCATAATATGCAATAAAAATGAATGAAACCTCAATTTTTCGGGTTCAGTCACCCATGGGGGTGGAGGGAGGAGAAGTTGGGAACCTTGTGACATGCATAGGTTGCGAGCGGGTCAACCGATTATAGTGAAACATAATGGGTAGTAAGAAAAAATGCCCTAAAGACACATATATTTGTCCAAACCGGATTCGGCAACTGTGAGAGTTGGAGGGGAAGAACCTTGTGGCAGCCCTAGGGATGAAATGAGTAGAGTGACTGGGATGAAACTCAGAAGTTATGAATGTCATATGCTCCAGATGATTCAGTTTTGGTACAAGTCGGATGTTGCCTCTGACGAGGGAGCTTGAGGGGGTAACATAAATTTCCAGAAAATGCTCAGATTCAAGTGAAACTTCATAGATGGTAAAAGAAGATGCCACAGATCAGATCATGCATGTTTGTGTCCGAACCGGATTCGGCCACAGTGGGCACCACCACCAGATATCTTTTGACAGCCCTAGTGATGAAATGTGTGGAGCGACTGGGATGAAACTTTGAAGGTGTGGAGCTCATATGCCCAGATAGCTCAACCCATTTTATGGTCTTTGCCGGATTGGATTGGTAGGGGGGAGTTGGAGGGGGATAGGAAAATTCCTGGAAACTAAGTGAAACTTGATAGGAGTATGAGGAGATGCCCTAGCCTAGACAATCTGTCCGAATCGGATTTGGCCACTGTGGGGAGGGGGGGAAGGGGGTTGCAAGAGCCCCGAAAATTCTCGGGCATGCCTAGCTAGGGACTGAAAGACTGGGATGAAACTTGGAATGTTCTTTTTTAGTTAATGTTGCTGAAAACACCATATTCTTGATTCCTAAACGCGAAAATTAAAGATGTGTCATACTGAACCCAGGGTGTGTCATACTACCCTCCACCAGTGGGTAGTATGGGTATTCCCTTTTTTCCCTGGAAATGGATAGGTAAACCAATAGGAAAAAGTGGTCTTCATTAAAGGCTAAATTTCTTGGAAGTTCTCTAAAAATTTTAAAATTGGAAAATGAGGTTAGATAGAACATAAGATCAAGTATCTTGTGAACTAGGAGAGGAAGACAGCCCTATTTAGGTATGTAATCAATCTCAGTTCAGCCAAATATCATGGGGGTGCCATGCTAGTACCATGCCCATGCTCCAGGGCATGGTGCCCCAACGTATGGGCACCATGCCCATACGTTGGGGCACCATGCTTAGAAATTGAGGATTTGTGCTTGACTGGGTACCATGCCCTTGCTACAGGGCATGGTGCCCCAACCAGCCCCAATATGTGAGTACCATGGCAAACATGCATATTTGTTATGCATATTGGGGCACACATAGGCTATTTGTTTATACGCTGGGGCACCATACCCAAAATTTGAGAATTTGTGTATGACTGATGCAGCGTTAGGCCTGCATTAGGAAAAGGGTAAACTAGATATGCCCAGAGTTTGGCATAGGGTATCAAAAAATCAGGGGTTCGTGGATGACTGGGCTATGCCGCCATATGCCGCTTTCCAATTTCTGTGTGATTTACATTTAAGACTAGTTTTAAACCCAAAACTAGGAAAAGAACAGGGTTAGAATACCTGTACTGTACAAAATTTCTACCTGGTTATCACACACCTCAATAATCCAACAGGATACTGTGTTTACCAAATATATGAACAACTCAAAGTCTCAAACTGAAGAAGAGACTCAGCGGAAACTCACCTGCCTAAGCAAAAGTCACAATGTTTCTCCCTCAAACTGGATTTCAGAAGGTACACAAAGGGCACACCACAAATAATGATATCGCCTTTTTTGAAGGCGGAAATTTGTCTCTGCCTCATTATTTCGAACAGCTATTCTCTAATCAACAAGTTTTTCTGGCAAAATACTACTAAAACAGCGCAAAGACAATGCACTTATCAACTCCCACAAAAAAACAACCCTGCCTGGCCGAATCGTTGAATGTTTACTAAACGATTGTGGACTGCGAAAAATACTTTACTAAAACAGAAACAACCGTAGAAGTGGAACTCGAAGTATGACTAAGAATCTTCCACCAAAATTTAAACAACTGAACAAAAAGTTATCACATCTAGGATGGACGTTCATTATCTGCCTATCATGCTGCCCAAGGGCCAAATTTTCCGCTATCGCCCAAAGAAAAGCAGGGGCGATTGATTATAACACTACTTTACTGTGCAGACCCATGATACCTCCTGGCGGAAATTCGGTAAAAAAGCAACACCCCAGGCTGGTACTTTGAAAGTTGTAAGACGAACAAATAGTCTGATTTGTCCGGCTGGCTCACCTCACCTGAGAGGCCTATAATGTAGCTCAAACGTAAAGCCTGTTATTTCTCTGCGTCGAACGAAAAGACTAATGAATAAAAGTGTGCTAATCGTCTTCCCTACTATCCGTTTAGATAATCGCCCATAGCCGAACCATGGGCTTTTCTCGCACAGAAGACAATAGCTAGACTATTCGCATTGAAATCCCCGGTGTCCCTCATGATGTATGTCACGTCTACTGTGGCAGTGCGTAATACATGCGAGACACCAAGAGTTATGTCAACAAACCGAATGACTCATCTCATCACTCGGGCGATTGTACTAAGAGTGATGTCTTCTTCATCTTACATCTCAGTCGCAGCAGGGACCCATAAATTTCCTGTAATGCCTCGCCACTCAGGGCGCTTGTCATTTCCTATGCTTCTATGTTGCCCGACCAACTCCTACTTTTCCAAAAATTCCGCTTGGGTCGAATCGGCGTTCTTGTTTGCCTCATTGGACGTGAGCGCCAAAGAGACTGCTCCCTCAAGGCGCCAGCAGCCAATCCCAAATTTTGTCTATCTGGATAGTCAATTCTTATCCCCGTGGGTATTTCTCGAACTACCGGACGGTCGGTCAAGAGCGCATCAGAAATCTCTTATTGACAAGCCCCCTGAATGGCGAGACATTACATGAAATTTATGGGTCCCTGGTCGCAGACAAGAAGGAGCGCTGGGGCTATAGTATGAACGAGTTTTTAACAAGGACAAGCTTTACAATAAAGTTTTGTACTAAGAGTGATCTCTTCTTCACCTGACACCTCAGTCAAGCTCAGTTGCTGTTATCAGAGAATACCGGCACTCCCACAGTGTAACTGAGTACTTCCACAGCCGAGGTCCACAACAGACACGAAGGAGCGCTGAAGCGATGGTATGAGTTACCAACAAGGAAAAGCTTTAGCAACAAAGTTTGTATAGTTTCATAAGATTTTTTTTCCATCAGCTAGTCCTTGCCCATCCAAAGATTCGCCAATGTAGCTTATCCACGGTTCTTGGAAGTGAATGAGGCCCATGACAGATCAGAGATGCTCCAGATCTAGTTAGTTCGGTTGCTGAGCGCGGTGATTAGATGTGTTCGATTTGGTTGTCGTCGTTAATTTGTGGAGACAAAAGGGCGGTTCTGGCGATCGGGAAACCCCCGCTAGTTTACGCACCGGCTGTTATTGCGACTTAGGCTAGAAACTCGCTTGGCTTTCTGGAATTGTTTTTTCCGCTAGTTTTGGAGATGTCTCGGAAAGTGAATCCACTATATGTGAGTGGATTTCGGTAAGTGAGCGAGAACGACTTTCCAAAGACGTAATGACTTTCCGTTTGTTCTTGTGTTCGGCGGATTGTCGCTTTACTTTTTGGAAGGCGAATCCATGAGAACGCCAGAATCGCCCTAAGCTCATCTGGTCCCACTGAAACTTGAATGGTTTTTTCCTCAACCCCTTGCCCAAGGGACAGTTGAACACTGATTTCCTTCGTCACGGTTCCGGTCATTCACCAGGCTGGACGAGCTTCTGCAAATGACTTCGAGGCCCATCTTCAACATTCGGGTGAACAGTCGCAAAAATCTAGAGCCTAAATCAAAGCCAAAGTTGAAAGAAAATTATATTTTCTTCGAACTTCCACAAACCGCTATAATGTAAAAACCAGTAGGCGTTAGAGAATCTGAAACTGTTTCTTTAACTCGATCATCAATTGCCAATCAGCCTTGGTCAAATCCTCCCTAAAATAATCCTTACATGCATCAATCGACTGCCGACTAATTTTCGACACAAGCATATCTGTATGATCGAAATGCCTGCCAAACATTTTCGGGGCATCCGCACCAGTCGACTCGATTTTTACGCACACTTCTTGTCCCTTTTTGGCCACGTCCATTTGCTTATGATTGATTTCGATGGTAGTAACCACACCAATTTCTAGGAAATCCTTCGAGGGAACACAAATAGGCGTTCCTTCTTTCAAAACTCCTGCTTCGATCATCACACCGCAGACGATTGGGTCTCGACTGTTGAAAACAAACTGGGGAAGGATTCGGAACTTGCATGGAAACACGGCGATGTTTTTAAATTCTTCGCGCTTTCTCTGCTTCAGCTCCTCACGATACTTCGTAAACTTGTCAAACAAGTGGTAGATGATGTCCGCCTGGAAAATTTTAACCCCCACGGAATCCGCCATTTCCTGTGCGTCCCGCTCAATTTTAACGTCGAACGCGAGAATGACCGCGTACTGGGAATCGTGCTCTAGCATGATGGACGCCTTCATAACGTCGCGTTTCGCCACTGGGCCAATACGGACGTTCGAGTACGGAATTTCCGACGTCTTTAAAAATTCTAGCAGAGCTTCAAGGGAGCCCAACGTGGAGGCTTGGACGTACACACCCCGCTCCTGAAGCTTGATGGTTCTGAGCGCGGACTTCAGCTCCGCGCTGACCTCTTCTTTCAGGACGTCTACCTCGTCTGGGTGTCTAACGACTTGTAAGTTCAGTCCAGCGATGGCTTTCTCAAGGTCCTTGGCGGCGATTTTTACTCCCTGAGCGGCGCGGACTTCTCTTGGCTCGGAATACTCATTCTGGAAGAAAGAATATTTTTTTTTATGAGGCAGGGGCGTTACTAGCCAAAATGTTTTTTTTGGGGGGCAAGGTATTTACCGACTGGCCGGTCATTTTACTGACTGTTCTTGCAGATAAAACGTCTACTTTTAAGATAAAGCCTATTGTTTTGATGAAAAATCCACTGATTTCACAAAATTGAAAAAGAAAATCAACTGTTTGACAACATTCGGGGCGGGGGGCCCCCTTCACCCCCCCCCATACATGACGCCCCTGTTATAAGGAATACTAGATATTGAAAGTCCAAAGTGAGACGTTGCAGTACACTCCCGTCGGCTACGGCAACACATATGACCCAATAAGGAAAAAAGCTCCACTGCACTGGCAGTACTGGCCTTGATGACAATACAATAAAAATCACAGTGCGGCAAGGAGTAATCAGCGTCTGATTAGTTACCCTTTTTGTGTGGGTGTTATTGTTTTTGTTCATGTACCTGTGTTTTTCTTTTCATTTTCCAAGTTCTTCTATCATACTCCACGTAGTGCAGTGGGTCAATAAATCCTATTCATTTGTTCACAATGCAAAAACTGGCCATGGGCCTCTAGAGAGTCCGTCTGAAAAAGTATTAGGGTAGGGGTTGGTTAATGAATCTTCAAAGCATCGACGGAACCGATCAGTATGGCTTCAGATAGTGTTGGGCGATATTGAGGGATTATCGAAATATCGATATTTCGATATTGTCAAATTCGATAATCGATATTTCGATTATCGAAAACCGATATTTGACACACTTGAAACTGTTTATACCGCTACATTTTTCACGAAAAAAAATAATAGTAAGAACGAAAACCAACAAAAAGACTGAAATCAAACATTCACAATAAGGAAGAGTAGCATGTCCAACTTGCCCAAGTTTTTCTTTCCGAAAGGAGATTTTGAATCGTTGGCCGTTGTGGCCTTCAATTGTACATAATGTGGATGGGAGTAGATAACAGACGATTCTACTAGTTCACATTAACATTAAACATTACTACTTCGCCTTAGACGGTTCTAATTTGGTCTAAAAATCCAGTTGTTGACAATCCTGAATAGGTAAATAGTAATCCCAAGGTGGTTTGCTTCCTATGGATAACCTACCTGTACTTTCCGGAAATAGATACGCAGAAGAAAAAAAAATATACTAATTCTCTGTATTCTGTTGTGAAAGGTCGCCACACTGAGTTCAACACCTAATTTCTTGCCCCAAAGTACAAAAACAGTTTTTAGGTTTTGTTTCAACTTTGAAAATCCAAATTCGTGGTTTTATTCTGAAAATCCCGAATAGCAGACCTGTTGCATGTAAATATCGAAAATATCGATATTTGAAAAGTCAATATCGAAATATCGATATTCTTCAATAATATCGATATTCCGATTATCGTATCGAATATCGCCCAACACTAGCTTCAGATGGAAAGGTGTTGAAGTAACTCATCAATAAAGATATACAGATACAGGTTTTCACGCCTCTCACTCATCAGAGAGTATTGGGAAGAACATCCGCCAATGTGCCATCCCCGCAGCTTGAATTCGTGCCCGCGCGGAACAAAGGTAACAAGGTTCACTAAACTATTATCTCCGGCACCAGCTTACTTTGTGCGGCACTTGCAGCTTTCGCTCAAGTGCCATTTACCGATCGCGAGTCAGGGTACTTCCAGATGTGCATGGAGTACAAAACTTGCTGGGCATTTAAGGGAACTGACCAGATTGAACTGGAAAGTGTTACTCTCAGATCCGACCATCCAGGTATGAGGAAGGGGGTGAGGGAGACCCCGGATATTCGTGACACGCCTAACTCTCGAACATGATCCGATCCGGCCGGATGGAACTTGCTGGTTGGTAAGGGGCTAAAGGCACATATCCTAGATGTTCAGTTTACAAGCCTGGACCGGATTCGGCAAACGTGGGGGAAGGATGGGGGTTCCGGAAATTTTGTTAGAACGAACCGCAGGTTCGTTTCTTTTAGACCACCAACAGCCTGACAAGGACCCTTGCCAAGAAGGGTCGAATGTCGCTGCTAAACATCGTAGCTGACTTTCCGTTTTTGGCCATTGTTCAATATACAGCCAGCTTGAGCTCAGACAGTATTTACCGTTGCAAGTGCAATTTCAGCTTTCAGTTCTTTTTATATATTTTTTTTATATATTGAGTGTGTGTGTGGGGAGATTGACTGAAACCGACTTTACCCAACGTTCCCCCACACGGACGCTCACTTGAGAAAGAGGCTGCAGTAGGAAGTTTAAACTTGAGGAGCTGCGGAGGATGACATAAGATTGGTAAATTGGCGGTCTATTGACTGCTGCCTTATATGCCGCAAGGCGGGGGAGGACCTGACTATGAGTCAACGAGCTACGGCCTGATAAACAAGACCAAAGGTTTCGATGGGATCCCAAAAATTTAATATTTGACCAGACAACTACGTCTTCTCTACGCCAGATCCAGTCTTCGCCAGGCTAATCATCTGAGAAAATTAAGTTCAGATATACCTGTATAAGCCATATTTATTTTGACGATGCTGATCGAAACTTCCTGCTTTACTTCTGCCGAATTTCCGTTTTCGGCCGAATTCCGAGCGAACTACTTGTCCAGCCAAAAAAAGATAGTTCAGAAACGAATTCAGCGCATCTCCTTATCCCTATAAAGAACGTCTAATCAACTTCAAATAAAACTTTAACTTATAAAAAAATCCGGTTTCAACCGGATTCCGGACGAACTATATGTCCGGGTAAAAAATGATTGTCATATACAGATTCAGCGTATCTTCTTACCCTTAAATCTATCATCTAATCAACTTCAAATACAAATTTTACTTTTAACAAATTTTCCGGTTTTGGACGGATTCCGGGCGAACTACTTGTCCGGCGAGAAAATGGTTTTCACCATCGTGTTCAGCATGTCTTCTTACCCCTAAATCGAACATCTAATCAACTTCAAATAAAACTTTTGCTTTTAACAAATTTTCCGGTTTCGGCCGGATTCCGGGCTAACTACTAGTCCGTCGAGAAAATGGTTTTCACCATCGTGTTCAGCATGTCTTCTTACCCCTAAATCGAACATCTAATCAAATTCAAATAAAACTTTTGCTTTGAACAAATTTTCCGGTTTCGGCCGGATTCCGGGCTAACTACTTGTCCGGTCAAAAAATGGTTTTCACCATCGTGTTCGGCATGTCTTCTTACCCCTAAATCGAAGATCTAATTAACTTCAAATAAAACTTTTACTTTTAACAAACTTTCCAGTTTTGGCCGGATTCCGGGCGAACTACTTGTCCGGCGAGAAAATAGTTTTCACTATCGTGTTCAGCATGTCTTCTTACCCCATAATCGACTATCACATTAGCTGTTTCAAAATATTTTGTTTGTCCCTTAATTAAAACCCCCTCCCCCACCCCTAAATGTAGGGCTACAGTGCCCATCTACGAACTCGACCTTGCTCTTGACCCAAAGAATCCTCACACCAAGTTTCATCAAAATATCTCATTCCCTTCGAGAGTTATCGTGCTTACAGACAGACGGACGGACAGACGGACAACTTTTACGATGTCATAGGTATCCGTCACTAACGTTTTGGGATCCCAAAAAGGAAAAAACAAATCCTTAACTGGGTAACTTCGCCACTTACGAGCGATGTTCGCAAAGTTTGTGATATGCTTAAAAAAAAAAAAAAAAAAAAAAAAATCAAATTTCCCGAGGTAGGAATTTTTTTCTTCTGGAAAGGAAACAGGCAGTGGAGTACGGAGAAACAAAAACTGATACATCCAGATATTTTTTTTAGAAACGATGACGGAGATAAAGTCCTCAGCTCTCTACGTGCAAGTAAGTAATCCCGTCGTTCACCTTTTTGGGATCCCAAAACGTAAGTGGCGGGATACCTATGACATCGCAAAAAATGTCCGTCTGTCCGTCTGTCTGTAAGCACGATAACTCTCGAAGGGATTGAGATATTTTGATGAAACTTGGCGGGAGGATTGTTTGGGTCAAAGTACAGGTCAAGTTCGAAGATGGGCTCTGTAGCCCTATATTTGAGGGTGGGGGAGGGGTTTCTAATTAATAGGTAAAAAAACATTTTTTTACATCTATTGAGATAGTTGATTTAGGGGTAAGGAGGCATGCTGAATCCGAATATGAAAGTTATTTTCTCACCGGACAAGTAGTTCACCCGGAATTCGGCGAAAACCGGACACAAAATTTGTTGACCCCCGCTACCCCTTTTCTCAGTAAAGCTCTGCGCGGGATTAGTATAGCCTAGCTCTGCGCAGAGCTTACGTAAGAGAGAGAGAGCTAGTGCGATCAGGGTCGAAGGGGTTGGTATAATGGAAAAGAGTAGGTGGTTGCGGGCTATATAACAGTTGGAAAGTTTAGAGGGGTTGACAACTTCAGTAGTAGGGTACACACTGAAACCAAAAATAGGCCGATCTCAATTGTGAGACAAGTGGGGGACTTCTAATGGTCTCATGGCATGATAATAGGCTGTTAGACCATAATCATCTTCGGCAGTGAGGGGTTAGCAGTTTCGTCTACTTGGTGTACCGACAATTTGTTTTCTGTGCTTTATGTGGTACGAAGAATTTGGTACCACGTCTATCACGAGGACATGGAGTCTTAAGTAAGAATCGGTTGCTAGAATCTTTGGTGATGAGGGGTTGCTAAGTTGGTATACCTTTTATTTTTTGCCAGTCTACTTCATTGTAAGAACGATACTGTGCCATGTCTATCACGGGGAGATGGACTTGTAAGTAAGAATCGGTTGCTAGAAGGGCTTCGCGAGGGGCTTGAAACTTCAAACTTTGATCTGTTTCTAAATATTACAAGTAAAGAGTATTGATCTATCAACATCATATAGTAGATTTTTGGGATCCCATCGATACCTTTGGTCTTGTTCTAGAGCGAGAGGTGGCGCCAGCTTTTTTTTCCTCGAGAAGAAGCGTTAAAGCTAGGCACTAACGTTCTTAATTAATCTTTTCTTTGTGAGAAAAAAAATACTTCCCCCAATTTACGTGGATGAAAAACAATTTGATTCATTCCGAAACATAGGGGAAGGGCCCCAAAACGACAAGCCTGCCGCTCCCCCCTCACATCCTGCCTTTCGTCGATCTCCACTGCTATAACACGTACAAATTAATTACCTTAACTCGCAGTTCCTTCATCGGTTTGGGCATGAGCAGGGCTCGAACCTGTGTCACAATAGGTCCGTCAAATCCAGCGAGAACAATTTCATCACCGACTCTAAGAGAGCCGTTAATCAAAATAACATCGATCGTCGTACCGTGACCTGTAATGGCCTTAACTTCCAAGACTGTCGCCTGCAGCTCCTCACTATACTGAAGTCTTTTAGCTAACAAGTTCTGGTTCAATTCCACAATCAGCGCGATCAGGTTGGACATTCCGTCCCCGGATATAGCGCTGGTTGGAACAACGGAAATGTATGATTTCGGGTCGGGGTTTTCAAAAAACAGCTTGGCGTTGAGTCCCTGCTCTGCAAGCTGCAAAAGGGCAGAGTCTGTCCTCTGTTTAAACTCCAGCTGTGTGTTTTGTTTTTGCGATTTTAGGACATCGCGGATGTCTCGCTTAGCGTTTGATTGCCATTCAAAGAGTCTATCTACTTTATTCAAGGCCACGACGAAAGGCGTCTTTTTCGCTTTTAACAAGTTGATTGATTCAATCGTCTGAGGTTCAAGCCCGTGCATAATGTCAATAACAAGAATTGCCAGATCACAGAGAGAGGAACCACGGGAACGCAAGTTACTAAACGACTCGTGGCCTGGGGTGTCGATGATTAGTAACCCTGGGACTTTGATATTGACGTCGCTAAATCCTTTAACGATCTTGGTCTGTTCGCGGATTGCGTCCAGGGGAACATTCGTAGCGCCGATTTGCTGAGTGATTCCACCGGCTTCTCCGTCTTGAACGTTCGTCCGACGAAGCTTATCAAGGATTTTCGTTTTGCCCGTATCGACGTGACCTAGCACACAGATGACAGGCGCTCGGAGGTTGTCCAAGCTGCGTTTTTTCTCATTCTCCTCTCGACGTTTCCGAATGCGTTCATGAACTTTTTCCCGTTCGTCTTCCGAGCCTGAGCTTTCCGTTTCAGAGTCGGAATCGCTTTCAGCTGAAATCTGCTTTCGGAGGGCAGCTTTCGAAACAGGTTTTGAAGGCTGGTGTTTGGTGGGGGCAGGTTTACTATCGACGGGTTTGGCGGGTAGGGGTTTAACTTCAGCTGGCTTCACCGGCTCTACTGCTGGTTTAACCTGCTCGGGAACCGGTTCAGGCTTATCCTCTTCTACTGCGTCAAGAAGCTCCCAGCTATCAGCCACTTCTTCTACGACTTTTTCCGGTTCGAGTCCGTTTTCCTTGGGAGCTATCAACTCCTCAGCTTTCTCTGCCGAAGTCTCTGTAGGCCCCGCCTCTACAGGACTCGCCTCTTTATCATTCTTTTCCTTCTTGGGCCTAACCCGAGTTCCGGGTCGGACTTTTTTCTCTTCCGCACCTGGTACTTTTATACCCTGTGCCTCCCAAAGGGCTAAGGAGGCTAAACTTCGAGCTTGTGCTTGTTTTTGCTTTGCTGTTAGCAAGAGCCCTTCTGCTTTGAGCTGTTCTCGTTTCTCCTTTTCTCTCTGTTTCTTTAATTCCTTTTTCTCTTTCTCAAGTCTTTCTTTTTCGAGTCTTTGCTCTTCTAGTTCTTCTTCCCGCCTGATTCTTTCTTCTTCCTCTTTTAGTAGACGGTCTTCTTCTTCTTTCTGCTTTCTAAGGGCTTCTTGCATAGCAGCGACGATTTTCTTATTTGGTCCTTTCTTGTCCTTCTTGTCATCCTTAGCTCCTTTCTTCTTCTTGTCACCTAAAAAAAGACTCTTTTTAGTTCTGGAGTTTCTCTAGCAACACGACTAGGATTACAGCTTCGTTTTGCTGTTTTCGGTTTCGTGTTCGCGTTTCTTCGCGTTTCTTTGTCCCGTTCGTGAGAAAAGCCATTTGTCCCCGAATATGTCCTCCGTTTGTCTTTCGACCTGACAATTCTACTTCCACTTCTTTTACTTGACCTAGATAAACAGGTTTCCAAACCTCACATAACAAAAAAGAATAAAACAAAAAAAAATCATCCAACCGTTTTTATAAAAACGGTTCAAAATGGATCTCTTTTATAAAAGAGATCCATTTTGACGGTCGGACGATTTTTTTTTTTTTGCGTGGTTGGGTTTGGAATTGGAAACCTGTTCGTTTAGGTTAGGTCAAGTACAAACAAATGGTAAATGTTAAAGAGAATTGAAAGATTCTTTTTTCTCAAACCTCCTCTAAGCAGCACATGCGTGGCACCAGGTCCGTATCCAGGAATTTATTCCGGGGGGGCGGGGGGGGGGGTGCCCGCGGGTCGGACTAAGAAGTACAAAAAAGACACAGATCAGAGGTTAACGCCTATAAAAACGATTATTTTTGTATGTTTCGGGGGGGGGAGGGGGTGAACCCCTAACCCCCCTGGATACGGCCCTGTGTGGCACTTACTCTTCCGTTTTCGTCTGTTTCAATCTTTACTTCGCTACATTTTCATATATATATACATATATATGTACATATTTTATTTTTGTCTGGCGGGGCGGGTATCAGTGATGCTTGGAAGATCGTTAAAAGGACAAAACTGTCCCCCTATGACAAGTTTCAAATTCTTCCCTTATAACTTCAAAAATTTATACGACCTTTCAAACGTCAACTTCACTGAATAATGGTTACTTGGCCGACGGACAAGGCTTCGACCTTTTGGACAAAAGTGTTTTACGACAAAGAAAAGTTATATCGTGGCGAGATGGCTCTCGCCATAGAACATATTCTTCATTTTCTTTTTGTCTTTTCATTAAGCGGATGGCAAATGTATACATTTTCTCAACGAGGTTTAATCAAGTCTTTGGCTTAGTGTGGTTTTCTCCCTAAGGCTTTCTACGAGTCTCCTGCAGTGAAGTCCTAGACTTCCGAATTCAATTAAAAACCATATCATGTTTATTTATAACGACTAACGAGTCCACTGTTTAATGTCTATGTTTACGTAAATAGTATCCAAACCTGTGACATGGTAAGTGAACTGTTTAGGACAGATAGACTCGCCTCAATCGCAATCACTGATACCTAAAGCCCGCCATCTAGCGATTCTAGTGATTCGAACTATGTCTACAGGCCCCTCAGTGGCTTAGGTGGTAGCGCATCGCTCGTTCAAAGCCCAAGCAGATTTTTTCATTTTCACCTCAATATTTACAAGGTTAAATAACTTTTGAAAAAGAGGTCAGAACTTTCCGAAAAAATTGTATGTTTTGTTTTCGGTACTCGAACAAAATTTTACCCCGCGGCCGAATAGATTCTTCAAAAGCGCCATTCACGAAGCAGCACCAAGAATAAATAATCTGACAGAACCTCCGTCTCCCTATCTGTCTATGCGGAGTCGAATATTTACGCATACCCTGTCCGCTACGAACGAGCGGAGGTTAGTAGCTTCACGCCACATCACGTTTCATTACCTCTACAAATAGCTAAATCACTGTGAACCCGCCGTAAGGAAAAGTAGGAGTCACAGCTGATTGCTTCTATGGACGCGATCCAGCGCGGGTCAGCGCGCGGAGTACGCCTCCTGCCAGCATCCTTCACTCTTTTTTCTGCGATAAGCAACGGCGAAGACGGAAGATGAGTAAAAGGGTATCAACATCAGCTCAAAGCTAGACTAAATACCTCTAGGTCCGCTCAGTTTTGTCGGGGTATTCATAGTCGCTGCATGGGACTGAAGACAGAAGTCCTATCAGATTATGAACGTGTCCGAAAGCTCCGAAACGAACGAAAATGCTGAATTAATTCAGCATTTTATGCAGCATTTCGCTTTCGGACATTTTCGCTCAGTTAATGCAGCATTAATTCAGCATAAAATTCATTGAAAAAATTCAGCAAAGATGCTAAATTTTATGCTGAATTTTCAAGGAGAAACTGGGGAACACGGCGATTCCAGAACAAATTGCGACACAAAATTCTCGTAATGCAAATTTAAGTCGAATTCTCGTCTAAGCGGCGACAAACTTTACGGAGCATATTTTGCGAAAAACTTTACGAACTTTGGCTTATTCTCTTTTCGTCTTTCTGACTTAAATTTTGGTACTCTACAGGTTTTAGAGAAGAAATAAAGGTAACAGCTTTCGGACAAAAACAACTAAAGATAAAGCATTAAATGCAGCATTTACGGCACTAAAAGCTTTCGGACACGTTCTATTTGTTCTTGGCAGCACGGAGTAGACGTTACACTACAGGAAACGAACGGTAGCGCCCTTTGATAGTGGCAGGCGGTGCGCTCATGTAAAGGCAAGGAACCGGAATTTTATTTTCCATGTCGAAAGTATGTCGGTACGTACACAATTTCAGTCATAAACTGTTTTACCTTCCTCGTCCTCATCCTCCACTTCTGCTACATCCCTCTCCACGGCTTTCTTCTTCTTCTTCTTATCCTTTTTCTTCTTTGCAGCGGCGGCAGCATCATCTCCTTCCTCCGGAGCCTCGACGCTTCCTTCCCGCTGAAGGGGTGGAGCTTCATCAATAGCAGGAGTTTCCTGACAAAAATGAACACAGATAAGAATATTCCGACATAAAGGAGTAATGACCCGAGGTCCATCGCGAAGCGGCTCGGCAAGGGTTTCTGTCAGGGTACTGAATGAGTACTTGTGAGTAGCGAAAAAATCTCCAGTAGGCTACTTGAATGCTTGGCCTGCAGACAAAAAATGGACCGTATTCGGATTATAAATAATACACAGGATTTTATTCTTTACAGATAGGGAAGAAAACTGCTGAGCATTAACTGGAAGGCATAAAGGGAATTATTTTGCAAAACATTAAATCTTGCTACAGTCTAGCTTTCCTTTATTCATGAAATTTTCATGTCCCGAAATACAAAAACTCTGCAAGCTCCAACAACTTAAAAATCTGAGGGATTAGGAAGTCTGTGACAGCTGGCCACAGAAGAACAAAAATCTCGAACTTTTTTTTTGCAGACAGACGATTAGGTTTTCCCGCACGGATAATCTGCACTTTCATCAATAATTAGACATATACTGGAAGCGTATGGACACAGATTGTAGCACACTGATCTTTCACGTTGCACAAATAAAGAGCTAAGCCCACTCACTACGACCAAGATACTCTTTTGCACCAAGCCAACGGCACTCAAACAATCTAGGGTACCCTACTACTTCTTATGGTGGTGGTGGGGGGGGGGGGGGTAAATGCAAAAATGCAAATATGATGCATGATAAAGTGAATTTCTAACTGAAGAGACGCGTGTAGAGCTCCCAGTTATTGTTTTACTTGACTTGCGGTCAGAGCAAAATAACACTAGGGAGTAGTGCCAAGACATGAAAGAAGTAAGTAAAGTAATTTATTTGTAACTCGCCATTTTAAAAGCGGAGTAGGTGAAAAAAATATATAAACCACATTAAAGACACATAAAAAAGACACTAAATTTTCAATCTTCGGCCAGGAAGCAGTGGATGACGTCGTGCACTGGTTGGGCCCAGTTGTCCATGATTTGTGACACACACCCAAATAGCAGCGACGTGAACATCCCTACTGAAACTCAATCGGTCGTGCAACAGCGCTGGCACCAGGGACCCATAAATTTCCTTTACAGGGGGCTTGTCATTTCCTATGCTTCTATATTGCTATGTTGACCGATCCAAATCTAGTTTCCAAAAATCCCCACTTTGAGTTGAATCGGTATTCTTGTTTGCCTCATTGGACGTGTGCACCAAAGAGACTTCTCCCTCAAGGCGCCAGCAGCCAATCCCAAATTTTGTCTATCTGGCCTTTGACGTGATTGGACCGTGGGTATTTCTCGAACTATCTTCCGACCGGTCAAGGGCGCTTCAGAAATCTCTTATTGACAAGCCCCCTGTGAAGGAAATTTATGGGTCCCTGCTGGCACCAGTAACTTCATACCGGTATTCTGAAAACAGAAAAAAAAAAAAGATAGAGCCTCCCCTGTTTTCTCGATGTATGCGATTTTAGCTTTCTAACCAAGGTGTACTTTCACCAGGGAGCTGGCTACACCTTGGTTTCTACAAGTTAATTCCGCCAGGTAACAAGCAGGTTCCTGGCGATGACTAATCTGAGCTATTCAAGTTGAATGGGGCGAAATTTATTTGAATGTTGGACAGTACGTTTTGAGCTGGACCGGTGGACGGTCACTGCAGGAGAGGATGAAAAGTTAAGTGTTTGGCTTTTTTATTGTCTATTATCTTTATCAGGTTTAAATGTAAATACACGAATATGTTTTTCTTACAACCGACCAACGAGGCAGAGTTTAGTTTTGTTTAATATTACTTTTTATTTTTAAGCATGGTCCACACCGCTCGGGGGCCATGTACAGAGTAATCATAACAGATAACAGTCCGTAACAGATTTACTAGAAATTTCTAAACCCGCTAGTTTGTCTCCCTTTAAATGCCGCAAGCGCAGTGGGCGACGCTATGAGTATGGCCCGTTTGCGAAGCAAGGAAAGCATAGGTCTTAACGCTACTCCCTAGTGTTATTTTGCTCTGCTTGCAGTAACATTCCAGAGCATAAACTGCGGGTTCTTCGATGGTATCATATTTGCTTCCCGGGTTTTACTTATTGTTTCCCAAACTTGGGCTTGGTTTGATCTACAAAAAAGGTTACAAATCTTTTCTACTGCTAGTCAGTTATGTCTTTTTGACATCGCTGGAAGTGGGGGCCGGGGGGGGGGGATCATAAATTAAGTTGTTCACTCAGGTCAGTAGGTCAAGTTCTTTCAAAAGGTCATGACGTACTAAAGACAAAATTCTACAAATGTTAAATATGGTCAGGCCCGTATCCAGGAATTTATTTGGGGGGGGGGGTTGCCCTTGGGGGGGGGGGGGGGGGGTTGCCAGCGGATCGGACCAAAAAGTACAAAAATACATAGATACATTTTAAAGCCTACAAAAAACGATTAATTTTGTGGGTTTCGGGGGGGGGGGGGGTCGAACCCCCTAACCCCCCTGGATACGGCCTTACATATGGTCATTGTTCATGACCAGTTACCTTTTCTACTGAATCTTCTTTGCCTTTCTTCTTCTTCTTTTTATCTTTTTTCTTCGAATCGTCTGCGGTTTCTGATGCATCTGCAGCTTGAGCAGCAGGTTTACCACCTAAAACAAAAATATACGACACTGGCTTTAAGACTGCTAAGTACTCATTTACCCATCACGAGTTGACACATGTTATACTTGCAGATGAGAATTAAAGGAGGAGCTGGTTGCTCGACCCATTAGTCTGTTATTTAGTTTCTCGCCTATCTGACAGAACCTCCGTCTCCCTATCTCTGTAACATGACTATGCGGAGTTGAATACTTCCCCATACCCTGTCCGCTACGAACGAGCGGAGGTTAGTAGCTTCGCGCCACATCACGTTTCGTTACCTCCACAAATAGCTAAATCGCTGTGAACCCGCCGGTGAGGAAAAGTAGGAGTCAAAGCTGATTGGTTCTATGGACGCGTTCCAGAGCGGGTCAGCGCGCGGAGTACGCCTCCTGCCAGCCTCCTTCACTCTTTTTTTGATGAGTCAATGTGCATCAACATCATCTCAAAGCTAGAGTAAATACCTCTAGGTCCGCTCAGTTTTGTCGGAGTATTCATAGTCGCCTGCATGGGACTAAAGACCGAAGTTCTATCAGATTATTTGTTCTTAGTACTACTGAGCCAAACGCTGTTCAAACGGACAAAGTCTACAGAGCGACAATATTGCTCTAGTAAGCAGAAAGGCCGAAGGGGACCGACATAAACGTCGGACACAGTGGCTCTATATTTCTGGATTGGACTTGAAAAGGGATCTCACCTTTGTATTCAAGTTCTAGCTCTGCTAGCATCTTGTCCAAGTCCTCTTCATCGTCATCTTTCTTCTTTTTCTTTCCTTTCTTTGGTTCTGGCTTTGATGGCTCCTTCTTTGGAGCAGGGGCTTTCTTCACTGGCTTAGCCTCTTCATCACTCATGTCTTCTGAGTTAGAAGCTGAGGCCTCAGAGTCATCCATGAGAAGAGCAAAAGCTGAAGCCTTGGCTTTTGTTGGTGCTTCTGTGTCACTCTCTGCTCCAGAACCATCGCTATTCTCAACTTGCTTCTTGGTTATTGCTTTGCCTTTTTTGGTCGCCATTTCTAGGAAAACAAAGTGCTTTAGGCTTAGAAACAGCACAGCTATTTTCATCTAATCTGCTGGTTCTTATCCCATGACCTCCTCTTCTGTCCCAGAGTAGCCTGACCCCCTGGTACTCTAGGACATGCTTAAGGGTACTTGGGACACTGTGTCCTTTTCGGCTAACTTTCATTTTTAACAAGCCTGTGGTCAATTTTACAGAAAAATAAAAACATAAGACAAATCCTGTAGCACTATTTATTTAACAAGGAACTGCAAAAGGTCAATCTCAAGAGTCAGGGCTTTCACATGACGTTCTGCGGCCCCACAAAGTTTCAGTCCTGGTAGACCTAAGGCAATTTCTTTGGTTGTCATAAAGGCTTCATCCTTTGCCTCTGGAAATATGAATTTCCAAGTAAGGAGTTTCCGTTTCAGGAAGTTCACATAATTCCCTTGAAGGTACCCTGGGACACAATGGACAAAAGGTGTCCCAGGGTACCCAGGAACACGTGTCCCGGAGTACCCAGGCGAGTAACTTTCCACAAGGATTCAATTTTCTATCACTAGATGTCAATGCAGGTCAACCGCAGAGCACAAGAAAAACTGCTTCAGACAAAAAACACTCATTAGGCTACCTACTAAAACTAATAATCAGCTTCGGGAAATTTGTCTTATCGAGTCGACACCGATCAATCCTACCGCCCGAACCAATTGTAAAACGAACTACCCGTCAATCGAATAAGCTGCAACCGGTGAAGACCAGAACTAACCGATATGCAAATTCATTCTTGCCATATTTTACTAGTGCTTTTAACGATATGAAATGAATAATTGTGTATTTTTGTAATACCGACGTAATTTAGTGAGTTTTATCTTAAATCTTACTACGAAGTCGTGTAATAAATATATCTATCTATCTATCTATCTACCTTCCAACTAATTGCTCAAAAGATATTTCATAAAAACCATTTCTTTCTTACTCAAACAGCTACAAAAACTGTCTCACTTAAAATCTCTGATAAAAATATCTGTGGACTTCTTCAGGAAAACACATATATGTATCCTTACCGACAGATGACGCGTCATCAGAGGTACCGTGTCCCATCTCCCCTACTTACAACATATTAGGCCATGAAAGCAACAAATGCCATTAATTTTTTTTTTCAACATCTGATGTATCGAGAAATTCAAGTTAGTAGCCAAGAAAGTATGACTACATGCAGGCAGTCAAGCACAAATCCTCAATTTTTGGGCATGGTGCCCCAACGTCAGGGCATGCCCCAAGGTATGGGCATGGTGCCCATACGCTGGGGCACCATGCCCTGGAGCATGGGCATGGTACTAGCATGGCACCCCCATGATATTTGGTTGAACTGAGATTGATTACATACCTAAATAGGGCCTTCTTCCTCTCCTAGACCACAAGATACTTAAGTACAAAAACCTATTTGTTGTATACGGTACACTTGTTTTATGTCAAAATTTTGCCTAATATTAGCATTTAACTTTTTGATTTCTGTAGACAGAGCTAAATTCATAATTGGGGGGGGGGGGGGGGGCTTTCCAGACTGTAAATGCAAATAGAACATTGCACTTGCTGATCTTTGCTGAGTGTCGCTGTGTTTGAGGGGCGGGTTCCCGTCTAGTGGTGAGTCATGAAATTTATTTATTTATATGATTGTTATATGCTAAATATTTTTGTTCTTTTATTGTACCGGGTTTTGGTCAATCGACCTTGTGTCTCCGGCTTAACCCTATGTATAATAACTTTTATAATGAAGTGTAATTAAACCTTGAACCTTGAACCTGCAAACTTAATTTTTGGGTTTTACCTATAGCAAACACCATTTGAAATTCTTCACTGTGATGGCCTTTTTTTGTCCCCTAGGCTGGATCATCACAGCCAGGCTGGTGATGTGTTTGAAATTCAACAAAAGACAGCCACCAGAATCTTCATTCACAACAATAAAAGTACCATAGGCCTACAGTTTATTTGAACTAAAGCTGGGAATGCACAAATTCAGCAGAATTCACAAATACAATTTGGATATTAACTAGACAGTGAAAATTCAGGTCACCAGGTATGCTGACCCACAGAGCTTGTCAAATTCTAACTGCTTATCTCAGCAACAAGTGTGATTTTTTGGATTGAACTATTGGACTATATTAATTTTATTTCAAATTCCTTGTAACTCTTTCCCTAGAGCTGTTCCATCTTGAAGATGCCCCAGTCTCTCCTAGGACTTCCCAGACCTAACAAAGAAATGGGATTTAACTTGCTAGCTCTGCAGCCTAAGGGAGGTTGATGCCAGGTTAGGCAGTTTGAGATACCTTTTGGGATCCCAAATGTAAGTGGAGGACGCCCCCCCCAACGGTAAAAAGCTAGTGACGCCCCTGGGAGTGGGCGGGGATAGGAAATTTCCTGGAAACTCTGACTTAAGTGAACTTTGATAGGCAGTACGAGGAGATGCCCTAGCCTAGATAATCTGTCTGAACCGGATTTGGCCACTGTGAGGGGGGGAAGGGAGGGTTGCAAGAGCCCAGAAAATTGTCAGGCATGCCTAGCTAGGGATTTAATGATAGAGTGACTGGGATGAAACTTGGAATGTTCACAATATTCTTGATTCCTCATGAATGCCTCATGGTTCCAAGTTTTTTAGGTTTTTTTAATGAAAGTTTTAAAGTGAAATTTAATAATAAATGTGAAAATTAGAGATCTGTTATACTGAACCCAGGGTGTCTCATACCACCTTGCACCGGCAGGTTGTATGACGGGGTATGACAGTGACCATGTCCAGAATTAAGCCTACAACTGAAAAACTGTGGGAGAGAAAATTCTGAAAAAAATCCCAAAGATTCTATAGGGTGCCCAGTACATGTTGCAAAAAATTTGGCAACATACATAAAAATTTCAGGGAAAAAAAAATGTGTTGTACTACCCGACTCTCGCCTAACCACTCTCAGTTCAACCAAATATCACAGGGGTACCATCCCCAAAAATTGTGGATTTGTGTATGACTGATTCAGCCTCAAGATTGTATATACGTTCACAGGCAAAGCCTTTCCCTGTTAACTTAGTTTAGTGTCGTGAACAAACCTTTGACAAAAAAGGTTGAGTTCATTAATATTATCAACAACAGTATGAGAAAATTTGCTTGAGGTTCTAATGATTTCCTAACGGAACTCCAGTTTAGAGATCACAAACAATTCCTTTACCTCACTAAAGTAGCCTGGACTATGGCTGTTCTCGGCTAGTAACCAAATTTTTGGAAAGATAGCCAAACGAAAGTTAGAAAAGTAAATTATTATCAACTTGTAATGGCAGACCGTGCCGGTCATTCTTACAACTTACTACTTGCAAAGTTTCTAACGAATAAACGAACTAAGCAGCTACGAAGCGAAGCACTGCGATACCGAGAAGATCTGGAGAAGATTTTGGAGAATATTCAATTAAATCAAAATATCGATATCGAATTACAGTATATATATCTGTTAAATGTTAAGGACTTGATCTTTATTCTTTTGTAATTACAATTTACATTATTTACAAGACCATCATTTAGTAAAATGTGCGGATGACTTTCACTCCGCCTCTCCAGCCGTCAGCATCCGAGAATGGCGAGAATGTTGATACAAAAAACTTCGTCCCATCTGTGAAAAAAGAAAACAAATCCTCCTGAGGCTGGATCAGTCGGATCAGTCCAGACTAACAGAACATGGAAAGAGGAAAAGCTAGACAGATCTTAGTTTCTCTAGTACAGTATGATTTTCCACTATTTTGTGCACGAATTTATTACAGTGGTATCATAATTCAATGTCAGATCAGTTTACAAATCTGACCGACTCTGATCCTGCTCTGATCTGAGCCTTCATTGACATTAGTTCATTCATTGTACAGACACTATTTATATTTCCCCTGACTCTTAGCTGTGGTTTGAATTTTATTAGCTCTCAATCTTGCATCTAAAGAAATGTTTGTTTATTTTTGAAAATCCTTATCCTAGCTAGCCTAGCTTATTAGTTATTTCTATTATTATTATTAAGCTTGAGCTGCTGGAGTATGAAGGTCAAGTCAAAAGGGGGTCAGTGGAAAAATATTTGTATTATGATTCAAGTTAAAAAATAAGTCTCAACATATTCAACAATATCCAAAACCAAGTTTTTTTTATTTATAAAAATTCCATTGACCCCCTTTTGACCATCAATACAAAAATCTTGGTTTTGGACTTAAAAAAATTCCATTGATTCCATTTTGACCATCAATACAAAAATCTTGGTTATGGACTTACTGGAGTGCTCATAGCAGTCTAGACCACTCTTGCAAGATCCTAATTATTGTTTCCTTGGATCTTACTGTCAATTAGTCTCCTGATTCTGATGTTTGTACCAGAACCTGCCTAATCTCCTAATTGTGAGGTTTTTTTTACTGCTAGTACTGGGCTCTCTGATTCAGATCTGATTACCTTCATACTGCACTCATAATAACACAACCACAACAAGCATATGGCCCATTGTACCATAGTACCATGCCTTACTGCTGCAGGAAATGGTGCCCCAAAATATGAGCACTGTGCCCATATATAGGTGCATTCCCAGACGTTGGAGCACCATGCTCGAAATTTGAGGATTTTTGACTTTGTGTGTAACTTTTGTGCATCATCACATATTCCTTTGGGAATCCGTACTGGAATTCGAAGGAGATAAAGATGTCCTGGTTTGTTGCTTTGCCTGTATTAGGCTAGTGACATTCTTTTTTAGTTTTTTTTTCAAGGAAACAAAGGCTAATTGAATCATAGAAGAGTACCCAAACGTTCTTCCAGTGCTTGAACAGGCAGATATAATGTGTAATCAGCCTGAGCTCTCTAATCCTTGGTTCCAACAGATTTCTCAAAGAAAGTTCAGTTACTTTCCTGAAAGCTTGATTTCAGACAAAAATAACTTGAAATAGCTTGGACACTTCTACTTTCAGTCATTGCTTACATTAAATTCAGTTGAGAGCACAAGGGTAAATGATAGCTAAACAAAATTTGTGGAAGTACTTGTATCTTCTCTAGATCAGAGCCAGAACTGAGATTAGAAAAACGTGGACTGTTGGTTTGCGGTCCTTGTGTGTCTACTTAACCTAAGAATTGAGATAGATGCCCTGTAAGTTGCTGACTGATACTTTACCTGGGCCATGCAGGCCCTTTTGACCTGTAATATGTCCAATGTCCACTAAAAATTTCAGGTACCAGTTTGGACAGAGACTGTACAGCCAAAGTTCCAGCCATATTGACAAAGTTCTCATTGCCAATAGAGGAGAAATAGCATGCAGAGTGATCAGAACAGCAAGAAAACTTGGTATCAAAACAGTTTCTGTTTATAGTGAAGCAGATAGAAACTCTCTTCATGTTTCTATGGTGAGCCATTTATTTGTGTTATGAATGATTTACAAATAGGCCTACAGAGGGTTATCAGAGATTTATCCCAAACCCAGGACCCAGACCAAATTTGGATTTTTTCAAATTTTGTGATAAATTGCTGGCTGAATAACATGCAGACTACACCTATGCAAAATAGTGGTGATGCTAGCCTACTGTTAAGATGAAATTTGAGCCACAAGCCAACAGAAAAAAGCCTGCCGTATTTAGGCACATATGTAGGTGAAGCCTAGAGGTGTTCCAGTGATTGATCTAGACCACTCTCGGGCTGCCCCATCCAACTTACTATAAAGCCAGATTGAGGACATGACCAAAAATCTTACTCTATATGCTTGGTTTTTGGGATCCCAAAACGTAAGTGGAGGGATACCTATGACATCGCAAAAGTTGTCCGTCCGTCTGTCCGTCTGTCCGTCTGTCCGTCTGTCCGTCCGTCCGTCCGTCCGTCTGTCCGTCCGTCTGTGAGCACGATAACTCTCGAAGGGAATGAGATATTTTGATGAAACTTGGTGTGAGCATTCTTTGGGTCAAGAGTAAGGTCGAGTTCGTAGATGGGCCCTGTAGGTCTACATTTAGGGGTGGGGGAGGGGGTTCAAATTAAGGGGCAAGTAAAATATTTTTATACAGCTAATGTGATAGTCGATTATGGGGCAAGAAGACCCGCTGAACACGAATATGATAACCATTTCCTCACCGGACAAGTAGTTCGTCCGGAATCCGGCCAAACCGGAAAGTTTGTTAAAAGTAAAAGTTTTATTTGAAGTTGAATAGAAGGTCGGTTTAGGGGTATGAAGGCATGCTGAACATGAATATGAAAGCCATTTTCTCGCCGGACAAGTAGTTAGCCCGGAATCCGGCCAAAACCGGAAAGTTTGTTAAAAGTAAAAGTTTTATTTGAAGTTGAGTAGATGCTCGATTTTGGGGTAAGAAGGCATGCTGAACATGAATATGAAAACCATTTTCTCGCCGGACAATTAGTTTACCCGTAATCCGGCTAAAACCGGAAAGTTCTTTAAAAGTAAAAGTTTCATTTGAAGTTGATTAGATGTTCGAATTTGGGGTAAAAAGGCATGCTGAAGACGAATATGAAAACCGTTTTCTCGCCGGACAAGTAGTTCACCCGGAATCCGGCTGAATCATGAAAATGTGTAATAAGTTATATTTGTACTTGAAGTTGATTAGACGTTGGATGTCCGTCCGTCTGTCTGTACGTTCGTCCGTCTGTAAGCACGATAACTCGCGATGGGAGTGAGATATGTTGATGAAACTTGGTGTGAGGATTCTTTGCGAGAGTAAGGTCGAGTTCGTAGATGGGCTTTTATTAGTTTTATTTCAAGTTGAAACCGGAAAGTTTCTTAAAAGTATAAGTTTTATTTGAAGTTAATTAGATGTTCGATTTAGGGGTAAGAAGACATGCTGAACACGATGGTGAAAACCATTTTTTGACCGGACAAGTAGTTAGCCCGGAATCCGGCCGAAACCGGAAAATTTGTTCAAAGCAAAAGTTTTATTTGAAGTTGATTAGACGTTCGATTTAGGGGTAAGAAGACATGCTGAACACGATGGTGAAAACCATTTTCTCGACGGACTAGTAGTTAGCCCGGAATCCGGCCGAAACCGGAAAATTTGTTAAAAGCAAAAGTTTTATTTGACGTTGATTAGATGTTAAGTTTAGGGGTAAGAAGACATGCTGAACACGATGGTGAAAACCATTTTCTCGCCGGACAAGTAGTTCGCCCGGAATCTGGCTGAAACCGGAAAATTTGTTAAAAGTAAAATTTGTATTTGAAGTTGATTAGATGATAGATTCAAGGGTGAGAAGAGACGCTGAATATGTATATGACAATCGTTTTTTTACCCTGACATATACTTCGTCCGGAATCCGGTTGAAACCGGATTTTTTTTATAAGTTAAAGTTTTATTTGAAGTTGATTAGACGTTCTTTATAGGGATAAGGAGATGCGCTGAATTCGTTTCTGAACTATCTTTTTTTTTGGCTGGACAAGTAGTTCGCTCGGAATTCGGCCGAAAACGGAAATTCGGCAGAAGTAAAGCAGGTAGTTTCGATCAGTATCGTCAAAATAAATATGGCTTATACAGGTATATCTGAAATTAATTTTCTCAGATGATTAGCCTGGCGAAGACTGGACCTGGCGTAGACAAGACGTAGTCAGGACGTAGTTGTCTGAGTCAAATATTAAATTTTTGGGATCCCATCGAAATCTTTGATCTTGTTACTTCCAGCAATATTTTTGACTTTCAAAGTCATTTTCAGTTTATCCTGATACACTGCCACTGACTAAAGAAAGGTACCTGATCCAAAACTCTGGAGCCAGTCTCTCAGGACTAGTGCTGTGGTGCTTAGCGGTCTTCCTGGATGCCTAATGGCAGACATCCTGCTTGATGTCTTGTGTTCGTTGTTTAGCTTTGTGGGAATTTCACACTGAACCTGGTACATGTGAAGGCTAATAGGTGGCAATAAATGGGGAGGGCATAAAAACAGTCTTAGATTTTTTTTCTTCTATTCAGGCAGACGAAGCATATTTGGTCGGTCCGGCACCATCACAGCAGAGTTATCTGAGGAAAGACACAATTTTGGAAATAGCTCACAAGAGTGGTGCTAAGGCCATCCACCCTGGCTATGGCTTCCTTTCAGAGAACACCGAGTTTGCAGAACAGTGTGAGAAGGAAGGAGTTATTTTCATAGGTCCTCCTGCTTCTGCCATCAGAGATATGGGCATTAAGAGGTATCTGTCATTCTAACCCATGCCAGTTTGCTGTAGTAATTATTTTATTTCCCTGCACTGAGGACACAGTTCCATCCTGACTTACTAATCTAGCTTGTGAATGAATGATCGTTTTAATTTAAAAGAAAAACTATCACAGCAAAATGCCGAATTCGTTTCTTCGTGTCAAACGTCAAACATACACTGAATGAAATATAAATTGTCAAAAATAAAACATTGTCATGAAACAATTAGTTTTTTAAAATCATTGCCCACTTTCACAGACGCAATTCCTCCCGAGATCTCCGTTAGACATATAAAATTACTTGGAGTAACTATTACTGCTGACATGAAGTGGGATGCCCATGTTCAAAACATCCTCAAACAAGCTTCCCCTTCGGTTTCCCTGTTAAAACTCATGAAAAAATTTTCTTGCCCCCCGAAGGATCTCCTCCAATTGTATTGTTCGTTTATCCGGCCAATACTGGAGTATGCTTGTCCAGTGTGGCATTTCGGGCTTACTTCTGAGCATGTATATAAGATTGAAAACATTCAAAAACGAGCGCTTAGGATCATTAATGGGGAAGGGAAGCTTCCTTACCATTATCTGCTTGGCAAGTTCAAGCTCACCACTTTGGACGCGAGAAGAAACCTTCTGTGCCTTAATTTCGGTACCAAGACCCTGTCTGTTCCCAGATTACGTCCCATCCTCCCCGAACTCTACACACCCATCCGCAACAGACCACAACGCGACAAGGCTCAAAAAGTCCCCAAATTAAATCCAGTCCCCACAAAACATGAAAGATACCAAAGTAGTTTTATTCCAAGTTTTGTTGAGTTGTACAACAGCCAGTAAAAATAGTCACTATTTTTGTTGAATGGCTAGTTTTAGCATTTGACCCTCTTAGTATGTTTTATTTTGTTTTATATATGTATTTTAGTGAAATAATTTTTGACGTAAGGATTAAAGTTTGACTTTGACTGAATTTGAAAAAAAAAAATTCTTAAATCATTTTCAGAATTTTTTGGCAAAATGTTTGCCGTATGAGTCTATCGCATAAATTGTGGTTAGATTGTGGTAGACAAGTTTTGTATCGATTGATGGCTTTTTCACGAATTGGTTTGTAATTATTACTTAACTGACAAATTGATTGAGTGTGAAGTATATTTATGTTTGACGTAGAAGTCAAATTCGGCGGTCACGCTGTGAAAGCTACTTTTTAGAAATAAAACTCTACTCTACTCTACTCTAAAAACAAACTCAATTTGCATCATACCATTCAGTGAAACAAGGCACGCAACTTTTCTTGAACCGGTCAGTGCGGCAATAAATTGGGGCGAGCTTTGGGACCTTCATTGCTACTGCTCTAGGTTGGCGAAGTCTCTCGGGTAAATGGGGACTAGGGAGGAGTTGGAGCATTAGGCTGCCTAACTTAAAGCCAGCATAGGGGGCATACGTTACAAGGCCGATATCACTTGAAGACCCGCTTGTAATGTTTTCTTGAGTTTTTAGCACTTCAAAGCACATTATGTCAGCGGCTGGTGTGCCAATCATCGAAGGTTACCATGGCGAGGACCAGTCAAACGACAGACTGAAATCAGAAGCTGAAAAGATTGGATTCCCTGTCATGATCAAGGCTGTTAGAGGAGGAGGAGGAAAGGTAACTTAGTTCTTATCTACAATAGTGCCAGCTAATTACGTATCCGTAAAATAAAAAGAAGGCAAGAGTGACCTGACCAGAAGGTAGACTTGATGTTTACAAGTGGTCCTGTAATAAAGCCGGAATTGTTTGCAAATACACTCACTCCAACAACTACAGTAGAGGGGTGCTTCTTGAACATTTCTAAAAACTTTGCACTACCATGGTTTTGGCTTTTTACCTGTAAAACAGTCAAATTGGACTGATAAAATTAAGAACGTATCTTCTAAAAAACGCCTTGATTTTGCCGTAATAGGGTGCAAAAGCACCTAAGCAAAATTCATTCATCGGGTCTTGTCCGACGCGGCTGGGACATTGTCAGCTGACAGGGCAAATAAAATGGCATTGAGTAGAAAAAAAAGATAAGTAAAACGGCAATTGGCCGACAGGACGGAGGCTGCGAGGCACGGCTAAATAGAACGCGGCTTAACCTTCTACTTCTGTCTAGGGCATGAGAATCGCCATGACACCAGAAGAATTCGACGGTCAGCTCGACTCGGCGCGACGGGAAGCGATGAAGTCCTTCAGTGATGACGTCATGCTCATTGAACGGTTTGTTCAAAGACCGAGACACGTGGAAGTTCAAGTGTTTGGTGACAAACATGGAAACTGCGTTTATCTCTTCGAGAGAGATTGCAGTGTACAAAGACGACATCAGAAAATCATCGAGGAGGCACCCGCGGTAAGTTTGAATTATATAGTGGAGCTCCCCCCCCACTTCCGACTTCGGCCAGAATGATATTCTTCGTTTCAAGATATAGGCTAGGTATTTCACAGGAACGTTCTATCACTCAATCATTAGGCTAACTATGAAATTATTCGTTATTGTGAGGCCTGCAAAACAGCAAATCAAAAAATGCCTCGAACTTCAGTCTGAGATTCGAGCCACCTTTAGGAATGTCGGTATACGAAATAAAGAAAAAAAAAAAATGAGTTGACTAAATTGGACTATGAATTTAACTCGCCAGTACGCCTCTCATTCACTCCTCGGCCAACAAGTCAGTTAATAAATATGTATGTACAATCCACAATTCAAATAAGTAATGTAAGCTATAAGGTCAGATCAGCCTTTAGCCACGAAGATTCGGTTAAATAGCGCAAGTTATTACAAGCCTTTCAAAGCACGATGAAATGGCTCAGAAATATCGTTTTTCGAAATACCATTACTTTCCACGCGAAATTAGCGAATCTCTTGTTAGCGATTGTCAACTTCATCCAGCCTTCCAAATGTTTGAAAACTTAATACGCCGTTGTTAAACAGTGGGAAAAACAAAACAAAAGAAGTCCAAAACAGAAAGATAAACCTGGTGGCCTACCACGTCTGCCAAAAGAACAACAAACTTAAAGCTTCTCATGTCCTTACGTTTGAAATAGTTGCCGGTGCAGACCTTGAATTTTTGGCGAAGTTTACATTGCGTGACGGGCAAAACGCGGCTGGGCAGACAAAGCGCTAAAAAGTCGTAGGTACCAAACGAAACAATTGCGAAAGGCGGGAATTCCGGAAGCTTATAATTCCATAAGGGAGCTAGGAATAATACAAAAGGCAGAATCAACAACTGGGGTCCTTTAAAAATGCTAAAATCCACCGAAAGCGTATGGCAAAAAAAATGCAACTAACGGCACAGGGTTTTCTTTTGGGCGTGGGTCCGATTTTTTGCACCAGCAGGACTTGGTGCTTCGATGTGGCGAAAACATAGAGATCCGTTAAAGTCGGGTCTTCACCTTCCGGAATCTGGGTTCCCAGATTTTCCGAGATTTTTTCTGAATTTCTTCTGCGATACATAAACATTCCGGAAATCGGGAAGTTCAAAAGCCCCTTTTTCCGGATTATTTTGATCTACTTTTGGACCGGGTCATATTCCAGATGCAATTTACAGAAGAAGTCAAAGAATAATCAGGAAGCCCAGATTCCGGAAGTTCCGGGAGGTGAAGACCGGACTTAACAGAAGGCCCCCGAACCGTGATGCGGATATATACCATCAGATCCAAATATTGGGTAGCCCTTTCAGATTTTGTCTGCGGCGTATAATATTGTCTGCGGCGCAAATTCTGAGATTTTGTCAGCGGCAAATTCGAAGATTTTGTCAGCGGCAAAATTCTGAGATCTGCTTGTCCGCGTCGCAAATTCTGGGGATTTTGTCTGCGGCGTAAAATCCTGGGTAGAGTTCTGTGTAGGCAGTCTGGCTGAAATGAAGACCGACGGCTAAATCTGTTAGTTAAGGCCAATCTTTAATCGAAGACTGTTTTTAGTTAGCCTGTTTTTTTTTATTGTTTTCAGCCTGGCTTAACCATGGAGACACGACGAAGACTCGGAGAAGCTGCAGTGAAAGCTGCGAAAGCTGTAAATTACGTTGGAGCTGGGACCGTTGAATTTATCTACGACTCTAAAACAGGAGAGTTCTTCTTTATGGAAATGAACACCCGACTTCAAGTTGAGCATCCCATTTCCGAAATGATTACTGGAACTGATTTGGTGGAATGGCAGTTAAAGGTATGTGAGGATACATTTGGGGTAAAGAAATATCTTGATCAAAAACTTACTCTATCCTCAACTCTCTCTATTTCCGACTGACTCTAAACGCCCACGCTTTTCTCCAGAAATTATTATCTTTTCCCAAACGAGGAAAAACATAAACGCGCACGCTTTTCTCCAGAGATTCTCCAGATATTACCTTTTCCCCAATTGAGGAGAACAAGAACTTAGACGAACTTATCCTGTTGGTTCCGAATCTTTCAGTCTGATAGAGATTCGCTAGAACGTCAGAGAAGGCAACCCTATTCGCTAGTGCACTCTATGGGAATTTAGAAACCCGTTATAAGGACCGAACCCACGGTTGGGAAGTCAGTTCGGAGTTGAGTTCTGAGTTGAGTTCAGTTCAGTTCTCAGTTCAATCGGGAGCTCAGTGGAGTCCCGAGCTAAGAAACAAGTTCAGTATTCAGTGTACTAACCCAACTCCAATGTAAGTAGATACGAAATATATGTGCTTTAGTTATTGACCTACGAACCGGTTATCGCCTTCGGGAAGACTAGGTGCGCGTCATAGGAAACCAGTCGCCACTATCATCACGCTCGCCCGCTACTCTCAACCACGCTACCTTAGCTCCATCTTCGCCTCACACGCTTCGTACAGTCGAGCAGTGAATATACTATCATAGGTAAGAAAACGTCAGGAAATGTTTTTCCTCTCTTTTACCAAGAGCACCGTAGCAAGCTTTAACTCTTCACAAAGGCTCCACATATCCCTTAAAGTTTAACCGAAAAGCCCTGGGATAGGACAATCTAGTTACACATTAGGGGTCGGCACCGTTTCTGTTTTTGGCTAAAACAGAAACGGTAAAAAACGGCAAACAAAAAATGGAACAGAAACAGAAACGGCGAGAAAAAAACGGAAACCCGTTTCTGTTTTTCCGTTTTTTTCGGGAAAAACAGAAACGGCCTGTTTTTGCAAAAAAAACGGCCGTTTTTAACAGGTATTTCCGTTTTTTCACTTCATTCGTGCGTGAAGTACCCAGCAATACTCGGAAGACCTACGTGTCCGGCTAAAAAATGATTGTCATATACGGATTCAGCATCTCGTCTTACCCCTAAATCGGACATCTAATTACTACTAATACAACTTTTGGTTTTAACAGTATTTCTGGTTTGGGCCAGATTCCGGTCAAAGTAATCGTCCGGGTAGAAAATGATTGTTACATCAGTTCTTGAGCATGCCTTCTTACCCTAAATCGAACATCTAATCTACTTAAAAAAAAACTTGTACTTCTAACAAATTTTCTGTTTTTTGCCGGATTCCGGGCGAGGTACTAGTCCGCCGAGAAAATGGTTTTCATATTCGTGGGTAGTATGTCTTATTATCCCATAAATGACTATCTCATTAGCTGTTTAAAAATATTTCGTCTGTCCCTTAATTTGAACCCTCTCTTCCACCCCTAAATGTAGGCTACAGAGCCCATCTACGAACTCGATCTTTCCCTTGACCCAAAGATGCTCCCACCAAGTTTCATAAAAATAACTTATTCTCTTCAAGAGTTATCGTGCTTTCAGGCTGACGGACGGACATACGACAACTTTAGCGATGTCATAGGTATCCCTCCACTTACGTTTTGGGATCCCGAAAAGCGGCAATTCCGCGGCGAACCAAAATGAGGTAAAATTCGCGGCATTCAGTTTAGGGGAGAGAAAGGGTGAAATCTCGTTTTAACATGATGTTGATTCAGTGGAGTGTGGTGTCATAAATGCGAGAAAATAATATATTAGAGAAAAATAATATTTTGCGTTCAGCCAGTTGCGTCGGAGAGCAGAACTGCTAGATGGGGTCGTCAAGTGCCAACAAGAAAATTGCTAATTTCGAAAAATTATCCTTCTTAGCTATTTGGTCATGGTGATTTTGATGAGCTGTTCTAGTTAGAGTCGGGCTTTCAAAAGTGTCAGCAAAAAATATGGCTGATGAGTAAATATCAGTGGTTGAATAGTAACATGAACAGTATTTTGAAATGATGAAGTGACGAACTGGTAACTAGTTCAAACATGCTGTTTTGGTAAAAAGCAGCCTACCACTGGCATAGGCCAGTACTTTTTGGGTCAATAAACTCTCTCTGACCTGATGACATCTAAATATGGTTACGACTTACCATCAAACATCCTGTGACGTAAGACAAAAGTATAGTCCTTATTGCTAACTTCAAAACATTAAGCAGAAATGCACTGTTTGGGTGGGCTGACAAAGGTCACGAGATGAACTGAGAATTTCAAACGTCAGTAACGCAAAATCAACTCAACCCACTGGCGGTCACAAAGGTCTCCCAAGGGACCATCTACCGGCCGACAAGATCATTAATTAAGGTCCGCGGTTGCCTTCCAGGAAACGAATCGGACGCGGCTTTGAAATCCCCTTTTTTTACAACAAAGACATAACCAGAAAACGGAATTCGGGAAAAAACAGGTAAAATATAAACAGAAACGGCTAAAAACGGTCATACAAAAAACGGAACAGAAACAGAAACGGCACTTAAAAAACGGCTACCTGTTTTCTGTTATTCTGTTTTTTTGGAAAAAAACAGAACAGAAAACGGTGGTAAAAAAACAGAACAGAAAACAGAAACAGAAACGGTGCCGACCCCTATTACACATCACTTATTCACTTAAACTGGCTTGAAGACCCGCTGAAAATGCGTTACTTGGTTGTTCCGCTATTCAGGAATAGTTGATTTTCAAATAGTGGAATTTCCGTGTGATTTGTGGTACCTCTAATTTGTTGTATGCCTTACAAGAAAGATTTATGACTTTTTTTTTGTTCAGGCACTAAGCAATCTTCACCAATATCGCCACAGCCCACTGAAAAGCCTTGTTTGTGTTTAGATAAACATTTCCCGCGTCATAGTAGAATTTTCGCTGTGGGGACAGCCGCAGACATTCTGAACGTCATAACTAGTGCAGATAGTGGAAAACAAAAAAATCCCTTTGCAGAATCGAAATAACTCAGTGCATTCAACTAAATGACACAAAAATAAGTTGGCTTTTCAGTTAAACTTTAAAGTCCCCATTCAAACCTGGAATTCTCGATCTGAGTAAATTCTTCAGCTTACGCTTCATACATCCCCACCCTCTACTCTGCCCTAGGGTCAGGGCGAGATAGATTTCAGGCATTAAATATTCCCATTCTAAATAGCAGCTTTTTTCAAGCACGAAAGAAAATAAAAATGAAAGAAGGCATTCGGAATATACGTAAGGATTAAGTATTGATAGGTTAATAGAAATGGTATGGAAATCTTCTTTAGTTAATTTATCTTACAGATTGCGGCCGGTGAACCTATCCCATTGACACAAGAACAAATCCCACTGAATGGACATGCTTTCGAGGCCAGAATCTACGCCGAAGACCCAGCGAATGGTTTTCTCCCCGGTGCTGGCCCCCTCGAGTATTTAACAACCCCCCTTCCTGCCCCAGATGTTAGAATTGAAACGGGAGTCAGACAAGGGGATGAGGTTTCCGTTCATTATGACCCAATGATCGCGAAATTGGTCGTGTGGGCCGAAGACAGGACAAGCGCCCTGAGAAAACTGCGATTGCGTCTTGCCGAGTATAATGTAAGTATACTTCTTCAGTTATTAGAGAACACCTGAATGAGGAGTACCAAGTATCATCCCTGTCAGTATGACTTCCGTTAACATTGCCTGCAGAAAACCCAATCCAAATACGAGATATTGTTTCCAAGCTATGATTTTTGCTCCATTTTGCATCTGTCCTTATTTCAGTACGGAACAATTTTAGAAATGAACAAATGTCTCCAATCAACCCTTCTTCTGGAATATTTTTTAACCAGTTAAGACCAAACGTATATCTAGAAGAAATTCCAATACGATCCGGCCAGCGCTGTACAAGATTTGAATGAATTGCGCTTTTTGTCTTGGAGTCTGCATGTGCAAACCTCCAGAAACAAACATCCCTATTTTGAAAACGTCACGATCAGGAGAAGAATGCTCTCCATGGCCATGTCTGTAAATGCATTCTCCATGGTGTGTTCAAGTATGGTTTCATTGTTCAGGTGTCCTTTAATTATGAAGAAAAAAAACACAAAAAAACTATATTTTAAAAGTAATTAAAAGCGTGACGTAAAGCTTATTCTTGGACAGGAATATTCACCTTACGACGGAAGTCTCGTTGCCCTTAACCTATCCACCCTAACTGATCGAGGTAATGCATCACTTGGTAGGGTAGATCGCGTAGATCCGATGCGAAGTTGGTAGCACCCTCTGGATTCTTTCGTAAGCCTCGTTGTCACAGTTGTAATAAGGCCTCGTTGTTGTGTGGCCATATTCGGCGATCGTTCGAACCGTCGACTTCAATAGAAGTGGAACGTACACCCCTGCTTAAATGTGAATGCCCTTCTCATTACATCGAAAATTCTATTACACTTTTTCATGGTAAGGTTGTAATGTTGAGAGAAACGCAGATCCCCATCGACCAAGACACCTAGATCCCTTTGGTCAAGCATTCGGGATCATAAGGCCGTTGAAGGGGTAGCAGGTTTTGAAGTGAGAGAGTCCCAGTCGAAGAAAATGGCTTTTTCGGCGTTCCATCAGCCACACTTGCAATAATGGAATTCTGCACGCTTTCTGTTCTGCTACGAAGATATTGTTTGAAATTCCTTGTTCAGCAATTTCACTAAAAAATGTAAACATGACTGTTTCAGATCAGCGGCCTGAACACCAACGTCAATTTCCTGCTGGATCTCTCCGCCCACCCCCAGTTCGTTGAAGCCGATGTCCACACTGACTTCATCCCTCAGCACTTCGATAGCCTCTTCCCCTCAAGGGACGTCTCGGATGAGGTCCTCTGCCAAGCTGCCCTTGCTCTAGTGCTGGACGAGCAGTGTGCTGCTCGGTCTGCTCAACTGAGGACGGCCGATCCCTTCAGTCCGTTCGCTGTGCATCCGGGGTTCGCCGTAAATATGTATTTGAAGAGACAGCTTACTCTGAGTGTGGACAAAAATAGTAAGTGAGCTCCTTAATTCAGCTGTAAACCTTGCTGACCAACAGTAAAGCGCTCTGAAATTTTCCTTTTAGACCTTGTCGTTAGCTGCAAATCGAGTTCCGATTCATGTCACTTTCTTCTTAATATGTTGCTTACTGTTGACAAAGAAAAAAAAAATATAGCCAACCGGCGATAGCCAGCTTTTTTTAAGCATTCGATTCAGGATTCTATAAAGGTCGGGCTTCGCTATCCAGATTTTTCGCTCGGATTCTGGGTTCCCGTTTTCTTCGATATCGGTATGGGTAGTGAAGACAGGTCTGAAACGGTCTGAAAGCACCCTGGACGCGTCCGGGAATCTGGCAGAAAAATCTGCCAGATTCCCGGATTCTGGGTGAAAAGAAGCGCCGCGGGAATTTGAAAGTAGTTTTCATTTCACTTGGAGAAATTGTTGTGCTGAGGTGGTAAAATCTAAGAAAATGACAGAAGTGCTGAAAAATGGCCAAAAGTGGACTGTTGAAGAGACATTTGATTTGATTTCTGTTTGGGACCGTCTTCACATAATCCGGACCCCAGATTCTGGGGCGTCTGGGTAGTGAAGCCCGACCTTAAGAGTAGTAGAAAAGGTCGAGGGGGTGGGGTGTAGTAGAAAAGGTCGAGGGGGTGGGGTATCCGAAAAAAATCCAATCTAGCAGGGGATCGTTTAATTCGGGCGGAAATCATTGTTTGTCCACCCTAGAATCCGACCGAAATGCTCGGATCCGGAGTTCTAACTCGCTCATGCCGGGAACGAAGAGAGAGACGACCGTAAGACCCCTGGTTGCTGGACTCGGTTGGAAATTCCCTGGTGAGAGGAGATCAGATGTCATTGCAAGTCCTGTATTCATTTACGTGTTGGTTGTTAATCTGAAAAAATTGTCTTAGGTCATAAAGTGGACCTCCAGTACAAACCCAACGGTTCAGTTACCGTTACATTGCCTAGCGGCAAGACGTACGACGTTTCGGGGCGGCTGGAACGAAACGGCGACGTTACAGAGCTACGTTCTGAAGTTTCAAATCACGTATCGAAGACGAGAGTTCTGGTAAAGGAAGGGAACGTGACTGTTTTTACGGAGGTAAGTGTTTGCTATTTTCAAGGAACAAATCAAGGGAAAAATAAGTTTGAAAGCCATAGAGGGTCCTTTTTTTTGTGTCGTTTAGGGCGTTTTCAGGGCACGAGGGCAACATCGCCACATTTCCTTGGAAGGGAAGATAAATCCGGTTCTTCGCCTTTACTTATGATTCCCCCCCCCCCCACACACACAAACACACTGTGACAACGCAGAGACGCATGATTCCCCCCCTCGCACACACACAAACACTCTGTGACAACGCTGTGAAGGCGCTAAAATAAAGAAGAGAACGTTATTTTGTTGGGAAATGAACTAATGGAATAGTGCAAGCCATTAGTAGTGCTTTAACACGGTAGAAACGAAAACTATCAAAAGATTCCGGAAATCCAGAAGTCGCTGATGTGTTTATCTATCTTCCTTTCTTGTAGCGAGGAAGCTATTCCTTTGCCCAGCCGGAGCCGAAGTACATTGCTGAAAAGTCAGCTGCAGGAGCAAGTGCAGGCGACGCCGTTTCTCCTATGCCAGGAGTAATTGAAAAGGTGCTAGTCACGGACGGACAGGCAGTTAAAGCCGGAGACCCGTTGGTGGTTATGATAGCGATGAAAATGGAGGCAAGTTTTCTTTTTTTCGCATTTGGACCTAAGAGCTCCTATATTTTTTCATCTTAGAGTTATGTTTTGAATGCTGTTCATTGATTTGATTTTTTTTACTTTTAAAAAGTAAAGACAAAAATATTTTAATTTTTAAAAGTTAAATTTAGATTAAGTAGAAAAGAAGTAAAGATTTTAAAGTAAAAAGGAGTTTGTGGCACTGAGAGGAAAAAAAGAGCATCTTCTGATCGATGTTTTTCTACGGAAAACCGATGCTATTCTTTTCCGTATAGCTTTGAAGCGTATATAATGCGAATGGCTTACCCTGCATCATGCCAAGGATGTACTCTGCAGAGGTAGAGCTGTTTTCCTGCGGGGTTCTACAAGAGAGCTAGTAACTATCTTTTAAAGGAGTTGGTTTGGAAGCATTCTGGCATTTGACCTGTCTACATTAGACCCCGAAGCCACGCCGTTTATCGGCGCGCCGCCGCCGAAAAAGTTTCGGCGCGCCGCCGCTGTTTTTCAGATGGCGCGCCATAGCTAACGCCGTTTGAACGGAATATACTTTTCATTGTTGCCCACCGTGTCTTTTGACAATGAAAAAGTAATCAAAAGACCGTCATATACCACTGATGTTTCTTTGAGCACGTCCACGCACACTGTCCGACCATGATGTTTTTGTATGTTAATTAAGCTTGTCTGGGACTTACATTGGTTTGCTCAAGTACCCTAACGTCTGTCTTGTTGTCGGCAGTCGGACTTTCACTAATCCGGGCACTTCCAGATAAGCTAGACCAAGGTATGTGGCGTGCGAAGAAAGGACCCAGAAAAAATGCTTACATTTCATCACAGCATCCCATCGTCGGTTGGGGAGGGGGGTCGTATCTTCTGTGTTATTTGTTGTTTTAGGTAGTAATCGAATTTCAGAATAATTGTTTTGTTTAGAAGCAATCGATCCATAAAAGTCGTCACCTAATTTTTATTTGCCATATTTCGCTGTTTCCCGGGTACTGCTTGACGAGTCAAGGGGAGCCACGAGAAAAGAAGCAGTCACTTTCTTGGGACTATCGAGACTGGAAACAACGAGAACAGATATAATGTATCTGTATCAAGTTGGTTCGAAAATTTGCTGATCTATTTCCTTGCCAAACTCATTTGGTTGACGAAACAAAATTAGTCTGTCTAATGGTCCACGTTATTTCACTTTTCTTTGATTTGCTTACTTAGTTTTATAACTGCACAGTTTAAAAAAAATCAGTAAAACAGAGTTTTATTATTTTCTAAGCGTTAGTTAAACCACTGACACCAGCAACTCCTCAAATAAGCTCCACATAGAATCCGAAAGGAGTTATTTTCTAGTTATTCTAGTTGAAGCAATGGCTTACGACGGGGACCCGTGAGAATGGGGGGAAGGGAGTTGCTAGTACAATCAAAAAATCCGGGACTCGCAGTGGGAATCCGTCTGGAACAGGGAGATGACACCTTGTACAAGAAGAGCTGAAATTATGTTGATACCAGCGAGGTAGCCCATAAACTTGATAGGCTGCCTGGCAATTGCCAGTCAACCGATATTTTAATTCCGTACTAATTATTTACACCTACAGCCAATTCAGGCACGAAATTGCTCCAAATCATGGCCGCAAAGTTCCAAAATTTTAGCTAAAAAAGTCCGGAAAACGGCGCCAAAAAGCGGCGCCGCCGAAAATTTTCGGCAGTGCACCGCTAAATAAATTTCGGAGAGCCACGGCGCGCCGCCACGCCGAGGCTTTTCAGGCGCGCCGCCGCTGAAAAAAAAATCGGCGCGGATTCGGGGTCTAGTCTACATTACCCACTTTGTAGTCGCTAGTTGATCGTACGGCCGTCGATGATCAGTTGATAGTACGATCGATTGGCTCGACATGGCTCGTACGACCGTGGATGATCTAAGGCGTATTCTCGGCGTTCCCCGAGGACTCCACTTGAGGAGTCCCCGCGTTTTTGTCCCGGGGACTCACTCCCCGTATTCTCGCGAGTCCCCACGGACGGGGAATGCTCCGATTATCATCAGCATCATCAAAAAGGACTCCCTTTAAGATTCGGAGGGGAATCAGTTTTTACTGGTGTTGGTGCAATATAAAATTAATTAAAAACAATCAGAATAAACAAAACCCAAAATAAAGTGGATCCAGAATAATTTGGTTAACTGCATAATTTCTTTTCGAACAAATCCGTTTTGCAAGCATTCCCCGTGTTCTCGCTGTTTTCCGTACGCGGAGTCCGCCTGGAGTGACTCCCTCTATTCTCGCCGTTCCCTTCGATTCCCCGACGAGTCCTCGGGGAACGGCGAGAATACGCCTCTAGTGGCAAGATTGAAAGTACATGGCTGTGTCAGAATGGCCGGCTCCCCGATCAGGAGATAAGAGAAAGAAACATATTTGGCTGGTTTATGAATTGAAAGTAAGAAAACTAAAAATTAGCCTGTGTATTTCTTCCAGTATTGTTTTCTCGTTCTTGTATTCTTCCTACCTTAAAAATCCTTCATATCTCACAAGAAAAAGGTGTGTCCACTCAGCTCATTGATGTGCTGTCAAACTCACTGAACAATTAATGAGCCGGCGACAGGATGGACCAGTTTCGACAAAAGGGTTATTTCGATTTCTGTTACTCGTGAATAATGTTGGTTAGAATTTTGTGGAAAGAAAGGGTACAGCTCTGTTCAGTGGTAAGGGTTTCTCCCTCATTTCCTGTCATACCAACCAATCCCTTAAATGAGAACAGATTTCTCCACGTAAATACAGCAGTTTTTAGTGTTTTGTTTTCTGTGTAACCTTTACAATTTGGCGTGTCGGGGCCATGTGTGGGTGTCATAACCTGTAAACTGGGTTGCAACCCTAACAGAGCTTTTTTTTTTCCCAGTACGTGATCCGAGCACCAAAAGATGGCGTTGTGAAGCAAGTTCTGTTCAAAGCCGGAGCCAGCGTAGGAAAGAACAAAACTCTAGTCCATTTCGAAGAAAGCTCTGCATAATTTGCCATTTTAGTAACAGTTGTTCCTGCCTCGAAATTTAGTAAAATGTTATATTTTTAGTACAAATAGACCCTCGATAAGAGTCAAAAGTCAAGTATTCCAGGCGTATTCTGTGGGGATCTTTTTTATTTAAAGGACCCCTCTTGCTTATTCTGCTTTTTATGATATATCTAGCTCGCATACAGAATTATAAGCTTCTAAAATCCCCACCTTTCTCCATTGTTTCGTTTTGTGCCTACGAAATTTTACCGCTTTTTTTGCCTTGCCGAGTTTTGCCCGTCACACAACGAAACGTTTGCCGGGATCATCATCGGCAGCTGACAACTCTTTCACACATAAGGATCTGAGAAGCTTTTGTTTACTACTTCTTTTATTTGCTTAGTTTTCACACTTTTTAACCACGGCGTGATCAGTTTTCAAATGTTTTGCGCCCAGCCGCCGCGTCGGAGAGCAGGCGCTAACAAGAAAATCGCTAATTTCAGATGGAAAGTAATGGTATTTTCGAAAATGTTTTTTTCTGATCCATTTCATAGGGAAAAGATTATTTCTAGTAAGAGTTGTGCTTTAAGGTTCACGATTATCAGAGTAGCCTGCTGGAAAAGAAACCCAGAAGTCTGGAAGCAAGGGAGAAATTCCTTTCTTGGTGCTTTGATATTCGTTTACAGTGCGAACACACGATCAGGATTTCCCGGCCGGATTTCCTGCACTTTCATCATCAAGTTGAATTTTGTTTCTTACGATCGTGATCGTGCTCCGAATCCGGGGAATTCCAGCCCGGGAGCTCCCGATCCTGATCGTGTGTTCGCACCTATTACGGTAGGGGGTTCAGTAAATGGAACTAACAAGAAAGACAAATTAAGGAACAGGAATCGTGCAGAAAATCGAACGAACTACAGATGCTGTCTTGCAAGAAGAACCATGCAAGCAGGGGCGGTTCGAAGGGGGCGTGTCGCGAATGACTCACCCCCTGTGCTTCAGAGAATCATACTCTCAGTCGTATGTTCTGAGCGTACGTCAGAATAATAATAATAACAGAAGAAGGAAAAAAAAGAACAAAGAAAGAAAGGAAAAAAGAACAAAGAAAGAAAGGAAAAAAGAACATCACTAGCAACAACATTAATCATAAAGGAAAAGGAAACAACACACATTGACATAATTTACACTGCTTAAAGCATCTGCTGAGCTATATTAAGGCTGCTCTTAAAGCGCTCTCGCCTTTCCTGAATTACGGATACAGGTCTTCCTACCCCTTACTTCGATGATAAACTGCTATTGCTTGTCCAAGGGGGGACCCTCAGCAGATACTTTTACTCAGTTGCCTGTGGTGCTGTTTCCTGTCTATTGTTTCTAATCGGTGTATTTCTTGAGCCTTGTCGGGAAATAGACAGTCGTACGTTTCGAGGTCACCCCATCCCCAAGCACTGGAACGGTGCTTGGGGCACTGGTGTAAGAGAATGGACCTTAGATGTGATACTGAGTGTTACACCGCTTATCTGTAAGATTTCCAGCCTCCTGAAGAAACCTAAACACGTGTAAGTTTGATCTTATTCCACGTCGTCGTAGAGATAAGCGATTTAGTTAGTAATAGATAACAGCCACGTAACCAGCACACTGGAGACAATGTGGGTAAGAAGTTTGGTTAATTGGTAGCATTAATGTTAATAATGATAGTGAATAGTTACAGGTTATTTATTTACGGCTCCTAGCCCAGATGTGTACACCTCCGATATGGTGTGTTGTCTGTCTGGGAACTAGAATTTGGGAACCATGGATTTTGGGAGGATGACGATTCAGATCCGACTTTAGTAAGTCTGGATTCCTCATCCAGCCGAAACCGGCAAATTCGTCCAAACCACAAAGATTTCTTTTATTGCATATACACTTTTGCCGTACATTTTGCACTTTCCCACTCCTAGCCTACTGTACAATCTTTCCACTTACTCTTCCGTCTTCCAGATCCACTTCCCTGATAAATTCGGAACAGGAATGGTAACGGGTGACTACCAGCCGACTACAATTGCTGTAAAATAGGGCCAGAAAAGAATCCATTTTCTTTTTTTTTTTAATTGAGGGCGGATACTAGATCGGTCAGTGAAACCTTAGTAGGCTATCCTCGTTTTCGAAGGGGGGGAACTCCAGGGAGATATCCCTTGTTGCCTTCAAAGGGGCCTGTTAGACTGTTTTTGATTGGATACTATTTAAAAGGAGCCGAGCGGCCAGAGAGGCGCCAGACGCGCATACACTTATAAACCGTTCTAGAGACAATCAATAGTGTAACAGGCCGCTTTGAAGGCAACAAGGGGTATCTCCCTGGATGGTAAGAATAAGCTGACTTTATGGTAGCCTTCTCGGCAAACAATTGTCACCATTTCTGTGCGGGGGGGGTGCACTAATTCGACTTGACTATAGGAGGGGCCAGTCGGCATGAATTCGACGCAGAAACGAAGCTTTTTTCAAACTTGCAACCGCACCTTATCGTACGTGAACAAGCTTGCATTTTTTTTAGGAACTTCTCTCCTTAGTTTTGCTGGTTTCAGCCTCAGCTTCTTCTACGTCAAAATGCAACCGTTATTCACCGGAAGAAATTTACTACACGATTGTGCTTCCCAGTGCTGCTGGAACTGTGGACGGTAAGTACAAGTTGGGTTTCATATCCTTTTTCTAAAACCTCGCATTCTAATCTATTTATCCTTGTTGAATTACATAAAACGAGACAAGAGTCCCACAACGGAACTACCAGAAGCCAAAATACCCGATTATCGTGTTTTAGGGTTACAATTAACATACTGTTCCCGAACCTATTTTATGGAAATACTAACTGTCAAAAGATTTTGTCAGAATCAGAGACGGTAACAGAAAAAAAAAATCCTTCGATTCAAAAGTTTCCACTCAAATCGCAACAGCTGCGAGTTGGTTCGTTGAGGATTTGTTCAATCTCGACACTAGGTGTAGCCTACATTACGTGATTTACGTTTTGGTTATGTTTCCCATGCGTGTAACTGATATGAAACCGTCCGGATACTTTTTACCTTCAAGGCGAAATAACTATTAAAGCAAATAGGGGTTGCTTTATGATCGACTTGATTACCGGTTTTAAAAAAGTATAGGAAAGAAAAGGCAACTATAGGCTACTGAACTCAATACATACTTTGCATTTATGTTGGCCAACATTGTCGGCCAGTGCCAGATGCAACTAAACATTAAACAAAGTAAATAGTACCACCAACCAAGGCCAGAGGCGTCACTACTGGGGGGGGGGAGAGGGGGACGCCCCCCCCCAATGTTGTCGGCCAGTCGGTAAAAAATAGCCGAGTCGGCGCTAAGTGCCGCGATTTTTTGTAAAAACAGTCGATTTTTTTCTTAGAAGTAGTCATTTTTTCTTAAAAACAACCGAAAACAGTCGTTTTTTCGTAAAAATAGTCGTTTTTTTTCATAAAATCAGCCGATTTAATAGTCACTTTTATCCGCAAAAATAGTCGGTAAAAATGACCAGCCAGTCGGTAAATACCTTGTCCCCCCCAAACATTTTGGCTAGTAACGCCTCTGACCAAGGCTAGACGCAATCATGCTTAACATTATAAATTGTTAAAAATCTTAACTTAATGTTTCTTTGGAAATAAACTTACATACATAATCATTTTAGCCAGTGCCGTCTTTTACTTTTGGTGGGCCCTAGGCCACCCACGGGTTTTTGGCCCCTTTTCATGAGTCAAAAACGTAAAAATGCCAGCACATTAGCACCCACGATTCTTGATCGGGCCAGGTCAGTCTGAGCAAGAACAAACAATCAGATAGAACTTCTGCCTTTAGTCGCATGCAGCGACTTTGAAAACCCCGACAAAACTGAGCGGACCTAGAGGTATTTACTCTATAGCTTTGAGCTAATGTTGATATCCGTTTACTCCTCTTCTGTCTTCGCCGTTGCTTATCGCACAAGAACCACTGAAGGAGGCTGGCATGAGGCGTACTCCGCGCGCTGACCCGCTCTGGAGCGCGTTCACATAACATAATCAATCAGCTTTGACTCCCTCTTTTCCTCAGCAGCGGGTTCAAAGCGATTTAGCTATTTTTAGAGGCAACGAAACGTGATGTTGCGCGAAGATAGTAACCTCCGCTCGTTCGTAGCGGACAGGGCATGGGAAATATTCGACTCTGCATAGTCATATTACAGAGAAAGGGAGACGGAGGTACTGTCAGATTATTTGTTCTTGGTCTGAGCATAATTTCGGTAACGTGTGAAACTCGTCTCGTTACTGGATCGTAATGAACAAAGCTACAGGCGCCAATACGGCTAGCAACCGTAACCTAAATTCTCAACAACATACACCGCCCGCTTGGCCTCTCATTTCCCCTGGTCCCCCAGCACCGGCCTAAGGGTAAAGACGGCACCGAATTTAGCCTCCGCCAGTGAACATAGATAATTTTCAACATATGAAAAGTTATGAGAGGTAAAGGTATAAGTCAAGCGAGTAGTACATAGACGATCTTGCTTTTAGTGTGCCATATGTCTTATTTCTTTATTTTTGACTGATTAATTAAAGTCGTTCCTTATTCTTTCAGAAATGAAAGCGTATTTTGATTCCATCTTCCCTCGAGTGGAGGTCGACAAAATGCTGGAACTTATGCCACAAATCAAGAATGATCCTCAGTAAGTACTTCATATTCTAGAAAATAAATCGATGCGAAAGAATAGTTTGGTGGTTTATGAAAGAGAGACGTTGGAGTTTCTGTGATCCTGAAAACTATGCATTTTGTGCTGTCACTTCAGGAAAGATTTAGCTTCCTGGTACATACTACATGCATGTAGCGTTCTTACATAGAGTGCGGTACATATCGTTCTTAAATACTTTACATTAATGGTATTGTAGCATAATCAATTTTAATTACCAATTTAAATTGAAAAGTGCAAGCTTACCACGTTTTTATGGCACTTGCCCTTCGGCCAAGTGCCATATAGCGATCGCAATTTCTGTCCGTCCGTCGGTCGGTCTGTCTGTCCGGGTTTTGCTAGTTCGGGTACTTCCAGACAAGCTAGGACGATGAAACTTGGCAGGCATATCAGGGACCGGACCAGATTAAATTAGAAATAGTCGCTTCCCCGACCCGACCACCTGAGGGGGAGTGGAGGGAAGGGGAATCCGGAAAAAATAGGAAAAATGACTTATTTTTAACTTACGAACGGGTGATCGGATCTTAATGAAACTTAAAATATGGAAGGACCACTTGTCTTAGACGTTCCATTTTAAATCCAGGCCGGATCCGGTGACATGGGGGGTAGTTGGAGGGGAAAACCGGAAATCTTGAAAATCGCTTAGAGTGGAGAGATCTGGATGAAAGTTGGTGGAAAGAACAAGCACAAGTCCTAGATACGGGATTGACATAACCGGACCGGATCCGCTCACTTTGGGGGAATTGGGGGGGTGGAATCCGGATTTTTAGTGATCCCGCGAGTTCGGTGCTTCCTGATGTGCTAAGACGATGAAAATCGGCAGGCATGTCAGGGACACGAACAGATTGACTTGATAATAGCCGTTTCCCCAATCCGACCATCCGGGGGGGGGGGGGCTGGAGGGAGGGGAATCCGGAAAATGAGGTATTTTTAACTTACGAACGGGTGATCGGATTTTAATGAAACTTGAATATAGAAGTACCTCGTGTCTCAGACCTCCCATTTCAAATCCAGACCGGATCCGGTGACATGGGGGGTAGTTGGAGGGGAAACCGGAAATCTTGAAGATCGCTTAGAGTGGAGAGATCTGGATGAAAGTTGGTGGAAAGAACAAGCACAAGTCGTAGATACGGGATTGACATAACCGGACCGGATCCGCTCACTTTGGGGGAGTTAGGGGGGATCCGGATTTCTAGTGATCCCGCGAGTTCGGTGCTTCCTGATGTGCTAGGACGATGAAAATTGGCAGGCATGTCAGGGATCCGAACAGATTGACTTGATAATAGTCGTTTCCCGGATCCGACCATCCGGGGGGGCTGGAGGGAGGGGAATCCGGAAAAATTAGGTATTTTTAACTTACGAACGGGTGATCGGGTCTTAATGAAACTTGATATATAGAAGTGCCTTGTGTCTCAGACATCCCAGTTTAAATCCGGACCGGATCCGGTGACATGGGGGGAACTGGAGGGGGGAATCGGAAATCTTTGGAAACGCTTTGAGTAGAGGGATCGGGATGAAAGTTGGTGGAAAGAACAAGCACAAGCCCTAGATACGTGATTGACATAACTGGACCGGATCCGTTCACAGTGGGGGGGGGGGATTGGGGGGATCCGAATTTCTAGTGATCCCGCGAGTTCGGTACTTCCTGATGCGCTAAGACGATGAAACTTGGCAGGCGTGTATGGGACCCAAACAGGTTGACTTGAGAATAGTCGTTTCCTGGATCCGACCATCTGGGGGGTGGGGGGGGAGAGGGGGGGAATCCGAAAAGTTAGGTATTTTTAACTTGCGAAAGGGTGATCGGATCTTGATGAAACTTGATGTATAGAAAGATCTCGTGTCTCAGACGCCCCATTTTAAATCCGAACTTGATCCGGTGATATTGGGGGGAGTCGGACGGGGGAACCGGAAATCTTGGGAAACGCTTAGAGTGGAGGGTTTGGGATGAAAGTTGGTCGGAAGAGCAAGTGAATAGCATAACCGAAATGGATCCGGTCACTGTGGGCGAGCTGGAGGGGATCCGAGTTTGTAGTAATCCCACGAGTTCGGTACTTCCTGATGTGCAAGGACAATGAACTTGGCATGCTTGTCAGGTACCCGAACTATTGACTTGAGAATGTCGTTTCCCCGATCCGACCGTCGAGTGGGAGTGTACAAAAGGGGAATCCGGAATCCAATGGCAAGCTCAGCTATTGAACGGGTTATATTTAACCGAAACTTGATATTTAGAAAGGTCTCGTGCCTCAGACATCCCATTTTAAATCCGGACCAGATCCGGTGACATTGGGAGGAGTTGGAGGGGCGAACCGGAAATCTTTGTAATCGCTTAGAGTGGAGGGATCGGGATGAAACTTGGTGGGAAGAACAAGCATAAGTTCTAAATATGTCATCTAGAGCTTTCAGATTGAATGAACCTAGATATCCTAATTCTAGGTACGAACCGCATTTTTGAATGGCGGGGTGTTTATTGTGAAGTTCTCTTCTACTTTCTCGTACCACTACTCGTAACAAGTGCCATATGAGCTCGTAGCTCTTGTTGGTATAATAACGAATTTTGACTAACACTCACTTTTTTTTTTCAAAAAAAAGGATTAGCTTACATAAATACGCGATTACTATCACATGTGTAAAGCCAGTCAGAATTCACCCAGGCTCCAAACAACCCGAAATGTCAAATTCAAGTTTCTCCACCCTTGATTAGAGTAGAATGCCTGTGGTAGTCCTTTTTCTATATCTTAAAATTTTCAACTTGACGCTAACTGCAAGTTTTGCCTGATCCAGCCGTGGAAAAGATACAGGGCCAACACTCAACCAATCAGTCAATTTGCTACTAATTAAATTTTGCTAAACGGATAGAAATCGAAAAGCTTCAAAAAATACTCACAAAAGTAAATAGCGGCCCCAGCCTGTACATGGCAAACATCTAGCGCCACTGTTTCTCGCCACCAAAGTAAGTAAGTAATTTACTCGTAATCCGCCATTTTTAAAAAGCGGAGTAAATGAAAGAAAATAAATAAACACACAAAAGACATATAAAAAGACACTAATTTTCAATCTTTGGCCAAAAAGCAGTGGATAACGTCGTGCGCTGCTTGGGCCCTGTTGTCCATGATTTTCGAAAGCGGCGAGGAAACATCCAAAAGGGTAACAGTTACATCTTGAATTTTGAACTTCTCCGTCAATGTATGATTATGACATAATTTCGACATTTAAAATAACACGATCTCATCTTTTTGATCTCCTTCTTTCGCAGAACATGAGTGACACCAGAACGAAATAGTATAGAAGGGGGGAGCAAATATTTATTGCGTAGGCTATTTCATGATAATCACGACGAAAACAAAACAAAAACATCAAGAACTGCAGAATACGGATTAAATAAAAATGTTTGACTGCCCTAAACGTGTCCTTGCCAGAAGGGCTGAAATATCACTAAAAGAAATATCAGCCGACTTATCCTTTTAGCGCATTCATCTTGAGGTGAAGGAATATATAACTTTAACGATTTTATGGTGTTGATTGATTTTGTGACGTTCGTTGATTTTTTGGATTTACTGTAACCGTATTAAATTATAGCATGGTTGGGAACCTTTCCCGATCGCTTGACATTCTGCGAGACTACGAGTATGCCACCTTGAACGAAATAGAAATGGCACTAGATGCCGCCTGGTTTGCATTTTTCGACGATTATGCATCAACGCTAACCAAGGGTGAAAACGCAACAGTTATGGAGATATCAGGAGCATTCATGGGAGTAGTAGGTGAGTAGATTCAGTCTTGTTTTATTTTTATTTTATATAAGCATAAGCTTGCTTATATAGGCTTTGTAGATCCGATAACACTGTATTATTCGGGATCAGGGGCGTCACGTATAGGGGGGGGAGGGGGACGCCCACCCCCAATGTTGTCTGCCAGTCGGTAAAAAATGGCCGAGTCGGCGCGAAGCGCCGCGATAAACGGTCGATCTTTTCTTGGAACAAGTAGACTTTTCTTGGAAACAGTCCACTTTTCTCAAAAATTTTCCTTCTTTATGGCACTTGCAGCCTCTGGCTCAAGTGCCATATACCGATCGCAATTCCGTCCGTCGGTCTGTCTGTCGGTCGGTCGGTTGGTCGGTCTGTCCGAATTTTTTTGTCCCACATGTTCGAGTTAGGGTACTTCCAGATGTGTTAGGACGATGAAACTTGGCAGCAAAATCAGGGACCCGACCAAATTAACCTGGAAATAATCAGTTTCCCGATCCGACCATCTGGGGGGGAGTGGTGGGCCGGGGAATTCTGAAAATTAAGTAGTTTTTGTCACACTTTTTCGAGTTGGGGTACTTCCAGATGTGCTAGGACGATGAAACTTGGCAGGAGCATCAGGGACCCGACCGGACTAACCTGGAAATAATCAGTTTCCCAATCCGACCACCTGGGGGGGAGTGGAGGGCTGGGGAATCCGGAAAACTGGAGTAGTGTGTAACTTTCGAACGGGTGATCGGATTGGAATGAAACTTAATAACTGAATAAATGGCATACATCTGATGTCCCATTTGAAGTCCGGACCGGATTCGACGGCTATGGGGGAGTTGGGGGGGGGGGGAGACCGGAAATCTCAAGAAACGGTTAGAATGGAAGGATCGGAGTGAAACTTGCTGGGAAGAACAAGCATCTGCTCCAGATAAATCGTTTATACATTTGGACTGGATCCGGACACTAGGGGGGGGGAGGGGATTTTCCCGGAATTCCGAAATTAAGTAGTTTTTCTCACACTTTTTCGAGTTGGGGTACTTCCAGATGTGCTAGGATGATGAAACTTGGCAGGAGCATCAGGGACCCGACCGGACTAACCTGGAAATAATCAGTTTCCCAATCCGACCACCTGGGGGGGAGTGGAGGGCTGGGGAATCCGGAAAATTTAGTAGTGTGTAACTTTCGAACGGGTAATCGGATTGGAATGAAACTTAATAACTGAATAAGTGGCATACCTCTGATGTCCCATTTGAAGTCCGGACCGGATTCGACAGCTATGGGGGAGTTGGGGGGGGGAAGACCGGAAATCTCAAGAAACGGTTAGAATGGAGGGATCGGAGTGAAACTTGCTGGGAAGAACAAGCGTCTGCTCCAGATAAATCGTTTATACATTTTACACATTTGGACTGGATCCGGACACTAGGGAGGGGGTGGAGGGGAGTTTCCCGGAATTCCGGTAATGGCGGTTATCGGGATTTTCACGACGAAACTTGGGAGGCGAATCAGGGACCCGATCAAAATGATTTATAAATAAAAATTTACATGATCCGATAGTCGTGGGGGGAGTAGCGGGATGGGGAATCCGGAATATTGAGTCATGCGTAACTTTGGAACGGTTGATCGGATTTGAGTGAAATTTGATAATTGATCAGAGGACATGTCTCTGGTGATCTTTGTCATGTCCGGACCGGATTCGACAACAAATGGGGGGGGGGATTACGTGACCGGCTCGGACTGGGGAGATCGGGATGGAACTTTGTGGGAATAATAAAGAGATGCTCTGGATAAATCACTTACAGAACCGGATTGGCTCCGGCGACTGTGGGGGAGTTTTAGGGGGGGGGTCAGGAATTCCGGTGATCGCGATTTAAGGTACTTCCAGATGTGCTAGGACGATGGAACTGGGCTGGAATATTAGAGATTCGACAAGATTGGCTCAGAAATCGCCACTTTCCAAATCCGACATTCCTTAAAGTACCAATCTTGACCATAAATTTAGAAAAATACTTTTAAGCAAATTATACATTTTCATGATCCCCATGAGCCCATTATCATTTCTGCCTCAAGGGTTTTGCTTACATATGAAGTTCTAGCTCCCTTAAAGTGCGAATCTAAACCGCAAGGTCGAAAACTACTTTTTTTTTTATCAAACGATACATCTCAACCCATGAACATTAGTGCCTCAAGGGTTTTGCTTGAAAATTTATTTTATCACCCTTAAAGTGCACATTTTAACCGAAAAGTGAAAAAAAAAACTTTTTACCAAACGGTATATATCAATGATCCCTAAGGGCCTGTGATCGTTTTGTCTCATAGTTTTTCTTACAGATGAATTTCTAGTGCCTATAAAGTGCGTATCATTACAACCAAGTTCTAAAACAATATTTTCTCTAGCTCCCTTAAAGTGCGCATCTGAACCGCAAAGGTAGCCTTAAAAGTACTTTTGATCAAACACTACATCTCAACCCATGCAAGTGCCATATGAGCTTACAGCTCTTGTTTATAAAATCAGCCGATTTTTCGTCAAAAGAAGTTTTTTTTTCAAATCAGCCGATTTTTCGTCAACAGAAGTTTTTCTCTGCAAAAACAGTCAGTAACAATGACCAGCCAGTCGGTAAATACCTTGCCCCCCAACCCAAACATTTTGGCTAGTAACGCCTCTGTTCGGGATAACAGTGTTTGTTTTACAATGAGTCATAAGGTTGGCTCATACCTGAGCCAATTAACATCGTAATACGAATAAACCGTATTTAACCGAAACTGACCGGCCAGTGCAGGCGATTCACTGGCAACCGGTGCCGGCGGGGTCCTTGGTATACAACACAATCGAGAGTGGGCAACCCCCTTGCGCGGTGCGCAAAGTAAGAGTCCCGCGTTCTCACGTGATAACGTACGTGATCGGGCCAAAGTCGTTCATCTTAGCGCCTCGGAGTTTCACTGGAGAGGAAAGGTTTCCGAAAACCCATCAACATTCGAAACTGGTGTTTATTTGCGCTCTTATTTGATGATATCATATATGATATCCAATATATGATTCGTTTTCTTTTTATTCTTTAAGCGACTCATGGGATCGCCAACAGTAAACTCGACGAAGCCTGTCAGCAGTTGGCCATATTCTTTAACTACGTCTTGGAACACGGTAAGCTTTTTTAATCTTGAAGTCATGCACACTGACTCCAAATACAACCGACGATGGTCCTCCGCCCCCATCCATCTCACTATATCCTCCTCCTCATTGTGTTCACTCCCTAATTCATTCATCCCATCAAGCTACTCACTTCATTTGAAGCCGGTCGTACCCTTGCGAACATGGTATGCTCAGAGTTTCGTCCCCTCTTTTGTTCGTTTTTGTAACTCGGAGCTAACAACCTATCCAGGAAAATCTCCCTTCGAAAAAATAAACTTTGTGACCTAAAGGTCCTTTTTTTTCGTTCCAGTTGTCGAAGGCCTGACCATATTCTTAGAATCTGAGAATGCCGGACTCAAACCAGAAGATGATCAAATGAAGCTCGCCTCCGAACTTCAAAAAATGATTTGGAAGGTAATGTCTTACAACTTTTCAGATTTCAAAAAAAAATCGACTAATAGCTAGATTCTAGTAGACTAAGAACGAATTCCCAAGATTTCCAGCAGGACTTCCCGACCACATTGACAGATCAGTTGGGAAGTACTTGAAATGCTAGTATTTCAAGTACTAACTTCAGTAAAAAATTAAAATACTTGGGTTTAACCCAAGTACAACTTTCCTGGGGTACTTATTACTTAAGTAAATAACTATGTACTTGGAACCTCAAGCACCAACAAAAATTTTAAGTACTGTCTTAAGCACGCTTTTTCAGCAGCATTTATCCAATGATTAAAACCCTTCGGAAAAAAATGGTGAAACCCGGGCAATCTGTGAGGTACACTGCTCCCTTGGTAAGCACATTACTAGATGGCGTAGCTCCATTCAAATCTGCAAAGTTGTCTCAAAATGCAGTACTTAAAACGTGCACTACTTGGAGTACTACTTAAGTACAAGTCAAAAACTCAAGTACTACGTAAGTACATTTTTTGTCATGTACTTAATACTTGATATCTAAGTACGAAATGGTATAGATAGATAGATAGATAGATATATTTATTACACGACTTCGTAGTAAGATTTAAGATAAAACTCACTAAATTTAGTAGGCTACTTTCCATTACCAAGCATCAACTGGTAATGGTTTCTTCCCAATTTTCCGTCACATAAATTAGATTTCAAACTTGGGTCATATTTTTTTCCTTTATTAGCAAACCAAGACAAACATGGTTGGTCTCATTGCATCCAGAAGCTTGCACCGAGTTCTGAAAAATCGAGTCCGTGATATCAAAGAGCCTCCCCTCCTCAAACCAATTAACAGTGTTGTTAGCGAGGTAAGTAGAGATTCTTTGTTTAAGACCCTTTTTCATTTAGGTTTCAAAGTTATAAGAACATATCTGTTAAGAACCATTTGAATGTTATCTTTTCTTAAAACATAACACTTAAAAGGGTCACAATATGTATAACACATGGATGCGCTATTTTTTTTCTCTGGTATCAAAGTTCGGTCTGGTCCTTCGCAAAATGCTCGTTACAAGGCTCGTTAATTTGTTCCAAGACAGACGGAGAAAGGGTTCGGTTTTCGCTTTCAGATCGATACTGCACTGTATCACTAGGCTACACTGTGTCGATTAGAGCTTCCTTTCCTTTTCTTGTTTGCAGCGCAGTTTCAGATATTTTACCCCTACTTTTGTCTTCAGATTCGCGATTGGAATATTGCAACCTTTGTTTATCGTTACCTAACAGAAGACTCTTAACCTGCTGTTTAGAAATATTTTTTTGCATGAATAGTCAATGTCATTTGTAGCCTATAACACAAGAAGACGGTCTAATCTTTCTACTTTTCGATCTCCGTCTACTAGATCTAGCTTCTGGCGCAATAATTTGGAACTCGTTGCCTGAAAATATAAGATTATCAGACGAAAGAATTATTTTTAAGAAGGCTCTCAAAAAGTACATGATTACCATGAACAATTATATTTCCACTTTTCAATTTTTATTTATGTTGATAAATTGATATTACATAGGTAAATAAAATTGGTAAATATATTGGATGATAAATTATACGCAGGCTTCATTGTCCTTGTCTAAAATTCTCCTGCAAAAACTGTCGTTATTTGTTGTTTATTTGTTTGTTTTTGTTCAATCGTTAATGCCTTGGGCTAGTATTTTATTATCTGTTTATAAAAATCATATTATTAACTGAGTACCATTTTTGTATGCCACTGGAATGTCTGGCGCGTTCTGTAACTCTATTGTTATTTCCGTTTTGATAATTTTCTACCTTACCTTACCTTACTGTCTAAGTTTTTGCGCAAGGACGCGCAGTTTCAACAGATATGCAATAATAGACTTAAAGGCGTGTTATCTAATCTCGGTTGAAATTTTCTCTTTTTTCCCGTTCTCGCCGTTTCCCGAGGACCCCTCTTGAGGAGTCCCCGCGTTTTTGCTTGTCCCAGGGACTCACTCCCTGTATTCTCCCGAGTCCCCACGGAGGGGGAGTGCTCCGGCTATCAGCGCCATCATAAAAAAGACTCCCTTTCAGATTCGGAGGGGAATCGATTTTGGAAGTTTCTGACGTTATTGTTTAAAAAAAAAAAAAAAGCAGATGTCAGAAATGGTCAATAAGAATTTCTAAGATCAAAATTGAGCTCGCTTATGGTTCAAAACAGGTTCAAAACTTATTTTGGGAAAAATACATCTTTTTCATGGTGTTTACGATTTTGTGTTTGTAAGTAATAATAGTGCGAAATCAAGTCGATCACAATACGCAAAACCAAAAATAAAGCGGATCCGAACTATTCCGTTACCTGAAATATATTTTTTCGAACAAAATACATTTTGGAAGCATTCCCTGTGTTCTCTTTGTTTTCCGTCGGCGTGGATTGAACCCCTGTATTCTCGCCGTTCCCCTTGATTCTCCAAGGAGTCCCCAGGAAACGGCGGAAATACGTCTTTGCTGTTCTTTATTATTTTTGAATTATGTATTATGGAATGTTAAGCGAGGACCAAAAATGGTCGAAGCTCAGACCATCGCACATTGAGTAAACAGGCTACAACATTTCTGCCTCTCTTACCCCACTAAATAGTAACAATAAAATTTCTAAAGATAAGCCAGCAACACACACGAATGCAACTAGAGCTGAACAGCAAAACATTTATTTCCTTTTTTAGATCGCCGTTGGCCTAGCCGGCTTGAGTCAAGCATCACCTGATCTCTCATCCGAACTGTCAACTCTATGGAAGGATAAACTGGCGGAATTTTCGAAACTGAGAAATATCATTCCCAGGTCACAAACACACCTGATAAAGCAGTATTCCAACGATGAGTACCTAGCAGAGATTTTGATAGACATCATCTCGTATTATTAGGATTCCTATTTTTATAACTGTGCATAAATTAAAATTTGAAGATATCAGTTTTTGCTTCCACACTGCATCCGAAAAGAGAGTGAACAAACAAGACGTTTAATTTGACCTGATACCGATATTCCCAACTTTAATGTGACATGCTTATAGATAAGATTTAAGATAAGATAAGATTTATTCCACTAAAAGCACAGAGGCCATGGGAAAAAATGACAAAAAAAAAAAAAAAAAAAACAACAAATAAGTGATCACTATTTTACATATTCCTTTACAGGAACCTTTCCCTGTGGTTCATCGAAACCGAAAGGAATCTTCCCAGCTTTTCAATATCACCAAATACTTCCCGTTACTTTTACCAACCCATCCTCCCCCCAATAACTAACACCAAACATTTCCCCATGAAGATCTGAAAGCTCAGGGCAAACGCACATTAAATGAAAAATATTTCCATCCAACTACGAAAACCACAAAATCGGCTTCGACCGTTGCATTGGTTTTAAAATGAATCGAATTGAACTGAAACAACACAGACTGCGGATATCTACGTCGGTTTTTCCGCAGACACAGGACGCTGGAACTTGCTCACAGTAAAAAAAAAAAAAATCCGCTTTCAGATAACTTAATCTGCAGTATTTGGCATTCTGGCGTTTCAATCCTCGAGCGGATTTTGACTTTCGAAATTCGAATGTTAACTCTCCGAACTCAGAACAAAAATCTTCAAATTGGGGGATTCACAACTGCTCAAGTCCGATGTGAGAATGTGTGTGGAATCAAGTCTGATGCAACAAAATAATAAAGCTGCAAAACGCACACGCCACGAGATGCCCTAATAACAATACAAAACGCAGAAGGCGGGTTTTAACGCGGAAACTATTGCCGGATTCGCAAATAGACAAAGAAGGGATCAGCCTAAAGGAATAGCCCCACTCATTTCAGGGGTCCACGATCAAAGACTTAATTACGAATCAGCGGAACAAAAATATATCACTAATAAAGTTGGGTAAGAATATCGGTTTATTAGGATTGATGTTTAGAAAACTAAAATCGGTTTTGTAGGGCGCGCCCTCCCCCCCCCCCTCGTCATAGCCGGTCGAGCCGCATGATTCTGTGAAGTTCAGGGAGAAATCGCAGCAGCATTTTTTTTTTCGCATCAAATTAAAATTCGTTATATGAAAAAAAAGACACGTCCTGTAAATAGAAGAATTCGCTCTGGAATGCCTTTGAATCCTGCACGCTATGTTGGCCACTCGACAAAGATCTAGTAAATTTTGGAAACACTCCTTTAATGGTAAAAAATATCAGAAATTAGCAAAACGGCGTACCTTAAATCATTTCCATTGGGGTCTGATAAGACGTTGACGGCAGGGTGGGGAAAGGCGCTTGTTTCGACAAAACCACTTTCTGCTGCTTGTGGGCGACGTAACCTGGAAAAATAAATAAACTTCAAAGCAACCAGTTGGCTTATTGAGCTGAGCGTTGCGTCTCCACCTCCGACACGAACGTTGCGGCACGATTTCTGCACTTTTATCATACAGTGCACGGGCCACATCTGTACATAATTTGGTTCGTTAATATGGTTTATTAGCCACTCTTTACGTTTCATCCTGGTCACACTTAAAGAAATTCAAGAAATATTACTATCATCATCACTCATGGGAAAAGAAAACTAACAAAAGTCAGTGACTGTTGTCTGTGATTGGTCCAAAGATAAGTTTCAAGATGGCGGAGATGGATTATTCCATCTCGACTATTTTACGTTTTCAGCGTCTTTTCTTCCCATTTTCGACCGGAAAACGGTCTTTTTAATTTGACCCAGACATGAGTAAACTGAGCCCTGGACGACTTGAAAGAAAAACAAATTGCCCTTATCATAGCGTCAAAGGCGGCCTAGAGGTCCTATGAAGAGTTGCTATGTAAATTTGAGATCGCTACATTACATGAACGAAGGCTGAAACTCTGCATGGACTTTGGTGTCAAACTTTTGGATCGCGTAGGTTCTTGTGTGACTTTATACAACGAAGTTTATAATTTTTTATTTATTATTTTATTTTATTTTTACACTTGGCGTTAAGCTTTAGCTATTCGCCATTACCACACAAGTACAAACGGATTACATACACTTTACACACAGAAACTGACACACTACAAAACTAAACAAATTTTCAAATTACAAAAAAGAGCACTGATTGAGAGTACTACAAAAGAGAGTACTGGCTGTTGTGTAGTAAACGACATAAATTTATATTTATCTGAGATAAATTCCACTGTGTATGTTATTTGGTTTGATTATGAGTCACAGTTAGCAATTCCCGGAGAAGAAGAAGAAGAAAAGTATATTCCTAAAACTGTGAGAGACCCGGATAGGTTAGTTTGTGTACATATTGAGAAATGATATCAAGTTAAAATTCCGGTATTAGTATAGTTAAAATAGGATAATTATGTTGCGAAGTAGCAAAATTGAAATAGGCATAAATGTTACGTTTATTTCTTTCAGGGTTTTTACATTTAACCTGGTTTAACAACAGTCCCAAAAATCAGAAGATTTAGTTCCGTGTTTGCCTGTTAGTTATATGAGGTTATTAAACAAATCTGTCATAAAGTGGCGTCATTTGGGGGGGGGGGGGCACGGGGAGGGGTAGTTGCCTATATCAATCCGAGATAATGACCCATTTTACGAGGATCGAATGTTTCCAAGGCGTGTTTAAGCCTGGGTGAATTGTGTGCCTGAATTCTGAACATGAAGAAAGACATCATCTCTGTAACATGGCGTCGAGTATCACCTTATGATTTATTCCTGGATAGTTGAGGGTCAAGTGGGGGCACCGCCCCGAAGAAGTGCAGAAAATAAGAGGAGGAAGGGGAGCCTTTTCCACTTGACTCCAGCTTGCTTATTTTGTAAAACGGTAAGAAAAGTTTTAAACCTGTATTTAACGTGGGTTGCAGCCAGTAGCGTATATTAGGGGGGGGCGATCGCCCCCCCCGAAATTCTTGAAAAAGGGATTTTTAGTAGGAAAAACGTGTGCGAAACTCAGGCGACAGGGGCGATCCTCACCCGAAATTCTCGGAAAAGGAGTTTTTTACGGTAAAAACGTACGCTAAAATACAAACTGAAAAGATCAATCGAAATTATTTACAGCACGGTTCAGTAATAGATATCAGAAACTGGTTTGGAGTTGTAATGTGAGTGATTACAAGATTAAAAGATGTTGTTTGCACCTCGTTTTTAACAAAATCGTCATATGGAGTCGAATTTTAGTCTGGCAATAGGTGTTTTTAGTGTTGAAAACGGTCAAAAAATGAAAAAATCGCCGAAAATTTTTAGGCCTTCCGGCCGAAAAAGGGATGGCATTCGGACGCATATTTTCACTGAGCTGTCGCCCCTCCCGAAACAAATCGGAATATACGCTACTGGTTGCAGCAAAGGCTACTCTTTTTCAGTTTTGTTTCGGATGGTCATTTTATTTGGAAAGGATCGAGTATGAAGCATCGTCATGTACCAGTTCTCAGTTAAATGTCTCACACTGTTTGAAATGTGTCGTGGCCAAACACAATGAGCTGATTTATTACAGGTGGCCCCTGCTTTGATCTGTGATCCCGAAAGGGACTCTGATCATCAAGAATTCAAAAAATTTCCAAATTGATTTCCAAAACTGCACTCGCAAGCACTACGGATGTTGTATCCCGACGAGTAGCTTGCCATTTTATTACTTTATTATTATTATTATTATTCTTTTATTGCCCTCAAAAGTTGAAGAGTACAAAATTAAAATAAAACCATAATATACAACTACAGTTAATATATGCATCTAAATATAACACGACGATAAATAAGAATACTGGAAACTTAAAGACACTATAAATCAATCATCATAACGGACAACTATAAAAGTGCCTTATCGGCAAAGAAAGGGAAGAGGTTGTGGGTTGGGAGAATATTCTCCGCCTTACTGTAGAAATTCTGAACTTTCTTTTTAACAATTACTAATGGGTCTTTTACTTTAAATTTTGAAACAATCTCAGTATTACTGAACGAAATAGGGAACCCAAGAAGAAATTTACAATACTTAAAATAAGAAACCCGAATAGCTGAGAGATCACTCAGTCTGAAATCGCGGAAAAGGAGGGAAGGATAAAGGACATGATGAGGGTCGAAAGGCGTCTAAAACTCGATGCGTGTCAACAGAAGCATGTCTCTTCTGTATTTATACACCACAAACATTGCAATTTCGGATGACAGAACTTTCCTAGATCAGAATAATCTGCAAACCGTTTAATTTTGTGCGTGTCAACTGCGTAAATTTTGCGTGTCAATTTTGTGCGTGTCAAAAGAAGCATTTCTCTTCTGCATTTATACACTAACAAACATTGCAATTTCGGATGAGAGGAGTTTCCTAGATCAGAATAATCTGCAAACCGTTTAAGAGTTACCTTTCATTTTCCCCTGGTAGATCAGGGATACAGCAATTCCTTCAGTCTCATCGCTGTCAGTTTCCATGCCGGACAGCCTCAACGCCTTCATGAAATCGGCAATGTCGATCTGGTGAGTCTTCTTGATCAAATGCCTAGAATTGACGAAAACAGTTAACTTCTGGCTTGTACCTTGACACCGAGATTCTCAAGGTCTTTCTGTTACCAGAATTAATCATCAGTCAAAAACTAGCAACGGCATCGTTTTGATTTCTAACACACCAGTATACCTTCTTCAGTTTTATTCCTTTCTTCCTCTAAATTTATTGTTATGTACGATTGGATCGTTAGCCAACATACGATGGCTCAAGAGTGGATTATGAACAAGACCAAACGTTTCGATGGGGAACCCAAAGCGGTATATTTGTTGATCTTGCTAATACGGACAATTGGGTGTTGCAGATGTTTGGACTTTGAAAAACCTAGTACCTTAAACCATAATATAATCCCAATAGACCCCTTAACTAGATCCACTAGGTAATACTTTTCAGCAAAAAGTTTATCATACAATCACGCTCATTCTTAAAATCTGGTTTCCATCAGATTCCGACCGGACTACAAATCAAGGGCGAGATCACTGCAAAAATTTTGTAAAATAACTCGGTAGGAGGACTGGAAGCAAGCCACAGGATTCTCCCCTCCACTCCAATTCCACCACTAGTAGCCAGATCCAGTCCGAACTTGTACAAGGAATAGCTGGGGCATGTCTTCTTGCCAACTGCAAAGTTTCACCCAGATAAGTCACCGAGACTCGCTCAGGAATTACACATGCCACAAGACTTCCAGAAAAATGATCCCCCACCCTCGAACTCCTCTCATCGTGGTCGGATGCGGTTCGGACATTTAAAAGAAACATCTCGGACATCTGCTCCAACCATCCTGAAGCTTCAATCGAATAGGATTGCCCATTCGTAACTTACGCGGGTCACAAAATCCCAGATCCACCCTTCTTCTACCCCCATATGAATGACCAAATTCGGGAAAAAAAAGTTTCATTGAGCATTGGGTCGGGTTCTTTGCAAACATGCCAAGTTTCATCGTCCTAGCGTATCTTGAGTCCGAACCAGTAATGCCGGCACAGACCGACAGACATTTGCAATTGAAACTGCCCCAAAAATATATGTTCGACGCAGGTTCGACGATCAAATTTCTCACTGAAGGCTGAAGAAAAAGGAAATAAATACTCACACTTTCTTGAAAAGATTTCTGTAAACCACCGTCATTAAATGTTCAACAACCAGCGCGGTTTTGGTCTTGATGTAAAAATCTTCCTGGTCTTTGAAGGCTTGTCGGAAATCCTTGATGTTTCCAGCTTTCACCGCTTTCATCAGGCTGGCGAACTGCGTCTGCAACTGGTATCGCTCAAGTAACGCCAGGCTGGGCATATAACCCTACAAATGAAGATGTTTAAAGTTTAACCGAAAAGGACTGGGATAGGACAATCTAGTTACCCATCACTTATTCACTTAAATTGGCTTAAAGACCCGCTGAAAATGCGTTACTTGGTTGTTCCGCTATTCAGGAACAATCGATTTTCAAATAGTGGAATTTCCGTATGATTTGTAGTACCTCTGATTTGTTGTATGCCTTACAAGAAAGCTTTATGACTTTTTTTTGTTCACGCACTAAGCAATCTTCACCAATATCGCCACTGCCCACTGAAAAGCCTTGTTTGTGTTTAGATAAAAATTTCCCGCGTCATAGTAGAATTTTCGCTGTGGGGACGGCCGCAGATATTCTGAACGTCATAACTAGAGCAGATAGTGGAAAACAAAAAAAATCGCTTTGCAGAATCCAAATAATTCAGTGTATTCAACTAAATGACACCAAAATAAGTTGGCTTTTCAGTTAAACTTTAAAGAATCAACGACATGTAATAATAATAATAATTTATTTATTACCCACACATTCCAAGACAGGAAAGGAAGAAAAATACTAAAAATAACTTTACATAGACAAATACTAGCACACAAACAGGGGGGTGGGGGTAAGGGGGTGGTGTGTCGAAAGTCGGGATTAGGCTGAAACTACTGATCAAACATAAAATTTTCTGAAATGGTTAATGAAGCTAAGAAAATTTATTTAATATTCGATAAGTTCGATAGGTTCAAGTAAATATTACTATAATAGAACGACAATTTTTTGAAATTTGGTAAATAGTTTATTAAATTATGTCGCTGAGGATGGAAGACATATAGCACCAATCTGAGCTGCAAAAAAATACTTCGCGAGTCAGGGGACACAAATATTGTCTTGTCGGTTTCTATGAGGTTTCTATTCGCAGATCTTTTCTCATGTGGCTTGTGGACTGCGGCTGGAACCTAAGCTGCGTTTGTATCACTCAAGCGATATGGGATTCGACAAGAAAATATTACAATCAGACCTACTTCGAGACATTACGCGGTATTCTCCAAAAAAATAACATTGCCAGACTCCAAGAATTACGGAGAGTCTGGCAATGAATGAGAATTAGTAACTCCTCCGGTAAATTCCGAGTACTACCAGAAAACTTTTGTACCATATTCTGTCTCTTGTAGCATATTTTGCAAAATATGCAATTGTTCTTTTCTATTTAAGTTCGACCAGTCTTTGTAAGCATACACAAATCATCAACTTGTAAAGTGCATCAGTGCTCCAACGTTATGGCACCATGCCCCGAAGCAAGGACAAGACAAAGTACCCCCATGATAATGGGTTGAACTGAAAATCTGAAATGAAACTTAGTTCTTCAAGCATATCCTTAAGGGGGTACTGTGCCCTTGCTCCAGGGCATGGTTTTTGGCTGATTTTCTTTTGTTGAATCCTCTTAATTTTATGCTGTTTCTACTATTTTGTTGTTATTCCGTCGTTTATGTTTTTTTGCATTGTGTGGGTTGCACATAAATAAATACAGATTTTTGGAGATTTGATTGAGGAATTAATCAACGGAAGTTATGAGAACTTTGAAGTGAGCCATCTAATAGATTTCAGCATTAACCGTCTTCATAGGGGGCACGCGTTCAGGATTGCAAAATCACGATTCCACAAGGACGTAAATAAGTGTAATTTCGGAAACAGAATCGTTGATCCTTGACTTGAACCGCTAGCTTGACCGAAAGAGCGATTAATACTGAATCAATTTATAGTTCAATATATATTATAGATAAGATACAACTAGATGTAATTATCATCTTTTCTGTTGCAGCATATTATTTATTAGGGTGGGGCAATGTCGAAAGGGGTCACAATGCTGGGGGAGGGGCAAAGCTCGGAGAGAGTATTATGGTGGGCACGGGGGAGGATACTGCCCTAGGCTCGGCAGGGTGGGAGGTAACATATACTTACGTAAAGCATCTTGATCGGAATAAGGTTGACTAGAATTTTCCTTTTATTCCCCTTTGAATCCTTATGGCACTTCTTGAATGCAATACTCAAGTGGTCTTCGGCTATAAATAATAAGACTTTAAAGCAAAAACAACAACAAAAAACATCAGTGTGTCTGTGTGAGAACTAGCATGCTATACAGGCATTAGAAGTATAATGGGCAATGGCGCATAATTATGAAGAAAATCCCAACTTACAAGTGTACATGCACAGTATATAGCCTACTGACCGCAACAGCTAATTTCAACACGGGCACTAAGCCACCCCACGAAATAATCACTACTGCCCAGACTCTTCGCCTTGCACAGTCTGCTTCACTGGAAGAATTGCCAGCTTCTCTCCGTTGCCATTACAGCCCTTGACGTACTGTACAGCAAAGGCATTTACTGTGTTCTACTCTGAATCTTTCATTTGCTGATTCCGACTCAAATCAATTCAATTCAATTCAATTCAATTATTTTATTTCCGCCATAACTGACGAGTAAAATAAATACATAAATAATCCAAATCGAACAAACAAATTTGTGACATACCACTAGACAAATAACTAACAAAATAATGACCACACTATAGCCTATACAATAAATTGAACGTGACCTATATAATTTTTAAAATCGTGCAAAATAAACATGCTGAAAAATGAAAAAAGTTAAAACGCGTCTGATAAATTATGATTAGCATGCTTAATTTTGGAAGTAAAATTACTATACTTTTTATTTAAAATTAATATCGGGTTTTTTAGATTGTATTCATGCATCATAAAACTATTAGATTGAAATCTTGAAAACCGGCATAAAAATTTTCCGAATTTAAAAAAAGTAGATTTAATAGATGCAATATTACCCGCAGTTAGTAGAGGGAGAAAAGGGGAAAGAAGAAGAACTTGCGGAAGCGCAACAGTATTAAAAACACGAGCTAAAGACTTCCGGGTCATAAACTCCCTTAAATGAAATTACTACACCAAAATTAGACGCAATCCTTTTCTCGACCTCTCTAACCATTAAAATTCTTGTTAACGAAATCGTAGAACCATATGGGAGACCTAAGTATCTCAATGAGCTAACTGGTTTTATAATAAAATCATAAATTTTTATAACAAGAGCTGTAAGCTCATATGGCACTTGCATGTGTTGAGATGTTTTGTTTGATCAAAAGTATTTTTCGACTTTGTGGTTAAAATGCGCACTTTAAGGGAGCTAGATAAAAAGTATTTTATTTTTGAACTTGGGTGTAATGATGCGCACTTTAAAGGCGCTAGAAATGCATTTGTATGCAAAACCCTTGAGGCAAAAACGATCACAGGCCCTTAGGGATTCTTGATGTATACCGTTTCGTCAAAAGTTTTTTTTCGCTTTTCATTACAAATGCGCACTTTAAGGGTGACAGAAATAAATTTTTAAGCAAAATCCTTGTGGCACAAATGATCATGGGTTGAGGTGTATTGTTTGAAATAGAGTACTTTTCGACCTGGCCGTTCAGATTCACACTTTAAGGGAGCTAGAACGTCATTTGTAAACAAAACCCTTGAGGCAAAAATGATAATGAGCTCATGGGGATCATGAAAATATGAATTTGGTTTAAAGTATTTTTCTAAATTTGCAGTCAAGATTAGTACTTTAACGAATGGTCGGGTTTGGAAAGTGGCCATTTTGAGTCAATCTTGTCAAATCTCTAATATTACAGCCAAGTTCCATCGTCCTAGATTATCTGGAAGTACCTTAAATCGTGATCACCGGAATCCCGGACCTCCCCCCCTTCAAACTTCCCCACAGTCGCCGGAGCCAATCCTTTTCCGTAAGTGTTTATCCAGAGCATCTGTTTGTTATTCCCACAAAGTTCCATCCCGATCTCACCAGTCTAAGTCGGTCACGTATTTTCGGCCCCCCCCCCCAATTGCTGTCGGATCTGTCCGGACATGAAAAAGACCAACAGAAACATGTCCTCTCTTCAATTACCAAATTTCACTAAAATCCGATCAGCGTTTCAAAGTTACGCATGACTCAATATTCCGGATTCCACCTCCCGTTACTCCCCCCACGGCTATCAGATCATGTAAATTTTTCTTTATAAGTCAGTTTGATCGGGTCCCTGATTCGCCTCCCAAGATTCGTCGTGAAAATCCCCAAAATCGCCATAACCGGAATCCCGGGAAACTCCCCTCCACCCCCCCTAATGTCATGATCCATCCCAAATGTATAAACGATTTATCTGGAGCAAATGCTTGTTCTTCCCAGCAAGTTTCACTCCGATTCCTCCATTCTAACCGTTTCCCGATATTTCCGGTCTCCCCCCCCCGAACTCCCCCATAGCTGTTGAATCCGGTCCGGACTTCAAATGGGACATCAGAGTTATGTCATTTATTCAGTTATTAAGTTTCATTCCAATCCGACCACCCGCTCGAAAGTTACAGAGTGCTCCAATTTTCCGGATTCCCCAGCCCTCCAACCCGCTAGTGTCCGGATCCAGTCCAAATGTATAAACGATTTATCTGGAGCAGATGCTTGTTCCTCCCAGCAAGTTTCACTCCGATCCCTCTATTCTAACCGTTTCTCAAAATTTCCGGTCTCCCCCCCCCAACTCCCCCATAGCTGTCGAATCCGGTCCGGACTTCAAACGGGACATCAGTAGTGTGCCATTTATTCAGTTATTAAGTTTCATTCCAATCCGATCACCCGTTCGAAAGTTACACACTACTCCAATTTTCCGGATTCCCCAGCCCTCCACTCCCCCCCGGGTGGTCGGACCCAGTCCAAATGTATAAACGATTTACCTGGAGCAGATGCTTGTTCTTCCCAGCAAGTTTCACTCCGATCCCTCTATTCTAACCGTTTCTCAAAATTTCCGGTCTCCCCCCCCCCAACTCCCCCATAGCTGTCGAATCCGGTCCGGACTTCAAATGGGACATCAGTAGTGTGCCATTTATTCAGTTATTAAGTTTCATTCCAATCCGATCACCCGTTCGAAAGTTACACACTACTCCAATTTTCCGGATTCCCCAGCCCTCCACTCCCCCCCGGGTGGTCGGACCCAGTCCAAATGTATAAACGATTTACCTGGAGCAGATGCTTGTTCTTCCCAGCAAGTTTCACTCCGATCCCTCTATTCTAACCGTTTCTCGAAATTTCCGGTCTCCCCCCCCAACTCCCCCATAGCTGTCGAATCCGGTCCGGACTTCAAACGGGACATCAGAACTATGCCATTTATTCAGTTATTAAGTTTCATTCCAATCCGATCACCCGTTCTAAAGTTACACACTACTCAAATTTTCCGGATTCCCCAGCCCTCCACTCCCCCCCGGGTGGTCGGATTGGGAAACTGAATGTTTCCAAGTTACTCCGATCGGGTCCCTGATGCTCCTGCCAAGTTTCATCGTCCTAGCACATCTGGAAGTACTCCAACTCGAAAAAGTGTGACAAAACTCCTTAATTTTCAGAATTTCCCCGGCCCACCACTCCCCCCCAGATGGTCGGATCGGGAAACTGATTACTTCTAGGTTAGTTTGGTCGGGTCCCTGATTTTCCTGCCAAGTTTCATCGTCCTAGCACATCTGGAAGTACCCTAACTCGAACATGTGGGACAAAAAAATTCGGACAGACCGACCGACAGACCGACAGACCGACAGACCGACAGACCGACAGACCGACCGACGGACGGAATTGCGATCGGTATATGGCACTTGAGCCAGAGGCTGCAAGTGCCATAAAAACAGGATTACTGAAAGATAAAAATTTTGGACCAAAAACAGTAAATTGGCATTTTTCTGGGCGTAAAAGCAAACCATGCTGTTTAAAAATTTCGACAATAAAATCAACGTTTTTCTGAAGAGAAGAAAGGGAACGGCTGATTAAAAGAATGTCATCAGCATATGCTATCCATGACAGCAAAATACCTTTTCCAAAAACAAATGATGAACTAATTTGATCAAGACAAGCAGCAAGTGTGACATTAAAGATTACAGGGGATAGTACACTACCTTGTCTCAGACCTCGCTGCAGAGTTACATTATAACTAGTAAGCGAATTTTTCCAAGATATCCTTATTTTAGAAACCGCATACCAATTCCTTAAAACTAAGACAAGTTGCAAAGGCACTCCATTACGTAATAAAGATGTCCACGCCCATGAATGGATAACACTATCGTATGCCGATGCTATATCTAGTGCAAGAATAAAAACTTTGTTTAAAACATCTGAAAGATTCAAAATTCTTGATAAAAGGGAATGGCCAACATCAATACTCAAACCTCTCCTAAAACCAATCTGATTTAAACCTTGATTGCAATCACTAAAATAAGGGAGTAAAACCAATTCAAAAAGCTTACTTATCTGACAAGAAACTGTAATCGGTCGATATGCTCTGCAATCATTTATGTTACCACCTTTTTTAAGGAGAGGAGTCGTAGTTGATCTGGTAAAACTAGAAGGAATAAAACCTGAACGGAGGATAAAAGTAAAAAGTGACGCAAGTAAAACCAGTGCATTAGGGGATGCCCATTTAATGTGATTAGAATGAAGACCATCATTATCAACCGACTTTTTCGATTTCAGTTTCTTCAAAGCTCCTTGTACATCCTCGGCGGTTACCTCCAAATCTGTCGACTTATGCTTCACAATTTCTTCATGAAACGCTTTATCAAGACGGTCATGCAAATCACGGTCCGATTTACTAAAAAGTATATTAAAATGTGAAATCCAATCTTGATCCGAAAGTGAGCTTTTTTCATGCGTCGAATTTTGATCAGGATGCGACTTATGACGAACAAAATGCCAAAGTTTATTTACATCTCCACTAATAAAATTTGCAACCTCATCCCTAACAAAATCATTATGGTTTCTCAATTCTCTCCGGAAAACCGACTTGCAAGCTTTCATATTATCAAAAAAAGGGCCAAATCTAGGGCTACCAGCAGCACGCCAAAGCTGGAATGAAGTTCTAGCCTTAACATCCGCATCTTTCAAAAAATCATTCATTTTCCATGCAAAACGACGAGTACCGGGATAAAAAGAATCCACATCAAAAGCATTCCTAGCACCTGTTTTTAGGGAATGGACAATTTCTGCATACAAAAAATCAATATCCATCTGATTATGGCATGAATTTTTAAAGGTTATTTTATTAAGGACCTTATCCATTTCTTCATGATACTTCGAAACTCTATTTAAATCCCAACGAAGTACATTTACTTTCTTACGGCGCCTAGTAGCACTTGCCGTAGCGGTCGGTACTGGAATACACACTTTAAATGAAAGGAGAAGATGGTCGCTAATAAACATATCCGACGAAACATGAATAATAGGATCGCACAAATCAGAACGGGAAGAAACAACATGATCCAGGTTAGAAAAAGATCCAGAATAATGAATATAAGTAGCAGCTGAATTTTTGGGAACCAGGAAAAAATTGGGGAGCATAGAAAAAAATAATGAAGAACGGGACTCAAGATCATTTGTTAAATCACAATTAAAGTCTCCAGTAATTAACCAATCTGAAGAATCTGGAACTGTTAAGAGAACGCGAAATAATTCAGAACATGCGAAATTGAATTCAAAATCAGAATCAACATTACGGTAATCCGTCGGTAAATAACAAGAAAAAATGACGAGTGACCCAATATTAACTGCGGTAAAATACTGAGACTGGGCATTTAAAGAAGCTTGCAAATTTCGCCGTACAAAAATGCCCGTGCCACCAGAAGGACGGCCTCCAGTTGGCATTGCAGGAGATAAAAAACATACGTAATCACTCGATAATTGTTCAAGAACACCAAACGAATGAGATAGCAAATGATGCTCCTGTAGGCAAAAAATATCCGTAGCACATAACAAATGGCTTAACGCATGAGTTTTACCTACAACACCGTTACTATTAAGCGATGAAATACGGATACTACTCATCAGATCTTTTTATTATTTTGAGATACTCGATCACGAATAACTTTGCAGCGGAAACTGTAACCTGGGTGCTCTGTGGAACCGCAGTGGCAACAACAAAACGAGTTCTGGCATTGGGAGTCCTTCGAGTTTACGTGATCTGGCGATGAACAGCGAGCACATTTCTGAACATTTGAACAGGAAGCTGATAGGTGGTCCAAAGAACAACAAATCGAACACATTTTCGGGAGAGGTTTGAAATCGGCTACTCTGTAATGTTCGTATCCCAAAAATACACCATGCCGTAAATAATACGACTTGGCACTGTTTGTGTCGAAAAAAACCTTGTAACACTTTGAAGAACCTATGCGTTTCGCATCAAGGACACCTTTGTTATCTGACGACAGAACAGCCGGATCAAAGTCAAAGCTGACGTTGCTAATAAGGCCGATGTATTTGGGTGATAGCGCTTCCACTGATGACGAGAATTCGTTAGCAAGGCTTAGTTTTAAGTTTTCGGCTGAAGCTTTGTCTATCAGCATTCTGTTTGGTTAGGGTTACCCAATGTTTTGCATAATCTAACCGGCGTTTGGTATAGGCTTTTCCAAACGAATGTTATACTTAAGGTGTTTTTCCGTGCTCCCACAAACAGTTTGTGGTCGATTGTGGCTCGAAAAGAGTGTTTCCGCGGCCTTCTGTGTTGAATGTAATAAACCTAAACTGAACTGAACTGAACCAACAAGATTTTTGTTGCTCGCTTTGTGGCTCGAATTCGACGAACAATTGCCAAGGTGACTGTCGACTTTAGGCGTATTCCGCATTCCCCGAGGACTCCTCGGGGAATCGAAGGGAGTGGCGACAATTGGGGGAGTCACTCCACGCGGACTCCGCGTACGGAAAACAACGAGAACACGGGAAGGCTCTCAAAATGGATTTTGTTCGAAAAAAAAATGCAGTTTGACAAAATTAGTCTGGATCCACTTGGTTTTGTTTATTCTGATTGTTTTTAATTAATACACTGCACCAACACTAGCAAAAATTGATTCCCCTCCGAATCTGAAAGGGAGTCCTTTTTGATGATGGTGATGATAATCGGAGCATTCCCCTTCCGTGGGGACTCGGGAGAATACGGGGAATGAGTCCCCAGGACCAACAAAAACGCGCCGACTCCTCAAGTGGAGTCCTCGGGGAACGGCGAGAATACGCCTTTTGTGGCTCGAATCTGGCGGGAAATTTAAATTTAGCAGCTAAATAGCGTCAAACAGTAAAATTAAGAACTTTCTCAAGTATGTAGACATAAAACTGAGGATCCTTTTTTCACGGAATGGGAAGGACGAAAGCCTGGAGTTCTATTTACTGAGATTTCGAATGAATTCTTGTTTTCTGACATATGAAATTACCGCCCAAAAAATAGACAAAAACGGCGTTTACGCGAGTTTCAACTTGTGGCTCGACTGTGTGGCACATAATCATGTTTCCGCGACAAACACTCAGAAATGTGTGGCCCACAATTGTGTCGCGGAAAAACGCCTCTAACGTCTGGCGCTTCGGCAGACCTTGTATCCAGATTAGGCCAAATGCTTGCTTGAAGCGGAAGAAGAGCTGGTAAAGATCTTGGCCATATTTCAATTACAACATCTGAGTGAGAGAGTCACCTCTTTGAGCGTGTTCCACCCCTTTACTATTAGTTATACTATTAGTTATGGTAATACTATTAGTTATAGTAACTATTAGTTATTATTCCCGTTCCATCCTCACGAAAAGTTACTACGCTGACCGTTCCAACCTTCTCAAAATAGTAACTAATAGTAACTATTTGCTTACCACGCTCGGGAGCGTAGTAACTACACATCTCTGTAACGTGATTGGTCCGATCAGCCCGCGGCCTGATATTTAACCGAAAAAAGCGTTCCAGCCTAGCGTAGTAACTACGGTGACTAGCGTAGTAACTACGGTAAGTAGGGTGGAACATAAGTATATAGGGTGGAACACGCTCTTTCCTTACCTGCTTTAAAGTCCAATTTCAAAATCGCTATTCGCCCCAAGTAGTACTTGTAGGTCACGACGTGGGCTTTTTCAAACTTCATGCCAGCATCAATTTGGGTGTTTACAATCTTGACTAAGGGTGTGCAGAGATCCAAATTATTCAACCGAAAGTAAAGTTTGATCAGCTGGTTGACAGTGAGAAGTAGGCCGAGCTTCTTGTTACTTTCGTCCGACGGTCCGGATCTGAAGAACAAAAATATCACGTTTAACAAGTGGACGTTGAAAAATAAACAAGAGCTGGAAGCTCAAATGGCACTTGCAAGGCTGGGTTAGAGGATGAAAGTAGGAATTCGTCAATTCGTGGGTTTGTTGTGATCATTTGTCAGCAAAACCCTTGAGATAAGAATGATCATGGGTCCTTGGTAATCACGAGAAGTATGGTTTGGTAATGCATTTGGCTGTGCGCACTTTAAAGGCGCTAGAAATTCATCTGTAATCAAAACACTTGATGCAAAAATGATGATGAGATCATCGGGAGCACAAAGATATATATTTTACTCAAAAGTATTGTTTGTACCAAGGAATTCAGTTGTAATTCCCTTGAGGCAAAAATGATCATGGGCTCATAGGGATCACGAAAATGCATATTTTGTTTAAAAGTATTTTTTGTACTTTGCGGTTAGGATTAGTACTTTAAGGGATGGTCGGATCTGGGAACTGACAATTTCTAGGCCAATCTTGTCAAGTGCATAATTTCCAAGCCAAGTTTCATCGTCCTATCGCATCTGGAAGTACCTTGATTCGCGATCGCCGGAATTCCGGACCCCCTCCAACTCCCCTCACAATGCCCGAACCCGGTCCGGTTCTGTCACTGATGTATCTAGGGCTTGTGTTTGTTCTTCCAACCAAGTTTCATCCCAATCGCTCCACTCTAAGCGTGTCACAAGATTTCCGGTTCTCCCCTCCGCCTCCCCCCAACATTCATCGGATTACATCCGGAATATAAACAGGACATTTGAGACATGAGATCTTTCCAAATAACAAGTTTCATTAAGATCCGATCACCCGTTCAAAAGTTATACATACCTCAAGATTCAGGATTCTTCCCCCTCCACTCCTCCCACGATGGTCGGATCAGGGAACTGACTATTTCTAAGCCAATCATGCCAAGTCTCTAATTTTCACGCCACGTTTCATCGTCGTAGCACGTCTGGAAGTACCTTAAATTGCTGTCACCGGAATTCCGGACCCCCCTCTAACTCCCCCATAGTGCCCGAATCCGGTCCGGTTCTGTCACTGATGTTCATAGGGCTTGTGCTTGTTCTTTGCACGAAGTTTCATTCCGATCGTTCCACTCCAAGCGTGTCACAATGTTTCCGGTTCCCCCCTCCGACCCCCCCCCCCCCCCACCTTCATCGGATCCGGCCCGGACTTGAAATGAGACATCCGATACAAGTGGTCTTTCTACATGTCAAGTTTCATTATGATCCGATCACCCATTCGGAAGTTATACATACCTCAAGATTCCAGATCCCCCCTCCCTCCACCCCCCCCCCCCCCCACGATGGTCGGGTCGGGAAGCTGACTACTTCCAGGTTAGTCTGGTCGGGTCTCTGATCCGCCTGCCAAGTTTCATTGTCCTAGCCCACCTGGAAGTAACCGAACTCAGTATCACCGGAATTCCGAAACCCCCCTCTAACTCCCCCCACAGTGCACGAATCCGGTCCGGTTCTGTCAATGATGTACCTAGGGCTTGTGTTTGTTCATCCCACCAAGTTTCATCCCGACCGCTCCACTCTAAGCGTTTCACATGATTTCCGGTTCCCCCTCCGATTCCCCCCCCCCACATTCATCGGATTCGGTTCGGACTTGAAATGGGACAGCAATATTCTACCATCTGATACGCCCGTAAATAACCGTACGCGTTCGCAGCTCAAACTGGACACAGTTAAAAAACAAAACAAACAAAAACAAGCACATAAATACGTTTGTGCCGTTTTGCGTTGATCATGTATATTAAAATATCAGTGCAATGATGAACGCAGATATTTTTACCGTCATTTGTAAATAATATATCAGTGCTATAACAAATGAAATTTGTAAAGACAACCAAATTAGCTTGCTATCTAGTTTTGGGGGACACTTCGCGTGGATGGCTCTTTGGATGCTACGTCCCATCATGGGTTGTCGACATAACTTCCCCATTCGAAACGTCCCCTGTTGAAACGTCCCCGTCGAAACGTCCCCATGACAAAACGTCCCCGTGACAAAACTTCCCCACGACAAAACGTCCCCACTCAAAACGTCCCCATGGCGAAACGTCCCCGGCTATAGATTTACATCAGACCGGCATTCTCTCAAAGCGGATAATTTAAGACCACGGCATGGGAATAAGGGATTAAAATCGCGTAGGTATATAAATGTTATCCCGAGAAATCAGGGTTTATTAATCACTTGGCGATTGCCACAAAATGAGCTACAGGCTGTTACCAACTCAAAAAGCAAAGCCCAATGATCCGAATCCACCTATGAATTTGTTTCATGAAGGTAAGCAAACTAGGACTTGTTTAGCTTTTTTCTTTACTTGTCTCAGAAGGGACGGGACTCGGCCGACTATGAGCCATTGCAGATTTTGGGGACACTCTTGACCTACAAGTAAATAGGTATATCTGCATGCACTGGATTCTCCAATGACACTGATCCAGAATTCTAGGTTTGGAAGGCACTTACCGGCCGGCGCTTAAATACTTGTAAACATTAGCAAATTAGTTGCAACGGAGTAAGACTTTAAAGTTTAACTGAAAAGGGATGAGATAGGACAATCTAACTACCCATTACATATTCTTTTAAAGTGACACGAAGATTCAATAAACATGCGGATTTGTGGTACCTCTATTCGCTTGTACCTGTGTTGTATGCTTGACTAAAAGAATTTACGAAAAATAAGTTATATAAGGAATGTTCCTGCTTATAAGGAATGTTCCCACATCTGTAATGCACACTGTGAAGTTGCTTTACCTCGATCATGCACCTGAAGATCGAGGCGAACTTAAAAATCTATGCTTGGGGACGTTTTGTGACGGGGACGTTTTGTCATGGGGACGTTTTGACACGGGGACGTTTTGACACGGGGACGTTTTGACACGGGGACGTTTTGACACGGGGACATTTTGTCATGGGGACGTTTTGTCACGGGGACGTTTTGACACGGGGACATTTTGTCATGGGGACGTTTTGTCACGGGGACGTTTTGTCACGGGACGTTTCGACGGGGACGTTTCGTCGGTAAGCCCCCATCATCATGATGGGTGTTTGAACGTTGATGCCACCTAGCTCGATGGCAATTTCACGTGAATAGCTCGACGGCTGACGTCACCGTCCAGCTGAATGGGTGTCTCCCGTTGAACAATGCTCCTCGAGCTCTGTTGAACGGGTAGAGAAAGATGACATCTTCCTCTGTCCCAGCCCGTTTTCGTGTAAATGGCGTCATCCAGTGAAATGTTCGCGCGTATTTCGTGCTCAACAGCCATCCACGCAAAAATGCCCCCTTTGAGCGAATACTTACTCTCTTTAAAGGACCCCTCTTGCTTATTCGGCCTTTTATAATATACGTAGCTCCCATATAGAATTATAAGCTTCTAAAATCCCCACCTTTCTCCATTGTTTTGTTTTGTGCCTAAGCATTTTTAGCGCTATTTTGGCCTTGCCAAGTTTTGCCCGTCACGCAACGAAACGTTTGCCGATATCTTCAATGTCCGCTGACAACTCTTTTTCACATAAGGATCTGAGAAGCTTTTGTCTATTACTTCTTTTATGTGCTTAGTTTTCCCACTTTTTAACCACGGCGCGTTCAGTTTTCAAATGTTCTGCGCTCAGCCGCCGCGTCGGAGAGCAGGAAGGCTGGACACAGTCGACAAGCGCTAACAAGAAAATCGCTAATTTCAGATGGAAAGTAATGGTATTTTCGAAAAAGTTTTTTTCTGATCCATTTCATACGGAAAAGATCATTTCTAGTAAGAGTTGTGCTTTAAAAAAAAAAAAAAAAATTGAGCTAACAACAGTGACCTGAAGAAAAATGTCTTACTTGGCTGTGCATACTTTGAACACCTCCTTCAACTCTGTCTCACATCTTTCAAGGATCTGACCGGGTTTGGTTTTCCCTTTTGCTGATAGCTCATTATCCGCCAAAACAGCAACGTCTCTCGTATCACGCAGGACTACGGACAGAGCAGGCAGAAGCCAATTTGAATTCCCAGATTCAGAATAAACTGTTTTGAAAACCTTTAGCACTTGGAACTGTGCTGTATAGGCCGTGTTGTAGTCTTGATAGGCGAGGGCGCTGATGACTCTGCAAAAAAAAGTTAGAAAGGGTTAGCAACGATGGGAGGTTGGTCGCGTGGCAGGCGATTGCCCTGGTGTGCCCACATCCAAAAAGATTTAGACAGGGAAACTTTGCAGTCCGTTGAATCCAACAGAGCAGAAAAAAATGGAAAGGAAAAATGCATAAGCAAGAAGTTTGCAATTGGGGAAAATAAAAAAAGAGGTGGAGGCTAGGCTTTTAGACCAAGAAATTCAAAGTTGGCAGGTTGCAAAGGATCTGTCACATTCATTGAGATATTATGCAAAGGCTAAAGAGGTGTGGGGGGAGGAAATATTTTTCAAGGTGGGTTTAAAAGGGGAGGAAGTAAAGTTGGTGTGGTGTCTTAGGGCAGATTGTTTACCGCTTGGGAGAAGAAGAAAGTATATTGGAAGTTCTTCCGAACGTTCTGGTCAGTATTTCTCCTGGCCAATGTGTGGAGATGAGAATGAAAGTGTGGTGCATGTCATGTGTGAATGTGAAGAATTAAGAGAGCTGAGAAATGAAGTGTTTGGAGAATGCGTGAGGGTGTTTGATGAGAAATGGATGTGTAGTATGATTGGTAGCCGTCAGTTTGATGATGTGAGGAGGCTGGCAAGATTCCTCAGGGTCACTTTTCAACACCGAAAATTATGCTTAGAGTAGGTTACTGTTTAGATCGTTGAATTTTTTTATTTATTTTTTTTGCCATGGCCTTATGGCTTTTTTGTGCAATTAAATCTTATCTCATCTTATATATATATCTGTATTGAAAAACCCAAAGGCCATATACAGTATAAACAAACAACTCCTAATAAACTAAGACAAAATAGCAAACTAAGAAACAGCACTTCTCAACTCGAGTGCTTTTTGCACAAAATTTCCCAAAGAAACAATCACTCTTGGTGACGTGGATCGTAAGATACCAAGAAGCTGCCCACCATTCCCAGAAAATAAAGAACCCCTGAAATGCGAAAGCTCCTGGCACCTGGAAAGAAAATGATCCAAACTATCCCCATCATGATGGCAAAGAGAACAAACTCGTACTCCGTCCGACACCTAGAATTCCAAGAATTACCACCACATACACTTTAAAAACTTAAATGGTATTACTAACTTAAAATAAAATTCACTTCCAAAAGACTCTTTAACTTGCTTGTAATAAACTAAACTCGGTGACTCATCCAATGCAGACCACCATTTCTGAATTTCTTGGTCATCTGTCTTAACACTTCGGTAAAAATCGGAAGGGTCATTCGTCGGACCTTTCCTCCAAACAGAAGAAAAGCCTGTTGTGTTCAGTATATTTTTAATTATGTAAGGCCATGACGATTCTTTACCCTTTTGAACCATTTCATCATAACCTGCTTTTACGAGCCGGTCATTAGGTAGTTCAATTATCCTTAACCAAAATCTTATCATCTGCAGGATTCTCATCTTTCTTAAATAAAAAATACCAAACACCCTTTTAAAGAGACATCTGATGCTCTGCAAAAAGAGAGATGCGATTTGATGCGATTCTTGATGTCGGGGCTGAAAGTATTCTGCCACAATGGTTGCTGACTTCCCCAAAGATTAGACAGGAAAACAATGAATCCAAGAAAGGAAAAAAGGATGGAAAGGAAAAAGTATAGGCCATCTCACGTTCTTAGTAGGAGAGACAGACAAGGTTAGCAAGGATTAGCGATGTTGTGAGGTTGTTATCGCGGGAAGGCGACAGTAAGCGTTCCTGGGGCGTGTGCTGAACGTCTTCTGACGCTATAGTTCCCCCCGCCACATCAGACAGGAAAACATTGCAGTCTGGTTCACAAACAATCCGACAAGACGAATACCAAGGAAGACAAATGGGAACAAAGACAAAAAGGAGGATGTGTGATACTCCTCTAGTCCTGATGAGGGGCCTTCCCGGCTGAGAGCAGCGACGCAGACAAGGCGACAGAGAACTTCTTCCACACCTGAATATTATTGTCGTTTGCAGACCAAAGCTTCCGGAATTATTTTAAGAGATCACCTTTGTCATCTCCTCTTTCACTTTAAGCGTTTGGTGTATGATTGGTAAAAAAAAAAAAAATATGCTTACTTTAGATGGTATATGACCAATGCACAAAGCTGAGGGTCATCTTGAAGCCATGACTCGACTTCTTTATAATTCGGGTTCTGGAGAGATGAATCTTGGAAATGGATGTCTCTTATAGACAGGACTGTCTGAAATGAGAATTCAAATAATTCGTTGGATTCTGTTATTTTTGCAATTTCCTTATTCAGGTTTTTGCTGAATTCCGTCCGCAGTATCGACTTAAAAAGAGGAAAAGCAGATAAATCAGTTTAGGATGTCAGCTTACCCCACTATCGACACTCTAAAAACAAGAAATTATAAACACTTCTAAAATTTCCGTTTTTTTTCCAGATTCCGTCTGAATACAGGTTGGGCGGGAAAATAACGTGACGACACCAATGCAGCATGTCTTCCTACCCATGTTTCGACACTTCTCTGGATTTTCGAACTGTCGGGCGAGAAAAAAGTTTAAGATAGAATCAAGACTAGTATATCTAGGTGGACCGACAAGAACAGATGGACTAGCATATCACCAGTTGGTTTACATCCGAACAAAGTCATCGTCATTCACATATGCTATGTTTACTAATACATTTTCGATTTCTTGCCCGAACTTATTGCTCTCCACTAGACTCTGGAAACAGATTCCTGGAAAGTTACTTCGATGTTCAGAGCACGACGTGACTGAGGAGTGGGAAAGATTGGAAACTTTAACTAAGATTGAAAAAAAAAAACGGAAAGTAATCCGGACTTGCTTCCCGGCTCGCGAACACAACAACGGATGTTCCTTGTCAGAAGAAGAATTTTTAACTAAAGACCCTCTCATCCCCGTCTAATGCGCCCCTTTTCAATTCAGCAATTCTAGCTGATTAAAGTACGATTCGAAACGGTACTCCTGAGCTGATCTGATGCGAACACATCACCAAAACAAGATTGAAAACTCATGGATTTGCTGAGGCTAATCCTAGACGATCAGTAAAAATTCAGATAAACGAGAACTATGGCAAACTGAAGTAATAATCAACAATGAAAAACAATAACCGTAGCCTAACACGAAGGACTAGAAACCATAGCTTTGGCGAACAGTTTCAGGCGTCAATTTGGAGTACGGTAGTGTTTTCAATCATAGTTAAACCACTAGGAGCGCTCAACTGGAAAACGCGAAATGTCCAAAAACAACAGCTTGCCACAACGGCCTCCACTTTTACCACTTTTATTAATAAATTGGGAGTCAATTGGGCAGTTCTTGACTCTATGATAATGTACTTACACCAATATCTTTGCCTTTATAGCTGTTCCAGCATCTTCTTGCCTGGAAAAGAGGAATAGGCTCTGTAAAACTTAAAAAAAACAAAAACATTCACAGTTTTTCCGCAGGGCTAGCTTTTTTACCTATTAAAGGAACAGTAAACTTGACTAGGCAACTTTCGGCCATCAAACCGGCCTCGGGGGCTTAGATAAATGCACAGGGACTTATTGTCGACAGGAACCCCCATCTTTGTTATCTCGAAACCCCTCCTTATTGTTCCCAGAGCTAGCTGGCAGGGCCTTGCCCCTTATGCACTGTAGTTACGCACTCACGCACTGTAAAAGTTCGCGATTGTCTGTGTTATCAACATACAGGGTTGCCACTTTACTAAAATAAGTTCACTATGCAAAAGGAAAAAAGTAATGCCAAACAAGAAAAGTACTCAGAACGTGTTGCTGGGTCATAGTCACCTTGGAAATAGAACCTGACAACTACTTTTTTCTTAAAATCTGCTGCCAAAGTAAAAAGAAAGTTCTATTGTGAGCACAATTGTACTACCGGTGGCAACCCTGTTGACATACATTGTATTACTTTGTTTCAAGGCAAAGATCGTGGGTTCGAGTCCTACTCCCGGCACACAAACCTTCTGCTTTTTTTTTTTTTTTTGTTCTACTAACAAAAGTCGAACTCGCGGAAACTGCCCAGAAACTGCAATGGTCGTAACAAGAATTTTTCTAACTCTCAATATCGACTCAGGGTACATTCTTGATATGTCAGCTAGCTCCCTGAGCCAAGTTTGAGTCAAGTTTACTGTTCCTTTAATGGAAACTGATAAGCCTCTCTCTTCAGAGAGAGGTTCAATACTATTTTCGGTAGAGGCCCATGGTCTATATTATGCTATTATTATTTTAATTACATATTACACACTGAAACCATCAACATACCTCACTTCTCTGCAAAATGACAGGACCGCAAAATTAGCATTTGTCAAATTGGTGTAGAACTGGTGCTTTAGTGTTGGTGCCTAGGCTACATAGCATCTTGTCTTATTTTTTATGTAATTTCATATTTCTTGGACTATTGGCTCCTCTTCCACTGAAGGGGGTCCCAACTGTCAGGCACACTGAGTACCTGGGAGCTGAGCCCACTCAATTTTTTTGGCACACTCTAGAGGCTACGCAATTTTTTTAAAATCCTGATGAAAATATTTCAAGAATAAATTATATGGAGTTCTAAGTTTCAGTAGCATACAGTAGTAACTGTTGCCATTGCATGGTCCTATAGCACGACTGGATGCTACGATAGCAAGATGGGATGCTGCTGGATCTTACTGCTTAGGATTAGCCGAGTCTGAGGCACATCAAATGAAAGTATTCTGTACTACTACATTTCAATCCATGCAAATTTTTCGTACAACTACCATACAACTATACAGTCTACAAATTTTTCATCTGGATGGCATTCCCTTGCTTCCACTCAGTGATTGAATTAAAAGTTTGTCTGCATTTGGTGGGGATTTGATATTGGGGAAAGGACATGTTGAATCCATTTTGGAGCTTTACTTTCTTAACAGACAAGTAGTTGTCCTGGAATCTGACACAGAAATTCGACTGAAGAAATTTTTTTTTTGATGTCAATGCAAGATTCAATACCAAATTTCTGATTTTGACGAGATTCCCAGTGAACTACTTGTTTGGCAAGAAAATAAATGCAGATATGGATTCTGCATGTCTTCTTGTCCCCAGATCAACTGTCTTGATAACTTGAAACAAAAACACAACCCTTAATTAAGATCTCCACCACTAAATATAGGGCTACAAGGCTACAGGGTTTCTGTTGAAATTCTGTTGACCAGCAACGAATGGCTGGTCAACAGAATGACCAGCCATTCGGTAAATACCTTGTAGTAACGCCTCTGGCCTGGCCTGCTTCAATATAAAGGAATTCTGATTAGTTAGTTTCTGAGCTTCATTTAAAATCCAGCATTTATCATAATATGCCCAGTGTTAGGTGCACAGCAGTCATGGACACTAGCTCAATCTTGGGGTACTGATACCCCATATGAGGGGTACTACCAATTTGGGGAGTACTACCCAAATATGGGGGAGTACTCCCCACATGTGGGGTATCACTACCCCCTATATCAGCCCTATATGGGGTACCAGCCTAACTTTCCACTAAGTTTCTCACTTTTGGCACTTGCCTTGGCTAAACGACAAGCAGCCTTGGTTCCTCACTTTCACAGGGTATAGGTATGAATCTTACCTAAGTTTTGGTATACTATTGTCCAGATTGTGACGTGGTTTTGGAAGCTTTTGCCAAAAAGGCAGACCCTGTCACGAAAGGTCCAAAACAAAAATACCAAAAATACTTCAAATACTTCAAAATACAAGAAATACTTCCAAAACAAAAATGTTTTGGAAGACCCTGTCCCCATATTTGGGTAGTACTCCCCAAATTGGTAGTACCCCTCATATGGGATATCCGTACCCCAAAATTGAGCTAGTTTCCATGACTGGTGCACAGGGTATACCAAATGCCAGATATACAGAGTGTTTGGCATAGGATACCCAAACATCAGGGGTTGTGGTAGAAAGAATTGCGATAGTTGCATTTATTTTAATCGTAATTGTCCTTGCAATCCTCCTCTCAATTTTGCTGTTTCGTGCTTTTGACTTTGGTAGAAAGCCAATTCTCCTTTTTTGTGTTTTTGTCATAATTGGGAACAGGAAAAGCTTCACAATTAATTCAGGGATGAACGATTAGAACGTTTGATTCAGTTTGATCACCACACCGCCTGCAGATCAGCTGAAAGTGCCAAACAAAACAGAACAGACTTTAATTCTAGAGAAGCAAAATAGCAAAAATGGTAATTTGTACAGGAATTGCAAAGCGAGAACTGAGAATTCAAATCAAAAGTACAACTAATGGTTTCAACTGTGAACTGAAGAAACAGACTCAACATTAACAAGCCTAGCTAGGCTAGGCATACAGTACACATATTTGCAAACCTTGTTTAGATAAGACTCCATGTATAGTCCAGGCGTTACCAAATTCAGCGACACACGATGAGTGAGGACGTTTGATCACGACACCAGCTGAAAGCTGGCTGAAAGTGCCAAACGAAATGCAACAGCACAGCTTTAGTTCTAGACACGTTTGTCAGTTTTAAATTCGATCAGGTAATGTCAACCAGCGTTGCCAACTTCTGACTTTACTGAAATTCCTGTTTTTTTGCGGAAATTTTTCTCATCCTGTTCCAGTACGCCGTTCACAAAATTCCTTCCGGAGTAGTTCTTTTTTTGCCGCTAGATGCGCTAGTATAAAATAAACAATGACACGTTACTTCGGGGTATACGTTTATCCAGGTTTGTTTGGCTATTTTCAATTCCTCTTAGGCCCAGCCCAGCCATGTTTGAAACTGTTTAAAATGCTTCTACCTCTATTTGTGCTCTACCCAACACTGTTCTGTCAAACTTAATCAAGTTGTCAATTCTGGCTTCCTGAGCGCTAGTTGACTTTCCAACGGGGCTAATGTGCGACTCGGTATGAAGCGAAAGCCTAATCGCTTATTCACCCTTCAGATAACTTATCCCTCTATCTCACGTGTGATTGTTATTGTTTCTCTAGCGCATCTGGCGTCAATTCGTCATTGGATTTTATGAGGGACATGTTGTATTCCCTTCATTTCCAGTTTCTCAACCCAGTTTACTCTTAAGCTTTATTTGGAAATTGGAACTGATGTTGAGCAGCAGAAAGCTAGGGTCGAAAGCGCTAGAGATGCCGCAGTGGCAAGAAATTAGTAAAATATATCTGCGCGATTAGCGCAAAATCGTCTAATTTTGAACCGAAAAACGAATAGCTATCTAAATACTCTTCATGACTATATCTCCTTGCCGATGCAAAATCTCCGGGTAACAGCGGAAGAAAACAAGAAAAGGTGTCACAGCTGCTCCCGGAGATCGCCGTGATCGTTGGATCCAGGATTTGAGTCGTTGAGTCAGAGTCGTTACAGACACGTTTACTCCTTCTTCCTGAGGGTCTCTGGCGTGTTTATGACTTAGTCATATAGAGTATTACTTTGGGACTCCAGTTCGCACTCAACCCTGGCTTGGCTGTCCGCAGCAGCCCGTAGGAAACCGTCACCAAGTTTGTTCAGTTTCGCTTTTCAAAATCCTCAAGAAACTCCAGACGTTTTCGTTTTCTCAGATGTTTTCGTGTCATCATAAGCAATCGCCAAAATTTTCACGTACGATGTGACTGTTCTTCCAGATTCGCAAGTTTAATAGTTGCGTTTTTGCAGATACCACGGTCTATAGTCGTTTTTGCAGTTACCGTGGTATCTGATCCCACGGACGTCACTATGGGGGGACTCCCCTCCAAAGGTCTTGAGAAAGTACTTTCGTCGGGCGAAAGTTCACTTGTTTGTCGGCGCGGAGCGCAGGCAAAGCCAGAAGAAATAAAATGTTGCACACTTTTGTCGGGCGTCGGTTGACTCCTCGGCACATCGGGTACTTTTCATACGCAAGAAATCGAACTCTGCACACATTTGTCGTGCGGAACTCAGAGAAATCTAATTCTGTTTCCTTTCGTTGGGACTCGATGTCTCTTCGGCACATCGGGTTCTTTTTATACATAAGAAATTCAGTTTGTATGCTTTCGTCGGGCGTCGGTAGGCTCGTCGGTATATAGGGTTATTTTATACGCAAGAAATCGAATTCGGCAAACACTTGTCGGGCAAAACACAGAAGAAATTGACTTCTATATGCTTTCGTCGGGCGTTGATCGACTCGTCCGTATATCTGGTTCTTTTTATCTGTGATAAATCAGTTTCAGCAAATATTTGTCGGGCGCACCCGGGAAGTTCAAGTATCGCGGCACATCGGTTTCTTTTTGTAAGTAAGAAATCAAATTTTTCAGGCGCATCCCGAAAGTTTAAGTTGTGTCGGCACATCGGCTTCTATTTTACACGTAAGATATAATGCCCTTTGCAGTCTTGTCGGGCAAAACAAAGAATAATTCAAATTCTTCGTCGGTATTCTTGTCGGCCCATCGGGATATTTTTATTCGCAAGAAATCGAATCCTTTGAACATTTGTCGGGCGCACCCGGAAAGTTTAGTTCCCTTCGGAAGATCGGAATCTCATTACCCGTAATAAATCAATTCCGTAAACTCCAAACCCGGAGTTTATGTCTAGTCAGCAGATCGAGATTTTCTACACGCAAGAATCAACTTTGTTCCTGCTTTCTTATGGACGGCCGCTACTTTTTTGGCGGAAAAATCTGTGAAAGCCTTACTTTTATTGGGATCCCTCATCAGAGTTTCCACAAAATTTCGCCTGCGGCGCATTTCGTAGGATTCTCTATTTGGAAGAATGGTGTTCCATTTAGATGACGTTTTAGGATTGAAATTCTTGGGGGTTGGAAACACATTAAAAGCTAGAAGCTGTAAGGTATAGGTATAGAATAGCCTAAAATTATCCGGAAAAGGACAGATTAAAAAAAAATCACATTCGGCGCTTGATTTAACCTGTTCTGAATTCAGTCGTTGGAAAGCTTCGCTTTTTAGCGAAAGGTGAAAAGAAAAGCCGAATATGTAAATTTAAATATACGAATTTACAGTACAGGAATAATCTAAACTAAAGCATTACAGTTATTTTTGCACAAAATTTCGCCTGCGGCGCAGTTCGTAGTACTCTTTTATTTAGGAGAACGGTGTTTCATTTAGTTGGCGTTTTAGAATTGAAATTCTTGGGCTTTGAAACACCTTAAAAGCTAGAACTTGTAAGCTAAATTTTTCTAAATTTTTTATTAATATCGCCCCGTCCCTACTCCCTTTGGCCGTCCTTATTCCCTTTAGGCGACCCTCTGTTGGAAGGGCATTATGCCATCCAGACCACTATAAATATGGGGTCCGACTCACTTTGCGGTCACTATGCCTAAAGCGGTTGCCAAGAAATGAAGCAAGGGACTACTATTCCCAGGATATAACTATCTTGGACCTGGCAACGAACTGGACAGTGGATATCCTGTTGACAACTTCGGTTTGATAGCTCGAGATCACGACGCAGCCTACTCTTAATTTGTACAGCCGTTGGAAGCTTCGAAGATTTTTCCAGACAAAAAGGCAGATATAAAACATTTCGCCTGCGGCGAATAATTTAACTTCTTCTGGGTACAGTCGTTGAAAGCTTCACTTCTTAGCGAAAGCTGCAATGAAAATCCAACTATGTGAATTTAAATTTACGAGTTTATATTAAAACGGCGTTTTTTGTCGGCACATTTTTTAGACCATCGGCACAAACTGGACGTCCCCCCCCCCAAAGGTAAAAGGCTAGTGACGCCCCTGTCTGATACCACGGTGAAAAGGCGTTTTTGAAGGTATCGTGCGTGGTATCTGGCCAGTTCCCGTGGGAACTGACTGTGTTATCTGAAAAAGTCATCACACTTCATCAATTCTTGTCAAATTGGTGGGAAAGAAGTTTGGCACTTAGTGATGTGACTGGATATCAGTTTTTCTTTTGGGATGACATCGTAAAACGCAATTTCGGGAACTGTCGTTTTTGCAGAGCAACAGTCTATCAGATACCACGGTAACCGCAAAAACGACGAATTGCATATCCAGTTACCGTGGTAACAGATACCATGGTATCTGAAAAAACGCAACAGTCTATCAGATACCACGGTAACCGCAAAAACGACGAATTGCATATCCAGTTACCGTGGTAACAGATACCATGGTATCTGAAAAAACGCAACTAATCACATCACTAAGTGCCAAACTTCTTTCCCACCAGTTTAACCAAAATTGATGAAAGTGAGATTTCTTTTTCAGATCCCACAATCAGTTACAACGGTCGGACCATGGTATCTGAATATCAGATACCACGGTGACTGGCCAGATACCACGGTAACTTCAAAAACGCCTTTTGACCGTGGTATAACTGCAAAAACGACTTTAAACCGTGGTATCAGATACCATGGTATCTGCATAAACGCAACTGATGAAAATCCCACCCAGACTTGCAGTTGCCGGAACCAAGGTAACAAGAGTATCCGTATTCAAATCAAGAAAAAAAACACTTAGTATATTTGACAACTATAAACATGGCTGTTCTGCAACCTTCAGTTAAACCCGAGAATCCAGGCACTTTTTCTAGCATATAGCAACACAATCAAGACCTTACCAAACAAGAAGTTCGAACAGACATTAAGTAAACGACTTGGTAAGCAGAGATAACTTGAGCAACAATTCTGTGGAAAGAAGACTGGACTCTGCACAGAAGGTGCTGACAAGGCTACTACAATCATCCGACGGTGAAATCACATATTATACAAAGCAAATTTTTCTACCAAAGCTCTTGAAATTCGCCATATTCCAGCTCAGCGATTCCACGCGGACTAGTTTCAGTAAGCCCCTCCCCCATGTCTCATATTCAGCACCTGTCCGCAAATATAGTAAAATAGATCCACAATTTGATGAGCGTAAAATCTAAATGCTTCCGAATTTAGCACTGTCTTTGGACTAGAAAGTGAAAACTATTATTTCCTCCTCGTTACCTTATGGATTCATATTTTCTTATCTAATTTATTTTCAAAAGTTTTCTCACAGACGAGGCCGAACATCCGATTTGTTTCCCCCCATGTCTCATAACCAGCACATGTCCGCAAATATAGTAAAATAGATCCACAATTTGATGGGTGTAAAACCTAAATGCTTCCCGAATTTGGAACTGTCTTTGGACTAGAAAGTGAAAACTATTATTTCCTGCTCTATGGATTCATATTTTCTTATCTAATTTATTTTCAAAAATTTTCTCACAGACGAGGCCGAACATCGAATTGTTGTTCGTCATGCGTTAATTGTCACATAACTGAAATTCTCTGTCACTATTAAGGCGTTTTTCCGTGACACAATTGTGGGCCACACACTTCTGGGTGTTTTTCGCGGAAACACGATTGTGTGCCATACAGTCGAGACAGAAGTTGAAACTCGCGGAAACGCCGTTTTGTCTATTTTTTGGGCGGTAAATTCAAATGTCTGAATGTATAAATAGAAATCATGTAAAAATCTCAATAAATAGAACTCCAGACTTTCGTCCTTCATTCCGTGCAAAAAGGATCTTCAGTTTTATGTCCACATATTTGAGAAAGTTTTTAATTTCATTGTCTTGGCATTATTTTGCTGCTAAATTTGAATTTCCCGCCAGAATCTAGCCACAAAATCGACAATCACTTCGGCAGTTGTTTGTCGAATTTGAGCCACAAAGCGAGCCACGAAAATCTTGTTGGTCGCGGAAACACAGTTGTGGGCCGCACAAACGCCGCGGAAACACTCTTTTCGAGCCACAAACTGTTTGTGGGTCACGGAAAAACGCCTATAGTGTTGATAGTGAGACAGTGGGGGGGGGGGGGGGGTTGTCGGAAGCTAGTCCGCTTACAGCACTGAAGTGGAATAAGGCGAACTGTTATGTTTCTAGTTTTTAGGCACGGAAACAGATGCGGCTGGATCTTTATGAAAATTAAAAAAAAAGGTCATGGAAGAGTGAGTATTACGGGGAAATTATTAAACAGAAGAATCCCCAGTAGGTAATATTAAGAACATGCTAGGGAAGTCCATTTAGCCATGGTTATCATAATGAAATAGTGTCCCTTCAAAATTTTTGCAAATTTCAACGATAAATATAAACAGTTCAATAACCTATAACTTCTTATTATAAAATTCGATACAACGAGAGAAGAGCTGATGAGTTCAGTTGTACTATTGGCCTAGAAGAGTTAAATACTATATAATCACGACAACAAGTTCCATTTTATATTCCTAACTCCTGGATTGAAGAGAAACATCCCCGAACGAGGTATTTTAATAAGTTTTTCACTGGCGTGATTTTCAGGTATCGTTACGGTACGGCCACACAAGCAGGCTAAGTAGTATGGACTACCCTGCTGTTGCCCCCTAAAGCCAGGGCTGCCACATAAAAAACATATAGACAGTGACTTTTGGCCAAAACAGAGAGTGAATTAGGAGTGAAATTTTACTGTCATGAAAAAACTTGAAATAGTCACTTCTGGTCGGAATCCCTGCTGCAAAAATTACACATTTGGACGTTATCTGAAATAGAGTGATTTTTACGTCCTACGTAGGAAAGAGTGACAATAGCCAAATAGAGTGACAATTCACACTATCATCCGACTTGTGCAACTCTGCCTACAACGTGTTGAAAAAGGTTAGGCTACTTCTGACTGAAACAAATCTCGTACATACCCCTTTCACACTAGAGAACCTTACGGCCGTTATATCGACGTAAAAGGCTTACACAGTACTCCGTAACGTGAATATTCGTAACGTACGTTTAGAAGAAAATGGCCGTTATCAAGAAAATAGAGCACTCGATACTAAAGTTACCGTAAGATCGACCAGCAGTGACAATGTGTAAAGAATGTACAAGCTAAGTACAGGCCTTCATGCATTTGGGAGAGTGGGTGGACAAGGCTAGGTGGGAAGAACCGAACAGACAAAACCACGAAATGACCCCGCAGCTCCAACGCACCCCTCCAAACGAGAAGCGGCGGGCAGGCTGCTTATACCACCTACCAAAACACTGAAGCAGTGCCAGATTAAGCCTATGGAGGCACCTAGGTAGTTGAAATTTCGGGCACATTGCAAATCAGCTCCATGTAGTGTCTACGTCTGCCGCTAGGTCGGAACGACGGTCACTGCTGTTTTAGACTGTAATTTTCTTTCAAGATGGAAGAAAGAGTGATGGAGATAAAGTACTGTTTTAGACCATCGACAGACACGGAGCCCCTACAAGGAGCTGGGTCCATAGGCAGGTACCTGCAGACAAAGGCAATAATAGTGGGAAAGACCGGCGACTCCCGTAAGCCCCATGAGTCGCAACAATCAGCGCCGTTTAGCGGTTGGTCTTTCGTTAAAAAATTGTTCTGTTGAGAGTACGTTCAGACGGGTGGGAAAAACAGGGAAAAACCGATCGGTTTTACGTTTTATCCCATCGGGTTTTGAGCTTGGATCCTCCATCTTCAGCAGAATCATCGTGAGAGCGCGTTTTGTTGATTTTTGTCAGAATACAGAAGCTTGGAATAGAGCTTATCTTTCTAACTGAATAATAAAAATATGTAGTTTGCTGGAAGTTTTTCCGAGATAAATGACAATTTAGTTAAAAAAGTTAAATAATTTTCGCTTTTTCTTGGTTTCTAAGACGTTTCTAAGAAAAGTATGTAAGTTTAAAAAAATAAAAAATATACCATTTGATAGATGATAAAAAGAGGATTCAGAATATGTATAGTTTGTTTGATTTAGTTGATGCGGTCCTGCTAGGAAAATTGTTTTTATAGTGTTGGTCTTTATAGGCCTAATCTGCCTTTATAGGCTAAAAAGTCGGTGACGTACATCGGTGCGGAGTGGTGCGGTAGGATTTTCGTTCTCAGCACAAACAGTTGTTCTAGAAAAGTTCTTCAAACCTTCTGCAGCTCGTCTGCTACCCCCCCCCCCCTGTTTTTGAACGGTATCGCGGTCTGGATCCCGGACTATACCATGAGCGTCCACTCTCCATTCAGATTTCCTCTTTAATTGGAATAAAAAGCAAGCAGAAACACAATCAGTTACTTTTTTTTAATGGAACAAAAGTGTTGAATTCACGGGCAACCACTAATTTCACAGCAAATAATCACAGCGCCAATCAACGCCATCTTGCCTTGATTACGTCAAACGTGCCGTTTGAAATTGGACAAAGACCAAACGCTAGGAAGCAGCACGATCGATTTTCAACGACGCGATTTTGGCCGAGTCGCCGGTCTTTCCCCCCACTATTACTGTCTTTGCCTGCAGACGACTGCGAAAATCGGGGCTGTGTGCGCATGACTGTATCTTTATACTTTCTTGGCCTGTCTGAATTACCAAGTTAATTTGGCTTTGGTACAAACCTTGCCAGGCAATCATAAATAAACATGTTCACGTGTGTTTCAAGAACACTGCTCTGAATGTAAAAAATTTATTCAAACAAATATTTTATATTAAAGATTTTGGAAAACGGGCTGAATCATATGGGGAAAAATAACTAAAGGTTCTGGCTTAAGTATCTGATTTTGTGACTTTCTTCGTAACTTTCACGAAGGCAGCACTCGATACAAGCCTTCTCTTTCTCAAGATTATTTAACACATTTTTTATTACTATTCTAAACGGTGTCCCACCTTTAAAATAATTTTCGAAACCGAAAATGTAGCATGAACTTTTTAGCCGTAGTAGCTTTAGTTGAAAGACCCCACTGAATTCGTTAAATCAATTTCCCAAGCGTAGACCAAAAAGTCTCGAAAGGGGTTGAAAATAACGTGACATTTGTCAAGCTTTCAGACGAGAACGGGAATTGTTAATAAAAGGTTAGATCAGTACTAAAGTATTGCGTTTCCTTTCATCGTCAAGCCTACCAATCTGTCCGTAGATGAGTAAGCCTAAGTCTACGCCCGCAACTGACCTCAGTTTCGTTACTTAACAAACGCGGGAAAAAACACACAACTATACAAAATATCGATGTCGTATTTAGTTCCAGAATGCCTTCTGAAAGGATATTGAAAATCTCGAATACCCAGTACCAACACATTCCATAGCTGCGTTCGTTGCACTCCGGGCTGGCTCTGGTGTTTTGTCACCAGTGTCCGGTTCTTCTCTTATAACGCGTTTATTTGTTCACCGGCGAGTTGATGAAAACTTGCTAACTCCTCGGCAAAGCCGGGCTCCTTGAGCAGGTTATGGTTAGTCCGCACCGGTGAGGTAAAACCGGACAGCGGTTAGTTCAAAAACGGGTTATAAGACTGGTGAGTAGTCACCGGCGGATGCAAAAACGCGTTATAAGAAGCACCGGTGAGCTGTCACCGGACAACGAACGCACTGATGTAGACCGAACTCTCCTTTTGGTTCAGACCATTCTGTGCCACTTTTGCAATATAGCTAATATCGTAGGCTTGTCTGTCGTTTTCTTAACTGCTGATGTCGTTTATCCATCTCATAGACGATGGCGGGGGCGCCCGAGTGAAGTGGTGAGGTCTGAATAGCAACTTGGCTAATATCACAAGCACGCTTTGCTCGATTTCCTTGGAATCATTCTGTACACATCCTGCACCATGGCTTATATAGTAAGCAACTGATTTCAAGTTGTGCCGTTTTTCTAACAGCTGGTTTGAGCTGTTCATCTCCTCATGGTGGATGTAGTCTGATTATTCTTATACATCTCAATTTACTGATGGCGCCAGCTCCTTCCCTTTTGGATTTACTTTGCCAGTAAGCCGACTTTGTTACGACTTGTCTCCTCAGATAGGAGAGCTCATCCCGATATACCTTTCTCAATACGATTTTTTGCGTCAACTAACAGGGGAAGGGGAGCAACAGCTCATCACTTTCAGGGCGGTTTCGGCACACGGGAGTACACTTCGCTCACTTGAGGGACTATCTTGCCAAAATTCAATGCATGACTTTGCCTCTTCTGAAGTCCGGCCAACCACAGTAGCATGTATTCACATACAACAAGTTTTGCTTTAACGATCCGTGTCCAAAATTATCGGTTAATGCTCTGATCCACCGCCGCTGGCACAGCTTCACTGCCAGCACGCATTTTATTGCATTTTCGTTTTTGCATTAAAACTGACTCAACATTTTACCATTTCTGGCAATTTCAAATCTCTGCCCGCTGTGGTCTGGAATTTGCATTATTCCGTCAGTTCAAACACTTAATATGCAGCTTTTGGGACTGCGCATGTTCTTTTCCACCACTGCGAATGTAAGATCATCTCTTGCTTTTGGTTGCGATTTGGATGATTTTATGGACAGCTTCTTCAATATTTTCAAAAACCGGCACTCGCTCTCGGCTTGCCAGGTCAGAGAGGTAGGCCCGACCTCGGTTGTAATCCTGAATTGCAAGTGTGGACAACTGTAAAAAAAAAATTTTTTTATCAGGTTGCATGGCGCGTTGACGTACTTTAGGCCCTGAAATGGATGCTAGACCAAGGAAAAAGGACACATGACGAATACAGGACCCATCACTACAAAGTACTCTTGATTCCTTTCATACCTTACCATAGCGTATTTTACAGATACCATGGTATCTGATACTACGGTAATCGGATCTGCAATTTTTCGTTCTGAGGTTACCATGGTATTTGATCCTATGGTTGTTTTGCAAAAAAGGACAATTGCCATGTTCGCGCTTTTACCGAGGGTTTTACAAGTCACCCCAAACGAAATACTTACGTTCACTCGCATAACAAGCGCTAAACTTTTTTTCCGCCAATTTGACAATATCCTAGACTCTTGTGTTAGTAATGATGAAAGTGAGATGATTCTTCAGATATCACCGTCACTTATTACGGTCGGGACCGTGGTATCTGAATATCAAATACCACGATAACTGGCTAGATACTCAGAAACGCAAACACAACTTTTCACCGTGGTGTCTGATATCACGGTAACTGCAAGACAACTTTAGACCGTGGTTTCAGATACTACAGCGATGAAGCAGAGATGGGCATTTGCGCAGAAAAGGGACAGAGACCTCAACAAGATTCGACGAGCAATCATGCAACACGGAGACGAGAACGACAAGGAATCCAGGTACATGGTTTTTCTAAACGGCAAGTACTGATTTCCCAAAATTTGCCTCTGATCCTGCAACTGGCACTGGCCAAATGACACTGGCAGATAGTCTTTCAAAAAGCAAGAGTGATGGGGTGTTGGAAAACCGTTCCATCTGAATTAGTTATGTCAAGAACAGATAATCTGGTAGAACTTCTGTCTTTAGTCCCATGCAGCGACTATGAATACCCCGACAAAACTGAGCGAACCTAGATTTAATCTAGCTTTGAGCTGATGTTCATACCCGTTTGCTCATCTTCCGTCTTCGCTGTTCCAGGGAAAATTGTTTAAGTTTATAAGGTAAAATGAAATATAGTAGGATGTTGAGTAGTGTACAGATTGACTATTTATATTATCCATTTATTGTTTTGAGTTGTATTTTTGCGATGGCCCGTGTTGGCTTTTGGGCAATAAATCTATCTATCTATCTATCACAGAAAAAAATAGTGCAGGAGGCTGGCAGGAGGCGTACTCCGCACGCTGACCCGCTCTGGAGCGCGTCCATAGAACAAATCAGCTTTGACTTCTACTTTTCCTCACCGGCGGCTTCACAGCAATTTAGCTATTTGTAGATGTACCGAAACGTGATGTGGCGCGAAGCTACTAATAACCTCCGCTCGTTCGTAGCGGACAGGGTATGGGGAAATATTCGACTCTGCATAGTCATATTACAGAGATAAGGAGACGGAGGTTCTGTCAGATTATTTGTTCTAAGTAATGTCTATCAATGTTCACGCCGAAAGAATCTACATCGAGACAGGGACCCATAAATTTTCTGTAATGCCTTGCCATTCAGGGGCTTGTCATTTCCTATGCTTCTATGTTGCTATGTTGCCCGACCTATACTCCTACTTTCCAAAAATTCCGCTTGGGTAGAATCGGCGTTCTTGTTTGCCTCATTGGACGTGAGCGCCAAAGAGACTCCTCCCTCAAGGCGCCACCAGCCAATCCCAAATGTTGTCTATCTGGATAGTCGCGTATTCTATCCCCGTGGGTATTTCTCGAACTACCGGTTGGTCGGTCAAGATCGCATCAGAAATCTCTTATTGACAAGCCCCCTGAATGGCGAGGCATTACAGGGAATTTATGGGTCCCTGATCGAGAGTGTCTTGACGAACTATCCATTTTGTTTTTACCCAAACCGTCATTTGTGAATAGCCGTTCTATAAATAATTCGGGTCCTACTTATTTATTTCCTCTCTTTGCTACACGTTCGTACTCCTTACGTTATAAACAGTCGATTTTTTCCGATGGCAAACCTGTTGGGGCCGATTATCAGTGCAAAAACCGAACAATAGTTGCGTTTTTGCGGGTACCATGGTATCTGTTACCACGGTAACTGGATCTGCAATTAGTCGTTTTTGCAGTTACCGTGGTATCTGATATACGGTCCACTGCAAAAACGACTATTGCCGAAATTGCACTTTTCAAAGCCATCCCAAAATAAAAACTGATATCCAGTTAACTCACTAAGTGCTGAACTTCTTTCTCACGAATTTGACCATATTTGATGAAAATGAGATGGTTTTCCAGATACCACGGTCGGACCGTGATAACTGAATATCTGTTACCACGGTAACTCGCCGATACCATGACAACTGCAAAAACGCCTTTTGACCGTGGTATCAGATACCACGATAACTGCAAAAACGACTTTAAACCGTATATCAGATACCATGGTATCAGCACAAACGCAACTAATACAGAAAGAGCTTGATGTCAGTGCTCGCTGAAATATTAGTTGCGTTTTTGCTGATACCATGGTATCTGATATACAGTCTAAAGTCGTTTTTGCAGTAATCGTGGTATCTAATACCACGGTCAAAAGGTGTTTTGCAGTTGTCGTGGTATCTGGCCAGTTACCGTGGTAACTGATATTCAGATACAAAGGTAACTGCAAAAACGACTAATTGCAGATCCAAAATCCGCAAAAACACAACTATTATATAATTGGCGACGGTATTTCCTATAATGTTTTAGCTTTTTAATGTTTCACTTTGACGGGTCGTTTCCTGAGCATTGGCTTATGACCTGACAAAACGAGAAGACTAATGTTGTAAAAGGTCGTTCCGAAATAAAGTATCGATCTACAGACCACATGCGCGGTTGACTCTCTTTGATAGTTTTAGTGGCACAGGAATTACGATCCGTATTTTTTTTTTTACGAATAGTAGTTTGCTGTTATCTGGCCATTTATGGAGAACAAACAAATAAACAATGAGAGAACGGTTTCCATATGACACAAAACAAACATTAAACCGTCGAGATCTTGATCTTTCTATTGACAATGAGTATGCTATTTTTCGTAACAGAATTCACCTATACTGAGATAGGTCAGGGTTAGCGTGCCAACAGGTATCCAGCGTTTGGCATAGGGTATGCCAAATGCTAGATATATCCAGCGTCTGGCATAGGGTATCCAAAATCAGGGGTTTGTGGTTGACTGTATCAGAAATCGCGGTATCTGCAAAAAAGCAACTATTGTGTGCAAACCAAGTTGCGGATTATTTCATCCAGAGATCCTAATAAAATGTGCGTACCTGTTCTCCCATGATCTCACATTTATCTTCTAAGTACTGAATGCAGAGGACGACCTGGCAACCCAGGGCGATGTAGTGGGCGGCCATGCACATGGCAGCCATAGATCGGGTTTCCTTGGTAACAACGAAGAGGAGGAAGCGGCATCCGTCCATCTGTCGGGACTCGGACGGAATGAATCGTCGAGACCATTTCGCCGTCTGAGGGGCGTGAAAGGAAAGGCCACTTTTTCTGAAAAAAAAATGACAATAATTTGAAAGAACGAAACGAGCAGGATCCCTGTTTTAATTTTCTTTTAGGGTTGAAAGACAGGAACCTTGTTCTGGTGACGAAACAATTACCAGAAATACCAGAATCATCGTCGCATCAGGATTCATATCTTAGATTGCTGCCAAGTGCAATCTAAGGTAAAAAAAAATTTAAAGTATAATCGACAAGGGCTAGGATAGGACAATCTAGTTACCCATCACTTATTCACTTAAATTGGCTCGAAGACCCGCTGAAAATGAGTTACTTCGTTGTTCCGCTATTCACGAATAATCGATTTTCAAATAGTGGAATTTCCGTGTGATTTGTGGTGCGTCTATCTATGCGCTTGTATTTTTGTTGTATGCCTTACAAGAAAGATTTATCATTTTTTTTTGTTCAGGCACTAAGCAATCGTCACCAATCTCACCACTGCCCACTGAAAAGCCGCATTTGTGTTGACATTAAGATTTCCCGCGTCATAGTAGAATTTACGCTGTGGGGACGGCCGGAGATATTTTGAGCCTCATAACTAGAGCAGATAGTGGAAAATAAAAAATTCCTTTGCAGAATCCAAATAATTCAGTGTATCCAATTAAATGATAGACAAATAAGTTGGCTTTTCAGTTAAACTTTAAGGTAATTGTTGTCCTTCATCTTTAACAAATCTTGACGCATTAGCCTTGTTTTAGCAAAGTTAACCTCACTGACGAACAAGGCTTTGGCTTTTGTGAAATTTTTTCCTTTTTATCATTCTTTTTGAAAACTGAAAATTGTGAAATTTTACGTTATGTTTTCCGTATTTTGCTTTTTACAGTAATACGAAATATGTCACCGCATCCAAAAAAAAAGAGCATGACTACTGTTCCAGCACAAATGATCTCTGTAAATGTTTCCATATGTGAGTGTCTTTTCCATATTGATGTGTTGACGTGAGCCATGGAGTCTGTCAAGTCATACCGAGAAAAGACTGTTCGGATTTGAGAATAATTGTCTAAGAAAGATTATTGCTATCCACTGGACTGATACAGCATGCGAATAAGGGCAAATACAATGCAGCCATTAAAGTTTAACAGAAAAGCCAGCTTAAGCCCCGTCTCCATTACCGTAAACCGACCGTTTTACGGACGGTCCGTAGCCGCAAAAATGTGGTCTTCATTAGGTCCGTACCCGCAAAAATGGGGTCTACATTAGTCCCAAATAGGTGAATCTTGTGTTGAAATTTAAAAAACAGTTTATATGTGACTTGAAAAACAGTTGAAAAACAGTTACATGGGACTGTGACAAAAAAGCAGTCTCCACTACGTCCGTTTTACGGTTACGGAGGGGTCAGTACCGCCGTTTTACGGCTACGGCCGTCCGTAGAGAAAGACCCGTCTTCACTGCCGTAACGGTCAAACGGTCGGCCGTAAAACGGTCGGTTTACGGTAATGGAGACGGGGCTTTATGTTTCTATATTCTTTTTAAAGACACTGAATTATTTTGATTCTACTGAGGGATTTTCATTTTTTCCACAACAGGTCCTAGTAGAGATGTTGGGGACGACCTCCCGACAAGACCGGCTCCACAACTTATTTATTATATTTAAACAAGAGAACAAACGTGATTTCTCTGGCTTCTCTGACAGAGTCGAGTTTCAAGGATAAGGAACCAAAGATCAGACTTTGATGACATCAACCAGTATTAGACGTTGCAAATATCAGGCTGACAATGTGCTATTTTTTGTATCCTCCTTATCTATAAATATTTTCTTGGAGGTGTTTGCCGTTGCAGTTGCTAAATAGTCGAGGATAGAGGTATAAGCACATAGAGGTACAACAAACCCAGAGGGGACAATGCACAATATGAAAATCAACTATTCGTGAATAGCTGAACAGCAAAGTATCGCATTTTTTTTTTTTTACCAGGTCTTCAAGCCTATTTAGGTGATAAGTGATGAGTAACTAGATTGTCATTTCTCAGCCCTTTTCGGTTAAACTTAACAGCTGAGAAGACACGCAAGAAAATGTGGAATCTTATGACTCATATGAAAAGGGGCAGACTGCTATTTGATGGATGGTGTTGACCCCCTCCCCCACGGCAACGTAAAAGAGGAAGCTAACGCGTGACACTTGGAGAAAGATCGAGAAGGATGCGTCAGTCCCAACTTTAGTTCTTGAGGAGCTATGGGGGATGGCTCAAGATCGGTCTAAATGAAATACTGCTATTGCTGCCTTAGCGCCACCAGGCGAGTATAGTTTCTGTTGGCACCTCGAAACATTCATTGGAAAGTGTCAACGAAAACAATTTTGAAATACTTGACTTTTTATTTTTAGTGTGAATAACCAGCAAAGACAGTTTTGTGGTTTTAGATCGACAAATAAGTAGTCCGTCCATCCATCCATAGCGTCTCGGGCCAGAACCTTGAATTGTGGGTGTATACGAAGCAAATGCTGACGACTGAATTATGACTAAGAAATCCAGGTGTTGTACTTTGAACCAATTTTAAGCAATATCACAAAAGTACAAAGAACAAAGCGTCAGCAGCATTGCAGCCTTGAATATTGCTTAGTAAGAATAAAAACAAAACCATTCGTCATTTCAAAACAAATAAAAAACGGTCATTCCTTTATCTCCCTCAAATGAGGCCATATACGTTACAGCGGTTAAAGTAAATATTGAATCAGAACCTAGGGTTTACGAACTTTACATAGCTTTACTTTCGTTTTTAGACCAATCATGTGACCAATCATGCCATTTATACATTTGTCTTTATTTATAGTAAATGAATATCAAGGAAGAACGTGAAACTGTACCCAGATATGGCTTATCATGACGACAAGACAATTATGCGTATTTTTTGTAAATAAGAGATTGATTGATTGACTGAAATGCCTGCTTCATCCGGTGATACGATTAAAAAATTTTTTTTGCTATCTAGTGATTCCATGCTTATTATATTAAACAATTGGGATCTTATCAGTTATTTTTTTTTTGAAAGCCAACGTCATACCGTATCTGGGCTGGGCAAAAGATAAGATTAGGGTAATTACAAGCGATCAGAAAAATTGACCCTCATCTTTCCGGAAGAAATAACACATAAAACCGGCTAAAGCGTTCGTTTTCCAAAATATAACACTAAAAACAGCCATAACATCGATTTTTCCCTCAACAAAAGGACGCGCAGCTTATTGTTGAATGGCATAATACCTCAGATAGTGAAGTGGTTCAATCAGGTTTCCCGGATAAAGGACCCATCTTGCTTTTCACCTCTACTCTCGTCTACTAACCTCTGAGTCCTCTCTCTTTTCAAAATCCGTTTGAATTGGCCTACTTTAGTCGCGTTTTTTGCCAAAAGAGATCGAAGGCCTCTCTCCCAAGTCCTCTGTCTTTTCTGCTAATTTTGCCGTTTTCTGGGTCTGGCGCCGTTCTCCTGAGCTGATTGGTCAACTCACCTCGGAGTTGCCAATCTCCTTTCTCCGCAAGCCTGAGCAGAAAGGAGAAAGGCCTTGGGTTCAAAAACGGTCAAAAGAGCAGCGAGAAGTAAGCGCTTGGTGCCAAAAACGGGCAAACGATCTTGGTAGACAGGTGACAAAAACGCGACTTTGTTTGAACTAGCCCTCTTTGCTTAAATTAACTGTAGAGGTAACGAAAAGTGATGTGGCGCGAAGCTACTAGCCTCCGCTCGTTCGTAGCGGACAGGGTATGGGGAAATATTCGACTCCGCATAGTAATATTACAGAGATAGGGAGACGGAGGTTCTGTCAGATTTGTTCTTGGCTTTAGCTTGTCGAAAGTTAGCTGTGAAAGTTTCGTAATAAAGTACCGATATACTACAAATATTAAATCTAGGATCTCGGGGAAAAAGGGGGACTCACTTGAGCAGGGGAATGGCTGTGTCTTCCCTCCACGTCGTATTGCCACAGGATCCACCAAGGTAAACGTCTTTTGTTTCACATGGCGGGGTCTCGCCGGACATTTGACTCGATGACCGTGAAACACTACGCGGACGATTGCTCCCAGTCGCCCAGCCTTGGAGTAAAGCCATATTAAAAACATAAAATCTTGTTGCTAAACTAATAGTGTAAGCCTATATTACTGCTTCACTATCCCATGCAAAATTATCTCAAAATAGTAGTTTGAAGTTGTACGAAAAAGTAGTATGCAGTACCAACTGATACTACTACATACAACTACACATATAACTACATACAAATACACAGGCTACACATTTTTTCATCGGGTATACGTCCCTTATAGTTCATTCCATTCTCATTTCCGAGATTCGCTAACAGATGATAACAGATAACACATGTTTGCGCATCCCTGTATTGAGCGTAATGAGAATAAATATGTTATGACTCTTTTAAACGTTATCCTTTCGAGAGATATAGTATTTAAAATGCTCACAACAGAATCTTTTTTCTCGAAACGAAAAACATTGCTCGACCAAAACAGAAATATCCTCGGCGTTCCACTTAACACTTACCATAAGGATGCGCAAGCATTAGTTAACTGTTTTCAAACTTCTGACAGTGTAGCCTAGATCCTTTTTACGGCATTACACTATCAAAAGTTTCAAAACAATTCACGCAAGAATGGGCAATTGTAACACATATAAGAAAACACACTATCTGTTGACGTTACAAAATATTTTCCGTTATGACCATTTATATGCTGTTTTTTTCCTAAAAGTAACGTTGGAAACCATGTTCAGTGTTTTGTTGCTTACATTACGTTTTGTGTGCTTATAACACAGTTTCCTGTAACACCAACAGATGGTGTGTTCAAACTGCGAATCCTTGTGTAGGCCAAGTGTTATCAAAATTCTGACAGTGTACTCTGGTTTTTGTAATTTCTGTCTTTGGAAAATCTTCCGACTTTTTATCCACTGTTTGGATTCCGTCTTTGGATCTATTCGAGGCGCACCAGACTCCCGCTTATCGTTTCCGAGGAGCTAATTGGTCAGAATTACCGGTTACACAAGGTTTTCCCATGTTTTTCATCAAATCTAACGGGACGCGCGAGCTCTTTGAGAATCCCATCTGATTTTTTTTTTTTTACCACGAAAAAGGTCAATTCCGTAGCCTATTACTTCTGTTAACTCGCTACCTTGACATTTGGCCCATTTTTTCTCTGGCCAATTTTCGTATGCAGGGATCCATCCAGAAGAAGTCTGAACTAGTACCATAGATCCAGCTTCACGTTCCAGATCACCAGCACCCGCGATGGCAACAACCATAGAGCCATGTCGCTAACATGTGTGATTTAAGATATCTTACGGTAAGTAGCCTCTAAAATATTAGTCGCGTTTTTTATCTGAATTCTCAGTTCTCGCTTCTCATTTTGCAGGTTTTGCTCTTCTCCTCGCTTCTCAGTTCTTGTTTTTGACAAAAATACTAATTAGCCAACTGTAGTACCTGTGTGCGTACTGAACATCCGCCCTTTGTTGACCAATGAGACCACCCAGTGACCAATGAGGAAGGACTATGGAAAACGAGAAGTGACTATCAAAGCAACTTCCCGATTCTGCAGAATCGCGAAGCTTTTCCAGTTCTCGTTTCTTACAAAGCGTAGGAACTGAAGAATTGTCTTCATCCCAATAGTGAAAAAACGCAAAAAAGGAGAATAAGGGAGGAGGATTGATAAAAAAAAATTACTGGTACTTCGTCTCCTACCTAGTGCTTTCGTGAGGGGCGCAAAGACTGCGCTGATCTTCCCCCATAACAAGTCGATCGTCCTGTTTGGTTCCACCCTACTTCCAGCGTTCTCCGCTAGAACGCAACACAGTTGGTCAAATGTGATGCTCCCCACTTTCCCGTTGTCTAGAGCTTTTATTGCCGTTTCCGATTCCACAAGGACATTCCCCGTGAGAACTTGCAAGAATTCTGAGAGCTCTATGTTCGCACTGCCACAGGTCCGGACGGCCAACAAAGCCTGAAATTTAAAGAAGTTGTTGAGGTGAGAGACCAGTCAACAGGAATTTCTGTTGTGAGCACAACTCTTTTGCTTTCTTACTCAAGGATCCTAACATCAGCCAACCTAATTAAAAGCCCGGCTTCACCTTCCAGCGCCTCGTTTTTGTTGCACGCTGCAGGTCCACTTCTCGGCCGCTTCCGGACTGATTATTTCTCATCCGTTTTTGCACTGCAGTGCTTCCGAGGAAGACGGCAGCGCTTCTCGAGAATCGCCGACTTCCTCACCAACCAAGTCCGTGCGTCCGTGCTTCAACCAAGAATGTGAATTCAAAAACGCATATTGTGCAAAAGCAAAGAAGTCCTGCAGCAGCGATGCGGCAGCGCTATTGCAACAAAAACGAGACTCAGACTTTCTTTTGGGTTCCAGACAGCCGTTTTCGTCGAGACTGATCTGGAAGGTGAAGTCAGACTAAAAACGTTTGGAAGTCCGGGGTGTTGGACTCCAGGACACCTTGGATCCTGGATGTCAGGAAGGTGCCAAAGAGGCAACACCTTCGAGAGATATAATAAATATGCAAATGTAGGAAAAAAAGGAGAGTGAAAGACAGTTTTGATGGGGATACAAGAGATATTTGAAATGCGAATGGACATGGACAGGTCCTTCGGGGGGGGGGGGTGTCCGCGGGTCGGACCAAAAAGTACAAAAAAGACATAGGCTTAAAGCCTACAAAAAACGACTATTTTTGCGTGTTTCGGAAGGGGGGGGGGGGCTGAACCCCCACCCCCCCCCGGATACGGCCCTGGACATGGAAGCCCCCCACATCTGGGAGGTGAACCCTGGCTTTAACCCTATGGCACAACGCGTGATCTTGTGCATTTACTCAGTTACTGAAACCTCACTTTAATTTTCTCTTTTCTTGCCCAGGGCGAAAAAAAAATACCATCATCATACCTTCTCCAGCTAATTAATTATTCAGAGGGTTCAGTAGAACTCGTTGAGCTTTATGAACAAACCATTTCATCTTAGAAATATGGCGGATTTATAAGTAGAAATAACGCAAGAAGCTCAAACCATCTTACTGAAAGAAATATAAACCAAATATTTGGCTTTGTTTACATTTAGAAATGCAAGAATGCTTCCGAGTTAACGCCTCAGAATACCATTTTTTTCTTTCAAATCGCTCTTCCTCCTCTCAACGACACAAGTATAGCACCTACACTTTTCTTTACTTAAAAAATCTCTGCTTCTTTACTACTTTTAATCTTGACTAAACCTTTTCTTTATGAGAAATATAATTTTCTTTACTTTAAGAGTAACTAAACTTGCTAAAAATAAATTCAAGTTCAAAACATTAAAAAAAAATCTACTGAAGCCATTTTACAAAAATTATTTTCTTTACTTTTTAGAATGAACTTACAAGACACTCCAGACATAAGGCTATTGTAACATGAAAAACTAGTCCAAAAACTATTATTTTTCTTCTTAACGCATACTCTGCTTGTCCCAAGTAGTCATCATATCCATTCTGTACACCATGATCGAACACCGTTCATCCAGAACAGGAGTTTTAAGTTAGAGTAGGGAAAGCAATGTCTCAAATTCTACTCACCTCGTTAATGGTCAGTTTTCTCGACCCACTGGTATCCAACGATTCGAATGCATCCCGTATTTGACTGCAATGGTAGAAAAAAAAAATACAAGTCAATTCGGCGGGATCACTGTTTCTATGGCCCACTTCTATCTCACCACTGTAGTGGTTTCTGTAGCTCAGTGGTAGAGATGTGGCCATGTAAGCCGAAAGGTCGTAGGTTCAAATCCCGTGTTAGGAGCACTTTTGTCTTTCATTTGCATAGGAAAGACTAGGAATTTCGCTAGGAATGCAGAAGTAATTTACAGCTCATAAAATTAAACCAAGAAAGGTACCAAAATAGTGTCATAACTAAATATTATGTACGCATAATGTATCATTAGTTTCGTTTTTGCAGATACCATGGTATCTGATACCACGGTCCAAAGTCGTTTTCGCAGTTACCGTGGTATCTGATACCACGGTCAAAAGGCGTTAAATTTTTGCAGTTACCGTGATATCTGGCCAGGTGCCAGATATCACGGTAATTATATCTGACATTCAGATACCACGGTCCGACCGTTCGATTTCTAAAAGCGCAAATCCAGTAATTGTCGTTTTTGAAGAGCAACCGTAGTATCAGATACCACGGTAACTGCAACAACGTCTTATTGCAGATCCAGTTACCGTGGTAGCAGATACCATGGTATCTGCAAAAAAGCAACTATTGGGTCGGTCCTCCTCTGCTTTCCAATTTGCCATCCTTTCTGATTTTGTCATGAATGGCTGCGGGTTCCCTTGGAAAGCAAGGGGTGGGCAATTGCCAACCAGAGGTAACTAGAGGCGCTTTTCCGCGGCACAATTGTGGCCCAACTGTTTCGTCACGGAAACACGATTGTGTGCCACATTATGGTGGGTTTATACACTGCGTAAAATCCGAGCGTATTTTGAAATCCGAGCGTATTTTGAAGAGCTTGAAAAGATCAAAAAGGACGTATTTATGTACAAAACGGACAGATTTCTCAAATACGTCCGTAGTGCTAGAGATCTTTTCAAGCCCGAATACTTGTGTAAAATACGCTCGGATTTACGTAGTGTGTAAACGTAGCATTACCAAGTCATAAGTCAAAACTCGCGGAAACACCGTTTTGACTTTTGTCAGTGGTAATTTCAAATGTCTGAAAAAAAAAAATCCACATAAATCTCACTAAATATAACTTCATGCGTCCTTACCATTCTTTGCAAAAAGGATCCTCAGATCCTCAGTTCTATGTCTTTGTTGATTTTATTACTTAGACTCTATTTTCCTGCTAAATTTGAATTTCCCGCCAACGAAATCGAAAATCACGTAGGCAGATGTTAGTGTAATTTAAGCCACACAAATCTTGTTGGTCACAGTCACAGAAACACACTTGTGGGCCACACGACTGCACAGACACGGAAATATAACAGAATACACGTAAAACGCAATAGGTAAATATACATAAGGCTTTTTCCGTGACACAATTGTGGGCCACACACTTCTGAGTGTTTTTCTCGGAAACACGATTGTGTGCCACACAGTCGAGCCACAAGTCGAAACTCGCGGAAACACCGTTTTGTGTATTTTTTCGGCGGTAAATTCAAATGTCTGAATGTATAAATAAAAATCATGTAAAATCTCAATAAATAGAACTCCAGGATTTCGTCCTTACCATCCCGTGCAAAAAGGATCTTCTGTTTTACGTCCACATACTTGAGAAAGTTTTAATTTTACTGTTTTGACGTTGTTTTGCTGCTAAATTTGAATTTCCCGCCAAAATCGAGCCACAAAACTGACAATCACCTCGGCAGTTGTTAGTCGAATTTGAGCCACAAAGCGAGCCACGAAAATCTTGTTGGTCGGGGAAACACACCTGTGGGCCGCACAAAAGGCCGCGGAAACACTCTTTTCGAGCCACAATCGACCCACAAACTGATTGTGGGAGCACGGAAAAACGCCTATAGGCTACACAATTATGCTTCAAACATTTCTGTGTATTTCTTTTACATATTTTCTTGTTATACCTCACTGGCCCTCATGCACTTTAGGTTGATACAAATTATCATCATCAGCTTTGGTGGGTAAACTAACAGACGGAATCAAAACTTACATGAGTTTTTCGGCAAGGGGCACATGTCCATGTCGGACAGGTTGCGCGCCGTCTTCCAGCGTGAGGTCCATACAGCTTATGTTTTTCTCCAGTATCTGGAAGAGAAAGTTAATGTAAAACCTTGACCAGAAAATAAGGACTGAAATAAGAAACTACACACTGTCAGAAGTTTCATAACAGATAGCGCATAACGCTTTCAAGAATAACACCTTTTCACTTAGAAATAAAGTGTTATGACTAATTAAGTTTACACTATTTCGTGCCTAGATCTATAACACCTTCAACTGGTAAAAATACTAACGGGAACCAAAGAAACATAACAGATAACATCCCAAAGTGTTATCTGTTGAAACCGGGCATCCTTCTGTTGTCGTTATGTAACTTCTGACAGTGTAGTATTTTTACCAATTGAACGTGTTGTTGGAGATCTAGGCACGAAATAATGTAAACTTAACTGGTCATAACACTTTATTTCTAAGTGAAAAGGTGTTATTCTTGAAAGTGTTATGCACGATCTGTTACGAAACTTCTGACAGCGCAGTAGAGGGTGAAACTCAAACATAGCAAATACTTATGCACCAGTGATAAGCCCAAGCAATAGTTTAAAAAATAAAGTTAAATTCAAGCCTCAGACTTTATTTTTGTTTTAATCTCAGCTGCTTTTGCACACTTAAAGTTTAAATGAAAAGGCAGCTTCTTTTTACATCTGATATTTGAATACACATAAATATTTTGACTCTTTTAAGGAATTTAGTATTTTTTAGCTGGGGCTCTAGTTATAATGTTCAGAGTGTGCGCTGCTTGCGCGACAACCCAAAATTCATCCAGACGCGGAGAATTTTAATTTATACAGAGGCTTGCATTTCCAGGTTAAAGATGCTAAGCTCGTACAAGTTATGCCTGTAGAAAGTAGTAAAATAATGTCAAGATATGTCTCGCAAGGAATCGGACGTTTTTAGTTTATTTTTCGGCCGCGGCTTACATCTTTAGTTGGTAAACATGTCAAGCGTAGAGGGACAAGAATACAGAAGTACCACAAATCTGAAAGAGTTCGTTCGATGAAATCGATTACCTACAGATAACGGAAAAATTAAGTGCCGTATTTTAATCGGGTTTTCCTACATATAAAGTGAATAGTGATGTGTAATTAGACTGTCGCATCTCAGCCCTATTCGGTTAAGCTTCAACGAAAATTACGACGTCCCTGCAAGTGCTTTGGCAACAATCTTGCATCGCTACCAATTATCCCAACATTGACAAAAATAACATTAAAAAGGGAATAGAAGATGAAATGTTGTCGGCCAGTCGGTAAATATAGCCGAGTCGGCGCGAAGCGCCGCGACTTTTCGTCAAAACGGTCGATTTTTTTCTTGGAAACAATCAACTTTTCGTAAAATTAGACGATCTTCGTCAAAACAGTCGTTTTTTTTTTGCAAAAACAGTCGGTAAAGATGACCACCGAGTCGGTAAATACCTTGTCCCCCAAAAAACATTTAGGCTAGTGTACCCGGCCATAAAGTAAGAGTTCTCCCGTTAATTAACGTTCGTATCTACGGTAAAATTCTGTTCTTCTCTTTTCTTTTCTCCATACTACATCACTAACATTTCGGGTCATTCATTCATTCATTTGCTCCAGTGTCGACCCTCTAATACACAATGACCTGGATTTTTTGTCCCGTAGGACTAAGTGCCCAGGTATAAAGTTCATCTACTAACTTGACTTGACCATTGACCTGAAGTTTCACATGCCAAGTTTCATCAAATGATGATGATTTCATTTGCGACCGGTCAAGATAAGCAAAAGGCGTGAAGACGGAGTAAAATAAGGGAAGAAAGACAAAAAAGCGAAATCATTTGCGAGAAACATAAAAAGAGCATCCATTCTTAAATTTATTTTGGATTTGTCAAGTGGCCTATTTTTGATAGATTGTAGAATGAGTTTCGTATCATTTTTTTTTACTTTTACCTTCGTCATTTTCGCGTGCACATTATCCGGTCAGATGGACCAAAATTTGGAATTCAATTTGGAATTCGTTTTAGTGTTATATTCTGCCAGTGACATTTCTTATGTGGGTTAATAACATTCTTGACTGCTATCTTTACATATTGGTTCTTAATTTATTTCTGCGACCATCAAGTCTGGCGGAAAAAAAACATTCATACGACTTTATTACGTCAAAAGGATTTTCAAATCGTGATCAATATTTTGGCTAAATGTTTCAGTTTGTCTCCACTGCTGTCAGGTTCACTGATCCGATAACGACTCCAAATTGTCAGTTTCTGGTCCAACGGAGTCGTAATATCTATTTTGCAAAATCGTAAGAACTGGACCAGAATTATTTTTTGCCCGGCCTGATTAGAAGTCTCCAAAGTGGTGTTGTATACAGGAAATGAGGTACATCTTTTAAGTTGTAAATCGCCGCTAGAATGGGACGTTGCTTCTTAGATACAAAATCCGTATGCAAAATGTCCCAAACCACTCTAGAGTTAAAGTACTAACAGAGAGACAGACGGACGGACAAATTTAAGATTCCATGGACATAGCTCAAATCCTTAGTGGATCCCAAGAATGACACATAATGCTGCGATCTTATGAAATGACGCAACTCCTACTGCGTTCTAAACTGATAATGCCATTTAAACTCCTTAGATCGTGATCTTTAGCATGTCATCGTATTTTTCGGAGCATTCGGAGAAATTACGTCATCAGTCATCACTGATTTGCTACTTTGACTAACACCTGAGTAACACTAACATTGAAGTGTTCCATGCACAAAATATGCACTTGCTGGAGATATTTTTTAAGAGCTGCTTGGATATAAGAGTATTTGCTGGAGAAATAAGTTGGTTTATACACAAAATGCTTCAGGTTTGTTCATAATAACATATGAAAAAAAAATGACAGAGGTGATTAGCATTCAATGTTAGATATAGCCTAATTCAATCAATCAGTTATTGTACAAACCTTGACCGGGCGAAGCCAACAAGGAATAATACAAATTATAAACATGTTAAATTTATCCCAACAGTCATATACAACTTGCATCAATATATTTTACAAATAAACTGCTAGCACTAGTACCGGTGTTATTTATTTACATAATTATATTATATTAAATTTTACCTATAACCTGTCTAGGAAAAGACGGGGCTGGTAAAAAATGAAAAAAGAAAAAAAAATAGCCAAAGAGTTATACAGAACTTTCTTCTTGCAACAATAACAAAGCACAACTACGGGTATTGGCGTCTTACGGAATATGGAATGATAAGCACCGAAGTTCCCAGGTGCTCTAAAGACGTAATAAAGTAAAGTGCGTAGGCGTCATACAATCATACACTATTTGCATCAAATATTTAATCACTGAAAAGCTAATATTGACATGTTTAAACTTTGTGTATCCCACTAGATCCCGGGGCAGTTCTGATGGACTCCTCCTTACCGATCCGATGATTCTGTTATGCGACCCCCTCTTCAGAACTCCCCCCAGCGTGTGCCGGAACTTGATTCTGTGTTATTGTTGTTACGTTTTTACATCGCCCATGGCATAAAAAAAAAAGTTATTTTTAAGGAATAAATAAAGCAGCACATTCATGGATCAAGCACTTTCAGAATCCAGCCCGTATAGAAGTTTCCTATCATAATAATCCACCTGACAACACTTTAATTTCTGGTATGCGTTCCACAGTCCACGAGACGGTCTAGCTCGTGTCCTTCTACGCTAATGACCCAATCAAAACCAACATACTTCGATTTCTCGTGCCAAATGTTATTGCGGGACTGGGATCTTAGAATTTGCGAAGGCGTATGTCAAGAATAGTCCCATGCTAGAACGATCCAAGCCGAGCGCCTCAACCTTAAAGCACGACTCGCACTATTTACTGTTCATGTTCCAATATTCAAAACTAAATGAATACCGTAAAACTAAGCTCTGCTTTTAACACATTATCCAGGGCTTTGGCTGTTTTAAGCATTTTCCCAGACGCATTGAATTCTAGCAAAAACTTTGCAATATTCAGAAAACCGGTTTTACACATCAATAGCATGATAACACATGTCGGGAGCATAATGCGCATGGAAACAAGTGAATCGTGGCAAGTGCAAAGATTAGTGAGGTATCGTTAGTCGGTCCAGATTGTACATATGAAATTTGAGTCTCCGGGATAAAGAATTTAATGAATGCAGTTACGGAAGTAGGTTGCATTGGCATTATAGACACGACGGGACCTTTAAAGCGGGATGGGGGGCATTCTATTCTGACAAGGCAAGACAGGAAACAAGAGCCAAACACAACCCCTACACTCACTGCATTGTCCAGATTTGGACATAAGAATGAAACTGTCTTTGGCAGATGTTCTTCCTGCCTAGCGAGGTCATTCGGATGTTAAAAAAAAAATATGTTAAATGATGGCCTCAAAATTAGCTGTTTTTATTCGAGACCAAATCTACTCGACGTTTTGGGGGAAATGTAAATTTTTCTTCCATCACGTATTAAACCAAGCAACGTATACATCCACCAACGTATATATCACAAACATTGACACAGCTACACAAACATTCGCTTTCTTGAGTTTCTCTAATCCCTTCGCTCACCGTCCGTCACTCTTTTAATCCGTAGCTACGAGGAAGATACCAGGATTATCAAACTTGTCCCATTACTGCATTACTGCAATGGATCATTAGTGAATAATAATTAATGCCATATCTACGAGTTTTTCGACGTCATGTTAACTTAACACTCCATCCTCACGAATATTTTGAATGTCTTCTTTCACTTTTACAATATTTTTGCTCTATCAGTTGCTAAAATGGGAACGTCTGATGACTGAAATCTTTTCTTGTCGTGACCATAGACAACAAGAGAGGATGAGTTGGAATGAAACAGAGAGTGAAGGTGGAATTAAAATCAAGAAGTCCAGATTTGATATGGACTTGAGCAAAGTATAGTTTTGTCTTGCTTTGTGCAGGTGAACTTGTGCCACTTTTGAAGGCAGAAAACATATTTAATTACAGAGTATCTAACCCCTTCGCTCACCACCCATAAAGTCCGGTCTTGACCTCCCGGAACTTCCGGAATCTGGGCTTCCAGATTATTCTTTGACTTCTTCTGTAAACTGCATCTGGAATATGAACCGGTCCGAAAGTACATCAAAATAATCCGGAAAAAAGGGGCAATTCAAGAACAAGACCAAAGGTGTCGATGGGATCCCAAAAATCTACTATATGATATCGATAGATCAATACTCTTTACTTGTAATATTTAGAAACAGATCAAAGTTTAATGTTTCAAGCCCCTCGCGAAGCCCTTCTAGCAACCGAGTCTTACTTACAAGTCCATCTCCCCATGATAGACATAGTACCGTATCGTTCTTATCATGAGGTACACTGGCAAAAAAAAAAAAGGTATATCAACTAGCAAAAGTTGGAAACCCCTCACGGAAGATGATTAAGGTCTAACAGCCTATTATCAGACCACGAGACCATTACAAGTCCCCTACTTGTCTCACAATTCAGATCGGAATATTTTTGGTTTCAGTGTGCACCCTACTATTGAAGTTGTCAACCCCTATAAACTTTCCAACTGTTATATAGCCCGCAACCACCTACTCTTTTCCATTATATCAACCCCTTCGACCTTGATCGCACTAGCTCTCCCTCTCTTACGTCAGCTCTGCGCAGAGCTATACTAATTTGAGAAAAGGGGTAGCGGGGGTCGACAAATTTTGTGTCCGATTTTCGCCGGATTCCGGGTGAACTCCTTGTCCGATGAGGAAATAACATTCATATTCGGATTCACCATGTCTCTTTACCCCTAAATCGTCTATCTCAATATATTTCAAAAATATTTTGTTTGCCCCTTAATTTGAAACCCCTCCCCCATCCTCAAATGTAGGACTTGTACTTTGACCCAAAGGATCCTCCCACCAAGATTCATCAAAATATCTCAATCACTTCGAGAGTTATCGTGCGCACAGACGGACAACTTTTGCGATGTCATAGGTATCCCTCACTTACGTTTTGGGATCCCAAAAATCTCGGAAAATCTGGGAACCCAGATTCCGGAAGGTGAAGACCCGACTTAACCCTATTCCGTAGGTAGGCGAGGCCTGGTTTCTCAAACTCGTTCAATAAGCGAAACGGATCATCAGTGAATAACCATATCTATGAGTTTTTCGAATATTTTGAATGTCTCGATCTTTTACTTATAGGGTATGGAACAAAGGGTGAAGATGGGATTAGAATCAAGTATTTATAGTATAGGGTATATTTTTTTTGCTTTGCCTCTGGAGGGTGTCAAACTGTCCAGACACTTACGCTCTGGGAAATAGGGAAATGTGTTCTCTCAAAAACCGGACCCTAGAAACAGGAACCCGCATCCCGGACAACTGTGGTCCAATTTCAGTAACGCTACTGAGACGAGGAGGCATGGACTCGCTAAGCTCGTCTGCCATTTATAATCATATATAGTATTTATTTATTAAAGTGCCATCAAACCCTTTTCTGCTCAGGTTTCAGGTGTCTGACATTTATAGTCATAAAAACAATATTTTTTTTATTAAGATGCCCCCAAAACGTTTTCTGCTCGGGTTCCGAGGTCGGTTTTCGAATCTCCCGCTAGATGGAAATAATGCACTTATCAATAACAAATAGCTTACTGAAAGTAAAGCTGAGTTAAAACAAGCGCTGTTTCTAACAGGCTCAGCCGAAGCTTCATGCTGGATCCAGAGGTGCCTTTTTTTTTTAGTAAGCCTAAGGGGCAAAGATCAATTTTGGCCCCCCATCCGTTAGGCCGCTAGCATCGCCATTCAATGACGTAGCTCCTCCCACAGGGCGGGGCCAAAGAAACTCCTCCCTTAAGGCGGAGACTTGGATCCAGCAGCCAATCACAGGCCTTCTCGAGTTTTGTTAAAATTGTCAACGAACCGGGATCCTGCCCAAAACCAGGATCCGGGTTCTCAAGAACCTCAGAACCAGAATTAGTTACTGTTTAAATTTGAAGTAGTTTTCGAATATACTTTTAAGTAACGTAATTACTTTGCATTTTGAAACCTATTTAGGGGCCACAAAGTACTCTCAAGATGGAAGATTTTGTGCCCCTTCGAAATCCAGGGCGGCATGCCCCCCCCCCCCCCCCGCCTACCGTCAAATAGCGCCTCTCGCTGGATCCGAAAGAAGGGGATCCGACAGAAGGTAGGGTTTAACCGCTTCGCGACTCCGCCATTTCGTGAGAGCGTGAGTTTACTATTCGAGATATATTCCAATTTGCAGGGGTTCGGCTTCAGGATATCCCTTATTTCCAGAGCCAAGGGGGCTAGTTATGAAATGGAAAATGTAGGAACCCGGTTTTGCGCAATCTCGGATCCATTCCGGAACAAAGAACAAACCCGGATTCGTATCCCTGCCCGAGGCAAAACTCGGAAGGTGGGGCGTGGGAGCCCCCCACGAAAATTCTTTCGGTAAGTTAACAGTGTTTTTCGGTGCGAAGGCAACAGCGCGTTTTGTCGGTATATTTCGGTAAGATGGGTCATCTTTTGAATTGGCAGTGTTTTTCCGTGCGAAGGAAACGGTACCTTTTGTCGGTAAGTTCTGGTAAGACCTAGGCCCCCCACAAGAAAATGGGCTAGTTTCGCTATTTGTCATCCCGGAAAACCCTTCAGAGACACGACAGACCATTTCAGAGTTACAATTTACAAAAAGGAATATTATTGCGTTTTCCAAGTACAATCTATTGGGATAAAACAAATTGCTTGACCGATTGGTTATACGGAAATGCAGTCCGATAACTGTCACACAAACTCAAGCCAAATCTAACGCAAAGACACCCGAGTCGCTGACTGTGAAAAAAAAATCCTCTTCGAATTTTCTTGGCCGTAAAAGAATGCGCCGGAAAATATCTGACGAGAATCCGGAAATCATGGCAATCGGATGGATTCCTGAGATCGGAAAATCCCGGGATCCAAGTTTTAAAATTCACAATGCTGAAGACAGAGTTGGGGGAGAGGGCAACTGTTCCCGATCACTTTCATTGAGATATTATGCAAAGGCTAAAGAGGTGTGGGGGGAGGAAATATTTTTCAAGGTGGGTCTAAAAAGGGAGGAAGTAAAGTTGGTGTACCGCTTGGGAGAAGATGAAAGTATATTGGAAGTTCTTCCGAACGTTCTGGTCAGTATTTCTCCTGTCCAATGTGTGGAGATGAGAATGAAAGTGTGGTGCATGTCATGTGTGAATGTGAAGAATTAAGAGAGCTGCGAAATGAAGTGTTTGGAGAATGCGTGAGGGTGTTTGATGAGAAATGGATGTTTAGTATGACCGTCAGTCTGATGATGTGAGGAGGCTGGCAAGATTCCTCAGGGTCGCTTTTCAACACCGAAAATTATGCTTAGAGTAGGTTACTGTTTAGATCGTTGTATTTTTGTTTTGTTTATTTTGTTGCCATGGCCTTATGGCTTTTCTGTGCAATTAAATCTTATCTTATCTATCTTACAGTCTAGTACACTAGCCCCTTTTCAGGCACGGTGCTCAAACGTCTAGCACCATGCCTGGGTGCTGGACGTTCAAGCACTGTACCTTGGATTTCATGTATGGTGCATGGATTCCAGCATACAGCGCATACATGAAAAACACAGTTTCTGTCACCACAACTTATCAACGGCTCGGACAGGGCTGAAATTACTACCAAGAATTAGAGAAATCAAAGACAATCCTTATCATATTTTTCCTAACAAAAACAAAAGGACGCGACTGATGATGGAGATGAAAAATCTGACAGCAGCCTATCTATTTTCCATGTTGAGTGCCCTAGGAGCCAATATTCTGGTTGACTGTTAGGTAGAAAAAGCCGAGGCACAGGACACTTTGCATGCAAAACCCTTGACTATGTAGAAAAGGAAATGAGGTTTTTCATCTCCCTCATCAGTCGCGTCCTTTTGTTTTTGTTATGAAAAATATGATAAGGATTGTCTTTGATTCCTCTAATTCATGGTAGTAATTTCAGCCCTATCCGAGCCGGTGCTCAGTTGTGATGACTGAAACTGTGTTTTTCATGCATGGACTGTATACTGAAATCCATGCACTATACATGACATCCAAGGTACAGTGCTTGAACGTCTAGCACCCAGGCATGGTGCTAGACGTTTGAGCACCATGCCTGAAAAGGGGCTAGTGTACTAGACTGCTATCTTATCTTTACCATGGTATGAAAGAGAAAACGGCTGAAAGAAGCTAGTAGCAAGCAAAGCACTAAACACACGCTTGTATACCTGTTTCGCTGACCTTAAAGCTCTAGAAAGATTCGTGAAGACCGGTATACCCCGGCGCTCGGCGAGATCCTGGAGAACCATCCGGCCGGTCATCAGATCTTCGTACTCCCTGCAAAAAAATGTAAAATTAAAGCTTAACTGAAACGCCAGCTTTTTTAATATATTGGATTTGAATACACTGAAATATTTGACTGTGCTAATCAATGACAAATAATCTGATAGAACCTCCGTCTCCCTATCTCTGTGATACGACCATGCAGATTCGAATATATTCTGATACCCCTACCCGATGCAAACGAGCGGAGGAGCTACGCTCCTATAATGGTTATCTCCACAAACAGCTGTATCCACACTGTCAGAAGTTTCATAACAGATCGCGCATAACACTTTCAAGAATAACACCTTTTCACTTAGAAATAAAGTGTTATGACCAGTTAAGTTTACACTATTTCGTGCCTAAATCTCCAACAACACCTTCAATTGGTAAAAATACTACACTGTCAGAAGTTTCATAACGACAACAGAAGGATGCCCGGTTTCAACAAATAACACTTTGGGATGTTATCTGTTATGTTTCTTTCATTCCCGTTAGTATTTCTACCAATTGAAGGTGTTGCTGGAGATCTAGGCACGAAATAGTGTAAACTTAATTGGTCATAACACTTTATTTCTAAGTGAAAAGGTGTTATTCCAGAAAGTGTTATGCGCGATCTGTTATGAAACATCTGACAGTGCAGAGCAAAATAACACTAGGGAGTAGCGCCAAGACCTATGCGTTCCATGCTTTGCAAACGGGTCATACTCGTAACACCGCCCATTACAATTGCGGTATTTAAAGCGAGACAAACTTGAGGGTTTAGAAATTTCTAGTAAAGCAAAGGTGCGGTCTGCCCACACCAAGGAAACAATGGAGGAAATATCATTTTGTTTCAATGTTCAGAATATGAAGTTATTGGAGCCAGCGCTGGTGAACGACTGAATGAGAATCAGTAGGGACGTTCACTATCGCTAGTGGTGCTAGTGTCTCTGCTATTCGAGTCTGTGTCACTTTTTTGAAGTCTTTGCGCTACTCCGTAGTGTTATTTTTCTCTGGCTGTATCGCAGTACAACTCCGCTGAAGAATCCGAACGCCGTCTGAGTCGTCCTTTACAGCTGATTGGTTGTCTGCCATACTGACGTCACGTGTGACGCACTGTAGAGCGGATCCTACGGTTTTTCACCTCGTTTGAGCAACGGCGTACAGGGATGTAGAAGGGTATCAATTCAAACATCACAGCATGTACCTCTAGCTCCGCTCAGTTTTATCGGGGTATCCATATTTGCTGCATGGGACCAAAGACGGAGGTTCTGTCAGATTATTTGTTCTTGAGAATATGCACTACTCTTCCCACAAGACAAGGTTCATCCCGACACGGAACTTTCGAATTTCAACAAAAAAGAGTGCGTTGTCCTGAAACCTAACCAAGCGAAGACTACGGAAACTGAATCGACTCTTTATGACAACGAGTCAGTCAATCCCAACCGCTCATAAGTTCTTAAGTGGGAGAGGCTTCATGCACTAGGTTACTGGAAAAGCAGTTTATTCATCAAAACATGGATTGACAGTTGGGTAAAAACGACATGAAAAACCTCAAACAAATTACTGAAAAGAAATAGACCCCGCCGAATTTTTCGCTGTATTTTTTAATTTTTATCCATACCCCGGTTAAATATTTTTTTTAGCCTGATTTTCTTGTTAAAAGGTCTATTTTGTATGAATATATATAAAAGGTCTATTTTACATGTATATTGTATGAATATATGACTCTAAGTCAGCTTGGGCTCAAGGAATATTTATCTATTTTGAGCTTGTCCATAAGTATGCTCCAAAATGCTTCCGCGAAACGCTCATACTGAGTCCCATACTATGAAGTCGTGGCTTGGTTGGGGGTGATTTAAACATTACAAATTCTAGAATGTTTCCAATTTACCTGTTTTGACTTCCTATCATATTTTGTTTATGTGTGACCATTGTATAGAATAGAATAGAATATATTTACACAAAAGCCCGAAGGCCATGGCAAAACATTGATAAAAACAACAAAAAAACATTATCAACATGAACAAGATCAAAGATTTCGATGGGATCCCAAAAACTTAATATTTGATCCAGACAATTGGGATATCCAGTCTTCGCCAGACTACATGAAGATTTTTAATATTAAAACTTAGAAACAGATTAAGGTCAATGGCGTCGACGAAATTGATCAAAACTTCCTGCCTTAGGCTATACTACTGTCAAATTTCTGGTTTCAGCCGGATTCCGGTCGAAGGATATGTCCGGGTAGAAAATGATTGTCATATACGGACTCAGCAGGTCTGCCTACCCCTAAATCGACTATCTCATTAGCTTTTAAAATCAGATCTAGTCTTCGCCAGGCTAATCATCTGAGAAAATCAAGTTCAGATATACCTTTATAAGCCATATCTATTTTGACGATACTGATCGAAACTTCCTGCTTTACTTCCGCTTTACTTCCTGATTTACTTCCACCGAATATCAAGCGAGCTACTTGTCCAGCCAAGAAAAGATAGTTCAGAAACGAATTCAGCGCATCTCCTTATCCCTATAAAGAACATCTAATCAACTTCAAATAAAACTTTAACTTATAAAAAAAATCCGGTTTCAACCGGATTCCGGACGAGCTATATGTCCGGGTAAAAAATGATTGTCATATACAGATTCACCGTCTCTTCTTACCCTCAGATCTGTCATCTAATCAACTTCAAATACAAATTTTACTTTTAACAAATTTTCCGGTTTCGGCCGGATTCCGGGCAAACTACTTGTCCGGCGAGAAAATGGTTTTCACCATCGTGTTCAGCATGTCTTCTTACCCCTAAATCGAACATCTAATCAACTTCAAGTAAAACTTTTGCTTTTAACAAATTTTCCGATTTCGGCCGGATTCCGGGCTAACTACTTGTCCGGCGAGAAAATGGGTTTCACCATCGTGTTCAGTATGTCTTCTTACCCCTAAATCGAACATCTAATCAACTTCAAATACAAATTTTGCTTTTAACAAATTTTCCGGTTTTCGCCGGATTCCGGGCGAACTACTAGTCCGGCGAGAAAATAACTTTCATATTCGGATTCAGCGTGTCTCCTTACCCCTAAATGAACTATCTAAAAAGCTTTCAAAAAATATTTTTTTTGCCCCTTAATTTGAAACCCCTCCCCCACCCTCAAATATAGGGCTACAGAGCCCATCTTCGAACTTGACCTGTACTTTGACCCAACCAATCCTCCCACCAAGTTTCATCAAAATATCTCAATCCCTTCGACAGTTATCGTGCTTACAGACAGACGGACAGACGGACAACTTTTGCGATGTCATAGGTATCCGTCACTAACGTTTTGGGATCCCAAAAACAAGAACGAAATGGGAATAATCTATTCAAGAAAAAACAGTTCGTGGTGACGCAGACCGATCCGGAGGAATTTCCCAAACATCCGTATATCTCCAAAATGCTTACTTTTCAACAACCTTATCATCCAATCTTCCCCAAAAATTGTTTGTCCGAATAATTCGGCTCTTAACTCATTCAGTTTCCTACACTCATACATAAAATGGCTCGCACTATCATCCACACACCCACACATCGGGCAGAATTAAGGACCAGTCTTATCGCGAAATTTACCAATATTTTCTTTTTTCTCCAAATGCTACACATTATGGGGCCTAGCTAACGAGCTTGTTACCTGCCGGTCCCCAGTGATTGATTTTTATTGTCATTAATCGTTTTAAATTAAAGACCATGAATCTTTGTTCGCCATTCCTTTCATCTTGAAAGGACTCATTATACGCGTGCGAAGCCGGGAACATTCTTATGAATTTGCTGATGTTTCGGCATTTCTCGGCAGTATTTCTTAAGTTGCTAAAACAAATATTCTCCGTCAACATAAACAAACCTCGGAATTAAGGTGCAAAAAAGCTATGTTAACGATCCGCCCACTTAATGTAAAAGTATCATAACAACCACTACAGACGATTTAAGTCCTGACAACCAGCCAGAAGAGCCAAAAATATCCGTCCGTACGCTAATTCAGCACTTAATCATTCAAACAAGTCGGCTCCACCAGAGCAAAATAACGCTAGGGAGTAGCGCCAAGACACACACACTCGAACAGCAGCGATACTTGCACCACTAGCGCTGGTGAACGTCCCTACTTAAACCAGGGACCCATAGATTTCCTTTATAGGGGGCCTGTCAACAGGAGATTTCTGATGCTGTCTTGAGCGCACGGAAGATAGTTCGAGAAATACCCACGGTCCAATCACATTCAAGACCAGATAGACAAATTTCGGATTGGCTGCTGGCGCCTTCAGGAAGGAGTATCTTTGGCGCGCACGTCCAATGAGGCAAACAAGAATGCCGATCGACTCAAGCGGGGATTTTGGAAACTGGATTTGGTTCGGTCATCATAACAATATAGAAGCATAGGAAATGACAGGCCCCCTGTAAAGGAAATTTATGGTCCCTACTCAAACTCAATAAGTCGTGCACCAGCGCTGGCTCCAATAACTTCATATTATAGACACAGCAAAAAAAAATATAAAATCTCCACTGCTTTCTTGATGTGGGAAGACCGCATCTTAGATTTGCTAGAAATTTTTAAACCCACAAGTTTGTCTTGCCTTAAATGTCGCAAGCATAGTTGACTGCGCTATGAGTATGGCCCGGGCCGGTTTGCGAAGCACAGAAATCATAGGTCTTGGCGCTGCTCCCTAGCGTTATTTTGCTCTCGGTTCAACGAATTGAGAGGGTTGTGAACTCGATTTTCAAGTTACCGACGGTGCACAGTCAGTGGCAGGTCTTAAAGGAGACATCAGCTGACGATGAACTTAGGAAAAAAATGTTTAACTTCTGACCACCACCGGGATATTTTCCCAGACTTTGAGACTCCAAACCAGACCAGACCGAACACAAGGGGAAGAGTAGCTAACATTGACAAGCCACGGCTTCTTCAGCCCCCCATAAATTCAACCGAAAGGTATTTATCTTCGTTTGTGCCTTATTTTATCCGTAATTTTAACTGTCTGTAAATATCGATCAGCCGTGATTTGTAACTTGTTATGTTGACGATCCGCAGCTAGCAGTTGTAAATGCTATTAAGGAAATAAATGAGTTATATTATATTATATATTACAAAGGACCCCTCTTTACGTTTCAATGTTTTAAAATGATTACTTCAAACTAGGCTCTCCAAAGGACAGTCTCAGGATATTGGAATCTGCGCTAAGCGAACCTTCAATGGTTTATATGCGAAAGTTTACTTGTTTGGCATTCCAGAGGAACAAGCTTCATACAGGCGGAGCTTGTCTAATAATTGTACAACAATTTAAAAGCTCGTGGATGCTATAACAGACTTACCTATCAGTAATTGTTTCTCCAAGTATTTCTTGTCCTTTGTCGAACTCGGTGATGACCAAGAGAAGCTTTTTATGTCTTGCTGAAGAATGTGCTGCTTCAATCATAGATGCAACGCTCCGTGTGTTTTTATCCATAACAAACAGCAACACTGTAGCTGTCTGCTTGGCTTGGTGCTCAAGCTCGATAAGTTCAGGTCCCCATCGAGGCACTTGCTAAAAGGTCAAATAAATAAACATTTCGCGGTGGAATTGTCCAAACCTCGTAAATACACTTTTTTACGATTCTTAGGTTCTTATACTGTCCGATGTAATTTTTCATGGCGGATCGAATGGTGCAAACCTTGTATTTTTATATAATTTTCTTCGTCGTCAAATCTCTGAAAAACTAACCACCTACGCATATATACGAGGTTTGCAATTCTATGCAATTCTAGCGTATTTACGAGGTTTGTACGCAATTCTAGCGTATTTACGAGGTTTGCAATTCTATCGGTCACTCAGACACTGTTTTTACGAGGTTTGATATGTTTTTACGAGGTTTGCAGGAGTAGGGAGTCGTTGATTTTCAGACGGCCCCAAATCAGTTTTTTCCTTCTCCTGAACAATTTACTATTTTGTATTTGCGAGGTTTGGACAATTCCACCGCGATTTAGAAAAAATAAAAAGATCCTGTCCCTTGCCTTTATTTAAGCCCTGCTTTATCTCCTCTATCTAAACCTGACCAAGGTTGTGTCAACCTACGTCCCTGATTGCTCCATCAATTCTGATTTCGAACTTCAGGCCCATTCACAACGGGTTTTAGCTAATACTCGATACCAGCCAGTTCCTGAAATCGCTCTGAGACCGAGAATTAGCTGGGATTCTGCCGTTCGCAATTGATATTAGTGCCAGTTTCGGGTACGGGCTAGTCTCGCACCCAAGTTGAAATCAGTTCAACTTATGAGGGTACTAGCCAATCAGATTATTTTGGGGAGTATTGAGGAATATTCTGACTGGCTAGTTTCGAACCAAGCCCAATAGATAAAATCACACCCACTCCTTGCTGTCTTGAAAACCGAAAGTGAATTAGGTCATTGCTATTCTGTATGACGTGGTTCAGCATTAGCCAATCGGAATATTCCTCAGTATTCCCCAAAGTAATGTGATTGGCTAGTACCCTCAAAAGTTGGACTGATTTCAACTTGGGTCCGAGACTAGCTGGTACCCGAAACTGGCACTAATATCAATTGCGAACGGCAGAATCCCAGCTAATTCTTGGTCTCAGAGCGATTTCCGGGACTGGCTGGTATCGAGTATTAGCTAAAACCCGTTGCGAATGGGCCTTTCCTTTGTTATTTTTGTCCATCCACCCAAATAACAACAAGCATTTGCCGTTTTCGGCTCTTTTCCAGTCGGACCAGGCTCTGGCTTACGTCTTCCGAAGACATCAATGGTCACGAATACCGGTTATTCAAGCTTGTCCGTGTTCCTCGTCAGAATTGTCTTGTTCTAATTGTTAATTATCTTGTCTTACAATTCCCGTGCAGGTGTGTTTGTTTTAATCCTTAATTCTTTAGGCTAGGTTTTATTATTTGTTACAAATCTATTGGTATTAAAGGAACAGAAAACTTGACTCAAACTTGACTCGGTGAAGTTTGTACTTGACTACGGGGAAGTTTGTTTCAAGAATGTACCCTGAGTCGATATTGAGAGTAAGAAAAATTCTCGTTACGACCATTGCAGTTTCCGGGCAGTTTCCAAGAATTCGACTTTAAAGTTAGTAGGAAAAAAAAGCAAAAGGTTTGTGTGCCGGGAGTAGGAATCGAACGCACGACCACTTGACTACTATCCAGCTACTATCTCAATGTGTTAGTCAACACGGCCAAAGGCGAACTTTTACAGTGCATAAGTGCGTAATTACAGTGCATAAGGGGCAAGGGCCTGCCAGCTAGCTTTGGGAACACTAAGGAGGGGGTTCGTGATAACAAAGAAGGAGGGTCCTGTCGACAATAAGTCCCTGTATATTTATCTAAGCCGACCCCAGGTCGGTTTGATGGCCGAAAGTTGTTTCTGTGCCTTTAACAAAGAGTAATTTTCGTATGCCCTTGGCATGTCTGTCGCTTTTATGCCATTTGAGTTTCTGGCCGTTTCCAATAAAGTTTTACCTTACCTTACTTACCCCACGACGCTGAAAACGGCCGGGAAACACAGTGGTGTTCAAAAGGAGTCACGTACATTCCAATATTCACATTCATATTCACATTCCGACTCACACATCCGAGCGTTATCTGAAATCATTCATTCCATATTTTACCTATCATTTTAATTCTGTTTGATTTTACATTAATTTATTGTTTCAATTCATGCTTTGTTTTATTTATGGTTGAAAATCCTAGCATTTATTTTTGACACTACCATTGTTCCCTTGCACCGTAAAGAATTGACCAATTGACATTTTAACACGAGTAAATTGTATATAATATATGTGTTGTATCATTGTGTTTCGATGAAAGCTTTTGTGAAACTAAACAGTGTTCGAATTTTTAATCGATCTGTAAATTAACGAAAAGTTATATGTACTCGCATATATGTATGGCTGTGTGACATTTCCGATGCTATTTTTCTTAAGGAAGAATTTTTGGAAAAATAAAGCGAATTGAATTGAATACAGGAATAGCAACTGTATCTACTGCGATTTATGCTTTGAGGGCCCGCCATTATAAAATCATGTTATTTCTCTGCCATATACTTGCAGAAGTGTATTTTTCACCCGCCATTTTGAAAAGCGAAGTATACATTTTTTTTTTAATTAAATTATTATGATTATCCATGATTTTTATTGGTATGCGACTCTGAACTATGAACTATTTTTTGAAGAAGGTAATTGTTTTTCATTTATCACTCCCGTGCCATTCGTGCTTTGCCCTCTGCCGGGAGTATTTGTTAAATTATGTGTGTATTACTGAAAAGAATAAATGAACCTGAACCTGAAAGAAAATTAAAGAAAGAAATAAAAATGAATTCAAAACACATACAAAATCAATGTATTGATTGTAGTATGTGATCTCGATGTAATCTTGCCCTTCAAAGGCTTGCTCTTCGAACGGTTTCGATGGGATCCCAAAGGTCAACATATGCTAAGCATCCTTTTTTCCCAGCTCTGATTACCCAGATTGGGGTCAGTTTACAACCCGAATACCAATGCCAGTCGAAAATCATAAACAATTCTGATCCATCAAATCTTTATAAATACGCCACCTTGTAAATTTTACCGGAGGATTTTGTTCACTCTGAAATTTCCGGATATTTCCGATTCTGATCGTACCATTCACCCGGCAGTAAAACAAAGCAGATAGATCGATTCAGACCTATTATATCTATACCAATTCAGCGATTTACTAGAAATGTACAATGCGTAAAAGTGCCTGTTCTAAACAGATAAGGGGTCACGTTTATTCGAATTTTGGAATGGCAACTGTAGCCTATCTACTGCAACTTGTGCTTTATAGTTTAACTGAAAAGCTAACTTAATCTTATACCTTTGATTTGAATACACACTGAATTATTTTGACTCCTCTAAAGGATTTTTTTCGTCGAGTCTAGTAGTGACGCTGGGAATCTCCGCTGCTTGCACGACAAATAAAAAGTCGTCAAGTGGTGGAAAATTTACATATCTGCAAAAGCGTGTGTCTCAATGGCCAACAATTCTTAAAGGTTAACCGAATAGGGCTAAGATATGACAGTCTGCTTACCCATCATGTTTTTACTTACTTAGGCTCGAAGAACGGAGGAAAACGCGTTACTTCGTTGCTTTGTTATCCACAATTATTAAATTTTAGCTGACGTATTTTCACTTCCGTCTTTGTTGTACCTCTATACGGACGTACCTCTATGTTTGAAATGCAATTCTCTTTAGCAAATCTGTGTTCACTGGAGCTTTGGGCCACTGGAGCTTGGGCCTTTTTGTTCACTGGAGGGCCACGGAGCTTTGTAGGGGTCCGAAATTTATTTTGTTCAATTATTTTTAAATTTAATAAACTGAACTGAACTGAACTGAACTGAACTGTGTGCTTCCACAAAGAAACCTTTTCGGGGTAGCACGGAATAGAGGGTTATCTTCGGATGTAATTCTGCAGTCTGGAATCGAACATTTCATAATCTTCACTTCGTTGGCCATTGAAACGCACGCTTTTGCAGACATTCAAATTTTCCGCGTCTTGTCGTAAACTTATTTGTCGTACAACCAGCGGAGATTCCCAACGTCACTACTAGACTACGCGACGTAAAAAAGAAAAATCCCTTACAGGAGTCAGAATAATTCAGTGGTTTCAAATCTAAGGTATAAAAATAAGTTGGCTTTTCAGTTAAACTTTAAATGTTCTACTCGTGACTGCAGAATCACATCCTAATCAACATGTATGAGCAAATGCAAAGTGCTTCCTGTTACTTTCCATATTCGTCACTTTCATCTTCCTGGTGTGAATAACGAAAAAACGCCATTGTGGTTATTTTCGGCAAATATTTGCCGCTGTAGTTGCTAAACATTTCAAACATAGAGGTCCGTCCGTATAGAGATACAACAATTGTGGAAGAACAAACTCGTCAGCTAAAACTCAATTGTCGTGGATAACAAATCCACGAAGTAACGCGTTTTTTATCGGATTTTCTAGCCTATTTAGATACAAATATGATGGGTAACCAGAATGTCATATCTGAGCTCTACAAGCCCCACAATCATAAGGAGCTTTTCCGTGCTCCCACAAACAGTTTGTGGGTCGATTGTGGCTCGAAAAGAGTGTTTCCGCGGCCAACAAGGTTTTCTTGGCTCGCTTTGTGGCTCAAATTTGACAAACAACTGCCGAGGTGATTGTCGATTTTGTGGCTCGATTTTGGCGGAAATTTAGCGGCCAAACAACGTCAAAACAACAAAACTAAAAACTTTCTCAAGTATGTGGACATACTTGTATGTCTCAAGTATGTGGATCCTTTTTGCACGGAATGGTAAGGACGAAAGCCTGGAGTTATATTTATTCAGACTTTGCATGATTTTTATTTATATATTCAGACATTTGAATTTACTGCCGAAAAAATAGACAAAACGGCGTTTCCGCGAGTTTCAACTTGTGGCTCGACTGTGTGGCACACAATCGTGTTTCCGCGAAAAACACTCAGAAGTATGTGGCCCACAATTGTGTCACGGAAAAACGCCTATAGAATCATGCTATTTCTCTGCCATCTACTTACAGGATTGTAATATGTGATCTTGTTCTCTTTCAGATAAGGAATGGCGGTTGTGTCCCTCCACGTTGTTGGGTTGCACGAGCCACCAAGAAACACTTCATATTTGCAGGTGTTTTCTGAAAAGGAAAATAAACGTTAATTTATAAATTAGGCACTAGGCACCAAAAGTTTGCGCTTGTATCTTCACAAAATTAATTTATAACCTTGTCTTAAAATGGCTAAAATTCCTGTGCTGTTATTTGTGTTTGTTTTTATTATAACTGTTAGGATGGCGTAAAATATGTTCTGAATCATAAGCAACCTTAATCTGATTGTTTTTTAAGCCCACGTAAAAAAGGAATTATTAATTTAATCATCTAAACGATGGTATACAAATTGCTGACAAAGTAAATTAATAAGTTCGTGGTTATCGTTTATAGGACACATTTATAAGATGATACAATGCTGATAATTACAAAAACGATGATTGACTATATGATAGTTAACAAAGCTTTTATCGTATGACAATGTGTATAAAACAACGATTTGAGTTGAAAAGAACCTCAAAATTCGCTGTTTGTGCTAAAAGCCAACTAATCCCTGTTTATCGTGATCCCGGCAACCCTTTCCTTCCACGAAAGTGTAACAAGCCCTGAACAAGCAGCGCATACCCCTTCGCTCGCCATCATGCAGTTCGGCGACGCCGGAATCTTAATGACCTTCAAGAGCATAACGAACCAGTGAATAATACAAGATGTGTGTTTAAAATATCAGCATGGAATGAGTTCATTCTTGCGAATAGTGTGTCCTTTCATTTTTATTTTTATTCTTGCTCAAAACTGGTCGATATGTCGGACAAGAACGTTTAATTTCTGAACTCTTGGCTGATACCGATAATGGAAAAAAAAAGTTAGGGCAGGTTGTGTCAAACAGAGGCCGATCAGTGGATTAGGACTAAATGAGCCTAAGAAATAAAAGTCATTACGGTCTGGACGGAGTATGTTTGTCCTGTTTGCCATGTTGATGGTGATGGTCTGAACCACCTCTCTTCTGGTGCCAGGAGCTTTCGAATTCAAGGGGTTCATTGTTTCGTGGAAATGGTGGGCAGCTTATTGGCATCCTATGAACTACGTCACCCAGAGAGATTGTTTCTTCTGGTAATTTTTTGCGTAAAGTACTTGAGTTGAGAAGTATCGTTTTTAGTTTCTGGCTTTCTATATTAGTTATTTATTTATATCGTATACATCCTACGGTTTTTTCAATGCAGCCACTATATGGCTTACTCAGTTTAGTCAACCCATAAGTGTTATCGTACGGTTAAGTGTGGAATAATAAGATTTTAGACAGGATAAGTTAGACACGAAACTTATTACGAAGATTAACCACAGTATTATACCTTAGTCAGTTCAATGAGCTCTATTGTTAGCTATAGAATACCATGAGTCTAAGACACGAAAATCATGACGGAGAAAAATGAAGATATTGTTTCTTACGTTCATTGGACTCTATCCAGCTCCATTCTGGCAGAGTACCCCTGACTATCCGCAACGGGGGACGACGGAAGACCCAATGTACCCTCACAATCATCACGAGCCTGAAACCCCACGTTTTCTTCGCAACTACACATACGCTTCGACTCTGACGCAAGAGCAGCATCATTTTTTCGTTTACTGGCACTCAAATGTACAATTTAGCTTTCAAGCTTAATACATTCAAACGAATAAACTTAACAAGCTTGCAGTCAACGAATCTTAATGACCGCTGAACTAAAACTAATAGTACTTCTCTGCTGTACGTTGTATTTATAGATAACACGACGCCAAGTTTAATCCGATTAGACTTTGTTTTCTGTTACGACACATTAATCCGAGTCCTAGAGGCGAAGTTTATTTTTCCGACTACTGGAGGGTTTAGATTCCGGAAGATCATTTTCGAATCACCTTAAGCAACATTGTTTCATTTTTTGTTTAAAGCCATCGGAAAACTCTCCAACATCCGATATCCCCCCTCCAGTCTCCTATGCACCTCAGTAAGAAACACCGGTTAGTATGGCGGCTTCTGCCCCCCCCCACACACTAAAACTTTAAAGGTCGACCGAATAAGGTTGAGGCCTGAGATACGAAAAACTAGTTAAGAATTATTTATTAACTTAAACAGGCTTGAAAATCCCGATAAAAATGCGTTAGAAAAAAATCACGCATAACTATTTTTTGTGTGTGTGAATGTACTTTCAAAATTGTGGTAGCTCTTTGTAATTTCAAGCAGGATCAACAACAACACCAAATATCCGAAAAACTGATAGGGTGCTTTTCCTGGTACCCTGGTGTGTGTTTGCACCAAGGGTCTTTGATGTCCACTCGTTTGCGATTTTACAAAAAGGAAAAAAACACGTTCTCGATGAAATTCAAACTGCGCGGTCTAAAGCCCAATTCACACAGAGAGCGAATTTCGCCACGCCTGACGATACTCGTCACGCCAGGCGTTGAAAAAAGGCTTCGTCAGGCTTCGACTCCGAGCCGAAAAAAATCGCAACGCAAAGCAAATAATTTGACGCCCTCTGTGTGAATTCCGCTTAACTGTGAATTTGGTTTCATCGGGACGCCGTCCATATTCCCGATGTCATCACGAGAGCCGATTGTGAACAAAATACATCCCTCAACATAGTCAAAATAATTCGTTTGTTATAAAATGCAAGACACAAAAGAAGGCTTTTTAGTTAAACTTTAAACTACGCGAATTCTCCATAAACGCAAGAATAAATATTCCTTATTTATTTATTCTTACCTTTATTCTCCCTTATTTATTCTTGATGAACGGTAGCTATCTCCTTTCTTCCGCGAGAGGCTGTAATAACTGATGATACAGAATTTCTCTAGTAGAAGAAAATTATGCATGACATTTGGGGTTTACTCGCTGACGTATTTTATTTACATCGCCTGACTATAAACCACTTATCGGCTATGAGCGGCTTTGGTTTTATAGACTCTTGATTAGTTGCGTTTTTTGCCTTTCCTCCGTAGGTCGGTTAACCGACCTATTTGCCACTATAAGCCGTTTTTTCGTCATCCCATCCAGTTCGACTGAGCTCTAAAAAACGACTTATAAGAAAACGTGGCGTCATCCCGTCGCCGGCGCCTATCTCTCCCATGAGAATTTTGAATTTCGCGCCGTGCCAAGAGCGTAGGTCGGTTGGATGGAGCTCCTGCCTCAGTCCACAGGTCGGTTAACCGACCTGCAAAAAAACGGCTTATAAGAACTTAGGTCGGTTAACCGAAGGAAGAAAACGGCTTATAGTGGGAAATCTTGTAGGTCGGTTAACTGGATGAAGGCAAAAAACGCAACTATTGTTTGATTATCTGAATCACTTTCCAGCTCCCTGCAAAACAGCTGAAAACCCAGTTCCCTGATCGCTTTCCGCTTCCTATTTGTAAAAACATAAATAAAAAATGGAATATTTTGAATCTAGAATCAACTAGGCCTAGTTTCTGTATTAGTTTTAGTTTTATCCTAGAAGTCTGTATGTTTTTCCTCTACCACAAAAAAAACATGGAATGTTACGAATCTAGAATAAACTAGTTTCTATCTTATTTTTAGTTTTATTCTAGAAGTCAGTACATTACTATGTGTCATTCTGCCCAAATTTGCCATTCTTAATTTCTTTTTTATTTTCTGCCCGGATGTTCAACTTTCCGCGGCGCAATCGACAGTACCAATGGAAAGGTGCTATAAAGGGTGCACACACAGTTCAATAAAATTTCGCTAAACATGAGAAACTCACGGCACTGGGTGTGCACGTTACTTAAAGTTTAACCAAAAAGGGCTGGGATAGGACAATCTAGTTATTCATTACTTATTCACTTAATTTGTCTTGAAGACCCGCTGAAAATGCGTTTCTTTGTTGCTCCGCTACTCACGAATAATCGATTTTCAAATAGTGGAATTTCCTTGTGATTTGTGGTACTCTATGCGTTTGTATTTTTCTTGTACGCTTTACGAGAAAGATTTATGATTTTATTTTTGTTCAGGCACTAAGCAATCTTCATCGATCTCACCAATGCCCACTGAAAAGCCGCGTTTGTGTTGAGATTAAAATTTCAGTCGTCATAGGACAATTTACGCTGTGGGGACAGTCGCAGACATTCTGAACGTCATAACTAGAGCAGCTAGAGGAAAATGAGCAGAATCCAAATAATTCAGTGTATTTAATTAAATGACATAAAAAATAGGTCGGCTTTTCAGTTAAACTTTAAAGGCCCGTGCACATACAGTCCAATATGCGCACTCGAGTGCGAATTTCCTCCTTCGCTCCAAGATTTTCCGCATCGCATGGAGATTTCCCCATAGATACGCGAATCTCGCATGTGAAATCTAATTGGCATATGTGCGCACATAGCTTAAAGTTTAGCTGAAAAGCCAAACTTATTGTACACTGAATTATTTAAATTGTGTTAAGGGATTTTTTTTTCTTTTTCACTATATGCTTTAGTATGACGTTCATACGACCGTCCTAACAACGCAAAGTACTACTATGACGCGGAAAATCGGAATCTCAACACAGAAGCGGCTTTTCAGTGGCCAGTGGGGAGCTCGGTGAACTAGCTGCTCACTGCGTGAACACTTATTTTTCGACGCTTTCGTCAAGCATACAACCAGGGACCCATACATTTCCTTACAGGGGGCCTGTCATTTCCTATGCTTCTATATTGATATGATGACCGAACCAATCCATCTTCCAAAAATCCCCGCTCGAGTCGATCGGCATTCTTGTTTGCCTCATTGTACGTGCGCGCCAAAGAGACTCCTCCCTCAAGGCGCCAGCAGCCAATCCCAAATTTTGTCTATCTGGATATTCGCGTATCTATCCCCGTCAGTAGCGTATATTAGGGGGGGGGGCGACAGGGGCGATCGCCCCCCCCCGAAATTCTTGAAAAAGGGATTTTTAGTGGGAAAAACGTGTGCGAAACACGGGTGACAGGGGCGATCCTCACCCGAAATTCTCGGAAAAGGAGTTTTTTACGGTAAAAACGTACGCTAAAATACAAATTGAGAAGATCAATCGAAATTATTTACAGCACGGTTCAGCAATAGATCTCAGAAACAGTTTTTGAGTCGTAATGTGAATGATTACAAGATTAAAAGGTGTTGTTTGCACCTCGTTTTTAACAAAATTGTCATTTGGAGTCGAATTTTAGTCTGGCTAGAGGTGCTAGAGGTGAGGCTGGCTAAACGGTCAAAAAATGAAAAAAATCGCCGAAAATTTTTCGGCCTTCCGGCCCGAAAGGGGTGGCATTCGGCAACATATTTTTACTGAGCTGTCGCCCCTCCCGAAACAAATCGGAATATACGCTACTGATCCCCGTGGGTGTTTCCCGAACTCTCAGACGTTCGGTCAGGAGCGCATCAGAAATCTCTTATTGACAGGCCCCCTGGATGGCGAGTCATTACAGGAAATTTATGGGTCCCTGATACAACACAGGTACAAGCGCAATCAGCTACCACAAATCCGACAGGAAAAGTCCACTATACGAAAATTGATTATTCGTGAATAGTGGAGCAACGAAGCAGCGCATTTTCATCGGGTTTTCAAGCCTATTTAAGTGAATAAATGATGGGTGACTCCCAGCCATTTTCGGTTAAACTTTAAAGGCTTCCTCATAGTGATGTGAATTTGGGATGCGTATTTTTGCTTGCGAAATCATATCGGGCTGTGAATGCACGGAGCTAACCGGTAGAGTATGGAAAAAAATTGCACAAAGCTTGGCAACTTCCCATCCAGCTCACCGAGTCCGTTGCGCTGTTCGGATGACGGTTTATGGCTGACCTAAGGCGTATTCTCGCCGTTCCCCGAGGACTCCACTTGAGGAGTCCCCGCGTTTTCGTTTGTCCCGGGGACTCACTCCCCGTATTCTCGCGAGTCCCCACGGACGGGGAATGCTCCGATTATCATCACCATCATCAAGAAGGACTCCCTTTCAGATTCGGAGGGGAATCAATTTTTGGTGGTGCTGGTGCAATTAAAATTAAGTAAAAATAATCAGAATGAACAAAACCAAAAATAAAGTAGATCCAGACTAATTTTGTCAAATGCATATTTTTTTAAGAATAAGATCCGTCTTGGAAGCAGTCCCCGTGTTCTCGCTGTTTCCTGCACGCGGAGTCCGCATGGAGTGAGTCCCTCTATTCTCGCCGTTCCTTTCGATTCCCCGAGGAGTCCTCGGGGAACGGCGAAAATAGGCCTCTAGCTACAACTGCCATAGTCTCCGTCTTGCTTTGTTGTAATTGTGTTACGAGAGCAACACTTTGGTTTTGTCGTGTTTTTTTTTTCCTAGTACCCCGATTTCAGCTCATCCCTAGAAAGTGGTAAGGGTCTAACCTCTGCGGTTTTTAGGGAAAGTGTGGACCTCAGAGGTCGGATTGATGAATATGACATAACATTTTGGAAAGCTTAGTAGAACTTTTGCCTGGGGCAAAAAAGGATGGTTTTTGCTTGCCCTGGAGCAGAGCCTGCAGTGACTGAAGTGAAGTGGAGTTGTCAAAGAGCCTATGTCTATGCCATTGGGGAGGAGATCGGTTTACGGCTGATCTAGCTAGACAACTGCCATGGTCTCCGTCTTGCTTTCTTGTAAAATAAGTTTGTTATATAAAGCTAGCAGTTATATATTTATTATAATAATAATAATAATATTTATTTATTACCCACTTACATCAGACAGATTAATAGTGGAGTATAAACTTGAAGAAAAAGAAAAACGGAAAAAGACGTGAAACAAAAACTAAAGTCGACAAAACAAACTTCTGATAGCTTTTTGTGTAGATCAGTCAGCTTCTCGGTAATATTCGGAAGATAAAACTTTTTTACTATCTTTCGATTCTTGTACCACAGAGGAAGATAGAGAAGAAATTTACAGAACCGGAAATAAGAAGATCGAATATCACTAATATCTTTTTTCTTAAATATAGGGTAAAGCCCAGAAAGGTAAAGAACAGAATGATCGGAGAAAGTAGAATAAAGCTTACCAAGGGCGACACGATTGTATTTCCCTCGATTGGCTACAATTTTAGAGTAACCAATCTGGATTTTCACTCTTTTTCACTTAAGATTTTTTGTAAGTGTAATACCCAACCATCGGATCGAATCTACGTGTGGGATAGAGAAATTTTGAGAACTTAGAGGTCTAGTAGAGGAAGGAACGTTGAAAGAAAGATACTCGCATTTATCAACATTAAGCGAAAGACCGATTTTAGTAAAAGACTGGAACAACGTTTTCGTTTCTTTCTTCTTTTCTTTTCCTGGCCGAATGGCTAGGGCGCTGAACTCAAAAGCATGGGTCGCTGGTCCGAGTCTCTGTGGTGCCGACCGTTTGGTTTTGGGCGGGGGTCAGTGCCCTCACCCTGTGAGACAATCCCAAGTCCACCTAGCTTCAAATGCGTACCTGGACGAGGTAACAGAAAGGGTGTTCGAAAGGCCCGTTTGGCTTGCCCCTAACCGCCCGTTGCACTTCCTGGCTGAGGGCAGAGTGCCATCAGCACCGCCCAATGTGAACTGACAAGGATAATGCTGCACCTTTACCTGTAACTGAAGGGGGGTATTTTTTTTTTCAAATGTGTGCTTATTACTCACTATGTATTTTGTTTTGTTCGTTGTTTTACTTTCCTTCTTTTTTTGCCTTGTTCATAATGCTGCACCTTTACCTATAACTGAAGGGGGTATTTTTTTTAAATGTGTGCTTATTATTTACTATGTATTTTGCATTTGTTTGCTCTTAATTTGTTCGTTGATTTACTTTCCTTCTTTTTTTTTGCCTTGTTCATACTACGGGTTACAAATAAAGTTGACTAATTCATTCAATATTCTAGCTGACTTATTCGTTTTGAGTAATTTTTTACAGATGCTGTGTCACAAAAGAAAAGGGACAATAACCTGACCACCATCATCACCATAGACTTAATTTTCAGACTCCGTCGTGAAGTCACCGACAGACGGACGGAGAGCTCTGTTGTCTATTAACTAGAAGGATCAAAAAACCGAAAATATGCTCTTAAATCAAAGAAAGTATACCTACTTGGCTTACGCTCTAGTCGTCGATCAAGGCGATCAGATCGTCTTGAGGTTGGTCTCGGCCTACATTGCCTAGAAAAAGAAATCGCTTATTATTATCTTCATTAATAAAAGCACAGCTCTTACTAGAATGATTTTTCACGGTGAAATGGCTCAGAAATATCGTTTTTCGAAAATATCATTACTTGCCCCATGAAATTAGCGATTTTCTTGTTAGCGCTTGTCGACTGTATCCAGCTCTCCGACGCGGCTGCTTAACGCAAGATATTTGAAAAATGAACGCGCCGTGGTTAAAAAGCGGAAAACCAATTTAAAAAAAGAGGTCCAAAACAGATGATAGACCTGAGTTGCGTTTTCAGACAAGAACGAGTTTAACACGGAGTTTATACCATTTTCATCCCCCGGTGTTTACTCTTGAGTCTAACGTCTAAACACGCAACGTAACTTGCTGTCCGGGAGAGTTCTGCGTTCTGGATAATCGGTGTTAAACCCGCGCATAACACGGAGGCTTAAAACGCTTTTAAACATAAACACAGTAACACAGTGTTTGACTCTGGCAATCTAAAACGCTTTTTGGGATCCCAAAACGTTAGTGACGGATACCTATGACATCGCAAAAGTTGTCCGTCTGTCTGTCCGTCTGTCTGTCTGTCCGTCTGTCCGTCTGTCCGTCTGTTAGCACGATAACTCTCGAAGGGATTGAGATATTTTGATGAAACCTGGTGGGAGGATCCTTCGGGTCAAAGTACAAGTCAAGTTCGAAGATGGGCTCTGTAGCACAATATTTGAGGGTGGGGGAGGGGTTTCAAATTAAGGGGCAAAAAAAATATTTTTTGAAAGCTGTTTAGATAGTGGATTTAGGGGTAAGGAGACACGCTGAATCCGAATATGAAAGTTATTTTCTCGCCGGACAAGTAGTTCGCCCGGAATCCGGCCAAAACCGGAAAGTTTGTTAAAAGTAAAAGTTTTATTTGAAGTTGATTAGATGTTTGATTTAGGGGTAAGAAGACATGCTGAATACGATGGTGAAAACCATTTTCTTGTCTGACAAGTAGTTCGCCCGGAATCCGGCGCAAACCGGAAAATTTGATAAGAGCAAAATTTGTATTTGAAGTTGATTAGATATTCGATTTAGGGGTAAGAAAACGTGCTGAACACGATGGTGAAATTCATTTTCTTGCCAGACAAATAGTTCGTCCGGAATCCGGCCAAAACCAGAAAATTTGTTAAAAACAAAATTTGTATTTGAAGTTGATTAGATGATAGATTTAAGGGTAAGAAAAAACGCTGAATCTATATATGAAAATAATTTTTTAACCGGACATATAGTTTGTCCGGAATCCGGTTGAAACCGGATTTTTTTTTTAGAAGTTAATGTTTCTTTATAGGGATAAGGAGATACGCTGAACTCGTTTCTGAACTATCTTTTGTTTTTGCTGGGCAAGTAGCTTGCTCGGAATTCGGCCGAAACCGGAAATTTGGCAGAAGTACACCAGGAAGTTTCGATCAGTAACGTCAAAATAGATATGGCCTATACAGGTATATATGAACTGTGTTTTCTCAGATAATTAGCCTGGCGAAGACTGAATTTGGCGAAGACAAGACGTAGTTAATATTAAAATTTTGGGATCCCATCGAAAACTTTGGTCTTGTTGCTAAACTCGGGGAAAACACAAGTGTCTAAAAACGCAACTCTGCACTGTCAGAATTTTCATAACAGATAGCGCATAACACTTTCAAGAATAACACCTTTTCACTTAGAAATAAAGTGTTATGATCAATTAAGTTTACACTATTTCGTGCCGGGCCTAGATCTCAACAACACCTTCAGTTGGTAAAAATACTAACGGGAACGAAAGAAACATAACAGATACCATCCCAAAGTGTTATCTGTTGAAACCGGGCATCCTTCTGTTGTCGTTATGTAACTTCTGACAGTGTCATATTTTTACCAATTGAAGGTGTTGTTGGAGATCTAGGCACGAAATAGTGTAAACTTAGTTGGTCATAACACTTTATTTCTAAGTGAAAAGGTGTTATTATTGAAAGTGTTATGCGCGATCTGTTATGAAACTTCTGACAGTGTGAGGATCTACAATGTCTCCCAAAATAAACAAGACCAAAGATTTCGATGGGATCCCAAAAATTTAATATTTGACCAGACAACTACGTCTTCTCTACGCCAGATCCAGTCTTCGCCAGGCTAATCATCTGAGAAAATTATGTTCAGATATACCTGTATAAGCCATATTTATTTTGACGATACTGATCGAAACTTCCTGCTTTACTTCTGCCGAATTTTCGTTTTCGGCCGAATTCCGAGCGAACTACTTGTCCAGCCAAAAAAAGATAGTTTAGAAACGAATTCAGCGCAGGTCCTTATCACTATAAAGAACGTCTAATCAACTTCAAATAAAACTTTAACTTATAAAAAAATCCGGTTTCAACCGGATTCCGGACGAACTATATTATGTCCGGGTAAAAAATGATTGTCATATACAGATTCAGCGTATCTTCTTACCCTAAATCTATCATCTAATCAGCTTCAAATAGCCTACAAATTTTACTTTTAACAAATTTCCGGTTTCGGACGGATTCCGGGCGAACTACTTGTCCGGCGAGAAAATGGTTTTCACCAACATGTTCAGCATGTCTTCTTACCCCTTAATCGAACATCTAATCAACTTCAAATAAAGCTTTTGCTTTCAACAAATTTTTCCGGTTTCGGCCGGATTCCGGGCTAACTACTAGTCCGTCGAGAAAATGGTTTTCACCATCGTGTTCAGCATGTCTTCTTAGCCCTAAATCGAACATCTAATCAACTTCAAATAAAACTTTTGCTTTGAACAAATTTTCCGGTTTCGGCCGGATTCCGGGCTAACTACTTGTCCGGTCAAAAAATGGTTTTCACCATCGTGTTCAGCATGTCTTCTTCCCCCTACATCGAACATCTAATTAACTTCAAATAAAACTTTTACTTTTAACAAACTTTCGGGTTTTGGCCGGATGTCGGGCGAACTACTTGTCCGGCGAGAAAATGGTTTTCACTATCGTGTTCAGCATGTCTTCTTACCCCATAATCAACTATCACATTAGCTGTTTCAAAATATTTTGTTTGTCCCTTAATTTAACCCCCCCCACCCCTAAATGTAGGGCTACAGTACCCATCTACGAATTCGACCTTACTTTTGACCCAAAGAATCATCACACCAAGTTTCATCAAAATATCTCATTCCCTTCGAGAGTTATCGTGCTTACAGACAGATAGACGGACGGACGGACAGACGGACAACTTTTACGATGTCATAGGTATCCGTCACTAACGTTTTGGGATCCCAAAAACAACTTCTCATGTCCTCTGTGTATAACAGCTGTCAACGGACCTAGAGTCCTAGACACTTTCGGCGAAGTTTGCGTTGTGACTGGCAAAACTCGGAACGGCCGGTAAAGCGCTAAAAAGTCGTATAACGAAAGGCAATGTCGAAAGGAGGGGATTTCAGAAGCTTATAATTCTATAAGGGAGCTTCGGACAATATAAAGGGCAAAAAAGGCAAGAGGGGTCATTTAAGGTCCTTGAAGCACACGTCACAAGACTAAACAGTCTTTAGACAAGACTGGACTCGTCACGAATTTTAGCAAACGCTCCTTCTCCAAGAAACCGTAAACATTGGAGGAAACCGTTAATACGGGGAATTCAGACGCTTATAATTCTATAAGGGAGCTACGGGCAATATAAAGGGCAGAATAGGCAATAGGGGTCATTTAAGGGCCTTGAAGCACACGTCGCCAGACTAAACAGTCTTTAGACAAGATTGGACTCGTCACGAATTCTAGCAAACGCCAGTACGTTGGCTACAACGGAAGTAGCATCACGATTGTAATGAAAAAAAAATAAAATCGGTGGCTGGAAATCTTCATTCCTGAAACTCTGACAAGGATTTGCGAGGAGGCGGTTAAACCAGCTGCGAATGGGATCCGCTCTGGTTCAGAACAAAATAACGCTAGGGATTTTAAATTTAATAAACTGAACTGAACTGAACTGAAGTAGCGCAAAGACTTGGAAAAAGTGACATACGGTCGAACAGCAGTGATACTAGCAATACTAGCGGTAGTGAACGTCCCTACTGAAACTAAATCAGTCTTGCACCAGCGCTGGCTCCAATAACTTCATATTCTGAACACAGCAAAAAAAAAGATGAAACCTCCACTGTTTACTTGATGTTTGCAAATCGCATCTTAGCTTTACTAGAAATTTTTAAACCAGGAAGTTTGTCTCGCTTTAAAAACCAAAAAGGCAGTGGACGATGCCACAAGTATGGCCCGACTGTGAAGCATGGAAAAGATAGGCCTTGGCGCTAATGCCTAGTGTTATTATGCTCTGCTCTGGTTATAGTAAAACTTTGCCGAACCGTTCGTGGTATAACAGGCAAGTGCTAGGGAAACTTTATACTGCATTTTGTGCACCACATGTGCACTTTTGTGCACCATATGTCTTTCTGGCTAGACCACATGGCATAGCACAGTGGTTCCCAACCTTTTCCGTACCGCGTACCCCTAATCAAGGTTCGAAAATGTTGCGTACCCCCTTTTCCAGAACGTTAAAATGACGATATTTATTATCATAAATGATAAGGCATACACGAATAGGAATTTACACAAAATCAATGAGACACTTAAGGCTACTTTTTAGCTAAAATTTTATGAAATCTCGGCTCTACGTCATTTACGGCAATATTTGTTTCACAGTAAGCCTGTTTCTGTGTATGGTTTTGATGTCCTCCGTGCTTTCATCAAACTGCATCGCAAACGTTTTCGTTAGCTTAATTCGTAACCTGAATGACAATAGTTATCACTTGTTATGTCTTTGGTTCTTCTTGAACAATATTGTTAGACACAGGAATAGATTTTACGGCAGTAGGCTAGCTGTATTCAGGGGCGTCAGGCACTTGTTGGCAACACCTCTTCCCCAAACAGAAACGAGTCGGCGCGAAGCGCCGGGATTTTTCGTAAAAACAGTTATTTTTTTTGAAAACCAGTCGATACAAATACCTTGCCCTTCAAAATGTTTAGGCTAGTGATGCCTCTGCTGGTAATATTGGGCTTTCGGCAGTCAAAAGTGAGTTAGGCGAGATTTTGAAGTTACGAATTATAACGATTTTGGTTCCTTCGCGTACCCCTTGCAAGGGTCTCGCGTACCCCTTGGGGTACGCGTACCCCCGGTTGGGAACCACTGGCATAGCATGCTCAGGAAAAATGACCTACGTCACATGGCTCCGCTTCCTGCTATATTACCCCGTCGCAAGCGAAATAGCTATTCGATCTGCGCTTGTCGATTCACGACCCACTAACAAGAACAAATGAGCACAAAAACCTTCGTCTCCCTATCTATATAACACGACCGTGCGCAGTCGATCAGATTCCCTGCTCGCTACCAACGAGCGGAGGATAGGAGCTACGCGGAAAATCACAATTCGTTACCTCTACAAACATCAGCATATATAGCAGCAGTGCCCCCCCGAAGAAATTTCGATCGTGACAGCCCGTTGGTTGTCTACAATTGTGATGCGCTGCAGAGCGGGTTACGCAAACCTGCTTCAGTTTTTCCTCTGATATTCGCAGCGGCGAAGAGGGAAGTAGACGGCATCAACTCAAAGCTCAGCAAGTAGGTCTAGCTCTGCTCTGTTTTGTCGAGTGACCATAGTCGGTGCATGAGACCAAAGTCGGAGGTTCTATTGGCTTATTTGTTCTTGCCACTACTGACAATCAAATTTGTCTTCGAAAGTATCTCCTCTGATTGGCCGTTTATCTGTTAGCTTAGCTTAGTTCTTTATTTGTGATGGGATTTCTTTGAAATTGCGTGTTTTGGTAAATTTTTTTTTTTATTTAGTATAAGCCCTTAAGCCCTAGAGCAGTGCGTAATAATCATTCATTATTGCTTATTATCCTTGAAATATACAAGAGGAGCATGATAACGAAAACAGATAAAATAGGCGAGAAACTACATCACCACGTAGGTCGTTCTTCAATCTTTTAATCGGTCTGATCTTTAACTGAAGAGTCAAGCAGGGTTCAACAGAAACTGTATCTGCTGCGGCTGGTTCATGAAGTGACCTTGAATTGTGTCTTATTCCAGGACAAGACAGGTGAAACTGTATACTTTTGGCCATCGGTGCATTAAGAAACTTTCCCCATCAGCTATTTTCTGCAAGAAGACTGTACCTACATCTACGCAAGAAATACTTCGAAATCGCCTGACCTCGGATCATGCGCCTAGAGACCAATGCGAACTTCAAAATATATAGTTGGGGTCGTTTTGCTGTGTGAATGTTTTATCATGGGGACGTTTCACCAGGGGGCGTTTCACCGCGGGGACGTTTAGTCGGGGACGTTTTCACCAGGGAACTTTTGTCGCGGGGACGTTCCGCGGGTAAGCCTGTCCAACCAGCAAAGGGGTTGCCTACTGGTGCCCCAGCTTTGTTGTTTAATAAAGTAACAAAATCAAGCTTTTCTCAATATCGGCATTCTGGAGATTATTTCGTTTATTTTAACCTATGAAAGAGAACTGAAAACTTCGACCGTTACGGAAACATTACGCGTTGCCTCTTCAAACCAGAATGTCATAATGTTTTGTCGGTATTCACGAACAAAGAGAGTTTATAGAGTTTTACCAACTTTGTTAAAGCTGTAAACCTTTGCTTCCCACGACACTATCGTGACGGACAGAGGAATGACTCGTACGAAATTAAAGGTAATGTGTGTGTATTAAAAACGAATAAAGAAACAACAAGCGAGAACTTAAATGAGCGAATGGATTTTTTAAGGGACAACCCTACGGCATCTCACAACTACAAACGAACAAAACTAAAACATTTAAAATAAAACCATATCATATCTAAACAACACAATCTCAGTCGGAAAAGAGGGGTCAAGAGCTCACTTTCAGCAGTTAGCACATTACGAGAAGCCTTGAGCAGAGGCGTTACTAGCCAAAACGTTTGAGGGGGGGGACAAGGTATTTACCGACTGGCTGGTCATTTTTACCGACTGGTTTTGCAGATAAAAACGAGTGTGTTGACGAAAAATCGGCTAATTTTAAGAAAAATCAATTATTTTTACGAAAAACCGACTGTTTTTAAGAAAAATCGACTGTTTCCAAGAAAAAAATCGACTGTTTTTAAGAAAAATAGCGGCGCTTCGCGCCGACTCGGCTATTTTTTACCGACTGGCCGACGACATTGGGGGGAGGCGTCCCCCCTCCCCCCCCCCCCCCTAGTAGTGACGGCCCTGGCCTAGAGTCACTTTCAGACTGGCGAGTCGATTCGCATATCCTAGGGAATATGTGAAAACAGAGAAGATACTATTATTAATGCCTGGGCTTTACTAATTGTCGAATAAGGACAGGACCAGGTATGATGTTCAGCCTACAGTTTATTTACAAACCGATGGATTTGAACAACACAATGAACTGAGTGGCACTTTGAAATTACTCGTGAACCGTCTGATTTGCTTGACAGGATACAGTTTAGAGCCCTCCATGTAGTATACCTTCTTAATACTTTTCATTTAGAAACCCTGTTGAAGCACCGTGAAAACCTCTCGTCAGTGTTTGGAACAAAAATATTTTGAATACACCAGCACTACGTGATATCCTCCCCCCAGATTTTTTCAGCGGCGAGAGTACGGCCTGAGAGAGTGGTAGCCCAGCCAATACCAAAATTGCAGCAAATTAAATACGCAACGACTCGTTTACCTGAGAAGATTTGTTCCCGCTTTCGTCGACCGGCCTTTTTAACTAGCATCATTAATTGTATATAGATTTGAATATATTGTGTTATGTTTGACAAGTTACTGATATATCTAAAGTAGTGCAGAATGTATTTTGTTTCATGTATAATTGGTGTTAATATGGACGAGACCCCCAAAACGACTTGACCGTTGTATCGGTTTCAAGAATAAATTGAGCTGAATTGATAAACTGATACTTTCAAATACATTAGTTGCGTTTTTGATCCGAATTCTCCGTTCTGAATTCTCGATTCTGAATCCTCGATTCTCGTACAAAATTACCGTTTTTGCTCCTCTAGCTTCTCCATTCTCGCTTTTGACAAAAACACTAATTTGACAGCTCGTCTGCTACCCGGTATATCTGTTTGTGCATATTAAACACCGCACCCTGTTGACCAATCAGGGAGGAGAACGGGGAGAGGAGAATCGAGAATTCACTAGCGGAGCAATTTCTCGATTCTGCAGAATTCGGAGGCTTTCCCCGTTCTCGATTCTGACAAAAACGCAAGAAAAGGAGAATTCGCTTCATCTGAATAGTCCAAAAACACGAAATAGGAGAATTCGGAGGAGAATCGCGAGGAGAATTCGGATCAAAAACGCAACTATTACATTCGGCTCTGTATCCAAACTACTTGGTTGTAGTTTGAGTGAATGGAGTCTCATCGGACTGACTCTATATTAAGTGACTCAAAGGTCAAATGATACCAAGAACAAATAATCTGACAGAACCTCCGTCTCCCTATCTCTGTAATATTACTACGCGAAGTCGAATATTTCCCCATATCCTGTCCGCTACGAACGAGCGAAGGTTAGTAGCTTCGCACCACATCAAGTTTCGTTACCTCTACAAATAGCTAAATCATTGTGAAGCCGCCGTGAGGAAAGATAGAAGTCAAAGCTGAATGGTTCTATGGACGCGCTCCAGAGCGGGTCAGCGAGCGGAGTACGCCTCCTGCACTATTTTTTCTGCGATGTGCAACGGCCAAGACGGGAGACGAGTAAACGGGTATCAACATCAGCTCAAAGCTAGAGTATATACCTCTATGCCCGCTCAGTTTTGTCGGGGTATTCATAGTCGCTGCATGGGACTAAAGACAGAGGTTCTATCTGATTATTTCTTCTTGATGATACGTGCATACACAGTCCGATTTTCGTAGTTGGATGCGAATTCCCTCCTCCGCTCTAAAGTGTTGACGCGTCGCATTTAGGTTTACCCATAGCGACTCGAACTTCGATGCGTATTTTCGCACGCAAATCTTATCGTACTGTGTATGCACGTAGCTTAATCAATAACTAACAGAACGCTGATTATTCATGTCAAAGTAGTCACACTATTTACTTCATATGACCACATGGTTATCAGACTTTTCAGACTTCAGACCTTTTTTAATCAAAACAATACACAAAAAAACCGCAATCATGAATATTCTTGTTCGTGAAGTGGTGTGGTGCATCGACGCACATGCTAAATTTTCTTCTACAATACACAAACATACTAACCGACAAGAATAATATGCTGTCTAAAGATGAAATTGGCGGTTGGGGACATATTGTCAAGTAAAAACGTCTTAGCCATGTTTTTGAAGGATTTTCGATTAATTAATTTATTTTTTTTAAATTTAATTTTATTTTTTTTAAATTTAATTTTAATTATTTTTTATTTATTTAATTTTTAAGTTCATCAATCCTTAAACAAACAGAAAACATACAGAAAGCTCCCAAGAAGGGCACAACCGTGTCCTGTGCGAGAGTGCACAACTTTCACTCACCCATTACAAATGACAACTGTTTGCGAACCTCATGGACAAATATTCATATTAACGGTGTTAACTGAGAATTCCTTGTAAGCTCTGGAATCAGCTGCAAGTAGGTCGGTTATATTGGTACATTTTTGGCTGTGCTGTAACTTTACATCCAGAAAACAAAGCTTTTCTTCGGTACCACAAACAACAGAAAGTTTCATCAGAAAAAACACTGGTGCAATCAGCCAGCTACAGAGACGGTTTATTTTAGCAGCCATGGCACTCTCATCACTCAGCTCTACAAAACCGTTGATTTTCGTACGCGGCCGAGAGTTTTTGAATTTCTCCGCCTTGCAATACCATGCTCTGAAATCGTCTCCGCCGATACGCCGAGGAGTCAGTGACAAGCGATAACAAGAAAACGGTTTATTTTTGAAGCGCTATCTGATGGAAGTCAAAATGTGTATGCGTGAAGGATTTTATAAAAAATTAAAGCATAGTTAGTGCCCATTGTGCTTTAAATAATAAAGACCAGCTGGGAACATCGTCATGTTGAACCCAACTTTGACGCCATCTATCTTCATAACACTGCACCCTTGTTTCTCAAAGGGACGATGGGATATTGGAAACAGTGTCGAGCATGAATGGAACGCACTTCCTAGAGAGACTGTCATGGCAGAGCAAACGATTTTTTTCACAAGTGGTAACGAGTCTTTTTTCAGGACTGTCGGCTAGACCCCAGCTCTCAAAGGATTCTCCCAGTCATCACATTATGGTGGGTTTACACACTGCCAGGGAACCATAAATTTCATGACCCGGAAATAAGCAAACACCATCATCAACCGCAAGCTACTCATCGGGATTCAACATCCTTATTGCTTGCAAGTGCAATTTAAGGTAATTTAAGGTAATGACTCGCCATTCAGGGGGCCTGTCAATAAGAGATTTCTGATGCGCTCCTGACCGGACGTCTGAGAGTTCGAGAAACACCCACGGTGATAGAATACGCGAATATCCAGATAGACAAAATTTGGGATTGGCTGCTGGCGCCTTGAGGGAGGAGTCTCTTTGGCGCGCACGTACAATGAGGCAAACAAGAATGCCGATCGACTCAAGCGGGGATTTTTGGAAGATGGATTGGTTCGGTCATCATATCATTATAGAAGCATAGGAAATGACAGGCCCCCTGCAAGGAAATTTATGGGTCCCTGACACTGCGTAAAATCCGAGCGTATTTTACGCATGTTTTTTAGCTTGGAAAGATTTCTAACAATACGGACGTATTTATATACAAAACGGACTGATTTCTCAAATACGTTCGTATTGCTAGAGATATTTTCAAGCCCAAATACGTGCGTAAAATACGCTCGGATTTACGCAGCGTGTACACGTAGCATTAGCAGGGTTATAAAGTTGACTGCCTAGTATTTTTACCAATCTCGGTAACGACCAGGGGTAAAAAAAAAAAGTTGACTGCCTAGGATTTTTACCAATCTCGACTGTTCCGACGAAAAATCGACTGATTTTCAGAAAAACCGCCCTTCGTGAACCGTTTTGACGAAAAATCGCGGGGCTTCGCGCCGACTCGGTTATTTTTCACCGACTGGCCGACAGCATTGGGGGGCGTCCCCCCCCCCCCCGAGTCGTGACGCTCCTGTCCAAAGTGACCCGCACGTCCGTTTCTCAGAAACAACAACGAAAGTCAGTTTTTGCTGTGTTAGAACGTGTAATTTAGTTTGTTCTTCGTCAAAGATGTTTGAATGAGTTGCAAACAAAATATCCGAAGTAGGGATAATTAGCTGACAAACCCCTCAAAATCTCACTTTTAGTTCTAGCTCATGCAGCAGAAATTCGAAACGGAATGGTTCATATCTGAACAATAAACAACATTCCAGGCAACAATCATCGATTATTTGCTTAAAGTTTAACCGAAAGGTCTAGGATAGGACAACCTAGTTACCCGTCAATTATTCACTTAAATTGGCTTGAAGACCCGCTGAAAATGAGTTACTTCGTTGTTCCGCTGTTCACGAATAACCGATTTTCAAATAGTGGAATTTCCGTGTGATTTGTGGTGCGTCTATGCGCTTGTATTTTTGTTGTATGCCTTACGAGAAAGATTTATCATTTTTTTTTGTTCAGGCACTAAGCAATCGTCACCAATCTCACCACTGCTCACTGAAAAGCCGCATTTGTGTTGGGATTAAATTTCCCGGGTCATAGTAGAATTTTCGCTGTGGGGACGGCCGGAGATATTCTGAGCCTCATAACTAGAGCAGATAGTGGAAAATAAAAAATCCCTTTGCAGAATCCAAATATTTCAGTGTATCCAATTAAATGACACACAAATAAGTTGGTTTTTCAGTTAAACTTTAAGGATAGGCACGGGAATGTTGCTAAACAAGCTACTTACTCTTTTTCGGAACATTTTTTCAGTTCGGTTGCCAAAACACACAGCTCCCCGAACGTCAGGTAGTCCTTGGTCTGGTCCACCGGCTTTTTACAGGACTCGGAGCATTTCCGCTGAGGCCCGAAACATTTGCCGTGATCTCGGTCTCGATCGCGGGCACACTGAATCATCTCATAAACTAAAAAGAAAAGGTTCCGTCAAAACGAATCCGAAAGCTGATTTCGCCGGAATCTCGGGATCATATCAGTTGATAAGTTTTCACTCCGACTTAGGCTATAACCACTCGATAAGTCCGCATAGGGCGAGTGCGTTAATGAAGATGGGAGGCGTGGTGGGTTTGAACTATTTGTAAAGGAATTCGAGTCTTGTTTTTTTTTGTAATATTTTTCTGGTAGGCGTTTTTCATCTTACAATAACATTTTTTACGCTTTTCATTTATTTTTATTTTTAGCGAGTTGTTGAATAAGGGAAATAATAGTTTTATGTTTGTTATATTAACAAGACCAAAGGTTTCGATGGGATCCAAAAAATGGAACATACAATCGGGTCCTGCAGACTTCCGGTCTTCGCCAGGCCCCGTAAGCCTATTACTCTTTACCCCGAATGACTTTTGAGTAAACTTTTGAATGAATTTTTAATTTCAATGAACTTTTACTTTTACCAAATTTCCAGTTTTGGCCGGATTTACCCCTAATGGCGTTTAATGAACTTTTGAATGAACTTTTAATTTTAAATGAACTTTAACTTTTACCAAATTTCCAGGGATTCCAGAGCAACTAATTGTTTAGCGAGAAAACAAATTTCAGATATAGATTCGGAATATCCGGTCACCCTGGATCGAAAGTCCAAACGACTTCACACATTTTTTTTTTTCTTACTAACTTTACGGTTTTGACCTGATTCCAGATGAACTAGTTGCACGGCGAGAAAATAAGTTTCAGAATTGGATTTAGCATGTCGCTTTGCCCCTGCATCGAATAAAGTTCAGATAAAACTTTTTCTTTTGTCAAATTTTCCGGTTCTGGCCGGATTTCGGACGAACTAGTTTTCTGGCGAGAAATAAGTTTATGATATGGATTCAACATCTCTCCTCACCCCTAAAACGACTATCTCATTGGCTTTAAAAAAAATCTCCCTCAATCTGAAACCCTTCCCCCATAGATATATAGCTACGGGGTCCATCTACAAACTTGACCTGTACTTTGGCCCAAAGGATCCTCACACCAAGTTTGAACAGAGTGTCTCAGCCCTTCGAGAGTTATCGGGACAACAGACAGACGGAGGATGGACAACTTAACGAAGTCATTGGTAGCCCCCTTAATCATCGGCGTGCCCTTAAATGTTCAGTTTTCTCCGGCGATACTGTTTTGTCTCACGTTGCATATGCTGATGACGTTCTGCTTGTTGTCCGGACTCGCCGCGGATTGCTTGCTAACCTTAGTGTTTTAACGAATGAACTTTCTTAGACTGGATTATCAGTTAATGCGTCTAAATGTGTTTATTTGTTTTAATAGCCCTTATACGGTCGGTCCACTTGTTGCTGCAGCAGCAGTTCTACCATGTTCTTCGTCCGTAGCTGGCCTGGTCTGTATTCGGCCCAACGCTTTCCGCGACGTGTTCATCCCTAGTCAATAGAGCCGTAAAAAGCCTACGCGTGGCTTACGGGAAAATATCGCCAAACAAAAGCCGTTATAACCGCAACGGTCTTTGTATGCTTTATAACGCTTATCGTGCCCCTGTGTTTCTGTTTTTAGTCGGCATGGCTCATCTGTTTCGTAAGAAAGATCGCCAGACACTGCGGGTAGCTTATTTCAAATATTGTAAATTCCTCCTCCGGCTCCCTAGATGGCACCGAAACAGAAAAGTCATTGCTCGATTTGGACTCATAGACGTTCCTTCTCGGATTCAGACTTCGAGTGCCGACCTGTGTAAGAAGACTATCAACTTGATTCACGTTTACGACCCACTGCGGCCCTTTTTTCTTATTGATGCTGGTTAGTTTGTTCTTCTTGTTGTGTTAGTTTGTTTGTGTTGTTATTTTCGTTGTTTATTGTTTTGTCTTTCTAAAATACTCCGTATTTTGTGTCTTTCACTTTACGGGTAATAAAATTCATTCATTCATTCATTCCTATCCCGCCACTTCTGTTTTGGGATCCCAAAAAAGGTAGTCCAACAAAAGACAAGTCGATATTTTTCGACCAAAATGTCTGAGATACTCTTGCCTGATGTGTATCTTGACCTGTAGTCACTGGAAGTAGCTTAACTATCTACCATAACCTTTTTTATGTAACATGAGTCTCGTAAAAAGTCGAAGAACACTGTCTACGGCTAACAATGTCTGTTGGCTAACATTGTATAATAACATTGTACACTGTACAATCGTTAATTTCAACCACATTATCTCTTGGTATAGGGAAATAGTCCCGCAGCTCCAAGCACTATATAAAAATGTCCGCAATCTAACAGGGATAAGAATGTCCGCTTCTCGACATTTATAATAAATAATAATACTAATCTATTTATGACCCACTTCACAAAACAATGTGAGGATAGTGGAGTAGAAAAAAGAAAGAAACATAATAGACATCAGAAAAGAAAACAACACTATAAGTACAACAAAATAAACAAGAAAAAAGTCAACAGAACAAACGAATGAGCCCGTGATATGGAGGGCTTACATGCTTGTGCCGATAACTTATCATGAAGCTCCTGGAGTTTTGCAGCTATATCGGGAGCTTTGTATTTTCGGATTATTCTCCGATCTCGAGAGGCAGATACATCTCTTTGCACACGGAAATAAAACTGGACATGTAAATGCAAAAATGAAAAACGGTTTTCTGATACATTTTATGGTAATCTACAATTATCAAGCCTCTTGACAATTTGGAGTTATTTTCAAAAAGAAAACAGAAAGTGAGTAATTTCTCATGTCACGACAATGACTACACGATTTGTTATCAGCTTGGGCACCTACCTACCCGTAACTAACAATATATAATAAATAACTCATTTATTTCCTTAATAGCATTTACAACTGCTAGCTGCGGATCGTCAACATAACAAATTACAAATCACGGCTGATCTATATTTACAGACAGTTAAAATTACGGATAAAATAAGGCACACACGAAGATAAATACCTTTCGGTTGAATTTATGGGGGGCTGAAGAAGCCGTGGCTTGTCAATGTTAGCTACTCTTCCCCTTGTGTTCGGTCTGGTCTGGTCTGGAGTTTCAAAGTCTGGGAAAATATTCCGATGGTGGTCAGAAGTTAAACATTTTTTTCCAAAGTTCATCGTCAGCTGATGTCTCCTATCCGCAAGGGTCGGCAACTGAAGCTTGACCAGACTATCCTCATAGGAAACATAATCCGGACCAAGCATCACTTTGCACGACCTCTTTTTGATAGACTCGAGTCTTTCTGTCTGTTCTACTGTCAGTCCGGGATGCCATACAGGACACGCATATTCTACGATTCTACGCACGGACGAATGCATGTACAGTAGATTGTTTTTAATACTCGAGGAGGGATAGCAAATCGACGAAGGACGGCAAAAGACTTTAACAGTGGGGCAGATCTTACAATGATGGAATCAACATGTGTTCTCCACTTCCAGTCGTTATCTATTTTCACCCCAAGAAGTTTAACAGAGGTTTTTATTTCCAGACCAATTTCTTCAACAGCCATTTCCAGACCAATTTCTTCAACAGCCAAGGTAGGTAGGTAGGTAGGTAACAAGGTAGGTAGGTACCTACCTTGGGCTAAGGGACTATGAAGTTAAAGTTCCAAAACGGGATGAAGACAGGAATCAAATTTTAGTGCAGGGTTACATGGTAAAAGCTTAGAGTTTTATTTATTGCTTACAGGCTTTTTGGTTATAGCGGAGTAAAATATTACAAAGTAAAATTTACATATTAATGATATAATAATAATGATCGAAACAGAAATGCCAATATAAGAATGTTTCGAAGCTCGAGACCGAGATCTATTATTAGGGTTGGTACACTTCTAGGAAATATAACATAGAAAAGTAAGTATTAAAAAGCAGGCCCGTAAGTGTTTCTAAGCTCGAGACCGAGATCTATTATTAGGGTTGGTACACTTCTAGGAAGTATAACATAGAAAAGTAAGTAATTAAAAAGCAGGCCCGTAAGTGTGATTATTGTTCATGGCCCAAGAGCTTTGATAAACATCTATATATCAACTCTATGTTACCTTTAGCAGTTACCTTTTCAAAAAATCAGCCTACGTCAGAGGCATTAACTAAGTGAAACTGGATCATCAAGTTACCTAAGCCAAAATCTGCATAAACGTACCAATTTCATGTCTATTAACGACGGCTTCACTTTCGAACATCACTGAACTTCTCTGACTGATGCATCAATCCTCTGACAAAGATCCTGTGTGGTAATGCGTTTGTATGACCGCCTTCCTTTTCCATAGAGATACCACAACCCAGAAAGATTACCAAGTCCAAATTTCCCAGCCTGTTGATACAATGTCGTCATTCCTTTGTGCACGGTTTCTGCCTTAGCAAAAATTATAGAAAACACAATATTCCCACTACTTTCAAAGACTATTGTGTCGAATCTGACACAGATTATTGTGTCTAATCTGACAACTTACCCGAAAAATTATTAAAATGAAGTAGCTTGTTGTCATCTGTATTTACGAAAAGTGGAATCAGCTGTGCGCAATTTTAGCTTTTTTATAAATAGTTCTGTTGTATTCTTTTAAATTGTGTCTTAAAACGACCAGTAGTTTACTTTGTCCAATTATTTTTAGAATTTTAATTGTGAAATATCATAAAGCATATTATCATGAAACGAAATCTCATTCATTCAAGTCACCAAACTAATAGCAGTTCTAAAGTAGTCATAAATTAGTCCTGTAACCTTGTTACAATCACTTGTTTTTTTTAATAACTTCACTATTTGCGATTTGGGAAAGCAATAAAAATTTAAGCCAAAGTCTGAAATTCTTTTGAATATTGTGCTCAGTTGCTTGTAAAAAAAAATAAAAAAATAATATTTTGTTTTTTTCTTGATCAGCTAGTTATCCTTTTAAGATGATGTGCGAGGGGCAAATAAATTTATGAACAATACTTTTTTCTATATTGTTTTGCAATAAATAGTCAGCTTGGCTTCAAACCTTAACATTCAGTTGCTTGTGCTTCCTAACGCCATTCAGAGGCTAGACCTTTTCCGATGCTTTATATTATTATATTACGATGATATCATATATTATGAATGTTATACGTCACTTTCACTTTTTCTTTCCCGACCGTCCGAAATATCTCAACAGAAGAAAAAGAGTATCTAAGGAACCTGATTCATTTTTTGTTTAAATAACAAATTCTTAATCTATTATACCTGTTTTGTGTTTTTAAAAGTTTAGATATCTAGTTTCATATGAAAAAAAACAAGATAGTCAGAAATTTAGAGAAGTTATCAAAGAAGAATATTCCTATGTAACGCCAGGGGAACTGAAGAAAGTTAGTGTTAGTTATATCACGCCCTACAATAAATGGCTGGTACTTCTACCAGTACACACTAGACTTATAAAATATACAGGTATAATATATATATAACAATATACTAAATACAAACTATATAATGAACATAGCTTATCTGACGCTACAACAGAACACTGGTCGACTGACGCTCAGGAAATCCTAAACATGTTCTTAATGAGTGAGTAACTCCACGATTCCATCATAATTGACTCCGGTAATTGCTCAAAGTCACATATTATTTCTGATGACATCAGTGCGCTAACAAAAACCGAAACGGCCTATTAACAGTTTACGTCACGTTACCTTTCCTTTGTTTTCCCAGTTGCCGTTGTTTTTAATTACTCTTATGACTAATGTGTCATCACAAGGGGCTTGTAACTACAACATGATTCAGTAATGGGTGTCAAGATATCAGACGAACGTGAACCAAACCAATCGTCCTGGTTCAAAATGCCGACGGCTCAAACTGTCGGCAGGGGAGGCCAAAATGTCCTGGGACAACGGACAACGAGATTACAAGGGACAAGAAAGACACTGAAAGGGATTATTTTATTGTTTGTTGATCAAATCAGAATTATTAGCGTGAAAGTACGAAGAAATGTCATATAAAACTGTTCCAACACAGAAAGCGAAACTAGGCGATCCAAATCTTGCAACATGAAGGTAAGAATTGTTCTTAATTAAAAATAACAGTTTTAAGATCACTTTTTGTGCGCGTTTTTTTTTTCAGTATTATAGTATGACATATTTGAGATTATACCAGTTAAACATACAATTATCGCCATTCTGATACTCGGTCTGCCTCTTCCGTTTCTGACTCAGTCATCACTAGTTCCACACTGAACACCTCAAATAATTCAATCGTGGGCATTTTGAGTCTTGGGCATTTTGAATCGAGGGCATTTTGAACCGTGAGCAGTTTAAGCCGTGGGCATTATGAGTGTTCGCCTTTAAAGTTTAACTGGAAAGCCAACTTATTTTTTTGTCATTTAGATGAATACACTGAATTATTTGGATTCTGCAAAGGGATTTTTTTATTTTCCACTATCTGCTCTAGTTATGGCGTTCAGAATATCTGCGGCCTTCCCCACAGCGAAAATTCTACTATGACGCGGAAATTTTTTTTATCTAAACACAAACAAGGCTTTTCAGTGGGCAGTGGCGATATTGGTGAATACTGCTTAGTGCCTGAACAAAAAAAAAGTCATAAATCTTTCTTGTAAGGCATACCACAAATTAGAGGTACCACAAATCACACGGAAATTCCACTATTTGAAAATCGATTATTCCTGAATAGCGGAACAACCAAGTAACGCATTTTCAGCGGGTCTTCAAGCCAATTTAAGTGAATAAGTGATGGGTAACTAGATTGTCCTATCCCAGCCCTTTTCGGTTAAACTTTAAATGAGCCCTAAGAACTTCATCATTGCCAAAGGATTTATGCGTACAAAGGCACAACGGGCAAATCATCCCAATCTCGCTCGGTCACGACCTAGAACAAATGCTTATGTCCAACCTCACCAGAGGATAATGTCTTCTCTCCCATATCCAAACGAAATGTTTCACGTCTTGCCATCCTCCATTTACCAGTTTGGACAAAGATAAGCGTGATTTTTTCTTATGACGTCTAGTAGATTTTTTTTCCGCTCAGATAAACTTGCATACCAGCGTTTTAAATTTACTGTTTTATTGGCGTTGACTACTATGATTTTTTTTATAGCAGTTGATCTATTTTTACACATCTGATTAAACGTGGAACAGGTAATCCAGCAGTACTATTCGGGCACAATGAAGGCCGGAGTTGCACCGAAAAGACCTGAGGAATTAGGCAAATTGCATTATACAGGTTTGTTTTGTATGCTCATTATAATTTCTCAAATTTCAAGAACGATTATTTTCTTCAAGTGTTCCGCTGTGTTCAAATTCTGGAAGTCTCCGCAGAGACATCGAAAAGAGAATGACAAGCGATAACCAAAAACAAGACCAAAGTTTTCGATGGGATCCGAAAAACTTCAAAAACTCCAGACAAATGCGTGTTGTAGATATCCGCGGTCTTCACCAGACTCCTTGAACATTTTACTATTAAAATTTAGAACAGATTAATGCCAATGGCTAGTCATCTGGGAAATCAAGTTCAGGTATAGATTCAGCATGTGTGCTTGCCCCTATACGTTATATGTACTTTGACGGAACTGATCGAAACTTCCTGCCTTACCTCTGCCAAATATCCGGTTTACTACGTGTCCGGCAAAAAACCAAAGCTCAAAACGAATTCAGAATTTCTGCTTACACCTATATCAAACATCTAAACATCTAATAAAAATTTTAAGTTTGCCGATTTCGGCCGGATTCCGGGCGAACTATATGTCCGGTTAGAAAATGATTGTCACATATTAATTCAGCATGACTTTTTACCCTACATCGAATATTTAATCAACTTTAAATAAAATTTTTACTTTTAACAAATTTCCAGTTTTAGCCGGATGACGAGTGAACTACTTGTCCTGGTAGAAAACGATTGTCAAATATGGATTCAGCATGTGCTCTTACCCCTAAATCGAGCATTCAATCAACTTCAAATACAACTTTTACTTTGAACAAATTTTCCGGTTTTGGCCGGATTCCGGACGAACTAATTGTCCGGCGAGAAAATAAGTTACAGGTATGGATTCACCATGTCTCCTTGCCCCAGACTGACTATCTCAATGGCTTTTTAAAACAATTTCATTTCGTCCCTTAATTTTAAACCCCTCCCCCTCCCCTAAAAAGGGCTTATGTATTTTCTTCAAACTTGGTATGCGGATCCATTGGGTCAAAGCATAAGTCAAGATCATAGATGATCATCTATGATCTTGACTTATGCTTTGACCCAATGGATCCGCATACCAAGTTTGAAGAAAATACATAAGCCCTTTCGAGAGACAGACAGACAGATGGACAATATTTACGAAGTCATAGGTATCCCTCCAATTCCCTTTTGGGATCCCAAACAGGAGTATTTTGAGGCACAATCTACGGGAAATCAGGAGTATTTCTTTGCAACGATTTTACAAAAAATAAAGTAACTGTCCGTTGTACTTTAAGGATGAACAAGGACAAAGGCGTCAATGAGATCCCAAACAAAGCTACGCCAATAACTTATGGTATGGATAGTTTTGGCAGCTCGATAGCCTGCTTCACAAAATCCCTTGGCAGTGAGAAGATAAAATTCCAGGTCATAAAGTCACAGGCGAGTAGAAAAGTAACTTTTTTGCAGAACCACTGATCCGATCGAACTACAATGGTAAAATACTGCAAAAACATAAAACTTTTTTAGGTGATAGGAAATAGCGGGACTTCTTCGGAAGTGACCTTACAATCTCGAATTAAAAATTTCCTGAGCTTCGCTTCATTAGCCTCAAACGCGCACTTATTTAAATTCAAATTCTCTGCGTAGGATGAACTTTGTCGGGACAGCAGTGCATATTATGGAAGTCCCTACTAGAGCCCAAGGAAAAAAAAAATAAGAAATCCCTCGGCAAAAGAAAATAGAGTCAAAATAATTCAGCGTGTTCAATCGAAGACATAGAAATAAGCTGGCTTTTCCAGGTACGTCAGTGGAGTAGCAGCAGGCTACTGTATTACAGTAGCCTGTGTACTACTGTAACTGTGTCAGTACTACTGTAACTGTGTTACTACAGTAACTGTGTTACAGTAGTACTGTAGACAGCTATTTCTAGAAAATGACACGAAGTGACACAATCCTAGTGAAGATGATATCACCCCAGTCGCATGACAGAAGAGAGCTCTTGTTATTAATTGTGCTTATCCAAGAAAGATCATATTAGATTTTGTTTGACATCAAGTTTGACATCACCCCGCCAAACAAGCGATAACCTGGAATAGGTAAGAGTTTGGAACCACTCAAGATTAAATCAACACACCAAATGACGTATCCAAGGGAATCAAACTGATAAGACTAGTCATGTTGGTAAAACCCTACACGGGTCCCAATCCCCAAAGAATCATTTTTTTATATATATATATATAATTTCGTTAGTTTTAAAAGGGAAAACTGTGCAGCAACACAATCTGCCCGAAAAAAAATCCTTCGAACCGGATTTGAAACAGTGACCTATGGATTTTTGTTTTTCCCCTACAGTCCACCGCTCTACCAACTGAGCTATCGAAGGATATCTATTCGTTCGTACAAAATAATTTATGATCTATATTAATAAACAACTCCAGGGAAAGGTGTGGCTTCTCACAAATACAACTTACCTAAATAGGCTACTGCTATTAATCTCATTCTCAGATTACTTCGATCCCAAAGAAAACAGATGTATTTAGGGGGTGGGCAAAACTTGATTCATAGAAGAAAAGAAAAAAATTTGTTGAGTAGAATGACACCAAAATTTACCACATTTTTCAAGACTTCATGTTGCATTTTGGCACGTCTCTTCACTTAAAGCATACCTTGGATTATTGGCAGTGTCTATCGTTCCCCTATCTGGGAATCGGTACTCCACACGCTATTGTTCCCCGTTTGTCGGGGATTCGATGTGTCAGAAGCTAATGTTCCCCGCGATGTCTGGGAATCGATAGGCCCAGGGCTAATCTTCCCCGCGATGTCAGGGAATCGATAGGCCCTGGGCTAATATTCCCCGACTACTCGGGGAATCGAAGTGTCCAGAGCTAATGTTCCCTCATAAACAAATAATCGATTTTGAGATCGGGGAATCGAAGTTTCAGGGGCTAATGTTCCAATCATCGATATACTCGGCTAAGTTTGTTATAAATACCTAGATAGGACACAGCCTATCCCGCAATGTTAAACTTTCGGACAAATCTAAAATTCCAAAAGCCGAAAAACACGAAAAGTGGCGTTTCTCCATAAGCCGTAATGTTAATGTTCGGTATTGTAGCTTAGGCCTATGACGTCGGAAATTAGTTCCGACAGCGGCAACAGGTAGCCCCGAACCTCCGACAAAATGACAGTGGACACAAAAAGTGACCTGACCCCGATCAGGACCAGGCCAGGGGGGAAGTGGGGGTAGGTCAAAAACACCCGGGGAATCCCCTCAGGCACGCAAAACGAAAAACGTGTTTCCAAAGGGAAAATTGCGAAAGGAGACGAAATTCATTTGTCGCTGATAGGGTTTTCAGACACGGGGAATGCGAATACGGAGTTGGTTTTCGTCCCCGAATTTCCCTTGACCCTTCACGGTCCTAGGGTCTAGACCCTAAATAATGAAATTGCTGTATCGGCCAAGAAACACATGTTTTAGGGGTATTTCGAACATCCTGAATGCGAAAATGACACTTTTTTTTCACTTTAGACCTACCCCTGACCCGTTTCCCTAGGGTCTAGACCCTAAAAATGAAATTGCTGTATCAGCCAAGAAACACATGTCTTAGGGCTATTTCAAACATTCTGAATCAGAAAATAGCATTGTTTTTTACTTTAGACCTACCCCTGACCCGTTTCCCTAGGGTCTAGACCCTAAAAATGAAATTGCTGTATCAGCCAAGAAACACATGTTTTAGGGGTATTTCAAACATTCTGAATCCGAAATGACATTTTTTTTTCACTTTAGACCTACCCCTGACCCATTTCCCTAGGGTCTAGACCCTAAAAATCAAATTGCCGTATTAGCCAAGAAACACATGTTTTAGGGGTATTTCGAACATTTTGGACCAGAAAATGGCATTGTTTTTTACTTTAGACCTACCCCTGACCCGTTTCCCTAGGGTCTAGACCCTAAAAATGAAATTGCTGTATAAGCCAAGAAACACAAGTTTTAGGGGCATTTCGAACGTTCTGAATCCGAAAATGACACTTTTTTCACTGTAGACCTCTCCCTGACCCATTTTCCTAGGGTCTAGACCCTAATAAAGAAATTACCGTTTCAGCCAAGAAACACGCGTTTTGGGGGTATTTCGAACATTCTGAATCAGATAATAAACTGAATGATTGCATGATTGCAATAAACTGAATGCGGCTCAGTTATGAAACAAGTGATTAAAAATTAATTTTCTAGGGTCTATACACCAGAAAAAAGGGTTAGGGATACGGAAGGTGAAAACATGTCATTTCCAGTTCAGAATACCCAACGAGCCCCTAGAATATTTGCTTGCTGCTTGGATTGGAAAATCAATTGTCCGAGTCTAGATCCGAGGAAAACGGGTCAGGGGTACACCTAAAATGGAAAATGATGTAACTTTCGAGCTTAGAAGGTCCGAAACACCCCCACAATGTGTGACTGTTGTCTGATCTGACAATTTAATTTTCAGGGTCTAGAACGAAGGGAAACGGGTCAGGTGTAGTCTAAGATGAAAAAGATTTTCATTTTCTGATTCACATTGTTCGAAATGAAATAAAACGGCAATTTTATTTGTTGGGTCTACCCTAGGGAAACGGGTCAGATGTAGGCCTACAGTAGAATAAGTGTCATTTTCCGATTCAGAATGTTTGAAATACCCCTAAACGTGTGTTTTTTGGCTGAAATGGAAATTTAATTTGTAGGGTCTAGACCCTAGGGAAACGGGCCAGGGGTAGGTCGAAAGTGAGAACAAGTGTAACTTTCTGATTCAGAATGTTCGAAATACCCCTAAAACGCGTGTTTCTTGGCTGAAACGGTAATTTCTTAATTAGGGTCTAGACCCTAGGAAAATGGGTCAGGGAGAGGTCTAAAGTGAAAAAAACATCATTTTCGGATTCAGAACGTTCGAAACGCCCCTAAAACTTGTGTTTCTTGGCTTATACAGCTATTTCATTTTTAGGGTCTAGACCCTAGGGAAACGGGCCAGGGATAGGTCCAAAGTGAAAAAAATGTCATTTTCTGATCCAGAATGTTCGAAATACCCCTAAAACGTATGTTTATTGGCTAATACGGCAATTTGATTTATTAGGGTCTCGACCCTAGGGAAATGGATCAGGGGTAGGTCTAAAGTGAAAAAAAATGTCATTTTCGGATTCAGAACGTTCGAAATGCCCCTAAAACTTGTGTTTCTTGGCTTATACAGCAATTTCATTTTTAGGGTCTAGACCCTAGGGAAACGGTCAGGGGTAGGTCTAAAGTAAAAAACAATGCCATTTTCTGATCCAAAATGTTCGAAATACCCCTAAAACATGTGTTTCTTGGCTAATACGGCAATTTGATTTTTAGGGTCTAGACCCTAGGGAAATGGGTCAGGGGTAGGTCTAAAGTGAAAAAAAAATGTCACTTCGGATTCAGAATGTTTGAAATACCCCTAAAACATGTGTTTCTTGGCTGATACAGCAATTTAATTTTTAGGGTCTAGACCCTAGGGAAACGGGTCAGGGGTAGGTCTAAAGTAAAAAACAATGCTATTTTCTGATTCAGAATGTTTGAAATACCCCTAAGACATGTGTTTCTTGGCTGATACAGCAATTTCATTTTTAGGGTCTAGACCCTAGGGAAACGGGTCAGGGGTAGGTCTAAAGTGAAAAAAAGTGTCATTTTCGCACTCAGGATGTTTGAAATACCCCTAAAACATGTGTTTCTTAGCCGATACAGCAATTTCATTATTTAGGGTCTAGACCCTAGGACCGTGAAGGGTCAAGGGAAATTCGGGGACGAAAACCAACTCCGTATTCGCATTCCCCGTGTCTGAAAACCCTATCAGCGACAAATGAATTTTGTCTCCTTTCGCAATTTTCCCTTTGGAAACACGTTTTTCGTTTTGCGTGCCTGAGGGGATTCCCCGGGTGTTTTTGACCTACCCCCACTTCCCCCCCTGGCCTGGTCCTGATCGGGGTCAGGTCACTTTTTGTGTCCACTGTCATTTTGTCGGAGGTTCGGGGCTACCTGTTGCCGCTGTCGGAACTAATTTCCGACGTCATAGGCCTAAGCTACAATACCGAACATTAACATTACGGTTTATGGAGAAACGCCACTTTTCGTGTTTTTCGGCTTTTGGAATTTTAGATTTGTCCGAAAGTTTAACATTGCGGGATAGGCGTGTGTCCTATCTAGGTATTTATAACAAACTTAGCCGAGTATATCGATGGTTCCAATACATCGTGATGATGATTTTGTTGAGTTAAGGTCGGGGAATCCAAATGCCGGGAGCTGATGTTCCCTCATAATCAAATAACCAATTTGAGGTCGGGGAATCCAAGTGCCAGGAGCTAATGTTCCCCGATAAGCAATTATGGCTTTCGAGGGCGGGGAATCGAAGTGTCCAGAGCTAATGTTCCCTCATAGTTAAATAATAACCAATTTTGAGATATGGGAATCGAAGTGTGAGGGGTTAATGTTCCCCGACATGCAAATATTGATTTTCTTGAGTTGAGGTCGGGGAATCCAAATGCCAGGGGCTAAAGTTCCCTCATAATCATATAATCGATTTTGAGATCGGGGAATCGAAGTGTGAGGGGCTAATGTTCCCCGACATGCAAATACTGATTTTGTTGAGTTGAGGTCGGGGAATCCAAATGCCAGGGGCTAATGTTCCCCGACATGCGAATATTGAGTTTGTTGAGTTGAGGTCGGGGAATCCAAATGCCAGGGGCTAATGTTCCCTCAAAATCAAATAATCAATTTTGAGGTCGGGGAATCCAACTGCCAGGGGCTAATGCTCCCAGGTAAGCAATAATGGTTTTTGAGGTCGGGGAATGAAAGTGTCCAGAGCCAATGTCAATATTTGTATGAGCTAAAATCAATATTTGTATGTCGGGGAACATTAGCCCCTCACACTTCGATTCCCCGATCTCAAAATCGATTCTTCGATTATGAGGGAACATTAGCCCCTGGCATTAGGATTCCCCTACCTCAACCCAACAAAATAAATATTTGCATGTCGGGGAACATTAGCCCCTCACACTTCGATTCCCCGATCTCAAAATCGATTATTTGATGTATGAGGGAACATTAGCCCCTGGCATTTGGATTCCCCGACCTCAACTCAACAAACTCAATATTTGCATGTCGGGGAACATTAGCCCCTCACACTTCGATTCCCCGATCTCAAAATCGATTATTATTTAACTATGAGGGAACATTAGCTCTGGACACTTCGATTCCTGTTCCTGTTCCTGTTCCAACATTCAAAACTAGTAAAACTAAGCTCTGCTTACAAATTATTCACGGCTTTGGCTGTTTTGACCCTTTCCCAGGCCCATTGACTTCTAGCAAAAACTTGACAAAATTCAGAAACCGGTTTTACGCATCAATAGCATGATACTCGAACAATCGTTGGGAGAGCGGGTTCCGGCTACCCCCCCCCCCCCCCGCGACCCCCCGACCAAAACCCTCGGGTATTCCCCCCCCACCACAGTGTTAATAAATTAACTACCGACATCGAGGTTGATATCGGAAAATACTGGGAAAATAACAACGTCGACGGCCATTTAAAAATATCGCATTTTATTTTAGTGAGTAGCAACCCATGAGTACTGTAGACCTATATTCATATAATATATGACTTTAAGTCAGCTTGGGCTCAAGGAATATTTATACGGTAGACCTATTAAAATTACATATGTCCTGTTCTATCTATACAGTCTTTTACATCTTTGGCGACGCAAATTCCATCTAGCGGTAACAGAATTAAAATCAGTCGTAACCCAGTTAACCGCTAGATAGCAACTGTCAAAACCGGTGTTGCCAACGGTAGCAAAATTCTGCGATTTGTCACAGACGTTCACTTCTTTAGCAAAGCGAGCCAGAATTCTGCGACCGGTTCCTTATCAGTAAAACAAAATTGTAGCAAAACAGTTGAGGCATATAATTATGAAGTTGATAAAGCGAGATTTCTCGTTAACAGTTTGCAAAAAGTACCCAGATTCATAAGCGCCAGAATTTCGCTCTTTTTTGCTGCCGCAAGTCACAGATTCCGTCAGAGAAAAGTGGCAGCACTTAACAATAACAAAACCACGTGTTGGCTCTTGAGACAGTGATCAATGCTGAATAACTAGCTAACGGAAAGCAAGGGACAGAAGGGTGTTGTTTCAGTTGACAAGTTGTATTTCCAGTGGAAATCTGATTGTGATAAGGTTTGATCTAGGGCATAGGCTGGTTGCCTAAGAGAGTAAGATGTTCACTCATTTTTGCAATATTTTTTTCTTTTTTCTTTCTTTCTATAATGTTTAAAGTGTTTCTTTTTGTTACTGAAAGTGATTTTTTTTTTTTTATTGCTTGGAGGTCGGCTGCTACTTTTCAGTATTTCAAGGAAAGTGCACGATGAACATCTGCGGAGGCTGATACGACTTCGTATCAGTCTCTCTGGAGGATGATAACACATCAGTCGTGAAATGCCGTAAGGCTAAATCATGTAATAAATTCATCATCATGATAACACATCAACCTCCACAAAAGTAAATGTCATAATATAACATCCTGTGTGACATAGAAAGATATGCATTGCATAGGCCTACCTGTTCAAGAAAAGTTTTTTTTGTGGATATATTATATGTAGGCTATTGATGTGGATTTTGGCGCAACAGCAACAAATAAGACCACGCGACGTAGCCTACTTCAATCCTTAATGAAAAGTTGGAAACTGGACTGTTTTGTCATTGATGAATGATATGCCGTTCTTAATGAAGTTGTGACGATTTTGGTTTATTGCACTTGTTATTACATTGCTATCTGAAAAGAGGTTTAAAGGGTCGGACTGGCTGGCAAGGCATCTAGTATTGAAACTGAAACCGTCCTTGCAAGATCTGCAAGATCTCTTTGGACTTGTGCATGCGGTTTGTTTACATTAAAAGCTCTTAAAAACGGGATTCAAATTAGTTTATTTCAATCTTGTTTGGTTATTGAGGATATGAAACGTCTTGGTTATCACGCTGTTTGTAAATAAGATATGATAGAGATTATGCTTTCACACTCCACGTTTGAGCACTTGCGCACTTGTTAGTGAAGTGTTCATTTACCTATTACCACACCTGATCCGATCTTGCCTCATAGGTGATAAACAATTTGGGTTTCGTCCATTTTATGGTTGTGCCACAGCCCATCGGCTTCTTAAACGCGTTTTGCGGCACGCAACGGAATCCAAATCTTCAGTTTTTATATGTAGTGTAGATGTGGCTGCAGCTTTTGATTCTATTCTCCATCCCCAGTGCTTTCTATCCCTTATTGAGTCTGGTGTTGATGCTAGTATATTGAGAGTGCTTAGATTTTGGTATGGTCATTCTGTTATTAAGATTTGTCTTGGTCATTCTATTGAACAGGGAATCTCTCGCATTAGATATTCTGATGATATCCCGCTTAGAAAAGGTGTAAGACAGGGTTCAGTTTTGAGCCCTATCCTATTTAACAGTGCAATTTATTCTGTCACACGAAACCTGCAAGGAAGCTTCTCTATGGACGGGCTTGACCTGAGCTACATTTCGTACGCGGACGACCTACTTCTTTTGAGTTCTTCGCTATTCGCGCTCGAAGACAATCTCCATCTTTTAGTTGATATGTATAAAAGCATTGGCCTGTCAGTTAATTATTCTAAAACTGAGTATCTCGTATTTAATGGACCTGTTAATAACGACTCGCGATTGCGTGTAAATGAGAATACTGCTGTACCTCAGTCTGCTTCTCTTAAATACTTGGGTCTTGTTTACGGTTCTGATATCCGTATGCTCAGAGGACGTATCTCGGATTCCGCATACAGAGGTATGTGTATTGGCTACGGTAAAGCTGTAGCTCTAAAGAATACAGTAAATAGACTTATTCTAGGACGTCTCTTCAATGCTTTGGTCACACCGCACTTTCTGTATATTTCTCCATTTTGGGATTTGTTAAACATTTCTGAGAAAAGGCAAATACGGACAAAGTACTACAAACTGGCAAAATACCTTCTTGGACTCCCCCCATGGGAGTCTAACTCAGCCCTATCGAAAAAGTACAACATTATCGATCCTTCCGCTAAGTGCGAAACCATAGAGCGTCGGGCTAGATCCCGGGCTCTTAAAAACACCTATCAATCGCCGTTGACTCGCCTAACTTACCTGTAAGTGTTATAAAGTATATGTAGTGTCTTGTTTTCTTTGTATGTTGTTAATTTTTCTTTCTCTTTCATTACTCCGCTCTTTCCTTTGTTGTATAGCGGACCTCAATAAATTATTATTATTATTATGAATAGTCCACCCTTGTGTCCGCTGTAGCCGGTTTTCGGTTTTCACCGTTTTTTTCTGGAGTTCATAACCTCATGAACCATTAGGTTTCAAGTTGAAACTTGGGATGCATATTGGCATTTGGGTCTAGTTGTGCCTTTTGCGCTCTCAGAGGTTCAGGGTCAATCGGGCCCAGGTTGCCCAGTGAATAATGTTTATAACTTGACCCGACCTGGACATAGGACGATGAAATTCCCTGTACTTGTGGATCCTAGGGTTGGAAAATACTTCTAAAGTTGCACCTCCACCACCCATCCCGTTCATGGGCAACTGGGCCGAGACTGACCAAGAGTAAAGTTCGTGACAGGAATCTACAGGTAGCCTATCAAGTTGACACTAGGTAGGCTTATGCACACTGGTGTCTCCTTTTCCCAAATCTCACTCCCACTTGGTTCAGGGGCAATTGGGTCCAGATTGCTGAGGTTTTAATGTTTTTAACTTGACAGTAATTGGAGTTAGGACGATGGAATTCCTCGTGCTTTTAGACCTTAAGGTTGGGAATATGTATTTGGAGCTGAACCACCCTCCCACTCTCCAATTTCATGGGCAAGTGGGCCCAAATGGCTCATGAGTTAAGTTTCTGACCCGTGAATGGGACCAATTCTAAGCTGGTAGGCTATAGGCTACTTGAGGATATACAGGTCTAGGTATAAATTATGATGGGTCCCGACCCCACCCCCTTCCGTTCATGGGCAACTGGGCCCAGATGTCCCATCAGTTAAGTTCGTGAATGAGGTCTCGGATTCAACTCTTGTATATTTGTGGACATAGCTACACAGATGTGGATTTTACTGTAAGAGCAACAAATAAGGCCACTCGACGTCCTTCACTCTTTAATGACAAGTTAGAAACAGGACGGTTTTGTCGTGACTGACGCTATGACCTTTTTAATGAAGTTGTGACGAAGGGGGGTATTAAGCTGCCACGATCTGGTTTATTGCGCTTGTTATTACCTTGCTAACTGAAAATAAGTTTAAAGTATTTCAAATAAGATTAGTTCAATACTTGCTTGGTTATTTGGGATGTAAAATTTCTGGGTTCTAACGCTGTTCGTACAAATAAGTTGTGATAAACATTTTACTTTCACTCTCCACGTTTGAGCGCTTGTGCACTTGTTATCCATTGTCTGTATATTCGACAGCTACAATTTTTATTAAGCTAGTTAGTTATTGAAATAAATGTTTACACTAACAATATGTACGGAGTGGGCCCTAAGAAAAACGAATTCGGCTGACCGTAGATCTAGAGCCAAAACTGGATCAGCAACATCGTTAAAACTTAAAGGACACCTCATACTAAATAGTGTTTCTGCTCAGATGTTCTGAGATAGTTGACCACTTTAGAACTAAGCTATATTCACAGAAAATTACACACGGCTTTCGATGTTTTTAGTCTCTTTCCATGCCCCTTGCCTTGGATGATAATCTTGGCAAAATTTGCACAACCGGTCTTCAGACCAATAAGCTCCTCGGCAACAATAATCGGGCGCCTGATAAGTGACAAAGGTGAACGCAAAGGTGGCAAGCGTGATAGTGTATTGTAAATACAGGAGACAGGACACACTTATGAAGTGAAGCTAGAATCTCGGGAACGAGAATGGATGGAAGTACTACTAGAGTACAGAGGCGTTACTAGCCAAAATGTGGGGAGGGGGGGGGGCAAGGTATTTACCGACTGGGTAATCATTTTTTCAAGAAAAAATACTGTTTTGACAAAAACGATTTTCAGAAAAACCGACTGTTTTCATGAAAAAATCAACTGTTTTTACAGAAAAACGGGGCGCTTCGCGCCGACTCGGTTATTTTTTACCGACTGGCCGACAACATTTGGGGGGGGATCGTTCCCCCTCCCCCATACGTGACGCCCTTGCTGGAGTAGAACGAATTACTATCATAAGTACGACGTGTCCTTCAAATTTCCGTAATAGCCTTACCTTGAGACTGGGAGGGGTAGAGCCCCATATCGTTAAACAAGGGCCGAACATCGCCAGCGAGAAGTCGCCCCTCGACCGTCGGGGCTACTCGGTGTTTCCAGTGTTCCAACAGCTCCCTAGAAGACAACACGCCATCTATGAACTACTCAGAAGAATTACTAGAAATCAATGAAAAATCATCAATAATTAAATGGCTCATATGAAAATGGCACTCAAAGTGAAACAAGGCTCAAAAAGGACATAAAAGAAAAACATGAATAAATCGAACAAAACGAATCCTATGTAAATAAAAGTAGCCTACTATTATAAGTATGCAGGAGCGGGTCCAAAGTAAAATTACATCTAGCTGACGCTGATCGAAGGCCACGATTAGAACAGTGTTGTACCCAGCACAACTTTTGTCTTCCTTGCGATTTGCAGAAGGCACTAACCCCTCCAGCTCGCCCATCGTGACTCATTGTCGAGGTCGGATAGACAAGTTAGTGTTATTCATTCCGGTTTGTTTTAGTCGCGGATCAACAAGCGATCTGGCACATGCCTATCGCTGGCCCAAGGGTTCATTGTTAGTATACGTTTCGCGAATCAAATATTTTGTATACGAATACACTTTCTAATCTGTCTGTTCAACTAAGGGACTGACATCCAACTATCAGCAACACCGTAAAATCGCGAAAGGTCACGCCACGTCCTAACAGAGGCGTTTTTAGCGGTTCAACATTGAGGCAAAGCACATCAACAGCACGTTCTAGCGACCAACAGAGATCTCTGTGGCGAACATTGTTTGTCAAAACGACGAACAACTGAAAGTGTTGTTGATCAACTCTGTTTGTCGACTTGTTGAGTCATCTTGGCGAAGATTCACCCCCTGTTGATCATCAGGGACGGTGTGGCGGTCAACAGTGGTTTGTTGGCCAACACTGTTGATGAAAAGAAGAACCGCCGAAAATTTCTTATGCACTGTACATTGCGACAAGGTTGCCATGCCAGAAAAAAACTAGACTTACGTTGCCTGGGCAACGTGAAGTGTTGCGGCAATCTTTGTCCGGCTTCGCCGACTAAAGTGTTGCGAGAGCAACACTTTGGTTGTTTCTTCGCTATCGGTTAAATCAGTAATCGACAGTAATCACATGGTCACAGGCTATTCCTCAGCGGTGACAAAACAACAACAAAAGAATACCGGAAGAAGAGACTAAATTGACTTTGCAGCCAGTTCAACTTTATCCTTTTCAATCGTAGACATCGTGACGGATGTAAACTTGGAACAGCAAATTATATAATCTAGTTGGTATTATAAAGCTATCCGTAACGTTTCAGGATCAAAATACCATAGATGACACTCTATTAATTATTACGAAACTACCTCATTGTTTTACATTATCGTTTGTACCCGTTGCGTAAACACTTATAATTCTAGGTTACAGTGATAGATCATCGATACGAACTTTCTTACCGTCCGATTTATAGAAATCGAATACAATGTGCACCAATTTCTAGCCCCCCAAGAACCGATTCTTACTTACAAGCCCCTCTCCCGCGACAGACATCAAGTTCACCGGAAACAAATAATGGGTACACCAACCAGCAAAAGTTGCAAACCCCTCATCGCTGAAGACGATTATAGCCTAACAGCTGATCAGTACTTACAAGTCCCCTACATGTCTTACAATTGGGAACCAAATTGTTCTTACCATCAAATACACCGAAACAAATAATAGGTACACCAACTAGCAAAAGTTGCAAGCCCCTCATTGCCGAAGATGATTATGAGCCAACCTCCGACTGTTGCTTACAAGTCCCCTACATGTCTCACAATTGGTATCGGTCTTTTTTTGGTTTCAGTGTGTACCTTACTACTGAAGTTGTCAACCCCTTGAAATTTTAAAACTGGTGTATCTCATGAAGGAATTTTTGTACCAAAAAACGGATGGCATATACTTTGATCAGCTCATCGAGGGCTATCGGATGCCATTGAAAAAAAAAATCTATCTGTCTTAGTTCAAAAGTTGACTTTTTTGCCGTAGGCCAACTTTCTAACGTCACCACTTAGAAAGGAGCAAAGGATAAACTCTAATTTCTTTAGCAATGAGAGAACTTCTGAAGTCTGAGAGGCACATCTGATACCATTTCTCTAATCCCAAGTGCGAAAAACGGAATGATAAACTCAGCTGAAATCACGAACAGAAATGAGTAGAAACAATAGATGGCAGCACTTTCGGACCCGTGGGAAAATGCCACTTTTTTGTTTCTGTAAATTTTTCTATTTATCACTCAAAGAAGATGTATTGGCTGTAGGGCCGGGGAACTGCCGCAAATATTTAGCACTTATAGATTTTAGTCCCTCTTCAGTTTGAAACTGGTGCCTGTCTGCTTGCCTGCTAGAATGGAGCTTTCCACTCGAAAGCACAAACATGATTTGATGAAACGAAAGCTTGGCTGCAACTTCAGATAGTCCTATCTGACATAGGCTATACAACTCCGCTTCACTTCACATACCGTTGGCTCTGGCTCGAGGACAAGCAAAAACCATCCTTTTTGGCCCCAGGCAAGAGCTCTACGGAGCTTTCCAAAATGTAAGGTCACATTCATCAATCCGGCCTAAGGTCCACACTTTCCGTAAAAACCCCAGAGGTTAGACCCTTACCACTTTGTGGAGTGGAGTACAAAAGATAAAGAAAAAGGTGAAATCGGGGTACTAGGAAAAAAAAAAAAAAAAAAAAAACAGGACAAAACCAAAGTGTTGCTCTCGCAACACAAAAAACCAATAGAAAATCAAAAACATTATCATAACTAATAATAATAATAATAATAATTTATTTTTAACCCACAAATCGTACAGGACGAAAACAGTGGAGTACAGAAGATAAAGAAAAGACATAATTAGGAAAGCACAACACATACAAACAGAACCTAATCAAGCATCAAACAGACGAATAAGCCCATGAGAGGGCGACATACGCGCATAGGCCGTTTCGGACAGTTTTCTGTGGAGAATAGACAATTTCTCCGTAATATCCGGTAGCGAATACTTCCTGAATTTTAGAATTTCTTTGCCAAGGAGGGAGAAAACATCACCAAAATTTGGTGATACCGACTGAACAAAATCATCACCCGTGGCAACCCTGCATCGCGAAGACTGTGCGAAAATCAGATCGTCAACACTCCCCCTTTCAATCAAGCAAATTCCTGCTTTCTGCGATACTTTTAGTAGCTTTGCGTGACAGACTCCGCTTAGCAAAATATTCCATCGACACATGCTATTTATCTTTCGAAACATTGGCCTAGAAGGTAACATTAATCAATCTTTCACACCAAAAATGTTGGATAACAAAAAGCTTCCCTAGCGCTCATCTGCAAACACTGCACAAATCTCATTCTGGAAACACTGGCAAAATCGGGAATGACGTAGAATTCCAAAGAAGTTGCATTCTTTTACTGAACGAACTCAGGACTGATGAGGTTTCTGAGGCTTGGAGCTCTAATCAGGAGTGAATGTCGATAATACAGAAGCACAGCTTACTTCATTTCAAATAGTATTTACGCGAGGGTTAAGTCTTATCCTAGGTATAATACATACTTCTCCGTAATTATCACAAATGGCAAATAGTTAAATTAATTGAAACCAACAAAATCCTGAACGTCTCTCGAAAAATGTCCCAGAACAAAAAATAACCCCTATAAAAATGATCCCAACCACAGTAAAGTAATCACAATACCCTAGAAAATAGCTAAATGAACTGCGACAAGCCAAATCCTGAGAAAGTCTCCCGAATAGAACTACTCCCACAAAGTCCCTAAAACGTCCCAGAACAAAATTTGCCGTAGCACGGGACGATCAACAGGGGAGGCTTTCTTATGTTGTAAACGTTCCCGAGCTAAGAAGACGGCGAAGGTTCATTTCCTTTCCTGTCTGAATTTACCAATCAAAAGCGCTCAAACGTGAACTGAATTGACTTTTACCTTCCCGTAAAGTTTAATATTCGAATTGCATAGTTATCCGTGAAACCAACAACTGAGCTCTCAAAGAATCTTCAAACATGGCTCAGGCCATGTCTCATATACGATCAGTTAAGTCGGATCTTCACCTTCCGGAATCTGGGTTCCCAGATTCTCCGTGAGTTTTTCTGAATTTCTTCTGCGATACTTAAAAATTCCGGAAATCTGGAAGTTCAAAAGCCCCTTTTTTTCGGATTATTTTGATGTACTTTCGGACCGGTTCATATTCCAGATGCAATTTACAGAAGAAGTCAAAGAATAATCTGGAAGCCCAGATTCCGGAAGTTCCTGGAGGTGAAGACCGGACTTTATGCTCGCTGTGAGCACTGTATAGGTTTGTTTCAATACACTTTGTTTACTACCTTGCTCGGACACTCTAATATCAAAGTCATAAATTTTCAAATTGCGTCTCATCTGACACCTTCCAAGCGAAAACAGATGTTAGTTCAAAGGAACACTCCACTAACAAGTGCAATAAACCAAATCGTAGCAGCCTAACACCCCCTTCGTCACAACTTCATTAAGAACGGCATACCATCGAGCATATGACAAAACCGTCCAGTTTCCGTCACGTGGTCTGATTTGTTGCTGTTACACCAAAATCCACATCTATACATATGTATCCACAAGTATACAAGAGATGAACTTGAGACCTGTCATAGACGAACTTAACTCATGGGAAATCTGGGCCCAGTTGCCCATGAAAGGGAGTGTGGGTGGGGTCGGAACCCATCAAAATGCGTATCTAGACCTATATATCCTCAAGTTTACCAACTTGGAGTTTGATTCCAGTCACAGGTCAAAAACTTTACACACGGGCTATTTCGGCCCACTTGCCCATGAACATGGAGGGTGGGAGGGTGGTTCAACTCCACATATATATTTTCAACCCTAAGATCTAAAAGCATAAGTAATTTCATCGTCCTATCTCCTGTTATTGTCATGTTAAAAGCGTTAAAAAATGGGCAATCTGGACCAAATTGCCACTGAACCAAGTGGAAGTGGGGTTTGGTACCCCCAAAAAGCAAAAAGAGACCCCAATGCTAATAAGCCTACCAAGTTTCAACTTGATACCTGTTGATTCCTGTCACGGGGCACGAACTTTACTCTTGGGCAATCTGGGCCCAGTTGCCCATGAACCGGGTAGGTGTGGGTGGTGGGATCCCGAAAAAGCACAACTAGACCCCAATACTCATAAGTGGGTTTGAACTTGATACTCGCACTAGTTCACGAGTTATGAGCTCCACAAAATACGGTGAAAACCGGAAACCGAAAGCCGAAAGCTGCTACAGCGCTCGCAATAGTGGATTGTTCCAAGGAACACTCCACTAAAAACGTCATCGAACGTAAACGTCATAGGCTGAAACGGAATAAAGACTAGGTTTATTATAAAGGACTAATACTGAGTTTATAATAAAGGAATAATTTCAATATATAATAATATAATATAATGTATAACTAGTTCATGGCGTATTTTAATACTTCGATCTTGTTATGGCCATAATGTAACTACTGATTCTTACTTACACGCCCCTCTCTGTGATTTAAATGGAAACGAATTATCTCACAAGTCCCTCTCTTCATCCGGTTTAACACTGAAGTAGTAAACACCTCGACATTTTTAAAATAGTTTATCTCGCGAAGGAATTTAAGTACAAAAAAGCGGATGACACATTTATTGATCGCCCCATCAAGGGCTATCCGTTATCTTGGTTCAAAAGCTCATTTTCTTGCCGAAGGCAAACTTTCTAAGTTCACCACTTAGAAAGGATCAAAGGATAGGCTCCAATATCTTTAGCACTGAGAGAAATTTGTAAAGTTTCTGTGGCACGAGCGATTTCATTTCTCAATTCTCAGTCTCACTCTAGGTTCACACAGAGACGAATATTCGCCAACTACACCGAAAACTCGTCGATTCTGGCGAGACCAAAGTTTTCGCGCGATTTTACCACAGAAACGCAACGAATTTTCGCCTCGTCGCACAAGTTGAAATAATCCAACTACAGCTACAAAATCGCGCTACAAAAATCTAGGAAAGTGGATAGAATTGTTGAGAAAATTATGTTTCTGTCAAATATCAGGGAGTTATACATCAAAAGAACAGTAAGAAACATAAGCAGAGGCATCTGGTCCTCAAAGCCTAGAAGAAAGTTGCTTCAGAAGTTCAGAGGTGTGGATGGAAGGAAGGTAAGATCACTTTGATACAACCAGCCAGACAAGACCTAGGCCAGACTGCCATACTATTAAAATTAAATACTCAAAGCTGACTGCAAATCATGTATCTTCCGAGCTGGCTTATTATGTATTTGTATATGGCAAAATATTTTTCATCTTGGCAAATGTCAGCTGGGGTACCTTACAGGGATGCTTATTTATACGTATGAGCCATGTCACATGTGAGCTCGTGTAATAAAAAGGACTCTGTGTTCCAAACTGATCCTACATACTACATCATGCTGCTGTTCGCTCATTGATTTCAGTCTAACTGTTAATCAGTTTATTGACGAAGGATTATTTTTTGTATAGGCCTACGCTAAATTACTGACGACTGTGTACTGGCATTTCAGACGTTTGTAGGCTATGGCACATATCTCAGCAACAATGTGTTTGCCTGCAAAACGTTATCATTCTCATAGGCTAATCTGGTTGCATCCCCATTGGTGCTCATTATTCTGTTTTTGTTGAAAGTTTTTACTGCATTTGTTTTATACCAGTTAAAGGAAATAATCATGAAATAAATCATTTATTGTTAGCTAAATTTTAATAAAACTAAAATTCCTCTATGCTTGCAAGTTTTTTGATAATATAATAGCTAATAATGTGGTTGCTACTGATTAAAAAAAAATTTCATTACAGGAGGTTGGGCAGATCAACTAGCCAAGGAGCAACTGTGGTTTGCAGACAGTCCAAAGAGGAGAAATCTGAGCTCACACTTTGCATATTATGCCAAACACCAGATAATCTTCTTTTATCAGAGGCAAAAGTCCTGGACAAGCTCATTGATGCTTCTTAGAAAAGAAGAGATAGACACTAAAGGCACAAGCCTATTTGATAACTACAATGACAACGGCAGAATTTTCTGTGGCATAAGGAGGCCAAATACCATGATTTATTTCTCGAGAAGTTTCTCAAGCTGAAACCAGTGAAAGAAGAGATTCTAGATCTAGGAAGGATCCATTTGAGGAATGTTGAAACTGAAACAAAGTTATATTGTGGTAGATTGTTCTAAAACTTCCAGGTAGGCTAATTGAGAAGTTTTCTGTTCTGTTAAAGCAGAAGATGGTGTTGATCTAAAATTTGGTGAAGACTAAGAACTGATAGCTAGTTGCTTCCAGTTTAAGGATACAGCAAGCCCTGCTGAAATTTTTGGCAGTTTGGAAATGATTTGTGAGTGGTCCTTGATGATACAAGGTCCTCCTTAAAGTGTTCTGAGAGTGAAATTACTGAGAAGACAGATAATATAATCATCTCGGATCCTGAAGGTAGGCTAGAGACAACTTTAGTACCGATGGTCTGTCTGAATTAAGTGTATCTGATGAAGAGCATTTACTGGATTCAGATCATATTGATGCTTTGAATGGAGATGGGAGGGTAACCAGATCACATATGGTTGTATCAACAGCATGATCTTACGCTAGTGACTAATATATGAGTATACAAAAAGGGAGCTGAAGTGGCTGCAACTAGCTTACAAAGCTTTGTTTGCTTGCCTTTTATAGCTTTCACTGTGGGTGCAAGCTCAGGCCTCTTTATTGAACCTATGGATGGACTAAGATGGGTATTGGAATACTGCTTTTTATAACAGTGAACAGAAGACCGTCATATGTACTACACCCGCAAAGGAGAGTCGTGGAATTAAGTGTTTAATTATACTGATTTTGTTCCTAGTTTACGATTAAACCTGAACCTTTGCTAGGTGTCAAAACCTGAAAGAACTGTGCTTTTTCTTATTTCTACAGTTGTGAACTATTAGGCTGATTTCTCTGCATCAGTTCAAGTCCTGGGTAATCATAAATATAGTCACATTCAAACATAAATTGTAAATACGTAAGTGCATTCGAAAAAAAAAAAAAAATTTGCCTATGTAGGTTTTACGAGGATCATGGGCTTGTATGTTTTCCCTTTGCGTTTCATATGATATTTCCAAGTCAGAATCGGAATCAGCCTAGTAGGTTAGCTGGTCATATATAGTAGGTTCAGAATACAGACAGGAATGCCAAGGGCTCATGATGACATTTGTATATGCTCAACTTCATGACGTCTTTGGCCCTCGCTTGGTTGTGTGGTCGATAAACCCGGCACCCGTCATCAGAACCGTCACCCCAGATTGTGAATCCCGTTTTCATATTTTTACTACCCTACTATCTTCCGTCCCAGACTAATGAGCAAAACCCACATTTTGTTTTTTTGAATTATTTGCCACCTTTTGTGGCTGAACCCAATCGTCGTGTGTGAACCTTGCCGCGATTTTGTAGCTGCTACAAAACTACAACGAAATAAAGTTTCGCGCCCGATTCCTCTGTGTGAACGTAGAGTCAATCCTAACCGCAGAAAACGGAGTGATAAACTTGATAGATATAACGAACAAAAATGGCTAAGAAACTGAATGGCAGGAATTTCGGACCTACGGGTTTTTATTTTCTTTTTTTTCTGTTTACAACTCGACGGAGATAACTTTAGTTGCGTTTTTGCTGATACCATGGTATCTGTTACCACGGTAACTGGATCTGCAATTAGTCGTTTTTGCAGTTACCGTGGTATCTGATATACGGACCACAGCAAAAACGACTATTGCCGAAATTGCACTTTTCGAAGTCATCCCAAAAGAAAAACTGATATCCAGTTACATCACTAAGTGCTGAACTTCTTTCTCACCAATTTGACAATTTGATGAAAGTGAGATGACTTTTGAGATACCACGACCAAATCCTACGGTCGGACCGCGATATCTGAATATCTGTTACCACGGTAACTGGCCAGATACCACAACAACTGCAAAAACGTCTTTAGACCGTATATCAGATACCATGGTATCTGCAAAAACGCAACTTTTGACTACGAGGACAGGGAACCTTCGGACATGTTCAGCACATTAGTTGCGGACTAATCCCCCTAGGGCCACTAAACAGCGTCATTCGACTCACTTCACGGCTCAGTATAAAGTAATAAAGCTTTCAGTTGTAAAGAAAGAACCCTACGAAAAAGAATCCTAAGAAAAAGTTGTATACACCTTCACGTGAAGTTGTATCATACAACTAACATTACACAAACAAACAAAAATCATCGGGGTTGAGTTTAAAGCGATGGGTTACCCCCCCCCCACTTGGTGTAGGCCTATACCCTTTCCCGGCACCGGTATCTTGGTGTACAACAACGAGAGTGGGCAACCCCTCGCGGTGAAGGTTCATTTCCTTCCAGTCTGGAAATTTGCAGCGTCCTCGTTAAAAGCGTAAATACAGCTCATTATTAAATTTGAAAGAAGTTTATACAATAAAGTTCATAGCGTATTTTCAGATATCAAGCTTTTCTTCTAGACCGTATTCTTTCATGTTTGTTCGTTTATCGTGTGCGGGGAAATTTTATGGTCTGTCGATCCCACTTTTTGCCGGGACGTCGACAACTGGAGACGAACTGCAGCTTCGAATTGCTTGAAGACGTTTTTGATGGAGATTTGTCAGTGCTAAGCCAACACTCTTCATTTACTTATCGGTGTAACTACACATACTACACAGCACACATATGTAATATTATTGGAAAAAAAAAACGCAAATAAATTACTATTTTGAAGCCAATGACTAACTCTTGCCGAAGACGAATAGCCGTGTGCCTAGCAAAGAACCAGAAACGTCACAACATTGTTGATTGGTTTAAATAGGATTTTTTAGCCAATTTTTAAGATTGGTTTCGGTAACGTTTCTTGTTCTTCCCTAGGATCACCGGCGTGATTCGGACTTAGTCATATTAATATATAGACGCCGAAGGCTCATTTCCTGGACCAAGAATCCCTGAACCCTGACTCCAATCCTTTTTCGTAAAATGTTAATTCGTACAGCGTATTGATGAAAGCAATATTCATAACAGAACTGGTTTCCTGGCGGTCATGACATCATTGCCAATTTTGAATTCATTCGTGACATCATCCCCAGAATGTTTTTAGGCTCAAGTTTTTGGCTCTAACACAGACAGTGTGGTACCGAAAGACGGTCTGGTGAGGCAGCATTCTTTTGACACACCCTTGGACAGAAAGTTTTTCATTCGCCGTAATTTTTTAGCAAATGGACTAGGTACAACGAATTAAAGACAGTATAAGATAAGATTTGTTCGCTTCAAGAGCCAATGGCCATGGCGAATACATACAAAATAAACAAACAAACAAATTTACACAAAACAAATATGTTTGAAGCAAAGAGTAGCAGAAAAAAACAAGACCATAGGTTTCGATGGGATCCCAAAAATTTAATATTTGACCCAGACAACTAGGTCTTGTCTACGCCAGATCCAGTCTTCACCAGGCTGATCATCTGAGAAAATCAAGTTCAGATATACCTGTATAAGCCATATCTATTTTGACGATACTGATCGAAACTTCCTGCTTTACTTCTGCCAAATTTCCGGTTTCGGCCGAATTCCGAGCGAACTACTTGTCCAGCCAAAAAAAGATAGTTCAGAAACGAATTCAGCGCATCTCCTTATCCCTATAAAGAACATCTAATCAACATCAAATAAAACTTTAACTTATAGAAAAAATCCGGTTTCAACCGGATTCCGGACGAACTATATGTCCGGGTAAAAAGTGATTTTCATACACAGATTCAGCGTCTCTTCTTATCATAAAATCTGTCATCTAATCAACTTCAAACACAAATTACAAACTACTTGTCCGGCGAGAAAATGGTTTTCACCATCGTGTTCAGCATGTCTTCCTACTCCTAAATCGAACATCTAATCAACTTCAAATAAAACTTATGCTTTTAACAAATTTTCCGGTTTCGGCTATATTCCGGGCTAACTACTAGTCCGGCGAGAAACTTAGTGCGTTAAGTGTTCAATTTTAATCAAGTAAACCAATATATTGTGACATCGTTAATTCATCAATTTCTGTTTCCACTACACCTGAACTGGCGAAAATATTAGGAACAAGTGCGCAAGCGCTCAGACGTGGAGTGTGAAAGTAAAATGTTAGTCACATCTTATATACAAACAGCGTTAGAACCAAAACATTTGACATCCCCACTAACCAAAAAATATTGAAATAACCTAATTTGAATTTCTGAAATCTTCCCAGTTTAAAAGCTTAAACAAACCGCATTACAAATCCAAAGAAGATCTTGCTAACCAACCCGACACTTTAAACCTCTTTTCCATTAGCAAGGTAATAACAAGTGTAATAAAACCAAATCGTTTTATTGCCTGATACCCCCCTTGTCACGACTTAATTAAGATCAGCATATCAACGATCATATGACGAAACCGTCCAGTTTCCAACTGATAATTAAAGTATGACGCGGGGTCTTATTTGTTGCGGTTGCACCGAAGTCCGCATCTATACAGATATATCCACATGTATACAAGAGTTGAACATGAGAAATGTCATAGAAGAACTTAACTAAGCGGAATCTGGGCCCAGTTACCCACGAACAGGAGGATGGGGGGTGGGGTCACGGGACCCATAAAATTGCATATCTAGAGCTGTGTCTGTCTAGACCTAAATATCTTCGACTATACCAACTTAGGGTTTGATTCCAGTCACGGGTCAAAAATTTTACTCATGGGCAAACTGGGCCCACTTGCCCATCAACGGGGAGAGTGGGGGTGGTTCAACTCCATATATATATTCCCAACCCGATGACCAAAAGCACAAAGGAATTTCATCTCCCTATCTACAGTTACTGTCAAGTTAAAAACATTAAAAATGGGCAATCTGGGCCCAATTACCCCTGAACCAAGTGGGGGTGGGGTTTGGGGCCTGCAAAAAGCAAAAAGAGACTCATGCCCACAAGTGTACCAAGTTTGAACTTGATACCTGCACTGGTTCACGAGTTATGAGCTCCACAAAATACGGTGAAAACCAGAAACCGAAAACCGAAAGACAAAAGCTGCTACAGCGCTTGCAAAAGTGGACTGTTCCAAGGAACACTCCATTAAAAACTTTGCATTTCTGTTTTTGGGACTTGGTCGATCACTGCTTTCAGAGAAATTCTTATACCCGATACCATTTCTAGGTAGAGTATGTAAGTCCTGGTTCTATATTCTGCTCAAACGGATGGATACAGAAATACCAGTGGGGCATAAAATAAAGTGGGGTATAAAATTCATTCCAACTAGCCAGCTGGAGGTGGGTGGTATGGTCTGAAAGCTGGTGATTTTCACGAGGTAGGTCCACTTCGGAGTGACGGAATTCTGGATTTTTCCCTTAGGGTGGGTGTTTGCAGTCTTGACTTTATTTTTGGGACGAATAAGATATTATTCGATAGCTCACAGCATAAAGAGAAATGAGATAGTTAAAAAAAAAATCATCAAGATGGTTCTAAGCCATAACTGACGTAATAACGCTGATTTAGGTATCAGAAGCCCCCCCCCCCGTTTTTGTTTCAAGTATCCCAGGATCACAAAAAATGTATATCTGTTTCACGTCTTACTTTTGTTTTGTTTGCTTGAAGTTAAAGCTGGTGCTGCGATTTCATTTTGGACAGGGCTGCATTGCTGTTCGATTGTTTCACCGATAGGTGGCAACACTGAAGCACACGGGAGACCAAACTGTATCACATACTTGGCCTTTAGCCGAGCCTTTAGCTTATCTTCGCATGAAGCCGCTTCCCACTGGCACAAAAATAGTAATTCCTAGTAAACGACGTGAAGTTCTTACGTTCTGTCTCTTATTGCCACCTTTCTCTTCTCAAAACCTAACTGTGACATTTGGCCGCAAAAACATGTGAGATTCTGGTGCTCCCGAAATTCGGTATTTTTTTCAGTTTCAACGGATAACTCGTAGACTTCTGTGGTTGACCAGAGCTGCGTTTTCAAATGACCTTTTTACAATAAAACCTGTAGCAAATTTCATGATAAGTGACGTAGATTTTATCGGTTGTTTACTCCCTTGAAAACAGAACGAGTGAAAATCAGAGAAAACAAGACCAAAGGTTTCGACGGGATCCAAAAAATTTAATATTTGATCCAGACAACTAGGTCTTGTCTTCGCCAGATCCATTCTTCGCCAGGCTAATCATCTGAGAAAACCAAGTTCAGATATACCTGTATAAGCCATATCTATTTTGACGATACTGATCGAAACTTACTGCTTTACTTCTGCCAAATTTCCGGTTTCGGCCGAATTCCAAGCGAACTACTTGTCCAGCAAAAAAAGATAGCTCAGAAACGAATTCAGCGTATCTCCTTATTCCTTTAAAGAACATCTAATCAGCTTCAAATAAAACTTTAACTTGTAAAAAAAAAAATCCGATTTCAACCGGATTCCGGACGAACTATATGTCCAGGTAAAAAATGAATGTCATATACAGATTCAGCGTCTCTTCTTACCCTTACTCTGCCATCTAATCAACTTCAAATGAAAAATTTTGCTTTTAACAAGTTTTCCGGTTTCGGTCGGATTCCGGGCCATCGTGTTCAGCATGTTTTCTTACCCCATAATCGACTATCACATTAGCTGTTTCAAAATATTTTGTTTGCCCCTTAATTTGAAACCAAATGCCAAATTTCCGGTTTCGGCCGAATTCCAAGCGAACTACTTGTCCAGCAAAAAAAGATAGCTCAGAAACGAATTCAGCGTATCTCCTTATTCCTTTAAAGAACATCTAATCAGCCCTCAAATAAAACTTTAACTTGTAAAAAAAAAAATCCGATTTCAACCGGATTCCGGACGAACTATATGTCCAGGTAAAAAATGAATGTCATATACAGATTCAGCGTCTCTTCTTACCCTTACATCTGCCATCTAATCAACTTCAAATAAAAATTTTTGCTTTTAACAAGTTTTCCGGTTTCGGTCGGATTCCGGGCCATCGTGTTCAGCATGTTTTCTTACCCCATAATCGACTATCACATTAGCTGTTTCAAAATATTTTGTTTGCCCCTTAATTTGAAACCCCTCCCCCACCCTCAAATATAGAGCTACAGGGCTCATCTACGAACTCGACCTTACTCTTGACCCAAAGAATGCTCACACCAAGTTTCATCAAAATATCTCATTCCCTTCGAGAGTAATCGTGCTTACAGACGGACGGACAGACGGACGGACGGACAGACGGACGGACGGAGAACTTTTGCGATGTCATAGGTATCCCAAAGGATCCTCCCACCAAGTTTCATCAAAATATCTCAATCCCTTCGAGAGTTATCGTGCGTACAGAGAGACGGACAACTTTTGCGATGTCATAGGTATCCGTCACTAACGTTTTGGGATCCCAAAAACAAATACGTCACGTGACCAAAAATAAAGATCAACTGGTTTCGAAAATAAACTTGTAAGTTTTCTCTTACAAGACGAGCTAATGTTCGTAAAACAAATAAATCCCAGCGCTAAAAAGTCGTAGGGTCAAAGCGAAATGATGGCGAAAGGCGGAAAATTTCTAAAGCTTACAATTCCATAAGACAGTTAGGGATAACACAAAAGGCAGAATAAGCAAGAGGGGTCTTTACATCATGAGCCCCTCAGCATCCAGCGTGTAAAACCGTGAATAAGGTGCATAAATATTTTGATGAAAAAAACTTATCCCTGTCTAAAATCATTTGTTGTTGTCAATCCGAACAAATCTAGTGTTTACCGCAGTCAAATATCACCAAAGTGTAGATCAAAGCTGCTGGAAATTTTAATTTTTTTTTTTACGCAAGTTCAGTCTTTTAGCTACGGCCTGAATACGATCCTTTGCCAAGAAGGGTCGAAATATGATAACTAACAACAAATTGTCACCGTTTATTCCTGGCTAGCATTATTTGGCCGGACAGGATCTGCCTCTCCTAGAACAAGACCGAAAGGTTCCGATGGGATCCCAAAAATTCAATATTTGATCCAGACAATTAGGTTTTGTCTTCGCCAGATCCAGTCTTCGCCAGGCCAAACAGCTAATCATTAAGAAATCCAAGCTCAGATATGGATTCAGCATGTGCGTTTACCTCTATAAGCCGATCGAAACGATCCTAGCTTACTTCTGTGAATTTTGCGGTTCTGGCGAAATTCAAGAACTACTTGTCCGGCGAAAAACTAAAGCTCAAAAACGGATTCACCTCATCTCCTTACCCCTATATCCAACATCTAATCAACTTGAAATAGATATTTAACTTTTAACAAATTTTCAGGTTTTGGCCGGATTCCGGGCGAACTATTTGTCTGGCGATAAAACGGTTTTCGTATTCTTGTTCAGCATGCCTTCTTACCCCTACATCTAACATCTAATCAACTTCAGATGAAACTTTAACTTCTAACAAACTTTCCGGTTTTGGCCGGATTCCGGACGAACTACTTGTCCGGCGAGAAAACGGTTTTCATATTCTTGTTCAGCGTGCTTTCTTACCCGCCATATCGAACATCTAATCAACTTCAAATAAGACTTCTACTTTTAACAAACTTTCCGGTTTTGGCCGGATTCCGGACGAACTACTTGTCCGGCGAGAAAATGGTTTTCATATTCGTGTTCAGCGTGTCTTCTTACCCTATAATCGACTATCACATTAGCTGTTTAAAAAAACTTTGCTTGCCCCTTAATTTAAACCCCCTCCCCCACCCCTAAATGTAAAGCTACAGGGCTCATCTACGAACTCGACCTTACTCTTGACCCAAAGAATGCTCACACCAAGTTTCATCAAAATATCTCATTCCCTTCGAGAGTTATCGTGCTTACAGACGGACGGACAGACGGACGGACAGACGGACGGACGGACAGACGGACGGAGAACTTTTGCGATGTCATAGGTATCCCTCCACTTACGTTTTGGGATCCCAAAAACAATGATTAAGCTATAATTAAAATATGAAGTTCCAGTTTCATTGGACTATATTTAAAGGCAAAAAAATACACAATTAACATTCCTGTCAAAAAAGCACAAAAGGAGTGCTTGGCTGGGGCAGGGAAATAACCAATATTAATTAAACAACAAAAATAATCAACTAACTCAATATTCTAAAAAAGTAACCTATGGAACAAGGAACAAGGAACGAGAAAGAAAGAAAACAAAAGAAAAACGGGGAGGGGGTCTAAAGGAGGATAACACTAAACAACCATCCTGCCATGACCTTTCACTGCTCGCTTGAATGAAATAAGGTTATTCGAATTCGGGATATCTAACGGTTGTAGATTCCAAATAGTCGGAGAAAAAAATCTAATTAAACAAGACCAAAGGTTCCGATGGGATCCCAAAAATTCAACATTTGATCCAGACAATTAGGTTTTGTCTTCGCCAGATCCAGTCTTCGCCAGGCCAAACAGCTAATCATTAAGAAATCCAAGCTCAGATATGGATTCAGCATGTGCGTTTACCTCTATAAGCCGATCGAAACGATCCTAGCTTACTTCTGTGAATTTTGCGGTTCTGGCGAAATTCAAGAACTACTTGTCCGGCGAAAAACTAAAGCTCAAAAACGGATTCACAGTATCTCCTTACCCCTATATCCAACATCTAATCAACTTGAAATAACAAGACCAAAGGTTCCGATGGGATCCCAAAACTTCGATATCTGATCCAGACAATTAGGTTTTGTCTTCGTCAGATCCGGTCTTCGCCAGACTCCATGAACATTTATACTCTTAAAATTTAGAAACAGATTAAGGCCAAACAGCTAGTCATTAAGAAAACCAAGTTCACGGTAACTGGCCAGATACCACGACAACTGCAAAAACACCTTTTGACCGTGGTATCAGATACCACGATAACTGCAAAAACGACTTTAGACCGTATATCAGATACCATGGTATTAGGAACAAGCTCAGATATGGATTCAGCATGTGCGTTTACCTCTATAAGCCGATCGAAACGATCCCAGCTTACTTCTGTGAATTTTGCGGTGCTGGCGAAATTCAAGAACTACTTGTCCGGCGAAAAACTAAAGCTCAAAAACGGATTCTCCGTATCTCCTTACCCCTATATCCAACATCTAATCAACTTGGAATAAAAATTTAACTTTTAACAAATTTTCCGGTTTTGGCCGGATTCCGGGCGAACTACTTGTCCGGCGATAAAACGGTTTTCGTATTCTTGTTTAGCATGCCTTCTTACCCCTACATCAAACATCTAATCAACTTTTCAGATAAAACTTTAACTTCAAACAAACTTTCCGGTTTTGGCCGGATTCCGGACGAACTACTTGTCCGGCGAGAAAACGGTTTTCATATTCTTGTTCAGCATGCCTTCTTACCCTTATATCAAACATCTAATCAACTTCAAATAAGACTTCTACTTTTAACAAACTTTCCGGTTTTGGCCGGATTCCGGACGAACTACTTGTCCGGCGAGAAAATGGTTTTCATATTCGTGTTCAGCGTGTCTTCTTACCCCATAATCGACTATCACATTAGCTGTTTAAAAATATTTTGCTTGCCCCTTAATTTAAACCCCCTCCCCCACCCCTAAATGTAAAGCTACAGGGCCCATCTACGAACTCGACCTTACTCTTGACCCAAAGAATGCTCACACCAAGTTTCATCAAAATATCTCATTCCCTTCGAGAGTTATCGTGCTTACAGACGGACGGACGGACGGACGGACGGACGGACGGACAACTTTTGCGATGTCATAGGTATCCCTCCACTTACGTTTTGGGATCCCAAAAATTTAACTTTTAACAAATTTTCCGGTTTTGGCCGGATTCCGGGCGAACTACTTGTCCGGCGATAAAACGGTTTTCGTATTCTTGTTCAGCATGCCTTCTTAGCCCTACATCAAACATCTAATCAACTTCAGATAAAACTTTAACTTCTAACAAACTTTCCGGTTTTGTCCGGATTCCGGGCGAACTACTTGTCCGGCGAGAAAATGGTTTTCATATTCGTGTTCAGCACGTGTTCTTACCCCAAAATCAAACATCTAATCAACTTCAAACAAAACTTTTACTTATATTTTAACAAACTTTCCGGTTTTGGCCGGATTCCGGCCGAACTACTTGTCCGGCGTGAAAATGGTTTTCATATTCTTGTTCAGCATGTCTTCTTACCCCATAATCGACTATCACATTAGCTGTTTCAAAATATTTTGCTTGTCCCTTAATTTGAACCCCCTCCCCCACCCCTAAATGTAGGGCTACAGGGCCCATCTACGAACTCGACCTTACTCTTGACCCAAAGAATGCTCACACCAAGTTTCATCAAAATATCTCATTCCCTTCGAGAGTTATCGTGCTTACAGACGGACGGACGGACGGACAGACGGACAGACGGACGGACAACTTTTGCGATGTCATAGGTATCCCTCCACTTACGTTTTGGGATCCCAAAAAGAAGCTCTTTTTGTTGAGGGCGCTTCTTGGACGCTTTCACAAGAATTTCGGGTGTCATAAGAATGCAGGTCTTGATTTAGTGTGAACATATTTTGGAATGAAGACGGAAGGAGGTAAAACAATATGGAAATATTGTTTTACCAATAAAAATCCAAAATGCAGAAGAATCTCTACCCTTTCGAAGACCCAATCGAGCAGCAAAAACAGCAGCCATGTCCAAAATAAAATCACAAAACCAGCTTTAACTCCAAGCAGTTTTCCGGCAAGAAGTTCACAAAATCAGATATTTAAGGAAAAATCTTTAAGTGTTTTCTACAAGTTCATTTTCCAGCTTGAGCGGCTTGAGCCTGAAGAGGACCCTTGCCAAGAAGGGCTGAAACAGAGCAAACTAACTCTAGAGAGTACTGCGCAAACTTCGGAAAAGTGACACAGAGTCAATCGCAGCAACACTAGCTCCGCTAGCGGGACTGAACGTCCCTACTAAAACTCAATCGTTCGTGCACCAGTGCTGGCTTTAATAACTTAAAATTCTGAACACAGCAAAAAAAAGATACAACCTCCCTTGTTTCTTCGATGTGTGCAGACCGCATCTTAGCTTTACTGGAAATTTCTAAGCCCGTAAGTTTGTCTCGCTTTAAATGCCCCACGTCTGGTGGGCGACGCTACAAGTATAGCCCGATTGCGAAGCATAGAAAGCATAGGTCTTGGCGTTACTCCTTAGTGTTATTTTGCTCTGGGCTGAAATATAGATCCAATAAAATGTAGCTGACTTATCCGTTTTGCTTTGTCAAATATGATTCGCAGTCAGCTTGAGCTGAAGGAATATCTACAATATGGATCTTTAAAGTATGAGAGAAAAATGAGGACGAAATAGTGAAAAATAGTAACTTGAAAAAAACATTATCTAACCTGGTAACATTGCCGTAGACTTTCGACTCCACTCTTGATCTGATTTCTTCCAACTTCAGCTTGTGGTCAGAGATTTCCAAGCGAGATTCTTGAGACATCGTTATAATGAAGAGATTCACGGTAGCATTTTCTCTTCAACTTTCAAACCTGGAAGCGAAGAAAGAGCTAAAAACAAAATAAACCTAACAGAAAACAAAATAGTAACGGAATAAAACAATAACCTAGCAGAGCCCAGCAATTCAGACCAAACAAGAACAAAGGTTTCAATGGGATCCCAAAGACGGATAAATATTGGGATTCTTCATCCAGATTATCGGATCTTGTGGGTTTCCAATCTTCACAAGGTTCCGTAGGCATGTACGCCTAGTCAACCACCTAACCAGGTCCATTAGGTAATCTTCACTTTTCGGTCTAGGCTAGGCCGAGGGCTAGGCTACGACAGGAATAATACTGATCGAAAACTCATGGAGCATCCTGGTTCTCTATTTCTACCTACACCACTATATAGACCTACAGGTCTATCGTGTTTTCTAAGCACCTATTTAGACACTTTAACCGATTTCGAACAAAAAGTTACTTAAACAAATTTAGGGTTTCCAGCGAACAAACTACATGCCTGTCAAGAAAGCAAACTTCAGATATGTATTCAGTATGTAGCAATCTTATATCGAATATATAATCGAATTTAGATCTTTCTCCTTCAGCCGAATTTTCCGGTTTGGGGCGAATTCCGGGCGAACTACTTTTCCTTCACGAAAATAAAGCTAAGAAATTAATTCAGCAATCTTCCTTAGCCCTATTCGAATGTCTAACCAACTCCAGATGCAACTTTTAATTTTACCATTCTGGGCGCTGACCGGAATCCGGGCAAAATACTAGCCCGACGAAAATATAAAGTTAAAAAACGTATTCAGTGTGTCTACTTCGGCCCTTATAACGACTATAACCGTATTCAGAGAAAACTTTTGTTTTCACCAGTTACACTACCTAGCTTTAAAAAAAAATGTTTGTTTCGCTCCTTTATCCGAAACCCTTTCCCCCACACCTAAATATACAGCTACATCTACGAACTTTAACTGTAGCCTACTTTAAATCCTCACATCAAGTTTGAACAAAATACCTCAACCCCTTCAATAGTTATCTTGCTAACAGACAGACAGGCGGACGGAAAGACAGATAAACAGTTTTCGCCAAAATTGTTTATTTCACGAAACAATTACCCTTTAGTCTACCTAAAAAGGATTTTACCTAAACTTTGTGTTACAGGATGCCGAGAATATTCATTAACCCTTTCACGTGTTAAATTTTCGCAAAAAAAATTGTGTATTTCACGAAACAATTACCCTTTAGTCTACCTAAAAAGGATTTTACAAAAATAGGGTCATAACATATATATCTTTAGCATCCGTCATACCTTTAACCAAGGTTTAACACAACGATACGCACATGCTATCAAAACTTCTGACAGTGCAGTCACTCGATGACTGATATTGTGCAATTCTCCGACAAATCCCGATGTGGCAAAGTTAACCGTGCGATAATATTTCTATCGCATGGTTTACTGCGCAAGAGTATGTGGTTTCAATGGAATACTAGAATTTATTCGAACATACAAGATATTCTTTGGCTGCAGTCTGTGCGAGTGTTATCGAAGATATTTCCTCCCTTACCCAATTATCATTGTACAGCTCCAACATATTACCTTTTTACCCATCATTAGTTGAAGTTTAACTGAAAATGCAGCTTATTTTACACCTGATACTGTAAGACACATTGAAATATTTTGACCGAAGGGGTTTTGCATCTTTGTCACCAGGGGCTCTAGTAATAACATTCACAGTGTGCGCTGCTTGCAAGACAACCCAAAATTCATCCAGACGCGGAGAATTTGAATTTCAACAAAGGCCTGCATTTCCAGCGTGAGATGTGCGAAGCTCGGAAAAGTTACGATTGCAGAAAGTGAGAAGATGATGTTAAGAGATATCTTGCAAGGAATCTGATATTTTTATGGCACTTGCCTTCCGGCCAAGTGCCATATACCGATCACTTTTCCGTCGGTCGGTCGGTCTGTCGGTCTGTCGGTCGGTCAGTCCGGTGATCGCGAGTTAGGGTACTTCCAGATGTGCTAGGACGATGAAACTTGGCAAGCATATCAGGGACCCGACCAAACTAATTTAGAAATAGTCACTTCCCCGATCCGACCATCATGGGGGGAGTGAGGGGAGCCGGAATCCGGAATTTAGGGGCATGCATAACTTTCAAACGGGTGATCGGATCTTAATGAAACTTGATATTTGGAAAGACGTCATTTCTCAGATGTCCCAATTCAGGTCCGGATCGAATCCGATTAATGTGGGGGGGGAGTCGGAAATCATGTGACACGCTTAGACTGGAGCGATCGGGATGAAACTTGGTGGGAGGAACAAGCACATACCCTAGGTACGTCATTGACAGACCCGGACCGGATTCGTGCACTGTGGGGGGAGTTGGAGGGGGGTTCCGGAATTCCGGTGATACGGAGTTAAGTTACTTCCAGGTGTGCTAGGACAATGAAATTTGGCAGGCAAATCGGGGACTCGACCAGATTAACCTGGAAATAGTCAACTTCCCGATCCGACCATCGTGGGGGGAGTGACGGGAGGGGGAATCCGGAATCTTGAGGTATATATAACTTCCGAACGGGTGATCGGATCACAATGAAACTTGATACGTAGAAAGATCACATGTCTCGAATGCCCAGTTTCAAGTCCGGACCAGATCCGATGAAGGTGGGGGGGGGGTCGGAGGTGGGAACCGGAAAACTTGTGACACGCTTGGAGTGAAGCGATCGGAATGAAACTTGGTGGAAAGAACAAGCACAAGCCCTATGTACGTAAGTGACAGAACCGGACAAGACTCGGGCACTGTGGGGGAGTTAGAGGGAGGGGGTCCGGAATTCCGATGATCGCAAGTTAAGGTACTTCCAGACGTGCTATGACGATAAAACTTGGCTTGAAAATTAGATACTTGACATGATTGGCTTAGAAATAGTCAGTTCCCTGATCCGACCATCCCTTAAAGTACTAATGCTAACCGCAAAGTAAAAAAAAAATATTTTAAAGCAAAATATACATTTTCGTGATCCCTATGAGCCCATGATCATTTTTGCCTCAAGGGTTTTGCTTACAACTGAATTCCTTAATAATTCCTTATAAAGTACTAATCGCAACCACAACGTAAAAAAAATACTTTTTAGCAAAATACACATTTTCGTGATCATGATCCCTCACAAGTGATTTCCTTAAAGTACAAACAATACTTTTGACCAAAATATACATTTTCGTGCTTTTTTACTTCAAGAGTTTTGATTACAAATGATCACAACAAACCCACAAATTGACGAATTCCTACTCTCGTTCTCTGACCCAGCCTTGCAAGTGCCATATGAGCTTCCAGCTCTTGTTATTATAGTTTTCGGCAATGGCTTACATTTGTAGTCGGTAAATATTTCAAGCGTAGAGGGACGAGCACACGGAGGCACCGAAAATTCAAAAGAAGGACATTTGACGAAACCGATTATCTGTGGATAACGGAAAAACAAAGTAACGCATTTTTATCGGGTTTTCAGGGCTTATTTAAGTGAATAAGTGATGTGTAACTAGACTGTCGGATCTCAGGGCCTATTCGGTTAAACTTTAAAGTTCGCTGCGAAAACCCGGTCGAATCGCTATGAAAATACGCGTGCCTTGGGAGACAAACGGTCTCACAACTAGTCGATCGAGTAATTAGAGAGGGAGAGTAGATTATTAGTAGGAAGTACGGCATCCATTAATTACAGAAGCGCGTTCGAGAAACCTGCACTCCAGCTATAGTGTTCGTCACGATATACGGAAGAATGAGGAAGAAAGTGACAGCTGGTGGAACCTTCGACTTCTGCTTTTTAAGCCCGTATCCAAACACGGAAATCTAATCTTCAGATTTGCTTCATCCAAATCCACCCTCTGTTGTTGGCCAACGTCAAGTCTAGACAAGATTTCAGGCATAAAAAGTTCTTGTCGTATTTACAGAAAACAAAATCAAATCAAAAATTAATAATATTGATGATTTTTTTAATTACGTGTTATCTTTTACAAAAATAGTAGTAGATAGTCATCACACAATCACAAATATCCACACGTATGTTACAATTTTAAAATATTATAAGCTAGAAAATATAACTACAAAATATAGCAATTTAGAATATCCGCAAGGATGAACTGTTTGCAAAATGGTGTCAAAGACTCATAAATATAACACCGCTAATTATTAACAGGTGATTCATCCTGCCTACAGGAGGAGTGTACGAAACCCGGCACAGATTCGGACCAAAAGAGGCGATGAGCAAGGGGGTTAAGAGACTCTGCACTACTGCAGTCAATAACTGAAGGAAGTGACAATTTGGTAAAAGAAACCGCTAAAGGTGCAGGAAACTGAGAGTAGAGTTGGTTTTAAGCCAACACAGCGTATTTTGAGACAGCTTTTACGTGAACAGGTACATCCAGTTCCACGGAAAAAGTTACAGCGCGATTAACACTGGATTAGTGGTGTCGAAGCGCAAAATGGATCGGTAAACAAACAAACAACGTATGGCCTTGCTGAGCGTGTTATATAGCTTGTTACTATTTGACTCCTGGAATTATCATTTAAAATGTTTTATCCAAGCCTGGAACTTTACTTAAATCCAGTTTTCAGCATTTTCGTCTTACCCGCTTTTGTTTTGGGCGGCATCGGAAACTAGATAAGATTTTAGGCAAAAATCCTGGAAACGGTTTTAAGCAGAAACCCGAGTATTTTCAGGCTAAGCTACAGCTGAACATTTTTTATTTATCACAAGTAGAAATATGCTTTTTTGAATTTCGCCTAACCGTGATAGGCGCCAAAGAATGTGGTCAAATTCAAACCCAGCAAACATTAATGCACAGTCGTTAGCGAAAACTAAGTTGAAGTCACACTAAAGCCGTACACTCTAAATTTTTTAACCTTTTGCTGTTTTTGGTCGGTTGCTCTCGCACCCTCGAAAGGGGAGAATAAAATTGAGGCGTCGTCGGTAGTGCAACAGTTTTTATTACTTTCAGGACCAGGAATAAATATCAGACGAAACTGATTTGATCTTTGTGTCAAAAGTCGTACTTACTACAGTAATTCATTCTATTTCGGTAGTAATTCCATCCATTCTCGTTACCGAGATTTTACACTTAATAAGCGTATCCAATCTCGTCTATTGGCATTACACTGAATATCACGCTTGCCACATTTCTTCTCTTTAGGTGACATATCAGGCTCCGACAATTCTTTCCGATAATCTTATTGGTCCGAAGACCGGTTATTCAAACTTTGCCAAGATTGTCATCCAAGGCAAGGCAACTTTTAAAGTGGTCAACTATCTCAAAACATCTTGGCAGAAACTCTATGTATTGCGAGGTGTCCTTTAGGTTTTCAATTTATCCTTCTACTTTGAATGTTTTAGAGGTAAAAAGCAAAACTAATTTGGTCCAAAATGTTAAAAGAAGCAAGCCTCTACTATATGTGAATACTTCAAGGGAAAATCGAGGGAAAAGACTGGATGAAAAACATTATTGACGGTGACGTTAGTCTTCTACGGGGACATTTCTACCGCAATGTTCATTGTCGGATTACGGTAACCACGACAGGAAATGGTGATATTGGTGTAGAGCCTAGTTGTAGGCCAAAGGGCAGTTAACCGATCGTTTTCTTCTCCGAAGATGCTTAGCGGCTAACAATCCACAGAGATAGTAGAACTGAATAGAAATTGACAATTGCGTTTCCCGCAATCCGCTTCGGTTACGTTCCGATGGTTGAAATACGTCAATCACCGCAGCTGCAAAAGTTCAAATTTTTTGGAGCAAAATACTACGACTGTTGGCAGAGCAATGCAAAATTTGGGAACACTACAATTTCACAGCCCCTACCGATACTTTCTCGCTCTTTTGAAGAATACACGGTCCGATATCCGTACCTGTCCAGCTGACAGTCTCGTCAGGCATCCATGGACAAATCACAAGAGAGTCGTGGCGGTGTAGCCTACAGCACTTTTTATCTCGCGTTTAAACCAGCAAACCCTAATTTTTGCTACCCTCCACACTTTCTCAGTAGCAAGGGAGATAAATACCCGTCGGAAACTAGCACTATGAATGGCCGTATCCAGGGGGGTTAGTTGGTTCGAACCCCTTGCCCCCCCCCCCGAAATATACAAAAATTTTCGTTTTTATTGGCTTCAGTCCGGTCTTCACCTCCCGGAACTTCCGGAATCTGGGCTTCCAGATTATTCTTTGGCTTCTTCTGTAAATTGCATCTGGAATATGAACCGGTCCGAAAGTACATCAAAATAATCCGGAAAAGAGGGGCTTTTGGACTTCCAGATTTCCGGAATTTTTAAAGTATAACCGAAAAGGGCTAGGATAGGACAATCTAGTTACCCATCACTTGTTCACTTAAATTGTTCGAAGACCCGCTAAAAATGAGTTACTTCGTTGTTCCGCTATCCACGAATAATCGATTTTCAAATGGTGGAATCTATGCGCTTGTATTTTTGTTGTATGCCTTACAAGAAAGATTTATCTTTTTTTTTTGTTCAGGCACTAAGCAATCGTCACCAGTCGAACCACTGCCCACTGAAACGCCGCATTTGTGTTGAGATTAAAATTTCCCGCGTCGTAGTAGAATTTACGCCGTGGGGACGGCCGGAGATATTCTGAGCCTCATAACTAGAGCAGATAGTGGAAAATCAAAAAATCCCTTTGCAGAATCCAAATAATTCAGTGTATCCAATTAAATGATAGACAAATAAGTTGGCTTTTCAGTTAAACTTTAATTATCGCAGAAGAAATAAAAAAAAATCTCGGAAAATCTGGGAACCCAGATTCCGGAAGGTGAAGACCCGACTTTCAGCCTCTGGTCTATGTTCTTGTTTTACTGTTGGGAATGTATTAGGTCCGACCCGCGCGGAGACCCCCCCCCCCCCCGACAAATTCCTGGATTCGGCGCCATATGACACATCTTATCTGACGAAGGTGAGAGTCCTTTGAAGTCTGAAGTAGAACCGACAGACTCGGATTTACCACGTTGCCACTGGCACTGGGTGACTAACGATGGGGGGGGGGGGGCAAATGCGTTCGTCAAAAAAGTAACTTTTACAGCAAATACAACGCATACAAATGGAGAAAAATGAGCTCACCACACGTGACTGACAATGATTCCTAATCAAACCGCGTCACTTCGTTCTTCCGGCACGAATAAACCAAGGCTAAAAGTTCCTCAGACTCCTTCCACTCTGGCTTCACGAGTCGACTGACCGAAAATAAAACACGGAGAAGAGACACGTGGTACGAGGCTGACGTCATTTCACATGTTTACATTTTTGGAAGTAATCACAGAACAATCAGTCACGAAGATAATCAATCCGTTTTGGGCATGCGACGAGCGAAGAAAAGTGGCGTGAAATTTAAATTCAAATTCTCTGCATTACGTCACCTTTCTTACTTGTGGTGTCTACCTGAAAAGAAATAAAAAGATCAGCTCAGCATGGCCAAGGCCGTATCCAGGGGGGGGTTAGGGTGTTCGACCCCCCCCCCCCCCCCCCCCCCGAAACCCACAAAAGTGATAGTTTTTTGTGGGCTTTAACCTCTGATCTAAGTCTTTTTTGTACTTTCTGTGGGCAACCCCCCCCCCGGAAATAAATTCCGCGGGCAACCCCCCCCCCCCAAATAATTTCCTGGATACGGGCCTGAGCATGGCTGATCAAGGGCCCAGAACTAGCTATTCATACCTTAAAGCAGTCATGCTATTCCCAATACCCATTCATTCTCCTCTAGTCGGTTGTTTATTTTCAGTAAACAAATCCTCATTCCCGCATAAATTATTTCCTATCCGGGCGATCTTTTTTATGTCTGACTTTCTGTGTACGATTGTGAGCAAACTGTTTTATCCTACTCACGATCGAACGCTCACTTGGAAGCCAACGATTTTTAAGTGACTGTGACGGACCAGGGTCGCCGAAGACAGCAACGCCACCGGAAGTCGCTTCGAAGTCCCTAACCTAAGGAGTATACTCGCCGTTCCCCGAGGAGTTCTTCTGGGGAGTCCCCGCGTTGTTATGGCACTTGCAGCTTCGCTCAATTGCCATAATAATACTGATCACTTTTCGGTCGGTCCACTGTCCTCGAGTTCCCTCCCGAAGAGCTAGGACGATGAAACTTGGCAGGCATATCAGGGACACGACCAAACTAACTTGGACATTGTACTTCCCCGATCCGACCACCGTGAGGGAGTGGAGGGAAGGGGAATCGGTAATCTTGTGGTATGTATAACTTTGGAACGGGTGACCTGATCTTAAAGTTTAACCGAAAAGGGCTAGGATAGGACAATCTAGTTACCCATCACTTATTCACTTCAATTAGCTTGAAGACCCGCTGAAAATGAGACTTCGTTGTTCCGCTATTCACGAATAATCGATTTTCAAATAGTGGAATTTCCGTGTGATTTGTGGTGCCTCTATGCGCTTGTATTTTTGCTGTATGCCTTACGAGAAAGATTTATCCATTTTTTTTTTGTTCAGGCACTAAGCAATCTTCACCAGTCTCACCACTGCCCACTGAAAAGCCGCATTTGTGTTGAGATTAAAATTTCCCGCGTCATAGTAGAATTTACGCTGTGGGGACGGCTGGAGATATTCTGAGCCTCATAACTAGAGCAGATAGTGGAAAACCAAAAAATCCCTTTGCAGAATCCAAATAATTCAGTGTATCCAATTAAATGACACACAAATAAGTTGGCTTTTCAGCTAAACTTTAATAAAACTTGATATTTGGGAAGACCTCGTGTCTCGAATGTCCCATTTCATGCCTGGACCGGATCCGATGAATGTGGGGGGAGTCGGAGGTGTGCACGCTTGAGAGTGGAGCGATTGGGATAAAACTTGGTGGGAAGAACAAGCGCAGGTCCTAGATTCATTAGTGACAGAAAAGGACCGTACTCGGGACACTAGGGGGAGTTAGATGGGGGGTCCGGATTAAGATGATCACGAGTTAAGGTACGGTACTTCCAGATGTGCTAGGACGATGAAACTTGGCCTGAACATTAGAGACTTCAGACGATTGGCTTAGAAACAGTCAGTTCCCTGATCTGACGATTGTCGGGGGAGTTGGAGGGAGGGGAAATCCCGGATCTTGAGGTATGTATAACTTTTGAACGAGTGATCGGATCTTAATAATACTTGATATCTGGAAAGACCTCGTGTCTCAAATGTCTTATTTTAGGTCCGAACCTGGTTCGATGAATGTTGTGGGGATGGAGGAGAGAACCGGAAACCTTGTGACACGCTTAGAGTGGAGCGATCGGGATTAAACTTGGTTGAAAGTACAAGCCCTAGATACATCAGTGAAAGAACCGGACCGGACTCGGGCACTGTGGGGGAGTTGGAGGGAGGTCCGGAATTCCGGTGATCGCGAATTAAGGTACTTCCAGATGTGCTAGGAGATCAAACTTGGCTTGGACATTAGAAACTTGGCAAGATTGGCTTAGAAACTGTCGTCACTTCTCAGATCCAGCCATCCCTCAAATTACTAATGCTAACCGCAAAGTACGAAAAAAACTTCTAAGCAAAATATGCATTTTCGTGATCCCCATGAGCCCATTATAATCTTTGCCTCAAGGGTTTTGCTTACAAGTGAATTGAACAAACACTAGTTTTGAGCAAAATTTACATTTTCATGGTCTCGATGAGCCCATCATCATTTTTGCTTCGAGAGTTTTGATTACAGATGAATTTTTAGCGCCTTTAAAGTGTGCATCATCCCAGCCAAAGCAAAAATAAAATCCTTTTGACCAAACGATACATTCTCATGATTTCCAAGGACCCATGAACATTCTTATCTCACGGGGTTTGCTTAAAAATGATCACAGCAAACCCACGAATTGACGAATTCCTACTTTCAACCTCTGACCCAGCCTTGCAAGTGCCATATGAGCTTAAAGCTCTTGTTGTGTGTCCCAGGGACTCAGTCCCCGTGTTCTCGCGAGTCCCCACGGGCGAGGAATTCTCCGATTGTCATCACCATCATAAAAAAGGACACCCTTTCATATTTGGTGGGGAATTAATTTTGGTAGTTGCTGATGTTCCTGTTTTTTGAAGAAAAAACAGATGTTAGCAGATCAATATTGAGTTTGGTTATGGTTTGAAACTGATTTTGAGAAAAAGTTCATCTTTTTCATTGTGGTTACAAATTTAAAATTAACCGAGAACAACCAGAGTAAAAACACATAAATAAAATGGGTCCCGTTTAATTCCATCAACTGAGTATTTTATTTTTGTTTAAACAAAATCCATTTTGGAAACATTCCAAAACACCGTTATTATTGTTTTCCTTCCGCGTGGAGTGACTCCCTCTATTCTCGCCGTTCCCCTTGATTCCCCGACGAGTCCTCCGGGAACGGCGAGATTACGCCTCTAGTTGGCGTACTCGCTGCCGTCCCGTTACAGACTTCAAAAACAAAGGCCAAAGACTAGCAACCTTACAGAGTAAGGGGTAAAAGAAAAGGAATAACTTTATTTGCTCTATTAGATCCCAAAAATAATGTATTCCTCAAGCTCTATATAATCAAATCAGATATCTCATTAAAAAGACCGACGGAACAGTATCCTTCATCTGCACAATCTACTACCAGTAATAACAAATGTCTAGTTAACTTTTCTGACATTATTTACCTCCTTTATTCTTTGCATATTACAATTATTACTTTAACGTAACCATTCAATAATCATTCCTCACTTTCCACATTTTCCCAAATTCTCAATACAATCTTACGAATGAATGTACGGCTTATTGCAATTCTATTTTAAGCTCGTGATTGACACAGAAATTAGGAGAATTTCATGCGCGTAAACTGGTAATTTGATTTTTTTTTTTTTCGCTTTTCGGACATTAAAAAAGAAGAAGGCCTCGAGAAAATCTCGGATGAAAGAAGTATGAAATAATTCAACATATTTGGTTGGCTCAGGATATTCTATGATGTTTTCGACCAGCATTTATATTGAGGTCGAAATCTTGGCTACACCGGAAATCAAGGAGAAAGGAGCTACCTAATTGATCTGGTCAAGATTAGGGATCAATAACATGCATATCCTATGGGATCTAGCGAAGACAGGAAACCTGCAGGCAAGGCCGTATCCAGGGGGGGTAGGGGGTTCGACCCCCCCCCCGAAACCCACAAAATTAACCGTTTTTTGTAGGCTTTAAAATCTGATCTATGTATTCTTTGTACTTTTTGGTCCGACCCGCTGGCAACCCCCCCCCCCCGAAATAAATTCCTGGATACGGGCCTGCCTCCAAGATTCAACTGTCTGGACGAAAAATTCAAGAAATTTATATTTCAGGATCCTAATTGATGAATTTGGTCTTGTTGAGTCCGTCTGAAGTCGACTTAGTCACCTTTCGTCATGGGATTATAGGAAAGGCGCACAGACAGTAGACATTTTGAAAACACCTGCCTGAGATAAGATCTAAAAGGGTAGCAGCTTATACAAGAGAAGAATGGCAACTTTCCTTGAATGCCCTTCAGATTTTCCACCAACAACGATCTCACAAGGCTGTGGTGAGGATTCACTGGAAATGGCAAGCCTGTACATGACTGAAGGTCATCCCAATAGCTAAACACTGAGATGACATCAATCCTCAAACATGGCAAAAAAGCCATTGTGGAGAAAAAAAATAGGGTAGAAAAGCAAGAAAAATCAGGAACAAACCCACTGGCCAACACAATATACAAAAATCTGGTTTTGAAATACCAGATACAGAAATATAACTTTATACCACTTAATATCAATTAAGGTTATGGTATAATGTTAATATTATAAAATGTAGTCAGTAGTCAAGAGGCCTATGTACACATACATAGGAGACGTTTTTGCATCAATGGCTGTAAGGCTGAATGGGTGATCCCATCCACGCGAAAATGAGAAAATCGATCAGGCGTTGAATGGCAGAGGAAGATGGTCTACCGACAATGCCTATTCAGCTGGATGGGAGCGAAAAGAAGCATAGAAAAAAAAAACAATTTTTCAAGGAAATCCTCAGGTGTTGGCATCAGGGTAGAGTGAACTGAATGGCACAATCCCTACCTAAAACCTATCAAACCTATTAAGCCTACCAGTCAACAAATTTAATTCCTTTCATCTTGAAAGGAATTCTGATCACACTCAAACTTTTTCTAGTCGTCATCCAAACAGAATCCTTTCAAGTCAAACGGAATACTCTATATGATTAAGTCCAAAATATGCCAGTGAATCTTGCAAAGAACGAGAATGTCGCCTGAACAATGACTCAAATCCTATATTAACCAATCAAGGAGGTTCATTGGATCTGTGTTGACGCTTCCGGCAATTTGCTAGAAAGCCTAGAACACATGGAGATTCTTCACTGGCATTAAGAGCTCGTCATCAAGAGTAGTCCTTTCTACTCAACGAGATTTCTTGTCTGTTAAACGCTACATTATATACAGTAGTAGGGTGATGGAAAAATTCACAAAACACTAAAAAGAAAAAAAAGTGTTGGGCTTAGCCTACCAGCTCTATGGAAATAAATTTACATTATCATATGAGTTCCTTATTGCTTGCAAGTGCATTTTAAGGTAATTTTAATGGAAGGTCCACATTTTTCTTTCATCAACCGTGCAGAAGATTTTCTATCCACATTCAGCTCAATTCTGCTCGGAACTGTGTTGACAGGAGGCACCTATAGAGCTGGATCAGGCTGGATGGCCCGTTCAAATGTTCATCAAGACAAGCGAAAATGACAAAAAGATTGACGGCTTCCACAACAAAATGCACATCCAGTTCGGCGGGACCAGAGCATAGAGGCGAAACATCCCCATAGCCTAAGCTAATAGGAAGGCACTGTACAGTAGAGGTATGCTTATGTGAACGTCTGTTGACTTCGGACTTCGCCATTTTCATGCACTTGCTGTCAGGGGCGTCGCGACACCTTCCTGATGGGGGGGGTGCGGCTTCGGAATTTTACCGGAATTTTTCGGTATTTTACCGGAATTTTTCAAGATTTTGCCGGAGATTTTCCATAGTGAATATCTCTGCAGGCACAGGCGTCACTACTAGGGGGGGGGGGGTCGACACCCCCAATGTTTTCGGCCAGTCGGTAAAAAATAGCCGAGTCGGCGCAAAGCGCCGCGATTTTTAGTAAAAACGCAGTCAATTTTTCTCTTAGAAATAGAGTCGTTTTTCTTAAAAATAGTCGTTTTTTCTTAAAATCAGCCGATTTTTCGTCAACCCAGTCGTTTTTTTTCTCAATAATAGTCGTTTTTATCTGCAAAAACCGTCGGTAAAAATGACCAGCCAGTCGGTAAATACCTTGTCCCCCTCAAACATTTTGGCTAGTAACTCCTCTGTCTGCAGGAACTCTAGAATACTGTTGTGTTCTGACTTAGATTGTGTGTTACAAACGACGGTAAACAAAGACAGGCTCGTTGAAGTTTTAACTGCAAAGGCATAGCTTATTTTACTTCTGATATTTGAAAACACTGAAATATTCTGACTCTTTCATGAGAGTCTGTTACTAATCGCATGTGAAACCGATCTAGTTGACGAACGTTAAATTTTAACTAAAATTCACGAAAGAATTCGAATACCATATTTCTTCAAACTTTTTTTGTTCCGAAGCTGTCCTGGGACTTCCGAGATCATGTCGGAACAAGGCTAACTTGTGAGTCGAGAAGGCTGTCAAATCTAGAGTAGATGGTACTGTGATTTTATTCCTGGAACAATATTTGTAGCTGGAAATGCTGTAAATTTTGGTAGGTTGCCTAATTTTTGAAAGCTACAGAAATTTTGGAGATTACCGGAATCACCCGGTGAACGTCCAGGTTCGATGTTTTGTCCGTCTGCACGATTCACTCTGATAAGTTGTGCTTCGCGGTCATCCCTGTAAGCGGTAAGCAGCAAAATTCCGGTAGATTCCCTGAGCCGAATTTTGGAAGATTCCGCGCGGCATATTCCGGTAGATCCCCTGAAACACGTTCCAACAGATTCCCTAAGTCAAGTTCCGGTAGATTCCTTGTGAAAGGTTTCGTTAGATTCCCTGAGCGAAAATTCCGGTAGGCTAGATTCCCTCAGCCGAATTCTGGAAGATTCTGTGGGGCAAATTCCGGTAGATCCCCTGAGACACGTTCCGACAGATTCCCTAAGTCAAGTTCCGGTAGATTCCTTGTGAAAGGTTTCAGTAGATTCCTGAGCGAAATCCGGTAGGTTCCCTGAACAATAATCCGGTAGATTCCCTAAAAATCGTCAAGTTCAGGTGAATTTGTCAAATTTTAACTGGCGCGGCTTCGCCGCACCAGTCAAAATTTACAGGATTTTTTTCCCACGGGCCTTCTGGGGGGGTGCAGCACCCCCCCACACCCCCCCTCGCGACGCCCTGCTTGCTGTGTCTAAAGCTAACTACCAGTTAGCCAAAGAAGGTAAGAAGGGCAGCTGAAAACACCTGTACACAGGTATTTTGGATCTCCAGTCTACCATTTAGCCCAAAACTCCAGTGTTCACATTAAAGTAACTGTTCACATTATACCTCTACTGTACATACATGCATACCAGGATTTGAACAATAGGCCTACTAGTACTGTACTGTAACTCATTTGATCCTCCTATCACAGCTAATCAATTCCAAAGATTGTTTGACCAGATAAGAACTGTGACATTGAATTCATCACCTAAGTTAAGAACCCCATGCCATGTACAGAGTCAGACAAGACCAGAGTTTGCTCTTTAGTTTGAGTTTTGCTCTGGACACAGCTTACGTATCTAGGCAGTTAAGCAAGCTCCTATCTTCCCCATGAGAAGCTTTTGGTACACAGCTCTGAACTTGGCGCCTCCGTAGATCGTACCCGAACACCATAGGCGGGAGCGCAATTTTGTTTGGACTTTGGCTGCTTCAACTTACCTATCTATTCACAACGTCACTGCACTTGCATGACTGTTGCTCCCCCGCCACTGTCCCCCCGCCCGGGAGCGCAATTCTGTTTGGCTGCTTCAAATTACCTATCAGCCTATCTATTCACGACGTCACTGCACTTCACATGGTTGTTGCTCCCACGCCACTGTGTCCCAAAAAGAAATCGAGCTTGCAGAACTGCCTAGATATGTAGGCCTAAGCTGTGGCTCTGAACAAGACAAATCTACATATTTTACCCATGTTTTACCATTTATTCAAAAGAACCGCAGAAACTAGTTGGAAGAAACACGGTTGCCGTGTGCGAGGGTCGGAGCTACGAGAATAGAGGGAATCAGGAAAACAACAAGAACATGAGGCATGCCTCCGTATGGATTTTGCTCTTTTTTCTTTTAATTGTTGCCACTGGTATATAAAGGTGACGACTAGTCCTGCATAAAGATCGTGTAAAGCTAGGTGCCCACAGAAAGCGAATCTTTTCCGCCACGCGACGCGAACAAAATTCGACTTGGAGTTGAAACGGCGGGGCGCGAATTTTTTCCGCTCGCGACGTCAAATTCGCCCAGGCGAACCTGGGCGAACGCGAATTCGCGTTCTGTGGGCACCTAGCTTAAGTAGGATGGTCTTATTATCTTTGGTCCTAGAAACCAAGCTAGATCTACGTTGTCCGGTCAACTTAAAAAGTTGCAGCAACTTTGGTGCAACTCTTTAGGTGTATTTTTGCAGATATCATGGACAGGGGCGTCACAAGGGGTGTGCAGCCCCCCCCCCAACTGTTTGAGATTCGGTAGAATTTTGGGCGGAGGCCCAAAAATTTCACTAAAATTGTTCGGTAGTTTTTCGATAGCAGAACCATTCAGTATATCATTTGGTATTCGGTAATTATACAAATCCCAAATAGGCTATCTGTACAAATTTATTTGGTATAATGATCGAGATTTGGTATAATTGTCAGTACTCGGTATTTATCACAAATTCGGTGCGAGAATTTACTGAAATTAGTTGGTAATTTTTCGATGCCAGAACTGTTCGGTATATTTCTGGAGATTCGGCAGCTGCTGACGAAATTGGTCTTTATTCCACTTTATTTTTGGTTTTGTTTATTCTAGTTGCTTCTAATTAATTTTACATTGCACCTACACCAGCAAAAATTGATTCCCCTCCAAATCTGTAAGGGAGTCCTTTTTTATGATGGTGATGATAATCGGAGCATTCCCCGTCCGTGGGGACTCGCGAGAATACGGGAAGTGAATCCCCGGGACAAACAAAAACGCGGGGACTCCTCAAGTAGAGTCCTCGGGGAACGGCGAGGATAACATGGCATTTGAACCAAAGATTCAATTGCCGTAAAAACGCTAAGGATTCGCGGGGAAGAAATAAAACCAAAAATCTAGTTAGAAAATTGAAACAATAACTGAAGAATTACTAAAAATAAAGCAACTCGGGGTGGCCCCGCGCATAGAATGATTCTCTTCGTCACCGTCGAATTCACATACAATTCGGTTTTGGGGACTATCCCTTCTAACATCAGTTTTAAAACCTGTTTTTCTAAAACCAACAGCACCCGTGTTTCTTGAAAGGTGTTTTCCGCAATCCCATTTTTGAGATCCCATCGACACCTTAGCTATTGTTGATGATAATCGGAGCATTTCCATCCGTGTGGCTGGAGGAACTGCGGGAGCGATCTCTGGGACAAAAAAACGCGTCGAGAATCATGAAACTTGAATCTCCGATCTTTTAGTATTTGACAACACTGACAACCGGCGGGCGCAAACATTTGCATTTGAAAAAAACGTGGGAATCTGGAGTCAGAAGAAGTCCCAGCCGTCGGAGGATTTATCAGCAAAGCTGTTGACCAGAGGTTGGAATGAAGTATTTTTCTAGCTTGTACACTATTTGACGTTGACTTTTATTGTTTTTTATTTTCTACTAGCCTACAGGTACAGTAGAGGTATGCTTATTATGTGATTGTGAACGTTTGTTGACTTCGCTTCGGATTTTGCCATTTTCATGCACTTGCTGTGTCTAAAAAGGTAACTATCATTTAGCCAAAGTAGGTAAGAAGGACAGCTGAAAACACCTGTACAGGTATTTTGGATCTTCAGTCTACCATTTAGCCCAAAACTGCTGCAGTGTTCACATTAAAGAAACTGTTCACATAAGCATACCTCTACTGTACCAGACAGCACCAGACAGGTACAGGAGGGGTATCCAACCTCAGACAGGATTTCACATTTCCAGAAAAGTCTTTCCCTCACTCAGAATAGAAAAAGGAACCAACAAATATGACAAAAATACCAGACTGAAGTTAACTGAATGGTTTACATATTGGATAAATAAATATTGCTTCAGTATTTCTACAGGAGGGGGTATCCAACCTCGTTTTTACACTACCTCGATTTTTGCCTTGAAAATATTAAAATGAAATGTACAAGCTGTCCTGAAGGTCAAGAGGCAAAATTTGACTTTTTTCAAAGTCATGTGTGCAAAAATATTCAAATTCTGTGCCTTTTTTACCATTTGGAGCTATTTTGAAATCCTGTTTTCTGGCTATTGACATTCCTAACTCTTCCTTTTTCAGGTACCCCTCCTGTATGCTTATGTGAACGCTTGTTGACAGTTTGTTGATAGCAGGTTAAAAAAATCGCAATCATGCACTTGCTGTGTCTAAAGCTAACTACCAGTTGGCCAAAGTAGGTAATGAAGGGCATCTGAAAACATCCGTATAGGGTACAATGACCAGTAGCCGGCCGTGATGAAAAAAAACGGCCACAATACTTCCATAGACTTTGAAAACTGAATTTTTCAACAAAATCGATCAAAACAAACAACAGCAGTAGAAAGAAAATCTTTTCTTTTACTTGAACTTGAACACCCAGCATTGTCAGACCACATTGAATTAACTGCATCTTCAAGGTGCTTCAGGGGGGCCAGTTTTTTGGTCTTCATACATCAAGCTCAGTGCTTCCACTCGGAGCACTCTCAAAATAAGTAGGCTCCTCTTAAAAATAAGTATTTAGTAAGTAGAAATTTTTACTGAACCTGTCAGAAATTTTACAGACAATTTTAGCTTTAATTTAAAATTATCAAATTTTCAACACTGTGACCAAACAATGCTGAAACTATGCGCCGCAGGCGACAGTTTCGAAAATACGTCTCTTTTTTTCTAAGATACAGAGCTTTTATAACTTTTTATAACAAGTGTCTCTCTTCAGGAGAAGACAAAAAGGTGTCTGGAAAATAAGTGGTAAATAACTAGGTAGGCTAAGTAGATTCGAAATGTAGTAAGTAGAAAAGGCTGAAAATAAGTATCCTACTGCCAAAGTAAGTAGAAGTGGAAGCACTGAATTCAAGCTGACTTTTCATGAAAAATCTTAGATGGCAACACTGTGACAGAAAACTTGGTGTTCATCATAATCTGCATTTAAAACGGTTCTGCATATGTAAAATTCATGGCAATTGAATAGTTTTTGACTGAGTTATTCATTTTAAAGAGTCACAGTAAGTTTCAACGGCTGTTTACTGGTCACTGTACCCTAGGTATTTTGGATCTGCATTCTACCATTTTGCCCAGAACTGTGCTGTTCACATTAAAGTATTTGATTCATGTGGACCGAGAAGGTGGAAGAGACGGTCATTTTTCGATTGGTCGGATTTTTACGAACACACTGTTACCTTTGTTTTCTTCAAAATCCTCAGGGCATCCAAGCTTATCCGCAAATTACTTCAGCACAGTTCACTCTTGAAAGCAAAATCGCAATTTCTAATTAACTGTTCACTGATCTCCTGACGTAGGTCAGAAGAATACTAAAATCTTTGAGAAGATTGAGGGGCGTGTAAGAGGATTAAAACAACGAAAGTATATCACCCTGTGGACGTTTAGATATGTCAGAAGTAGAAATCATTGGCCAGTTTGACATTTTTTGGTCTCCTAAGCTGAATAATATTTAGCTCAGTTTCATAATCTCCAAGCAATCACAATAACGAATTTAGTATAATTTATGGCGTTTGTTTATTGTGATCTAGTTTACATCCTTAATTCTTTGTACTTCCAAGAATTAACAAGAAAAAACAAAAAAACTAAATACTTAAAGAAATTGATAATGAAAATAATTAGTTTGATTTTCTGCACATTTTCTATATGCCTGCTACAATAAAAACATTCTGTTAGCTCCAAAGTCAAAATATGATCCCAGCGTCCCCATGTCCGGCACTTCCGACCCGCGCCACTAGATGACCCAGCGGTCGGATCGAGTCGTGTCTTCATCTTGTGTCTTGGGTGGGGGGGGGGGGGGTCTAGACGTTGCAAGTTCTAGTATGCTTATGATGCAACTCCTTTAAAGTAGCTAACTGTTCACATAAGCTTACCTCTGCTGTACAAGGGGTAGGTATGCAACCTCGAACTTATATGACCTCGAACTTATATGACCTCGAACTTGGTGTAGCCTGAAAAAGTTAAATAGAAATTTTGGTTCAGTCCTAACAAGCTTCTAACTGACAATATGGAAACCTGCAACGATCTCTTTCGACTGCATAGAAGTTTCCTTGTAAGATTTTCAGGCCAAGTTCGAGGTCATGTAAATTCAAGGTTGGATACCCCTCCTGTATTTGACAGTGCCTGCCAGGTCAGGTTAAAAAAAATCATCTCAGGAAAGTAAATGACATAGAAGCACACTGATTTTGTATCTGTCACATTGATGTTGATTAAACTTCAACCTATTATGCGTGGCCTGTGACGTCACACGAGAAGTCTATATTTTCCATTTACTAACATAATTGATTGTCCCTAGAACAGTTTCATACAAATATAGCCTATATTCTGCAATATTAATTTAATTGAATTTCCCCATTTCTTTCGTGATGTCTCATAAACGTCCCGGGCTGCGCATAACAGGCTGAGGTGAAGTCTACACCCATTTATTATGCAGTCCCTTGTTTTATCAATCAGATTGGCAAAGCTATACTACTGATGATAGCAATTTTTGTGGCTACCACACCTTTATCGACCAGAAAGAACAATATAATTGTGGTTAAATAAACTTCAATTTTCTGCAATTCCCTGGCACTTGCTATTTTAAATTAATGGAAATTGCCCGAGAATCCCTTGTAACCATCACTTTGCTTCCTGCATTTGCAGTTCGGAATCTGTTTATGAAATTCATCACTTCTTTTTGGAAATTGACTAAAATCTCCATGTGACTCAACAAAGAATTTGAGAGGCAAGGTAAATAAAGTTGCTTTTGCCGAAGTAGCTTATTGTGCTGGTTGTGTAAGTTAATGGTTCTCAACCTGTGGTACTCATTCCCAAGACCATTGCAACTGCAAGGGTCTGTAGCTTTAAAGAGTGTTCAAGTTGCTATTCCAAGAAGTGGGTTTGGAACATCAGCATCTACTTTTGCACACTGAAATTAGCTAGCTGTGTCGAGGGAAGATTTTAAACATACTTTTTGAGCTTCGACAAGAAATACATAGATTTCATCATAGGGGCCAAAAGACTGCACTCAGTTTCTTTGAAAACCAGACTGTGTCTGCAAATTGGCCTATCTTGCGGATGTTTGTCACAAAGTGGATGAAATAATATCTCAGTGCAATGTGTCTCTGAATGACCTGAGAAAACAAAGAATGTTCTGAGAAAAAGTGTAAGGTTCTTTCTGACCCTTGACAAGTTTACTGGCAATAATGACATTGACCCAGATATCGGTAACCTTAACACAGTTTGTGATTGCATTCAGGATCATCTGACAAAGTTTCAAGATGAACTTTTTCCATATTTCCCATCAATCACACCCAAGATAGAACTCAGGGCTGGATACGAAATCCATTTTGTTTAGGATAAATATGATTTCAAGATCTGATCTCATCTTCAGCAATGTCTTTGGATCAAAACCAAACATAGAAAGAGGCTGAACATATTAAATGGTCTTGTTATTGCCTTTAGTTACATGGAGGCAAGATCGGACAGAATTTTAGCGACAAAGCAGCCTCCTACCCATGATGATAGCGTTCGGCATATCCTAGGGCTATGCCTAGTGCTGGATACCTGATTCAAAATCCTGGGTATAGGCCTAAATATTTAAATTTTGATTATCAAACAAGTAAGATTTCTGTTATAGTGGAGTAGGTTAGGATTAGATATCTTAAAACGTCCAGAGTTTGGCATAGGGAATACAGCTTTAGTCATAGGCATTTGCCATGGGATTCATAATACAGTAGTTTGTCGTAGACTTGGGCCTAGTGTTTCAGCTTTCTTTTGACATCAAGGATGAAATCAAAATTTTTGGTTACAATCTGTTATTCCTTTTTTGATATTTTTTCTCATCCATTAGAATTTTCCGGACGGCTAAAGAGTATAGAAAGGAGAGGCATTTGGGATTGAAATGGGTTCAGAATTACTGTCGTTTCTATCAGTAGAGGCTCTTCAGGTGCTTCATCTAATTAATTTACTAAAGTAGTTTGTTTCAGAGCAAGCCTGAATGGCATCCATAGAAAATACAAAAAGACGACGATCCCTGCTAGCTCAGAACAAGAGGAACAGCTTCGTGATTGACAGCACCATGTCACCACATGGTAATTTCTTTTACATACAATTGTCTCGTCGGATTAAGCAGAATTTAAGCTAGATTGCTTTCTTTTCAAAGGAGTAGGACTGCTAGATCCGAACCTATACCCAAATACCCACCTGTATTGCTTAGTGTGTCCAAGGGCTATACTGTTGTAAAGCTATATTAGGCCTACCTTAATTTTTACTTCGGAGCAAATTAAGATCTGAAGATCTGTTGAACACATATTTGATATGCTTACTATTGGCATGGGGGAGAAGAATGAAAGTCTGTACTGAAAGCACACATAGGCTACAATTGGAAATCCAGTTTGGACGGACAGGTGATGGCGCAATATTTGAAACACAAGCACAAAAGACAAAGTTCCCCTCAGGTGGGTTTTGAACTCGAGACCTTTCGCCTTATTGTAATTTAAGTTTTATATTTTTTTTTTTAGCCGTTTCTGCATTGATCCCTGAGGACCTGCCTCCAGAAAAACGAGATGCTCAACTATTCCTCATGTGCTTGAAGCAAGGTCTGAGGGCTTTAAGTAAGAATCATAACGTAAGTCATAGGATTAAGATTACTTGTCGCAAAAAAGGCCATGGAAACACAAAGAAAAAATACAACAAGTACAGATATACTCGATCCGGGTTACAATCTTCAGAAATACTGCCTCTTGCCATTTTCATTTTGCACCTACGACTTAGAGCGCTTTTTCGGCCGAGACGAGTTTGCGAGTCAAGCAGTGCATACTTACCCGAAAGCTTCAGGGTACACCGACAACTCCTTCAAATATAAAGACATGAGGGAAAAAAAAATGTTTTTCATTCTGGAATACTTGGTATCTATAATATCATTTCATTTTTCGAGTTCCGGAAATTTTGGTTTTGTTTCGCTTTTCCCCCCTTTTTTTTACCACGGCACGCACATTTTTAGAATTTTTTGCGTCGAACCTCTGCCTCGGAGAGCGGGAAGTCTGGACAGAGTCGACAAGCACCAACAAGAAAATTGCTCATTTCACGGAGTATTTTCGAAAAAGATATTTCTGAATCATTTGATCGTGTAGAGATTTTTTATTCTATAGTTCTCATTTCTAGTAGGAGTTGTGCCTCGGCTTGCAAAAACCAAACTTAGTAATTTTAAAGCGCATTCACAGTGAGTTTTTTTTTTTTTACCAAAGTACAAACTTAAAATACCGTAGTTATAATAAACATTACGTGGATGGAATGTTAAACAACGTACATTATTCCCGTTATTCCCTTGTTTAACGTTCCATTTACGCAATTTCTGTTCAATCCCGTGACATGAGGATGTGAACCGCTTAGATGGATTTGCCTTCAATGTAATCTGAACAAATTTTTACTGGCTCGACTCTATAATGCCATTTCGTTGCCACACATCCTATATCTAACCCCTTTTTGGGATATTTTGTCAGCTGCTGATAAAATTGAACTTAGAAAGCTGTATTTTAAGTTTGCAAAATACCTTCTCCAGGCCCCGCGGTGGAAAAGAAACGGGTTTGAGGCAAATCGATATGGCATTGTAGAGGCAATAATCGCCATAGCGGAGGTGTCCATCCGCCAGAGCTGTGGACTCGGACCCTGGTCTTGGTCTCGGACTCGTCTTACACGGAGCTGTCCATCCGCCAAAGCTGTGGACTCGGACCCTGGACCGTCTCGAGACGCCTTTTTTCAAGGACTCGGACTTGTCTCGGACTCGGATTTGCTGGACTCGCAGCAGCTCTGATAATCGTAGCCGAAAAGCAATTCAACGCCCTAGCAATCATAGTTGGAAGGGTGTATTCTTCTAAAAGTGTATTTGTCAGTTTTCACTTATGTTGTGTGTTTTTGTTTGTTGTTTTTCCTTTGTTCTTAATACTCCGTCTCGTTTCCTCGCGATTGTGTGACGGGTAGTAAATAAAATTCATTCATTCATTCCCTTTTTTAACGTTCCATTTACGTAATTTCTATTTAATCACGTGATGAGGATGTGAACTGCTTAGATGAGTTGGCCTTCAGGCGGGCTCACTGTTCGTGTGGCCGGCTTCTCTCTGACTTGTAGGAGTTTGCCAACTGTGTCACAAGTCCCACTGTAGCACAGTGGTACAGCACTCGCCTAGAATTCGGAAGGTCCTGGGTTCAAATCCCGACTGAGGAGCATTTTTGTCTTGCATTTCACTACTCACGAAAAAAAGTATGAAATAGAATAAAAACCAAGAATAAAACTAGATCTTATGTGATTGATAAACACCAGATTGCGGACCCTAGTTTCGCAGTGATTCGGGTGATATCAAATTTCCAGGCGAAATGGAACCACCCCTGGCTTAAACATTTGTTTAGTTGTTGATTCTGTAGCTGTTCCGTAAAATGTCATATGTAAGTATTTACGTTGTGCCTTAAATTTCTCTCCTATTTCTTCTTTCTTCTTTACTCCGTTTTGTTCTGGGTTATAAACATGGGTAGTAAATACTTTACTTACTTGTTATTAAAAAAACCGAGAAGACTCATTTTTACTTGAACAAATAATAAAACGTACAACTGTCTGTCATACGTAAAATAATCTGAAACGAAAGAAACGCAAAAAAAAAAAAAATAGGACTCGTTATTGGAGGTAAAAATTCATGGAAGATCCCTGTTCTAGGAAGACATAGATCAAGACGCTGTCGCTGAAGTTTGTCAGAAGACCAATCAAATTCTGAAGCTAGACGACAGGCTGGATGAGCAGAACCTGCTGAGGGAGTTAGAAAAACTTTCTAATACGAGGTAAGTCCAGTTCATACCTTACATTTCTTGAGCCTGTGAGGGGTGGGGGAGTTTATCGTATCCTGGATTTTGTGTAGCTCATGCTGAATGCTAGGGTAGCCTATGGGTCTATGAAATTACTGAGCGCTTATTCTGCCACACGGCGTGTTCAGTTTTCAATATTTTGCGTCCAGCTGCCGCGTCGGAGAGCAGGAAGGCTGGAGAGAGTCGACAAGCGCTAACAAGAAAATCGCCAGTTTCAAGTTGCAAGTAATGGTAATTTTGAAAACCGATATTTTTGAGCATTTTCCATCGTGAAAAGATAGATCATTTCTAGGAAGAGTTGTGCGCGAAAAAGTCTGAACGGAAACATTCTGTAACCTCAACAGATGGTGTTGAAATTGCGCATCCTTGTGTTAGAAAGTTCTGACAGCGAAATATGCATAGTTCGGAAATTTTGGCTGTAAAGTTTGGCTGTAAAGTCTACAGCTACAGTAGCTGTAAAGTCTACAGCTACTACGTCAGTCGATCCACTGTCAGAAGTTTCATAACAGATAGCACAAGGATACGCAGTTTCAATAGGTAACACTTGGGATGTTACCTATTATGTTTTTTCATACGTTATGCATTCAACGTTATGCATAACAAGCATTGCAGTGAAGAGCCGAAAAAGCATCTGGTATCGTTTCTGATATCATGATAAACAAAAATGTCAGCAGATGTTTTTTTCGGCAGTGTTTCGGCTCTACTTGTATCAATAACGTTTTAATGTAATATCTGAAATACATAACAGCTAACATCTTAAGTGTTATCTGTTGAAACCTCGCATCCTTGTGTTATCTGTCATGAGACTTTTCTGACAGTGTAGAATGCTGTAAGATTTGTTACGGAAACTGGTAATAGTTGTGTTTTTGCTGATACCGTGGTATCTGATATACGGTCTAAAGTCGTTTTTACAGTTATCGTGGTATCTGGTACCACGGTCAGAAGGCGTTTTTGCACTTGTCGTGGTATCTGGCCAGTTACCGTGGTAACAGATATTCAGATATCACGGTCCGACCGTGGTATCTGGTCGTGGTATCTAGAAAACGGATCTCACTTTCATCAAATTTTGTCAAGTTGGTGAGAAAGAAGTTCAGCACGTAGTGATGTAACTGGATATCAGTTTTTATTTTGGGATGACTTCGGAAAGTGCGGTTTTGGCAATAGTCGTTTTTGCAGTGGACCGTATATCAGATACCACGGTAACTACAAAAACGACTAATTGCAAATCCAGTTACCGTGCAGTTTTGGCAATAGTCGTTTTTGCAGTGGACCGTATATCAGATACCACGGTAACTACAAAAACGACTAATTGCAAATCCAGTTACCGTGCAGTTTTGGCAATAGTCGTTTTTGCAGTGGACCGTATATCAGATACCACGGTAACTACAAAAACGACTAATTGCAAATCCAGTTACCGTGGTAACAGATACCATCGTATCCGCAAAAACGCAACTAATGTGACTGCTAACAGGCTTCATGCTGAGTGGCCGGCGATCCTCAAAATACGATGGTCTTTCCAAAATAGAGTAAGGTAAGGTAAGGTACAATTTTAATGACAAATATAAAGAAACCTTGTGTTAAAGAAACCTGAAGCATCTGACATGCCAGTGGCATAAAAACGACGCTTCGCTAATTCTAATTGGTTTGTAATACTTTTTAATAAAATCCTAGCCTAAGGCATTGTAAAGAAAAAACAAACGAACAACTATCATACATCAACACTAAAATTTAAGGACAAAAAGGTAATAACTAAAACAAGCACGTACCAACACAGACATACAACTAAAAAAAAAAAAGGAAGGAGAAAAAAGGTTTGCCACAAGGGTATGATCAAGGGCCAGGAATTTCTCGGACAGTTTGTAGGCTACGCCGAAATAATCTACATCGAACAGTGTTTTAGACGAACTTTAAGATTCCAATGATATATTTTTAATTGTTTATTATTTATTTTTTAAATTAAAAAACAAAAACTTTATTCATACACACTGTATCCTATGTGTATATCGCTTTATCACATGTGATAGGTATATACAATATAACACTTTAATAGACGAAACTCTACCAGATATAACAAATTATCTACATATATTTAAATGCTAAAATTACAACCAGTTTCCCTCTGTAGCCTACTATTCGTTGTATCCGTTGTACTTTAGTATTTGTTATAACTTGACCGGCTACTAGGGCTTCACGGGCCGAGCGGATAATAGTGATGCTGTACTTGTCATCTTTGTTACCGTATACTATAGTAAAGTACGAATTCCTGTCATTTTCTTTCACGCCATCTAGTGAATAATTTTCATGTATGTAACAGAAAGTCGTGTTCTTATTATATAGATACTGCAACAGTCGCAAAGATAGCCAAGTGATCCTTACATTTTATATATCTGAACCCGTTATTAAACATTTGCCTATCTTGATTATTTTAACTTTTTTTTCTCTTCTAGAATATCAGTTGTCTTTAGATCAGACACATTAAAAAACAAGCGAGGTTAATTAAGAAACGCACAGGCTTCCACTTCACGCAGTGGCAGGCTTGTGTAGATTTCGGAAACATTTTAGGACCCCCTTCAGTATCATTGGCTTTTTTTTAGAAAGGATTTACTGTCATCACTGTCAAGAATCCCACTTAGAAACTCAGAAGTGACACAATAAAAACAAGACCAAAGGTTTCGATCGGATCCCAAAAATTTAATATTTGATCCGGACAATTGGGTCTTGTCTTCGCCAGATCCAGTCTTCGCCAGGCTAATCATCTGAGAAAACCAAGTTCAGATATACCTCTATAAGCCATATCTATTTTGACGATACTGATCGAAACTTCTTGCTTTAGTTCTGCCAAATTTCCGGTTTCGGAATTCCGAGCGAACTACTTGTCCAGCAAAAAAAAAGGAATTCAGCGTATCTCCTTATCCCTATAAAGAACATCTAATCAACTTCAAATAAAACTTTAACTTAAAAAAAAAAAATCGGTTTCAATCGGATTCCGGACGAACTATATGTCTTTGTACAAAATGATTGTCATATAGGCTACAGATTCAGCGTCTCTTCTTACCCCTAAATCTGTCATCTAATCAACTTGAAATTAAACTTTTGCTTAAAACAAATTTCCGGTTTTGGCCGGATTCCGGCCGAACTACTTGTCCGGCTACTTGACCATCGTGTTCAGCATGTCTTCTTACCCCATACTCGACTATCACATTAGCTGTTTAAAAATATATTGTTTTCCCCTTAATTTAAACCCCCTTCACCCCTAAATGTAGGGCTACAGAGCCCGTCTACGAACTCGACCGTACTCTTGACCCAAATAATCCTCACACCAAGTTTCATCAAAATATCTCATTCCGTTCGAGAGTTATCGTGCTCACAGACGGACGGATGGACAACTTTTGCGATGTCATAGGTATCCCTCCACTTACGTTTTGGGATCCCAAAAACAAAACAAAAAATTGAAACGCACAGAACCAGGGTGCAAAGTGTGCATTGCTGATTGATTTATTAACTTTTCATTGCTGACTTTCTGCTTTCTGTTCCAGTTTAGGAGACGCCATGTTTGAACACCAGAAACAGCTATATGAGGAGAAACAGAGGTGGAAACAATTGCATGTTCAATCCCACAAAAAACGGCAGGAAATATTTGCGTAAGTTTTTCTTTGTCTTATTGGAGTTTTAGCTTGGATACGCAGAGTTGTGCCGTTTTACGGGACAAGAAATGAAAAAAACCCTATTCCAAAAGTATTAAAGTTTAAAGGACACCTGAACGATCCTACCATACTTCCATGAACCCCTCAAATCGTCCTTCACAGTACCGGTACAGAGAAGACGAATTTTTTCGCTCCGTGATTTCGGCGCTATCCACTCTTGAAGTTCTAAGTCTCCCTATGGCGATTCGTTACGACCTCCCAAGACAAATTTAGCGCCAATATTTAAACTGTCATTATCGCATGGATAAACGTACGTTGATAACGCATGGATGGATAAACAGCGCATGGATGGATAAACGCATGGACTGTTACGGCGTGGACTGTTACAACATGAACTGTTACGCATGGACTGTTACAACTGTTACGGCGAGCGTTACGATCAAGACAAGTCGGAAAAAAGGCTGAAAATTATAGCACGGTGAAACTTCATCCGATTTTAGTCCGGTTTTCGAGAGATAATTGGTAAGCAGTATGTAAAAGTGGCAATTTAGGGTGTTAGACTTCATTCAGATGACCTTTAACTGAAAAGCCAACTTATTTTTGTGTCATTTAGCTGAATACACTGAATTATTTGGGTTCTGCAAAGGGATTTTTTTGTTTTCCACTATCTGCTCTAGTTATGACGTTCAGAATATCTGCGGCCGTCCCCACAGCGAAAATTGTACTACGACGCGGGAAATTTTTATCTAAACACAAACAAGGCTTTTCAGTGGGCAGTGGCGATATTGGTGAAGATTGCTTAGTACCTGAACAAAAAAAAAGTCATAAATCCTTCTTGTAAGGCATACAACAAATTAGAGGTAACACAAATCACACGGAAATTCCACTATTTGAAAATCGATTATTCCTGAATAGCGGAACAACCAAGTAACGCATTTTCAGCGGGTCTTCAAACCAGTCTAAGTGAATAAGTGACGGGTAACTAGATTGTCCTACCCCAGTCCTTTTCGGTTAAACTTTAATAATAACAACAGTTTTGTTTGTGATCTGGCAAAAAATACGAGCAAATACGGAGTAAGAGAAAAATAAAGAAAATTACGATACTAGCTCCAAGAAGAAAGAGAACAATACGCCAAGACTTCATTATCTATCTACATCACTACCGATTAGATGCTGATTTTAATGTTCTAGCACGTGGCAACCCGTGCCTGCTAGTGTCAGCCGGAGCCGGTGGCGGCACCGGCCACTTGCTGTAGCCTACAATAAAATCGAGAGTGAGTAACCCCTCGTCTCCACACTGTAAACAAAAATCTTGCAGTATTTGCTACTGGGATTACTCTTGTCTTGATTGAGATAAGATTATCCCTAATTCGGATTGATATTATCCCAATAGAGATAAGATTAATCCCAGTAGCAAATACTGCATCCTTATTCGGAGAAACTTTTTACAGTGCACCTGAAGTGGAAAGCCGCGAGCGCTTTAAGCGCAATCTCAACCAATTGCTCTGCATAGTCTAATAAATCTAATTTTTCAATGATTTATTTCATATTGCAAGCTTTTATCATTGTCAGTCATGTTCTTCCTTCTTTTCTTTTATTTTCTTCGTTGATGTGGTTTCGAGGGTGATGGTTAAGGCAAGCTCTCGAATAGGGTCACTGGGACCCTGTGAAACGAAGTAACGCATTTTTATCGAGTTTCCAGGCTGATTTGAATGAATAAGTGATGTATATAACTAGACTGTGGGATCTCAAGCCTGTTTGGTTAAACTTCAATATTTACTAGCGCCATCTTCCGCTGTCAGTCATCAGCAGATTTCGCGGTCGTTGTATGCCAGATGGGGCATACAACGTTGCCGTCTACCGTAGTTAAAGAAGCTCGATATGACAGGACATGGGAATGAAACCATTGCCAGTCGATAGAAATGATTATTGTGAAAATAACTTTATGTTTTCTTTTTGCAAGTTCGTCAGTCTTGTTATGAGGATAGATGGTGTGGGGGGGAACCCCAAAATCCCACTTCTGACATCATTGTAGAAAAGATGGACGAGTGATCGGCACGGTTTAGTTAAGCTAAGGCTCCTGGGGTATGGTCTGAAGACCTGACACCGTAGGTGCCCACTAGCCCCAGGACTAGTCAGGAAACCGGACTTAATAGACGAGAGGAAGTCTCGGGGAATTCTATGGTTCAGCCGCAGTCAATCCAGAAATCCCTAATCAAGCTGGTTCACACATCCTAGCGAAGCTGGAATTCACATATCCAGTCAAGCCCGAAGCCTACTAGCCGAGATAGACCATAACGTATATCAATTTACTCGTATGACCAGTCATTAACAGGAGTGTACATCGTGTAAATGTAAGATAAAACATTGGTGGGTCCCTAACCAAATATATGAACAACTCTTACCGTAAATAATAACATAAGGTAAGCGAGGTCTTACTCCAACCAAGGATGAAAGAGAACTCTATGGCTACGGACTCATTCCGTAGCCGAAATACTGTGAATGGAATAGATCAAAGCCTCATCTTGGATTAGCACAGCAGCCAACTGGAGCTTGGGTATGAAGACCGAGTGACTCGGTGAAGACCGATTATAAAATTTGACTACTTGATTCGAAGCGAAGAAAATAAATATATGTTTTGGTTTTGATAAGGTTTTAAAAATATGTAATGGTAAAGGAAAAAGATATTTAATGGTTGTAAAATATCGTAGGTAAAAGTAATATTGTTAAAAAAAAAATTCAAAAAGGTAGATATGGATAGGAGAAATTATGGAGGACTGGTTTTTGAAAGAAGGAGTGAGTTTTATGAAAAAAATTTGTAATTGAATAATGAGAAGATGAATTTAGAAAAGAGAAGTTAAATTTAGAGGTCATAAGGAATGAAAAGATAGTAGGTTTAAGACGAAAGTGTGAGTGACGTTAAAGTAGGTTAAACTGTTAGGTATTGTTTGAATTAACGTCACTGAGTTGGAGGTCGAGACGTAGCCACTTGTTTTAGTTCGATCTAAAGCAAGAACGAATGAAATAGAAGCTACGCGAAAAAAAAAGAAAAAAAAGCCTCATCTTGGATTAGCACAGCAGCCAACTGGAGCTTGGGGATGAAGACCGAGTGACCTATTGTCACGATGCCGGGAAATTAATGATGGTGGTGAAAACCGAAGAGATATATAGAAAAGGAGGTGAGAGTGAGGAAATAACTAGGAGGATTATTGCAGAGCAAAATGCTATGGGATGTCTCCAGAACAGTCTATTTGAAAACGATTATCTGTTGATGAAGGACACACGAAGTACGCATTTTATCGAGTTTCCAGGCTTATTTGAATGAATAAGTGATGTGCATAACTAGACTGTCGGATCTCAGGCCTATTTGGTTAAACTTCAATATTTACTAGCGCCATCTTCCGCTGTCAATCATCAGTAGATTTTGCGGTCGTTTTAGATTAGATTAGATTATGTTTAATATAAAACCAACGCGTAACATTTGTCTGCATCACCTGCAGGGAAAGTCCCGGGGGACTTGTTAAGTAACAGGCGAAAAACAAAATTCACACCCCAGATGGAGCCTACAACGTCGCCGTCTACCTTAGTTAAAAAAAATTAATCGATATGACAGGACATGGGAATGAAACCATTGCCAGTCGATAGAAATGATTATTGTGAAAATAACTGTACCTTTTCTTTGTGCAAGTCCGTCAGTCTGGTCCGCTCAGTGATTATTCAGAGTGTCGGAGAGAGTTGACTAGCTCAGACAAATCTTTTCTTTAAAATGTGCCTGAACGTTAAACAGAAATGGTGTATTGATGATTCTGCCAAACACTAGTACTTTTCGTGCATGATTCAGATAAATATTTATCTTTCTCTGTGACTTTTGTGCTGGGAGCTACTTTGACGTTTCCGAACGGTGTACTTTCCGAATCGCGCCGCGACATGATCCCACAGTCGGACGGGCGGATCCTGGTATGAATACATCCTAAAAGTAGATGTAGGCACTGCAAGTGCTAGCGCTTCTGAATTACCTCTTTTTTTTTACTATAGAGTTTTGCAAAATGATGATGCATATGGAATAAAATACACCAATATGCACAACTGACAGTATTTTTTTTATACCGTGTGGCAATTTTTCTAGACTTTTTAAACTAGAACACCAGCTTGATGCTACGTCTCCTCCTCCCTCGATGGCAATAAATCTTAACTTACCGTAATCTTTCACTTATAATTATTTTGAGAAATATTATTGACCAAATCTGTATGTCTTTGAAAATATTCAATAATTTTTCTCCATTACCATTGTACTGTTAATAAAGTTTTATGTTTAAAACCTTTAAAAACCCAAAACATAACTTTTTACACCTAAAATTCAAGCTGTCAAATTGCATAGGTTCGATCAGAATATGCTGGCAGCTAATTACAAAAATCTGAATTACGAGGTCGATCTGTGAGCAAGAGTGCTGATTCTGCAGTTCTACTTCGTTTACTCCCCGGCCCCGGACCAATGGTTAGATCGAATCCACTGGAATCCGGATATTGGATAGGAACCGGGAAAATTGGTACTAACTAAAAGAGAGAGCAAGTGTTGATTCTATTCCTTTGCGTTGTTTTTTTTATTGGACTTAATGTATTGTATATCGTTTATTTGTTGGACTTAAATGGACTGGATTTATACCGACAAAATAGCAGCCGTGAAAGCAACAGAAGGAGCGGGTTATGAGAAGCAAGCATCATTATTTATTTTAGCTTCGTTAATAGTTTAGTTTTATTATTTCGTATAAGTGTTTTCTTTTTTGTTACCATTTTTGCCATGGCCTCATGCTTTTTGTGCATTAAATTCTATTCTATTCTATTTGAATCGAAAGGGAACTTTTCCTAAGCAGTTCCGCAAAAGAGTGTTGAGAGTTTCGATTGAATTGTAAAAAGACACGTTGACTCAATCTGATCTCTTTATTTGGTTTTCTCGCGAGATTCTCTGAGGAAAACCGATGATGTTTGCTATACGTTTTTGGATCAAGTTCTTGGATTAGGTCCGGGGTGGGGGGTGGGAGAAGACATGCTAATGGTACGGAAAGAAGACGAGGTTTTCCGTTCGGATTTTCCGCATTTTCACATCGGTTCACATCGGTGTCTCAAAGAGCCCATCCAGTTTTTTTTCTCATTCCAAACCATGTTGTAAACACATATGCCATCTTAATTAGTAGTGAGTATACTTTTATTTATTTGGAGAGAAGAGAAGAGTGCGTCTGAGCCCTATAGGCTACCTAGGACATCCCTACCCCTCGTTTGTTGATTGGTTTTGAGAGTGGAAAATAAGGTCAGGCCCGCCGGTCTACAGAAGATTCCCACGCTATCCACAGAGTCCCAGCGATCCTATTTAAGACCTAGCCTTAAAGGACACCTGAACAATGAAACCGTACTTGAACACACCAAGGAGAATGTATTTACAGACATGGCCACGGAGAGCATTCTTCTCCTGAGCGTGACGTTTTCAAAATAGGGATGTTCGTTTCTGGAGGTTTGCACATGCAGACTCCAAGACAAAAAGCGCAATTCATTCAAATCTTGTACAGCGCTGGCCGATCGTATTGGAATTTCTTCTAGACATACGTTTGGGCTTAACTGGTTAAAAAATATTCCAGAAGAAGGGTTGATTGGAGACATTTGTTCATTTCTAAAATTGTTCGGTACTGAAATAAGGACAGATGCAAAATGGGGCAAAAATCATAGCTTGGAAACACTATTTCGTATTTGGATTGGGTTTTCTGCAGGCAATGTTCACGGAAGTCATACAGATAGGGATGATACTTGGTACTCTTCATTCAGGTGTCCTTTAAGCACCACCTTCGAAACCACATCAATCGGGTTGAAAAAAATTATCAGCTTTTCGATAAATAATTGATGATCGAACAGAAAATCCTGGATCCAGATCTGCATAAAGGCCCATTCACAACGGCTTTTAGCTAATACTCGATACCAGCCAGTCCCGGAAATCGCTCTGAGACCGAGAATCAGCTGGGATCCTGCCGTTCGCAATTGATATTAGTGCCAGTTTCGGGTACCAGCTAGTCTCGGACCCAAGTTGAAATCAGTTCAACTTTTGAGGGTACTAGCCAATCACACTACTTTGGGGAATACTGAGGAATATTCCGATTGGCTAGTGCTGAACCACGTCATACAGAATAACAATGACCTAATTCACTTTCGGTTTTCAAGACAGCAAGGAGTGGATGTGATTTTATCTATTGGGCTTGGTTCGAAACTAGCCAATCAGAATATTCTTCAATAATCCCCAAAATAATCTGATTGGCTAGTACTCTCATAAGTTGAACTGATTTCAACTTGGGTGCGAGACTAGCTGGTACCCGAAACTGGCACTATATCAATTGCGAACGGCAGGATCCCAGCTGATTCTCGGTCTCAGAGCGATTTCCGGGACTGGCTGGTATCGAGTATTAGCTAAAACCCGTTGTGAATGGGCCTTAAGCTGCCATAGATTGATGTGTCCTGTCACTGACGTTTTGGGATCCGAGAACCGAGACTCACATTATAATGAAGCTTGAATAGGCTTTGTATTTTTTAGATGAATGTATTATAAAAAAAGTAGTATATTCTGGTCGTTATTCATTATGATCATCAGTCCTCGCTAAAGGCCTACCGCTGCGAAAGAATCCTACTGTTCCCGTTAGACCTCGAAGAATTTGGTTCTTTGTGAATACCGACACCACAGTTAGCTTTTGTATTAATGAGTTCAGCGTGTCTGGTAGTTCGAGTCCATTGCGTTTTGCTTTACAAACTAATCTGGAACTTAATTATCGCTAACAATAACACCAAAGGTAAGATTCTCAGCGTTGGTCAAACCCATGCGGGCTCTTCATTTTCGTTTTGAAGACACATAGACAGATTAGTAGAAGTAAAATAATCTGCCTCAGTTATTGCGACACTATTAAAATATCCGTAGTGACAACACTGTCCGCGTGAACCTCACATGAGCATAGGCCGTTGAAACTTGGCACGGTTATGAAGGATCCTAACGAATGTTTTAGGAAACCGTCCTTTCCCGGATCCGACCATCCTTGGGGGATGGAGGGAAGGGGAATCCGGGACCTCGTAACACGCGTAAGTGGTGAACGGAGTATCCGACTCGAGCGACAACTTAATGGGTCGTAGGATGGTTGGGGAGCTAGAGATTTCCGATATTGTGTGAAGCGTGTGGAGACCAAACAGATGAAGTGATTGGGCTGAAACTTGAATGGTAAAAATGTTGTGTGCCCTAGATTTTCCTTTTTGGCGCGCTGGGCCCGACCTCGGTGGGAGGATATGGATGGGGGTATCGGAAATGAAATTGAGTACGAATGCGTGACCCGATTCGAGCGAAACTTGATGGTTTGTAGGAACGGTTCGCCTAGACATCAGCTTATAAGCTCGAAGCGCATCCGGCCATGGTGGGGGTAGGGGAGTAGAAAGGAGGGTCCCGGGGATTGTTTGACACTTGTAGGGTCCATAGTGTTGAAGAGATTTGGATGGTCGTGTGCGTCGCCTAGATACGCTACCGGTACTTTGTGGTCCGAACAGCATCCGGCTTTACTAGGCGGAGTTCGACGGGGGTACCGGATACTACCCGGAAATGCGATTTCAGTACGAATGGATGACCCTACTCGGATGAGTTTCCATTTGTGGTACGAACAAATGTCCTAGATGTTCCATTTATAGGTTCGAACCGAATCCGTGAGGTCACAATTTTCTTTTTGGAGTCTCGGCGTAGTAAGTGCCATATGAGCTCATAGCTCTTGTTTTGTAAAGCCATTACTGTAATGGAAGCACCGTTAATAACTCGATGTGACACTGATTGGCACTAATGATCAAGTCTACACTTGATGCGTAAAATGCAGATTGTTCGCTATAAATTATGTTTTTTGTTCTGCTGCTTTTCAATGCGTCACCGAAGTCGCCGGAGCGCGAATTGCTCGCGTCCAGGATCTGGAGCTTGGATACGCCTAAAGCTAAACTGATAAACAAAATCTGGTTTTGAGAAGGTACATAATTTCCCAGATTACGCTTTTTCCCGTATTGTGAGAAAAGTTTCCAGTCTGCAGAAATGGTCAAAAGCAGATTTTGGGCTTGGGAATTCGCTTTCCTATTACGAACAGTCCATTTGATGATCTTGTTTTTTTGTTCAAGTTTGTATACGATTCGATAACATTGTGTTATTTGGGGTGATGAGATGGTGTTCTTCAAAGTACCTGACCCAGTTAAAGTTTAACTGAAAAGGTAGCTTATTTTTACATCTGATATTTGGATACACTGAGATATTTTGACTCATCTAAAGGATTTTGTGTTTTTTCACCTGGGGCTCTAGTAATAACGTTTAGAGTGTGCTCCGTTTGCACGCCAACCAGAAATTGGTGTGGGAAAGGGTGGAACATGGCGCGGGAAAGGATGTACACCATGTGCCGGGGAGTGGGTACCCCCTAGTTTCCTCCGGTCTTCATTCTTAGGATCTATTTTATTTCTTCGTCATGTCGGTCTTGTATAATCTGTCACTGAGATTTGAGACCCAAGTACCCGAAGATTGTTTAATTTTCCGCTAGCTTAAGATACAATTTTTTTTATTCAAAAATATAAAGAAACGTCATGATATCATTTTTGTGCTGAAATAAGGCTGTTGTGCCTCATACTTGAGAAAAAAATAGAGACATTTTGACTCAGCAAACGTAACTAAATTAAAACTCTACTAAACTTTGAGATCGAAAGCATGCCGAAGTTGTTACAGTCCTCTCTGACATAGGCTATAAAACTCCACTCCACTTCACACACTGTAGTCCCTGGGTCTAAAACAAGCAAAAAACATCCTTTCTGACCCAGGCAAGGGTTCAGTGAAGTTTTCCAAACTTTAATATTTATTAATTTTTTTTAAATTAAGATACGACCAACTAGGGCCAAAAATGACAAAATAAGTAACAAACACTGGCATAGATATAAACTACAAATAAAATAAAATAAAAATTCAGCACATCAACCTAGAGAGAACCCACAATATAGTAGGCCACCCCACGACAGCCAAATTTTCAAACTCAGCCGCATATGCGAACTCGCGAGAGGATTCTCAGCGCGCAGAATTAGTGTCTGAAGTGATAGAGAAGATACCCGCCTCACTTCACCGAAAGATGGAAGACCGTCACGTCACCATCAAACATACCTGAAGCACTACAATTCCAAGAGAACCCATGCAACCACCTTAGAGAATTGTTGTATAGGGCCCGGAAAGCGCTCTCGCGCTTCAAGGTAAGCCTGTACAAATGCCATACATACCGTCTTTCGGGCATTGAAGACGATATCATGAGCAACAGCATAATCGTCGCAAATACCCAGCAGCTGATTTAAAGCTGCAACTGTTGGTGCCAAAACCACCAGATCATCAGCGTAGCTGAGATTGTTAATGCACACACCCATAACAAAACAACCAACACCAGCTTTCACCAGGAGTATGTTAAGTTCGTCTACATAAAGGTTGTACAAGATCGGTAAAGGAACACCCCTTGTCTCACACCATTCAGAAGCCTGAAAGGTTTTGAGCAGATACCATCCCACTTCACACAAAATCTTTGATTCTTAAACCAACAAGATAAAGTTAGTACAATTCTAGGGTCCACACCCCGAGTTAAAAGTTTAGTAAGGAGTTTGTCCCTTTCGAAAGCCGCTTTCGTATTAATGAAGTATGCAAACACCGGATATTATATATCCGTATTGTAGCCTGTCCGTCCATCCGGCCTGAGGTGCAAACTTACCGTGAAAACCACAAAGGTTAGACCTAACCAAAGATCCAGATGCATGGTGTCTACGTCTTTTTTTTAAACTCGTTGACCGACCCCCACAACGACTACGTCGTCTGCAAGGTAGGGAGTTTCAGAGGACGGCAACTCTGTTCCTGAATACCCAACAGCCAAGGTCTTTGTCGAAGCTTGAAATAGCAGTTTTAAAACGATGGCCCCTTAGCTGCTTAGTTTACGCCATTTCCGAAGACTCTCAGCCCCTGTTACCTTATTGAAGCTCATTTTGGTAAAGACCACCTATCTAGCCGCACTCAAGAGGTCTCTCACCTTTCCTCTTTTCTTTAAAGATGCCCATCATTATTAGGTATTTCTTTTCATTTAACCATCTATGCTATCGGCACCATTCAGCCCAAAGAAAACCTTTGGTCAGTTTTATGAAGTCTGTAATTCTTCTGCATCACTGACTTCGTTAGTTTTGTGACCATTTTTATCTTTAAATCTTCGAAACGATGACAGTCAGAAAATTCACATTGTTAAGTTCAGTTTTTTTCAGTCGGTTGACCGTAAGCGCATTTTTGGACTTAGCACATGTTGAAGGTAATGTTTATCTCATCTGTGGGATGCTGCATGTTCTGAAATAACGGATGTCGAATTTTCCCACGTTACCTACATTTGGTACGCTAGTTCCGTTGTGTGTTCAACAAGCTATTTCTGTTTCACGCTGTCCCCAACTGCGTGAATGACCAATTGAACCGCTACCGTATGGAATCAGTGTATGGTAGCGACCTGTCAGGTCACTACTATATAATTTTCCGTAGATTAAGGTTTAACTGAAAAGTCAACTTATTTTTGTATCATTTAACAGAATACATTGCTTTATTTGGATTGTGTAAAGGGATTTTTTTTTTTCACTATTTGCTCTAGTTTGAAGTTTAGAATATCTAAGGCCGTCCTCGAAACGCAAAGTTCTACTATGACGCGGAAAATATGAATCTAAATACAAACGCGGATTTTCCGTGGCCAGTGATCAGCTTACGGAAGGTGAGCTCACTGCGTGAACACTTATTTTTCGTAAATCATTTTCGTCAAGCATACAACACAGGTACAAGCGAATAGAGGTACCACAAATCCGACAATGGAAGGTCCGACAGTGGAAGGTCCACTATGTGAAAATCGATTAATCGTGAATAGCGGAGCAACTAAGAAACGCATTTTCATCGGATCTTCAAACCTCTTAGGTAAATAAGTGATGGGTAACTAAATTGTCCCTTCTCAGCCCTTTTCGGTTAAACCTTAAAGTTTAACGGAAAAGCCAACTCATCTGTGTGTCATTTAATTGGATACACTGAATTATTTGGACTTTGCAAAGGGATTTTTGTTTTCCACTATCTGCTCTAGTTATGAGGCTCAGAATATCTCCAGCCGTTCCCACAGCGTAAATTCTACTATGACGCGGGAAATTTTAATCTCAACACAAGCGGCTTTTCAATGGGCAGTGGTGACGTCGGTGAAGATTGCTTAGTGCCTGAACACAAAAAAAAATGATAAATCTTTCTCGTAAGGCATACAGCAAAGATAAAAGCGCATAGAGAGACCACAAATCACACGGAAATTCCACTATTTGAAAATCGATTATTCGTGAATAGCGGAGCAACGAAGTAACGCATTTTCATCGGATCTTCAAGCCTCTTAGGTGAATAAGTGATGGGTAACTAAATTGTCCCGTCTCAGCCCTTTTCGGTTAAACCTTAATTGCTTCCTTTCAAAGAAATGACAGGCGAAGTTATCTGTCTTATATTTCCCAACCTTAGCCTAGAAATTAATTAAAAGTCAGCTCTTCCTTTCAGCAAGCACTACTAGACTTCCCTTGATCTAACGCCACCCACCCTTCAACAAGCCTTTTGTGTCCAACTCCTCGAACAAATTGTTTGTGTCCAACTCCTCGAACAAACTGAAAATACTATAAGGCGTATTCTCGCCGTTCCGCGAGGACTCCTCGGGGAATCGAAGGAAACAGCGAGAATAGAGGGAGTCACTCCATGCGGACTCCGCGGACGGAAACAACGAGAACACGGGGAATGCTTTTAAAATGGATTTTGTTATAAAAAAAAAAATATGCAGTTGACGAAATTAGTCTGGATCCTTTTTATTTTTGGTTTTGTTTATTCTCATCCTTTTTAATTAATATTACATTGCACCACACCAGAAAAATTGATTCCCCTCCGAATCTGAAAGCGAGTCCTTCTTGATGATGGTGATGATAATCGGAGCCATCCCCATCCGTAGGGACTCGCGAGAATACGGGGAGTGAGTCCCCGGGACAAACAAAAACGCAGGACTCCTCAAGTGGAGTCCTCGGGGAACGGCGAGAATACGCCAATAGTCTATTTGGACGGTTTTCCCACAAGGTGTTCAGTGATATTTTTCAGACTTTGCAGAAACGCAACGCATGACTTGCAAAATAACAGAACCGCCAACACCGCTGGAACAGCTAATAATTAGTTTTGGTACTAATTTGGTGAATTTTTAGTATTTTCTTTAATTTTCTTAGTTTAGCTGACCAGCTACTTGATTAAGTTCAGCAGAGGAGTTTAAGTTTAACCATCCATGAAAATATTCCTGATTACGGCGATTCAGTTGTGAATCAAATGTGATTTTGAGAGTACAAGTAATAATTGACCATGTGGGAATGTAGGCTGTATCGCTGAGATTACTGTAAAACTCGGTTTTTGCCATATAAGATTTGGGTCAGGATATTTTTTGTTGTCCATTTGCTTAGAAAGTGAAACAAGCAAGATTTATTTTTTATCATTTACTGTTAATTTAGTGGTAGCTTAAATGAGTCAATTGATGTGGCGGAAGATGGGGGAGGAAATCGGGGTGGGGGGGGAGGCGTGATTACAAATTTGTATCGTAGTGATTAAGCCTGTAGCCTACAAGCTTAGCTTTTGCGGCTGCAGCATTTATCTTGTAAGCGTGTTTTATTTATTATGTTGATGTATATTATAAATAATTATCAGATTTTTAGTATTAAATAAAATGAATGAATGAATGAAACCATTACCAGTCGATAGGAATGATTCCTGGTAACACTACTGTACTTTTTCTGCATTATTCCAGCACCAACCAACATTGTTCAGAACTTAGAGAAACTGAAACTCCTCTTAGTTATGACAACGAGTTTGTCAATCCTTCCCGCTAAGAAATTATTCAGTGGGTCCGACTTCGTACACTAGATCATTGGTTACGCCGTCCCCATGAAAACGTGGCTTATTGTTAGGCAGAAATTACATAAATACTCCGAAGAGATTCGTTTCGTCATTTTTTTTTTGGTATTCACCCCTATTTGTGTCATGGAGCCTTGAGGGGATTGCTATTTATTTTATTGGTTTTGTTTTTTGCGTTTATTAAAAGGAACCAAGAATAACAAGACCAAAGGTTCCGATGGGATCCCAAAACTTCGATATTTGATCCAGACAATTAGGTTTTGTCTTCGTCAGATCCGGTCTTCGCCAGACTCCATGAACATTTATACTCTTAAAATTTAGAAACAGATTAAGGCCAAACAGCTAATCATTAAGAAAACCAAGTTCTGATATGGATTCAGCTTGTGTGTTTACCCCTATAAGTCGATTGAAACGATCCTGGCTTACTTCTGCGAATTTTCCGGTTTCTGGCGGAATTCCAGAACTACTTGTCCGACGAAAAACTAAAGCTAAAAAACGGATTCAGCGTATCTAGTTACCCCTATTTCCAACATCTAATCATTTTCAAATAAAAATTTAACTTATCACAAATTTTCCGGTTTCAATCGGATTCCGGACGAACTACATGTCAGGCAAAAAAATTATTGTCATATACGGATTCAGCATCTCGTCTTACCCCTAAATCGGACATCTAATCAACTTCAAATAAAACTTTTACTTTTAACAAACTTTCCGGTTTTGGCCGGATTCCGGGCGAACTTCTTGTCTGGCGAATAAACGGTTTTCATATTCGTGTTTAGCATGCCTTCTTACCCCTATATCGAACGTCTAATCAACTTCAAATAAGACTTCCACTTTTAACAAACTTTCCGGTTTTGGCCGGATTCCGGGCGAACTACTTGTCCGGCAAGAAAATGGTTTTCATATTCGTGTTCAGCATGCCTTCTTACCCCTAAATCAAACATCTAATCAACTTCAAACAAAACTTTTACTTTTATCAAACTTTCCGGTTTTGGCCGGATTCCGGACGAACTACTTGTCCGGCGAGAAAATGGTTTTCATATTCGTGTTCAGCGTGTCTTCTTACCCCATAATCGACTAACACATTAGCTGTTTAATTTTTTTTTGCTTGCCCCTTAATTTTAACCCCCACCCCTAAATGTAGGGCTACAGGGCCCATCTACGAACTCGACCTTATTCTTGACCCAAAGAACGCTCACACCAAGTTTCATCAAAATATCTCATTCCCTTCGAGAGTTATCGTGCTCACAGACGGACAGACGGACGGACGGACGGACAACTTTTGCGATGTCATAGGTATCCCTCCACTTACGTTTTGGGATCCCAAAAACATGTTCGTGTACAAACATAAAGTTAATGTGTAGCCTAATCGCTAAACGGTGCAGCCCTAAAGTTACAGCTGAGTTGGTTCAGAACCACTTGCTGCGAATTTTTATCACGCTCAGCTATTAGGACTGCATTTGGTCATCATTTGGTTATGGGATATACAAATATGACGCTAAACGGATAGGTCAACTGAGGTTTGCTCCAGTGATATTCCGGCCCTTCTTGGCAAGAATCCTCGCCGGAGTGTAGCCAGAAGAAACGATCCTGCAATAAACTAATGAAGTTTCCAACAACTATGTTTATGCTAATTTGCGCGGTTTCTTATTCGCTGCGAGGGAAAACTAGTGCTAGCATGCTTCTGTTTAGTCTGTTTTCTTCAAAAAACAGGACGAAGTTTCAGCTTGTTTACGGTTGTTATTTTAGAAAGTCGGGTACTGAGTTTACTGAGTACTGAGTTTGGATGACAACAATTAACTTATCCCTCAATAGCCTATTCATGCTCTCCTTTTGGTGTCAACGGAGTTGCAGAACTTGTTTGTGTTACAATGAGCGTTGTGACACCCCTCTACCGATAGTAACTATTAGTTATTATTTCCGTTCTAGCCTCACGAAAAGTTACTACGCTGACCGTTCCAACCTTCTCGAAATAGTAACTAATAGTAACTATTTGCTTACCATGCTCGGGAGGGTAGTAAGCGTGGTAACTACGGATCTCTGTAACGTGATTGGCTGGATTACCACGTGGAGTGATGTTTTACCGAAAATATAAACAAGACCAAAGGTTCCGATGGGATCCCAAAATTTCAATATTTGATCCAGACAATTGGGTTTTGTCTTCGCATCCAGTCTTCGCCAGGCCAAACAGCTAATCATTAAGAAATCCAAGCTCAGATATGGATTCAGCATGTGCGTTTACCTCTATAAGCCGATCGAAACGATCCTAGCTTACTTCTGTGCAATGAATTTTGCGGTTTTGGCGAAATTCAAGAACTACTTGTCCGGCGAAAAACTAAAGCTCAAAAACGGATTCAGCGTATCTCCTTACCCCTATATCCAACATCTAATCAACTTCAAATACAACTTTAACTTCTAACACATTTTCCGGTTTCAGCCGGATTCCGGACGAACTATATTTCCGGCTAAAGAGTGATTGTCATATACGGATTCTCCATCTCCTCTTACCCCTAAATCTATCGTCTAATCAACTTCAAATAAAAAACAAATTTTCCGGTTTTGGCCGGATTCCGGGCGAACTACTTGTCCGGCGATAAAATGGTTTTCGTATTCTTGTTCAGCATGCCTTCTTACCCATGCATCAAACATCTAATCAACTTCAGATAAAACTTTAACTTCTAACAAACTTTCCGGTCTTGGCCGGATTCCGGGCGAACTAATTGTCCGGCGAGAAATTGGTTTTCATATTCGTGTTCAGCATGGTTTCTTACCCCAAAATCAAACATCTAATCAACTTCAAATAAAACTTTTACTTTTAACAAACTTTCCGGTTTCGGCCGGATTCCGGGCGAACTACTTGTCCGGCGCGAAAATTGTTTTCATATTCGTGTTCAGCATGTCTTCTTACCCCATAATCGACTATCACATTAGCTGTTTAAAAATATTTTGCTTGTCCCTTAATTTGAACCCCCTCCCCCACCCCTAAATGTAGGGCTACAGGGCCCATCTACGAACTCGACCTTACTCTTGACCCAAAGAATGCTCACACCAAATTTCATCAAAATATCTCATTCCCTTCGAAGGTTATCGTGCTCACAGACGGACGGACGGACGGACGACAGACAACTTTTGCGATGTCATAGGTATCCGTCACTAACGTTTTGGGATCCCAAAAAGCGTTCCAGCCTTGACGCAAAATAGCCAAAATTCGTGACGTCATGCGTAGTAATCACGTAAGTAGGGTGGAACACGCTGTAACACGAGGCAACTGTAACAAAATGAAGTGGAAGATTTTTCTTTGAAGTACGATGTAAATGTCCTTATTTTTGCCCATTATGCGGAAAGATAGATGAAGATGTGGAACACTTGGTTTGTTTTTGTAGTGAGTTAGGGGATCTAAGGAAAGAAGTTTTTGGTAAATAGGTTTTGCAAGTGAGGTATTTGAAAGATTTGATGGGGAGTAAAGTGTTCCATGTTGCTGCGTCGGTTAGCTAGGTTCCTCAAGATCGCCATGGCGCACCGTGAACGTGTCATGATAGGTTAAAGTTGTAGTTTAGGGTAAGTGGTTGGTGGATAGTTAAAGTTTGTTTGTGAGTTATTTAGTTATTTTAGTTACGAGTTGAATATTTGTAATGGTACAATTGGAGTGGAGTGTTAATTTATTTCTTGTATTTTTGTCCCGCGGGGGGTTTTTTTGGGAATATATTCATTCATTCATTCATTCATCAGTCAAAAGTTAACGAACGAAGGAATGTGTAGGTGATGTCTTATTTCGTATGCTGAATATTTTCTGCTCTTGGACAACAAAGATTTGTCTTTTTCAGAAAATCTGCAGCTGATCCCTGTGACAAAAAAAAAAAAAGTAAACCTATAGACGTTTTTACTCACTCATGGAGGTCCCCCATCTCTCTACATAATGATTTTTAATAACTTTGTTTGTAGCTGTAGTATAGTTTTTGTTGTCTTTCTTTGTCTTCTTTTCAAATTCGGGTGACAAATAGAATTTAAGTTAACTTATTAATGACCATCCGGAGCTAGCCATTGGTGATCCATCAATACATGTTTGTTTACGGACTTTAACCCCCTTGCCAACTTCGTCTCAGCTGGAGAAAGGATAGATTATTGTCTTGTTTTTATGCAATACCAAAGGGCCCCTCTTGCTAATTCTGTCTTTTATAATATAACTAGATCCCTTATGGATTTATAAGCTTCTAAAATCCCCACCTTTCTACATCGCTTCGATTTGTTTTTACGAGTTTTCAGCGCTTTTTCGTCCGTGCCGAGTTTTGCCAGTTACACAGCGCAAAGTTTGCCGGGATCTTCAACGTCCGCTGACAACTCTTTCACACACAATCTTCCTTTTTTGCTTTTATTTTATTTGATTGGTTTTCCCACTTTTTAACTACGGCGGTTTCAGTTTTCAAATGTTCTGCGCCCAGCAGCCCCGTCGGAGAGCAGGAAGGCTGGATATGATCGACAAGACGTTAACAAGAAAGTCGCTAGATTCAGGTGGGAAGTAATGGCATTTAAAAAAAAAACATTTTTAGGATCCATTTCAGAGTAAACGATCAAGCGATCAAGAGTTGTGCTTTAAGGAAAATTATTTATTTCTTTATTTATATTTTTTTTGTTTTTTGTTTCAGGAAAGTCGATTCGGCTATACGCAATCCCCTTGACTTACCTTCGATTGAGGGGTCGAAGTATGAAGTCTACGCTGATCCAGTGGATCATCAGCTTTGTTTTGGCGCAATTAATGAAATCCTGGGCGGCTTGCGAAATACCGCCGATGAACTAGAGGCGTTTTCGAAGGATTGTGAAGACACGAAAGATGCACTTGTTAGGACAACGCAAGGATGCATCGACCACCTTGGTGAGTCGGACACATCTGTTGTTAGGTGCACTGTTAAAAGTTTCGTAACAGATAACACAAGGAAAAGCAGTTTTAACAGACAACACTTGGAATGTTATCTGTTATGATTTGCAAACGTTATACATAACAAGCATTGCCAGGAAGAGTCGAAAAACCGCCGAAAAAGCATTTGAAGACTTTTCCGATATCATGAAAACAAAAAAAAGTAAGTAAGTAAGTAAACTTTATTACCCAACAAGGTTCAACAGAACGTGCGATAGAGTACAAAGAAAAGAAAATGAAAACGAAAGGAAAATAACACAATGGAAACATAACAAAAGAAAAACGCATTAACAAGGCTAGCGGCAATATTACAAAACTAAACTAACTAAAAAAAGACTGACTTCCAAGGGTGCTGAGTAACTTCACTTGACAGATTAATAAATTGAGCCTCGGCTGCACGGAGGGGCTCGCGAATTCCGTATTTTTGGGAAAGACTAGAGTTAAGTCGCCAACTAGGTAGTTGCAACGAATACTTTGCAGCAGATAAAAAGCTATCACATGTTTTTCTGTTGAAATTGCGAATCCTTATGCTGTCTGTTATAAAATTTCTGACAGATTGGGGCTAGTGCAGGCGGGTCACAGAACTCTCTAATCGTTAATCGCTGCTGCCCATTTTCATGGCACTACAGCCTCTGGCTCAAGTGCCATATACCGATCGCAATTCCGTCTGTCGGTCTGTCGCGGCGGTCTGTCTCACTTTTTCGAGTGTGCTAGGAAGATGAAACTTGGCAGGCATATCAGGGACCCGACCGAACTAACTTGGAAATAATCAGTTTTCTGATCCGACCATCTGGGGGGAGTGGAGGGCGGGAAAATCCGGAAAATTTAGTAGTGCATAACTTTTGAACGGGTGATTGGATTGGAATGAAACTTAATAACTGAATAGATGACACATCTCTGATGTCTCATTTTAAGTCCGGACCGGATTCGACAGCTATGGGGGAGTTGGGGAGGGAGACCGGAAATCGCGAGAAACGGTTAGAATGGAGGGATCGGAGTGAAACTTGCTGGAAAGAATAAGCATACGCTCTAGATAAATCGTTTACACAATTGGACTGGATCCGGACACTTGGGGGGATGGAGAGGGGTTTTCGGAATTCCGGTGATGGCGGTTTTAAGGATTTTCACGACGAAACTTGGTAGGCATATCAGGGACCCGATAGAAACTGAATTGGAAATAAAAATTTCGTCGATCCGATAATCGTAGGGGGAGTGGAGGGATGGGGAATCCGGAATATTGAGTTATGCGTAACTTTGGAACGGGTGATCAAATTCGAGTGAAATTTAATAATTGAACCGAGGACATGTCTCCGGTGATCTTTTTCACGTCCGGACCTGATCCGACAACTGTTGGGGGGGGGGGGGAATACGTGACCCGCTTAGACTGGAGAGATCGGGATGGCTTTGTAGGAATAAAAAACAGATCCTTTGGATAAATCATTTACAGAACAGGATTGGCTCCGAGCACTGTGGGGGAGTTGGGGGGGGGGGGGGGTCGGGAACATCGGTGATCGCGAGTTAAGGTACTTCCAGATGTGCTAGGGCGATGAAACTTGGCTGAAAAATTGGAAATTCTAGAAGATTGGCTTTGAAATCACCACTTTCCAGACCCGACTATTCCTTAAAGTACCAATCTTGACCGCGAAGCAAGAAAAGTACTTTTAAGCAATATATACATTTTCATGATCCCCATGAGCCCATTCTCATTTTTTGTCTCAGCGTTTTGCTTACAAATGAAATTCTAGCTCCCTTAAAGTGAAAACATCTTTGAAAGGAGGATCGAAATATGCGGACTGGTGAGGGCGCGTGTTCTTGAAAAGTAAAATAATCGTACTATATCAGGTTTCAGCTCTGCTTTTAAGTGGAATTTTTCCCTATTATAGTCGACAGTGTGCTCAGCGAAGTTCGAGATCCATTCGAACTGATAGAAAGCTTCCTCGAGTCGTCATGAGTGAGTTTACGTTGGAACTATCAGAGTTGTAAGTACTAATTATAATTAATTTTGTGACAAATTTTGTAACGTTCGGAAGTTCTTCTGATTAGCCTTTTTTAAGTGCGACTATCTGGATTTTACAATAAACATTTTGACCATGATTTGCAGACTCGGTTTACATTTGGATCCAACCAGCGCATGATCTTTTATCCTGTCTCCTGACCGAAGATTAAATTTGTGTTACCTTATGTGTTTTGTATTTGTTTTCTATTTATTTATTTCATTTTCTTTATACTCCGCTTTCCAAAATGGCGGGTGAAAAATAAATTACGTACCTCATAGGGGATTAGTATTTACCACGTTCGGCACTTTTTTGGATTAGTATTTGTGCAGTGCACATTTCCGCGTGTTTTTAAAGTTGAGCGATTCAGTGTTGTTTGCTCATATCTTGCCTAGCTTAAGGAAGAAATAAATCCTTCCGATTCCTATCCTGCTGTCAGCCGTTGATCTCAACAACGGAACACACCAGGTCTAGCCTACCCGAAATCGGCACACTTAACAGTTTTTTCCTCTGCAAATGTTTGCCCCGGACCTTTCAACTTTATGCGGATCCCAAAAATTTCATTGTAACGGCTTAAAAAGAACTTGTCTCGACACAAACGTCAAATTGAACAGAGAGCATCGAAAGTGCAATAAAAATATCTCCGGAACAACTGAGACAACGTCCCAGCCATAGTTTCAGAATTTTTGGAAAGATCGCTCGCCTTTAAAAATAAAAAAGACGAACCTGGGCCCTGCCGATCGTGGGCCCCTCTCCCCTACTTGCTTATTTTGTTGTATCTGCTTTCACCTGGAATGGTTGTTCAACCCAACCATAAGTCTTTTTGCGACTATATAGCTTAAGTTGTCGTTTTTATGGCACTTGCCTTCCGGCCAAGTGCCATATACCGATCACTTTTCCGTCGGTCGGTCAGTCGGTCGGTCGGTCGGTCAGTCCGGTGATCGCGAGTTAGGGTACTTCCAGATGTGCTAGGACGATGAAACTTGGCAGGCATATCAGGGACCCGACCAAACTAATTTAGAAATAGTCACCTCCCCGATCCGACCATCATGGGGGGAGGGAGGGGAGCCGGAATCCGGAATTTAGGGGCATGCATAACTTTCAAACGGGTGATCGGATCTTAATGAAACTTGATATTTGGAAAGACGTCATTTCTCAGATGTCCCAATTCAGGTCCGGATCGAATCCGATTAATGTGGGGGGGGGGAGTCGGAAGGGGGAACCGGAAATCATGTGACACGCTTAGACTGGAGCGATCGGGATGAAACTTGGTGGGAGGAACAAGCACATACCCTAGGTACGTCATTGACAGACCCGGACTGGATTCGTGCACTGTGGGGGGAGTTGGAGGGGGGTTCCGGAATTCCGGTGATACGGAGTTAAGTTACTTCCAGGTGTGCTAGGACAATGAAATTTGGCAGGCAAATCAGGGACTCGACCAGATTAACCTGGAAATAGTCAACTTCCCGATCCGACCATCGTGGGGGGAGTGACGGGAGGGGGAATCCGGAATCTTGAGGTATGTATAACTTCCGAACGAGTGATCGGATCATAATGAAACTTGATACGTAGAAAGATCACATGTCTCGGATGCCCAGTTTCAAGTCCGGACCAGATCCGATGAAGGTGGGGGGGGGGTCGGAGGGGGGAACTGGAAAACTTGTGACACGCTTGGAGTGAAGCGATCGGAATGAAACTTGGTGGAAAGAACAAGCACAAGCCCTATGTACGTAAGTGACACAACCGGACAAGATTCGGGCACTGTGGGGGAGTTAGAGGGAGGGGGTCCGGAATTCCGATGATCGCAAGTTAAGGTACTTCCAGACGTGCTATGACGATAAAACTTGGCTTGAAAATTAGAGACTTGACATGATTGGCTTAGAAATAGTCAGTTCCCTGATCTGACCATCCCTTAAAGTACTAATGCTAACCGCAAAGTACAGAAAAATATTTGAAAGCAAAATATACATTTTCGTGATCCCTATGAGCCCATGATCATTTTTGCTTCAAGGGTTTCGCTTACAACTGAATTCCTTAATAATTCCTTATAAAGTACTAATCGAAACCACAACGTACAAAAAATACTTTTTAGCAAAATACACATTTTCGTGATCCCTATGATCCCTCACAAGTGATTTCCTTAAAGTACAAACAATACTTTTGAGCAAAATATACATTTTCGTGCTCCCGATGAGTTCGTCATGTTTTTTACTGATTTTTATATACAAATGATCACAACAAACCCACAAATTGACGAATTCCTACGTTTATCCTCTGACCCAGCCTTGCAAGTGCCATATGAGCTTCCAGCTCTTGTTATTCCATCTTAAGCCTTAAGGGTGATTCACAACAGAGGGTAGATTTTTGTGAAGCAAAAGCTGAATATTAGACTGGGCACAAGAGATCCAAAGAAAAACAGACGAAAATGTGGTTTACGAAAATATATTAGACTGGGCTTAAAGTTTAACCTAATAAGGGTGAGATACGGCAATCTAGTTACTCTTCACGTATGCGCTTAAATAGGCTAGAGGACCCGATAAAAATGCATTACTTCATTGCTCCGCTATTCTTTGAGCGTGTTCCACCCCTCTACCAATAGTAACTATTAGTTACTATTTCCGTTCCAGCCTCACGAAAAGTTACTACGTTGACCGTTCCAGCCTTCTCAAAATAGTAACTAATAGTAACTATTTGTTTACCACGCTCGGGAGCGTAGTTAGCGTAGTAACTACGCATCTCTGTAACGTGATTGGTCGGATCACCCCGCGGCCTGATATGTGACCGAAAAATTCAAAAAGCGTTCCAGCCTAGCGTAGTAACTACGGTAACTAGCGTAGTAACTACGGTAAGTAGGGTGGAACACGCTCTTTATAATCCATTTCCGTCGAATAAACTTTTTCTGTCGGATTTGTTGTGCCTCTATGTGCTTGCATCTTTATGCTTGAAATATTTAGCAACTACAAAGTTGCCGAAAAATAAATCTTTTTCTGGTGACACGTAAATGCGGGCTTTCTTCAGAAGTGACCTTACTGTCGAGTTGAACTTTTCCTGAGCCGCTTCATTAGCCATGGCAATGCACGATTTTATTGAAATTCAAATTCTCCGCGTCAGATGAACTTTGTTTTGTTGGACCAACAGTGCATGTTCTGAACGTTACTACTAGAGCCCTAGATACAAAAAATCACTTAGCAGAGTCAAATAATTCAGTGGATTTTAATCCAAGGTTCAAAAATAATCTGGCTTTTCAGTCAAACTTTAAGGAATCCATGTTTGTTTACGGACCTTAACCCCCTTGCCAACTTTGTCTCGGATGGAGAAGGGATAGGCTATTGTCCTGTTTTCATGAAATTACCTCCTGGATCTCCGAAAAAAATTGATTACTGTTTGCTTTGACACGCTCTCGTTGCTTAACCATTGGGAGGCATTGTATAGCTCGACCCCCGTGGGGATCCCTGACCCTCCACGTACAGTTTCATGCTTGAATATCATTGTCACTTAATTCTCTGTTAATTTTTCTTTTGGAAAAAACAATTGATTGACAAATCTAGAAATTCTCTCAGTTAGAAATATGTGCTTCACGGTTCGCGGTGGGTTTTTATCCTGGTGGACCTAATTGTAGGTTTTTGAATGAAATTGATTTATTGGTATTTGGTAATTCGGAGTATAGTTACGCTTCTTGACTCGTCAAATTCTTTGTTTCCGTCTGTGTCTTCCTTAGATGTTCAGAGGAAGTAGAGCTAGCGGGGCATCCTTTGCACCTCTTGCAAAATCTATGGTATTTTGCGAGATAATACAATAAAAAGTTTTCATTTTACTTTCTTGATTAGGACAGGTGCAGCTTGAAAATTTCTGTAAATGTAAATTTTTTGCTTGAGGATAGTCAAGAAATTTACGGAAGATTTTTTAAATTGGCAAAAATATATTATTACTAAATAGTTCACATCTTTTTGCGATTTTTCGAAACGCTATTTGCCAAAAGGGTTGAGGTGAAGCAGAAATAGACACAAATTCTGCTTAGGCTAAAGTACTTAGCCTACTACAGAGTTTTGGAAACAAATCCTAGCTGTCTCTATATGCCAAGAAAACAACGAACTAATCTATCTGCTGTAGAACCCAACACATTTGATGAGAATCATTTTACTTAAATTGGTGTTTTTGTTGTGTCTTGTACATGTAATGTAAATCCTTCGCAAAAGATACTCCACTCCCAGGAATTAATTTTCTTGTCAATAAGCCTTTGACATCCATCATAGTTTTCGTTCTGATTCTTTCAGTTTTCTCTTGGATGGTTTTGCGTCGTAAATCGATGTAAGAACATAGATCTGTCAAAATGTGAAGTTTTGCGTTCTGCTTAACTTCAGCTGGTCCTGCTGCGCGGTCCACTTGTCGTGACTGGATTGCACCTTTTCTCATATGTGACTGACTAATGGTTGATGTCTTCAACTTCTACTTTTAATGCAAATATGGAGCGTTTAACTTAAAGGACACCTGAATGAAGAGTACCAAGTATCATCCCTATCTGTATGACTTCCGTTAACACTGCCTGCAGAAAAATCAATCCAGATACGAAATAGTGTTTCCAAGCTATGATTTTTGCTCCATTTTGCATCTGTCCTTATTTTAGTACCGAACAATTTTAGAAATGAACAACTCTCTCCAATCAACCCTTCTCCTGGAATGTTTTTTGACCAGTTAAGCCCAAACGTATATCTAGAAGAAATTCCAATACGATCCGGCCAGCGCTGTACAAGATTTGAATGAATTGCGCTTTTTGTCTTGGAGTCTGCATGTGCAAACCTCCAGAAACGAACATCCCTACTTTGAAAACGTCACGCTCAGGAGAAGAACGCTCTCCGTGGCCATGTCTGTAAATGGTGTGTTCAAGTATGGTTTCATTGTTCAGGTGTCCTTTAAAGTTTAACTGAAAAGTCAGCTTATTTTTCTGTCTTGGATTTGGATACACTTAATTATTTTGACTCAGCTAAGGGATTTTTTATTTGTTCATCTTGGGCTGTAGAAGTGCCGTTCGGAATTACGCTGCTGGCCATACAATATGTGTAGCTGCCCAAATAAACGTTATCTTATCTTATCTATCTATCCAGACGCGGAGAATTTCAGGTTCAACAACAGACTGCACTTCCATGGCTAATGAAGCAAAGCTCAGGAAACTTCCAGAAAAAAAAAAAAAAAAAACTTCCAGATTGGAAAGTCGCTTCGGAAGAAAGCATATGGACAAAAAAAAATAAAAAAATCGGCAATCCCTTACCGTTTAGTTGCTAAACGTTTCAAGCATAAAGGTAAAGGCACACAGAGGTACCATAAATCCGAAAGAAAAAGTTCATTCGATGAAAACCGATGTGAATAGCAGAGTGAATAGCAACGAAGTAACGCAATTTGCTCGGATCTAATTTAACGGAGCATATTTAAACGATCAATCAATCAATCAATCAATAATTTTATTAACCCATATAGGAATGGCACAGAACGTGCCCATACGGAGTATATGAAATACAATAAAGGAAAGAAAAAGATCAGAGACTAAACTAAATGACTACAAATGCACTATAATAAGGATGGCTCCGGTCTAGAAAAGATAGGTCAAGTGCTCAAGTGATAGGTAACTAGGCTGTCGTATCTCAGCCCCATTCGTTTAAACCATATGTTGTCTGTAATAAGTACGTCACCGCTATGACCTGACGCAGACTAGTTTGTTGTAATAATAATTACGATAATTTTATTCATAATCGGTCAAAGTATGGGCTACCAAGACAGAAACGTAGTAGAAAGAAATCGGTAAAGACGATTTCAAGAAGAGCTATGGATGCTCATATGACACTTGCAAGGGTAGTTGGCATGCTAAGGTTTGCCAAGTCAAGATCGGAAGAATCTTCCGAGACACCCTTGAACTCCTGCAGTTGTCGGATAAGGTCCGGACATAATCAAGTTTTGCCCCCCTTCAACTCTCCTGTCGCCGGCTCCGGTCTAGATCTGTAATTGACACACCTAGAGCCTATGATCCTCCTGCCCGCAAAGTTCCGTCCCGATCAAAACACTTGAAGCGTGTGACAATATTTCGGGGTCCCCTTCCAGCTCCCCTGAGAGTGACCGGGCCGGATCCAGTCCATATCTGTAAACGGTAGGACTCGGGCTAATTGCCGTCTTTTCCGTCAGGTTCTTCTAGCTTTAGACCTCTAGTCCTAGACCTTTATTTGCAAAAAAATGCGTTCTGGCTTTTTTATCATGCTTTACTTTAAGTCCCTTGTATTTGTATAAGTTCTATCATCCCTTAATATCTCTCACTGTCACGTGGCATGGGGATGTGAGCTGTTTATATACATTTGCGCCCAGCGAGTTCAATGTTCTTGTAGCCTGTTAGTAACTCGCGCTTGTAGTGATTTGCGAACTTTGTTCGCAAGCCCCTCGTTATCTCACTTTGTTAGAGTGTCGGTTTATCAAGCCTAAGGCTGTGGGTTCAAATCCTATTCAAGGAGTATTTTGTTTCCGGTTCACCGTACACCCAAGCTCCTCTTTTCTTTGTCAACTCTATGCTATTGTGGTGTGTTCAAGATAAAAAGTGAAATAGTCTCGAATTGTTTTTCAACTCTGAGAAAATCCTATACCAATTAACAAACGGGCAGCCAAGTGAGTCAGGAGGCTTTTCGTTATGCTCACTACACAGCGATGGGTTGGAACGAACGCTTCTGATTGGCGGGTTAACCAGATGTCTTTAGCTCGCTTTTAGGGGCTAAGGATGCTGGACAAAGCTACTCCAGTGTCTGCCAGTGCTGATAACCAAATTGCCCAGAATAGACTAATCGTGTTTGTAAAGAGTTGTTGGATTTGTTTTGGACACCGGATATTCCACGGTGTTGGATACTCTCTATACAGGTGAGCCCTCCATTTTGTTCTGTCATATTTTCGAATGGTGCTATGGTCTGCTCCATCCTCCTACCTAAAATTGCCAGAATCTAGCTTGTTGTTCCAGTCTATTTTCCATGTCGGGGTTCGACAATATGTTCGTTACAGAAAGCTTGCAGACAGGGAGAGGTTTAATTATTAACTTGAAACCAAAACAGCATAACATACGAATACCACGGCTCATTATTCTCTTTTACACGAGTCGTACCTGACTAGACTCTTTTATTCCGAATTTGATGTTCCAGGGTTTTAACTAGGGGGCTGCGTGAGAACTCATCGTGAAGTAGTAAGATGGTTATGTAGTTAGATAGTGAGATAGTTAGTATCGTGAGACAGTGAGCGGGAGATAGTTACCACTGATATTTTTTTTTTTACCGGTAGGTAGTGATAGCTTGAAAATCGAATTTGTAATTCAGTACCTGATCGGCATAGACAAATCAAATTCCACTTTTGATTTTAAATTGTTTTTGGCATGAAAAGAGTTTGCATTTTTTTTTGCTTTAGATATCTTCTCCTATTCATTAAGTCAACCTTATGAAATTTACGAAAATAGTGTTGAAAAGTATTGTACTGCAAAATGTGCAGGTTTGCAGAGCAACTTTCACGAACGACTTCACGTACTTTTGTTCCGACAGTGTTCAGTTTTCGGGTAAACAGTGGACAGGAACGAAGTTAAAGTTTAACTGAAAAGCCAACTTATTTTTGTGTCATTTAGTTGATACACTGAATTATTTGGATTCTGCAAAGGGATTTTTTTGTTTTCCTCTATCTGCTCTAGTTATGACGTTCAGAATATCTGCTGCTGTCCCCACAGCAAAAATTCTACTATGACGCGGGAAATTTTTATCTAAACACAAACAAGGCTTTTCAGTGGGCAGTGGCGATATTGGTGAAGATTGCTTAGTGCCTGAACAAAAAAAGAGTCATAAATCTTTCTTGTAAGGCATACAACAAATTAGAGGTACTACAAATCACACGGAAATTCCACTATTTGAAAATCGATTATTCCTGAATAGCGGAACAACCAAGTAACGCAATTTCAGCGGGTCTTCAAGCCAATTTAAGTGAATAAGTGATGGGTAACTAGATTGTCCTATCCCAGTCCTTTTCGGTTAAACTTTAATTCTGGTAATGGCTTCAATAAACCTAATTAATAGCCTGTGTGTTTTAAGATTCTGATAGAAGACAACAATGAACTTTAAAGGACCTCTCTTGCTTATTCTGCGTTATAGTATATCCCTAGCTTCCTTATGGAATTACAAGCTTCTGAAAAATTTCGCCATTGCTTCGTTTGTTCCCCACGACTTTTTAGCTATTTCCGTCTAGCCGAGTTTTGCTAGGCACACAATGCAAACTTTTTAATTTGGAAGTAAGACATCGTCTTATCTTCTGTTTTGGACTTCTTTTGTTTTGTTTGGTTTTCCCGCTTTTTAACTACGGCGCGTTCAGTTTTCAAATATTTTGCGCCCAGCCGCCGCATTGGAGAGCAGGAAGGCTGGATAGAGTCGACAAGCGCTAACAAGAGAATCGCTAATTTCTTGTGAATGGTGTTTTCGAAAAGCGATATTGCTGAGCTATTTCATCGTGGAAAGATCATTTCTAGTAAGAGTTGTGCTTTAAAGAATTTTATTGGTTTAGTCGTAAAATGGGAGAGAAGCCGTATTGAATCCGTAGGAATGAAAAGACAACATTAGTTTTGTCTACTCAGCAGGTAAAAGTTTGTTTTCTTCATGAAAATGTGGTGATTTTCAAGCAGAAATAAAACATCTCATAGCAAGTGATTGAAAGAAATAGATACCTCAAAATATTAAGTTACATTTTTTTTTACTTTTTATTCGTTTACCTGCTAAATATTTCTTTTTGTCCGTTTTCCTTGTTCAGATTTATTTACCGAAACAAATTCTATGAAAAAAAAGTTGCCCACTCGTCTACCTTTCCTTTGAATGAATTTATTACGCGATGTAACCTTGGGGCATTTCACAACTACAAACTAACAAAGCTTTCTACCGGTTAGTTTTTTTTTTTATCCGAATTTTAAATCTCTGGTCGGCTAAACCACCTCACATTGACTCAGTCAAGAGATCGGTTATGTGAAGTTAGATTGTCTAACCAGTTTATTTGGTGATTTGTAGGAACAAAAAGAAACTTTCGTTTCGTCTGCACCATTACACTTTTCACGCTGTTAGTTTGAGGGCACTGTTTTCGCTATCTAGATAACAAGTTTCTTTGGCTAATAATTAACATCTTGTTTTAACGGTATGACGATAGTGCGTACCTGTAGGCTTTTGCGTGATTGACTGTTCGTCACCCTAATAACAGCTAAGAGCAGAAGCTGCATCTCTCTGGTCAACAACCTGAAGTTGTCCTATATTATCGTATGGTAATGGCAAGCATAAATTACATGGCTGTCAAGAACTGCTAATTGTTGGAGGAAAGGTTTTGGATTGGATACCGGAGAGCATGAAAAGAGTCTGCAAATTGCTGATGATTTGGGCCATGGAACATTCTACAAAATCACTCGATAACGTCGGAGTCCCGTCCATCCATGCTATTTTCATAATTAATGCCATTTTTTTTTCTTCCGTTCATTTGATTCACTGTTGCAGAAGATGAAACTCACAATACCATGACCTGTTATATCTTTAAAAACAATAAATGAAAAACGCCACTCGTTCCCCCAATAGTACCATAGTATTGAACAATGTTCAGTCCCAGCCAACAAACACTGAACTAATTACAAACAAATGAAAATTTTAATTCAGTAATGTAGTCATACAAATAAAACAGAGAAAGAAACGCGTAGAAGAATAACAAAACAAACAATGAAACCTGCTTAGCTGGTGGGGCTAGGCAGTGAATCGCCAGCCCCCCCCCCTCTAGCCTGACGGGCTCCCTGGCCTGAGCTGATCGAGAATGCGAACTCCACTGGAGCTGCCGGTTAGCCTATGAGGCCTGAACTGTACCTGTCTCTTTGATTTGATTATCCGATCAGATTACCTGTCAGAATGGTTCATTCCTAGTTGTAAGTTATACCATAACCTGGTACTTATTTCCGTTAGAGTAATTCCCCAAACACCTGTATCCCCGAAAACCATTACTTCTTAGTTACGTTAAAGTTAGTGAAATGAGAATAACAGATGTTCAAGTTCTTATGCTCCAGTGAACTGCACGTTTTATGAGACATTCCTTTCTTTGAGCCAAAGTAGCGGACCTTAGATACACCAACCGTAAAGCATGATGTCAGGGGCAGGGGCGTCACTAGCCTTTTACCTTTGGGGGGGGGACGTCCAGTTTGTGCCGACGGACTCAAAAATGTGCCGACGAAAAACGCCGTTGCCGCTTCGCGGCAACGGCGTATTAGTCCTTTAATGTAAATTCGTAAATCTAAATTCACATATTCGGTCAGGGTTTCATTGCATATTTCGCTAAAAACTGAAGCTTCCAACGACTGTAGGCAACCCAGAACAATTAGAATCATTCGCCGCTTGCGAAATGTTTTAGATCTGCCTTTTTGCCTGGAAATATTTGCGAAGCTTCCAACGGCTAAACCCAGAACAAGTTAAATTAATCGCCGCAGGGGAAGTTTTTTAAATCTGCCCTCTTTTCTGGGAAAATTTAGCTTATAAGGTATAGCATTTAAGGTGTTTCAAGCCCAATCATTTCAATCCTAAAGCGCCAACTCAATGAAACACCGTTCTTTCAGATATGGAATACTACAAATGCGCCGCAGGCGAAATTTTGTGTAAAACCAACTGTAATGCATTAGTTGAGATTATTCCTTTAATGTAAATTCCTCTATTTAAATTTACATATTCGGCTTTTCCTTTCACCTTTCCCTAAAAAGCGAAGCTTTCCAACGACTGAACCCGGAACAAGTTAAATGAAGCGCCGCAGGCGAAATTTTGTTAATCTTTCTTTTTTCCGAAAAATTTTAGGCCATTCTATACCTAGACTTTACAGTTTCTAGCTTTTAATGTGTTTCCAACCTCGAATTTCAATCCTAAAACGCCAACTAAATGGAACACCATTTTCCCAGATAGAAAATACTACGAAACGCGCCGCAGGCGAAATTTTGTGGAAACATTGATGAGCGATCCCAAATAAAAGGAAGGCTACATGTGAAATCACTGATCTTTCCGCCAAAAAAGTAGTGGCCATCCATAAGAAAGTAGGCACAAAGTTGATTCTTTCGTGTATAAAATCTCGATTTGCCGACGAGACATAAACTTTCGGGATTGGACAAAAGTTTACGGATTTGATTTATTACGTGTAACGAAGATTCTGATCTTCCGAAGGGAATTAGACTTTCCGGGTGCGCCCGACAAATGTCTGAAGAATCCGATTCCTTGCGAATAAAAATATGCCGATGAGCCGACAAGAATAACGACGCCCGACTAAAGCATACAAAACTCGAATTATTCTTTGTTTTGTCCGACTGTAAAGAGATTTATCTCTTACGTTTAAATAGCAGCCGACGTGCCGACAAAATGTACACTTTCGGGATGCGCCTGATAAATTTTTACAGAATTTGACTACTTACGTATAAAAAGAGCCCGATGTGCCGACGATACGGGTCTTCCCGGGTGCGCCCGACAAATATTTGCTGAAACTGATTTATCAATAGAATCTGATGTGCAGACGAGTGGACCGACGCCCGACAAAGCGTACCGAAATCAATTTCTTCTGTTTTTTGCCCAACAAATGTATGTCGAATACGATTTCTTGCGTATAAAAAGAACCTAGTGTGCCGACGAGTCTACCGACGCCCGACGAAAGCATACAAAATTGAATTTCTTCTGTATAAAAAGAATTCGATGTACCGACGAGCATATCGAGGGCACGACAAAAGGATACAAAACTCGATTTCTCCTGTGTTCTGCACGACAAAAGTATGCGAAATTTGATTTCTTGCGTATGGAAAGAACCCGATGTGCCGACGAGTCGACCGATGCCCGACTAAAGCATGCAAAATTTTATTTTTTCTGGGTTTGCCGGCGCTCCGCGCCGACAAACAAGTGTACTTTCGCCGGGCTTCGCCCGACGAAAGTACTTTCTCAAGACCTTTAGGGGGGGGAGTCCCCCCCCCTCCCCCCCCATAGTGACGCCCCTGGTCAGGGGTAGGAAGCGACGGCGACGGGACGTGCTATGCGCTTCATCATAATTAAAGATCTTTTGACGTAAAGGTTCACCGAATAAGGCTGATATACAAAAACCTTGTTAAAGTTTAACTGAAAAGGCAGCTTATTTATACATCTGATATTTGAGTATACTGATATTTTGACTCATCTCAGGGATTTTTTATTTTTTCGCCCGAGGCTTTAATAATGACGTTCAGAGTTTGCACTGCTTGCACGACAATCCAAAATTCACACAGACTCGGAGAATTTGAATTTCAGCAAAGGCCTGCATTTCCAGGGTAAAGATGCTAAGCTCGGAAAAGTTACGCCTGTAGAAAGTAGGAAAATGATGTTATGATATGTCTTGCAAGGAATCTGACATTTTTATTTTATTTTTCCGTAATGGCTTTCATTTGTAGTTGGTAAATATTTCAATCATAGAAGGACAGGTACATGGAGGTATCGCAAATCCGAAGGAATAAGTTCATTCGATGAAATCGATTGTCTGTGGATAACGGACAAATGAAATAACTTATTTTTATCCGGTTTTCAGGCCTATGTACGTGAATAATGATGTGTAATTAGATTGTCGGCTCTCAGCCCTATTCAGTTAAACTTTATAAGAATCACTTATGCACTTAAACAGGCTTGAGACCCCAATGAAAATGCGTTAGTCCTTTGCTCCCAAGTGAAGGGTTATTCAGATCTGTGGTAGCTCTGTGTAATTCCATTGGTTAGTATAAACTGCTGGGAAAACAAAACTTACTAGGTTGCTAGTTTTGGGACTCGTCTTTGATTTCCTGTCGTTCGCGATTTTACGGAAGGAAAAACCCTGCTCACGATAAAATTATAACTGCGCGGTCTACTGTGAATTCGATTTTGTCGGGACGCAGTCCATATTGTCAACGTCACTACGAGAGTCTGACGTTATATACAATGTAAAATTTGTATTTTTACATTGTATTTTTTTTTTTTTAATTGTGACTGTGCCTTTGCCTTGTTTTCGGTTAGATGTATGATTATTTGTCGGATGTAATAATATTGGGTATGATTCGTCATGTTGGAAGTTATTTTTGGTTTTATTTTTTTTCGTGTGCGCTGGAGCTCTGCCGTCAGCAGCGGAAAATGTTAAAGATAAATTTGTTTGTTAATAAAGATAACCTTAAACCTTGAACCTATTATAAAAAAATGAAATCCCTCAACAGAGTCAAAATAATTTAGTGTGGTCATGTACAAGATGCACAATAAGCTGGCTTTTCAGTGAACCAGTATGTTACTTGGCTATTTAAAAAATATCAGTTAAAATAATACAAGTTCGTTACTGAAACATAAATCGCCTGTTTGTCTGCATGGTTCTGGGTTCCCCCACTCATCCGAAAATTAATGGTTCTACGTTGTTTCGGTTAAATATAGGAGAAGACAAATGAAAGTTTGTGTTGACACAGACAAATTTATACCCAGTAACTATTTGTATTTGTGTTTTCCACTATAATACATACACTACTGGTAGTAGTTGACGGTTTTTTCGTTACCGTCAGTACAGTACGTTACAGTTACCGTCATTTACATTAGCCGTCTACCTGTTTAGAAGCTTTTTGTCAGGACGAGAGGGCCCGCTTTTTGGATAACAGCAGAGTATGAGCTTGGTATGAGTAGAATACAAATGTTCATCATTCTGTTATAATAATAATGAATGGGATTCATCGGACACTATTCTGATGAATTATTCCGATAGAATGTTATTGTTTTGGAAATGGGCTGTTTTAAATTTGGAAATTTGAGATTTACCATGTGTGTTTTTCAGGTCATCATGGGTTCCACTGCCAATCGATTGCAACTAGGAGCCGTTTTACTGTGTTTTTTGTTCGTGATAGTTCAGGGTAAGTGGTCTTAATTCTCCAGCGATTTGCCAACTGTAGCAAAACATAATTTTCTGTGGATAATATTAAAGACCCAAGCACTGTCTATGTATGGCTATCCCTTCGCGAACGTTGACTTGGATGGTTAGGCCGATTAAGATGCAGTGTATCTTTAATGTTAAGGTCCGGATAAAAAAACTGGACATCATAGTCCTAATCTAGTCTTCAGCTTCTACTCGACACGGACCTACCCTACCCTGTGGGTCACCATCAATACCAGACAAGATTTCGGGAATGCTAATTCATGTCGTAGTCTACATAGCAACCAATTTTGGCAAGAACGGAAATGAAAGGAAGAAATGTTCGCAAGGATGAAGTTATTACATGCTGACTTCACAGCCGTGGATATTGTATTGATTATTCAGTGTTATTCCTTTACGCTCATGGAAGGAAACTGATAACCCCGGTACCGCCGAACCGCATCCAGGTGGTGAGCAAAGGGGTTAGTCATATGTAGTTAGCACAGGGAAGGAAGTTAATGTATGTGTGACATTTTCAATGTTTATTTTACTTTCGTAGAAGGAAACGGTTGACGGTACCACAATATACAGAGGGGGGTTGGTTTTAGGCAGAAACAGAGTATTTTGGGGTCCCTTTAACTGAAAGGTGTTGGCTTTTCAGCAAGATTTTTTTTTCTGCAAAATGTCACCGTATCGTAACAGTCTTTATTCTTTTTTAGGCAAAATTGCATTTGAGAAATTGACAGACTTGGATTATCGAGGGTCTACTTACTATACAATAAAAAATCTGTCGTTATACGAATGCCAAGGATGGTGTCGAGAAGAACCAGAATGTGCCTCTGCTTCCTTTAGGTAAGCTTTAGTACGAAACCGTATCTGAAGAAGAAGAAGAAATAGCTGAATTGCTACATATCAAGTCTGTAATTGGGAGGTCAAAATTGCTACTGCAAAAAGCAAACCTATTAATTGAATAGTATTGGTTCCGGCTAGTTTGTGTGAACGCACAGTTAAAATGCTATCTCGAAAAGAAGTAGGCATTAATGTCTGGCTTTATCAGTATTAAATTAGAAACGTGTCGCCGATGTAGTGATTGTTGATGTTCAAGGTTTACGGCTGAAAGTTAGCATTATAGCATTTACAACGTCTAGACCAACCTCGTCCATTTGACCAGTTCGAGTCAGGACTCCTTACGACCGTGGTCTATAGTGACTATAGTGGTGCGATCCGTTAGCAACCACATCGGCGATCGTAAAATAGGTCTTAACAAGAACATCCGACGAAAGGAAAACCTTTAACTGGTAGCCTGTATGTGAATAAAGAGTAGGCTAACTAAAAATGTAATGTTATTTCTTTCTTCAAGTAATTATTGTATGTAAAAAGTCGCATACGCGGAGGCGCTAAACTATCGTGGACCTACCCAACGAAAAATTCATAAGCCGGACGGAATTGTTGGACCCATTGTCATAGAGAACTAACTAGCTTTCTTCGAGAATTATGTTGGCAGGCATTGGAATTTTTCAGTAAGATAAAGCAGAGCAATGTTTACAATGACAATTTCTGTCGACTGGTAACGTTTCTCCCCTATTTTACGCCATATCAATCCACTCCTTTAATGAAATGGGGAGTACTATCACGGACACTAGCAGATGCCCATATTTCTTTAATGTTCCTGCCATAAATCAAATTCGGAATGTCTTTCTCTTAAGAATACGGTACCTGACGGATAGCTCAAATCTAATATAAATGTTGGTCAGTAGTGTTTTACACTCGCTACTTATGGGTTGGATAATTAACCAAGGATTCTTCTGGATATTTGTACCATACGGCATCATTTGTACTTGACCATATTGCCCAACTGAAAGCGAATGGTGTTTTTTTTATGGCACTTGCAGCCTCTGGCTCAAGTGCCATATACCGATCGCAATTCCGTCTGTCGGTCGATCTGTCGGTCGGTCGGTCTGTCTGTCCGAATTTTTTTGTCCCACATGTTCGAGTTAAGGTACTTCCAGATGTGCTAGGACGATGAAACTTGGCAGGAAAATCAGGGACCCGACCAAACTAACCTAGAAGTAATCAGTTTCCCGATCCGACCATCTGGGGGGGAGTGGTGGACCGGGGAAATTCTGAAAATTAAGGAGTTTTGTCACACTTTTTCGAATTGGAGTACTTCCAGATGTGCTAGGACGATGGAACTTGGCAGGAGCATCTGGGACCCGATCGGACTAACTTGGAAACATTCAGTTTCCCAATCCGACCACCCGGGGGGGGGGAGTGGAGGGCTGGGGAATCCGGAAAATTGGAGTAGTGTGTAACTTTAGAACGGGTGATCGGATTGGAATGAAACTTGATAACTGAATAAATGGCATACTTCTGATGTCCCGTTTGAAGTCCGGACCGGATTCGACAGCTATGGGGGAGTTGGGGGGGGGGAGACCGGAAATTTCGAGAAACTGTTAGAATAGAGGGATCGGAGTGAAACTTGCTGGGAAGAACAAGCATCTGCTCCAGATAAATTGTTTATACATTTGGACTGGATCCGACCACCCGGGGGGAGTGGAGGGCTGGGGAATCCGGAAAATTGGAGTAGTGTGTAACTTTCGAACGGGTGATCGGATTGGAATGAAACTTAATAACTGAATAAATGGCACACTACTGATGTCCCGTTTGAAGTCCGGACCGGATTCGACAGCTATGGGGGAGTTGGGGGGGTCGGGAGACCGGAAATTTTGAGAAACGGTTAGAATAGAGGGATTGGAGTGAAACTTGCTGGGAGGAACAAGCATCTGCTCCAGATAAATTGTTTATACATTTGGACTGGATCCGGACACTAGCGGGGTGGAGGGCTGGGGAATCCGGAAAGTTGGAGTACTGTGTAACTTTCGAGCGGGTGGTCGGATTGGAATGAAACTTGATAACTGAATAAATGGCATACCTCTGATGTCCCAATTGAAGTCCGGACCGGATTTAACAGCTATGGGGGAGTTGGGGGGGGGGAGACCGGAAATATCGGGAAACGGTTAGAATGGAGGGATCGGAGTGAAACTTGCTGGGAAGAACAAGCATCTGCTCCAGATAAATCGTTTATACATTTCGGATGGATCATGACATTAGGGGGGGGGGGGTTGGAGGGGACTTTCCCGGAATTCCGGTTATGGCGGTTTTGGGGATTTTCACGACGAATCTTGGGAGGCGAATCAGGGACCCGATCAAACTGACTTATAAAGAAAAATTTACATGATCTGATAGCCGTGGGGGGAGTAACGGGAGGGGGAATCCGGAATATTGAGTCATGCGTAACTTTGAAACGGCTGATCGGATTTGAGTGAAATTTGGTAATTGAAGAGACTAGTTTCTGTTGATCTTTTTCATGTCCGGACAGATCCAACAGCAATTGGGGGGGGGGGGGGGGCGAAAATACGTGACCGACTTAGACTGGTGAGATCGGGATGGAACTTTGTGGGAATGACAAACAGATGCTCTGGAAAAACACTTACGGAACCGGATTGGCTCCGGCGACTGTGGGGAAGTTTGAGGGGGGGGGGTCCGGGATTCCGGTGATCACGATTTAAGGTACTTCCAGATAATCTAGGACGATGGAACTTGGCAGTAATATTAGAGATTTGACAAGATTGACTCAAAAATGGCCACTTTCCAAACCCGACCATTCGTTAAAGTACTAATCTTGAAAATTTCGAAAAATACTTTTAAACCAAATTCATATTTTCATGATCCCCATGAGCCCATTAGGCTATCATTTTTGCCTCAAGGGTTTTGTTTACAAATAACGTTCTAGCTCCCTTAAAGTGTGAATCTGAACTGCCAGGTCGAAAAGTACTTTATTTCAAACAATACATCTCAACCCATGATCATTTGTGCCACAAGGGTTTTGCTTAAAAATTTATTTCTGTCACCCTTAAAGTGCGCATTTGAAATGAAAAGCGCAAAAAAAAAATTTTGACGAAACGGTATACATCAAGGATCCCTAAGGGCCTGTGATCGTTTTTGCCTCAAGGGTTAGCGTAGTAACTACGGTAACTAGCGTAGTAACTACGGTAAGTAGGGTGGAACACGCTCATTATCAACCCTTGTGCCAAAGAGCTATTAAGTATAGATCCATGAGGTAATGAGCAGAAAATAATACCTTTTACTTTCTACTCCAAAGACAGGGCAAAATTTCCATTGTTCGGGAAGAAGGCTGCATATCATGTAGATCTGTTATGAAACACAGGGGGATTTATAGAAACTAGTTTGCTTGGAAGCGCTCAACTGGAATATGGCGAATTTTGCCCTGTTTTTGCGTGATGCGGTTTTTGGGATCCCAAAACGTAAGTGGAGGGATACCTATGACATCGCAACAGTTGTCCGTCTGTCTGTCCGTTCGTCTGTGAGCACGATAACTCCCGAAGGGAATGAGATATTTTGATGAAACTTGGTGTGAGGATGTTTTGGGTCAAGAGTAAGGTCGAGTTCGTAGATGGGCTCTGTAGCCCTACATTTAGGGGTGGCGAAGGGGGTTCAAATTAAGGGGAAAGCAAAATATTTTTAAACAGCTAATGTGATAGTCAATTATGGGGTAAGAAGACATCCTGAGTACGAATATGAAAACCATTTTCTCGCCGGACAAGTAGTTCGCGCGGAATCCGGATTCCGGAATCGGAAATTAATAATAAAGAAAACATTCAGCTTGGTTGCCGGAGTTTGCTGCGAGAAATTTCAGTTGTATTTGTAATCGTTTTCTCTTTCCAGTTTTGTCTCCAACCCTCTGGCTCCAGTTCAAGAGACTTTGTGTTTACTTCAGAACGAAACCACTGCCTCGGATCCATCCGTCCAAGGTCAAAGAGTAGCTTCCTCCTATTACTTTGTAAAGCTGGAAATCAACTCAGGTAATGCATGGACTGATGAATGTTTTATTTATTGTTATTATTTATTTATTTATTTCCGTCAAAGAATATATAATGAGGAGTACTAAAATAAATTTAAAAAACACTGTCACAAATAACTTTCAAAACAATAAATTAACAATTGACGTACTTTAAACAACACACTGTACTTACTTAACTATTAAAGTTTAACCGAAAAGGACTAGGATAGGACAATCTAGTTACCCATCATTTGTTCATTTAAATTGGCTTGAAGACCTGCTGAAAATGCGTTACTTGGTTGTTCCGCTTTTCCCGAATAATCGATTTTCAAATAGTGGAATTTCCGTGTGATTTGTGGTACCTCTATTCGCCTGTATTTTTGTTGTATGCCTTACAAGAAAGACTTATGACTTTTTGTTGTTTAGGCACTAAACAATCTTCATCAGTATTGCCACTGCCCACTGAAAAGCCGCGTTTGTGTAGAGATACAAATTTCCAGCGTCATAGTAGAATTTACGCTGTGGGGACGGACGCAGATATTCTGAACGTCATAACTAGAGCATAGTGGAGTAAAGGAACAAAAGACAAAGTAAAGAAAAAGGGATACGAACTTGGATTATAATAAATGACCCCCTTTCAGCCCCCCACCTTCCTGTGGTGGTGCTTATAGTTGAAGTTCACAGTAACGCTCACTTCAAAGCTGTATTAACCATGCGTTGATCCACGATCTGAATGTCCAAGTAAAGTCCCCTCTAAGGTCGTATAAGCGATGAAAAAAATCATTCCCAATAAAGCCCATTGGCCATGGCGGAAAAAAAAAAACATGAATCACTCAAGCAAATAAAAAGCAAAAGTCGGAGAAAATCAACATACACAGAAATAATTCATGGTGGTCAATAGCAGCCTTGAAGAATCTATCGAATCTTCGGAGGTCACCAAAACACTTACTTCCCGTACTTGAAACCAACTTCCTTTCCACCCAAACCTCCCGACCAAACAGTCCCTTTCTCAAATCTATTTTATTTAATTATTTATGGTCTAACTTCTGAGTTACAGTGGAGTAGCACAAAATAAAAAGTAAAAGGCACAAATGGAACAAAAAACATCATAGAATAATCACCTCCTTAGAGGGACAAATCAAACGTACCACATTTGACCCTTTCCGGCAAGTTTCTCAAAAGCAGTCGTTATAAATGGCCAGTTCTTCCACGATTGTCGTTTGACGCTATCGACTCTGACTTGCTATGTCAGTGAAGTGTGTGAGACTTAAGGCCCATTCACAACGGCTTTTAGCTAATACTCGATACCAGCCAGTTCCTGAAATCGTTCTGAGACCGAGAATTAGCTGGGATTCTGCCGTTCGCAATTGATATTAGTGCCAGTTTCGGGTACCAGCTAGTCTCTCACCCAAGTTGAAATCAGTTCAACTTATGAGGGTACTAGCCAATCAGATTGTTTTGGGGAGTATTGAGGAATATTCTGATTGGCTAGCTTCGAACCAAGCCCAATAGATAAAATCACATCCACTCCTTGCTGTCTTGAAAACCGAAAGTGAATTATTAGGTCATTGCTATTCTGTATGACGTGGTTCAGCATTAGCCAATCGGAATATTCCTCAGTATTCCCCAAAGTAATGTGATTGGCTAGTACCCTCAAAAGTTGAACTGATTTCAACTTGGGTCCGAGACTAGCTGGTACCCGAAACTGGCACTAATATCAATTGCGAACGGCAGGATCCCGGCTGATTCTCGGTCTCAGAGCGATTTCCGGGACTGGCTGGTATCGAGTATTAGCTAAAACCCGTTGTGAATGGGCCTTTAGAAACTAAGTTCAGTACCGCACCCGTTGTTTTCAAATGCCAAAGGAGTTTGCACGTCAAATTTGCGATCCGACCGAACCTGGAGCAAAGTAGCGGCAGGAAGGACGTCCTGCCGATGAGTCGACTTTCCTAACCCAGAAAAATGAATGCTCTGGGCTACTTTAGATGTTACGTTTCAGTTCCTTCGTGACAAGATTTTCAGAATTCATAACACGAATGGAGTTTAAGAAGTGAGGCCTATGTGGCGTAGGTTTGGTGCGGATTTCATGCCGTTTAGGAGTTTCCGCTCACGCCTTCATGTAGTCGGCACGAAGTGTTCTTTTGAAAGACGTTCATGTTATAATGCCATCAAATTCCCCAGCAAATTAGCATGAAACTCGTAAAGCTCCATTTGCCGCTAACCCCGAAGCCGCATAAAACGTTTTATAATGCAGGGCATTGCGGGTCACCCGATAATCCTGATAATCACCCGGTAATGTTATGTTTGTGTCAACTATTGCTTGTTAAAAAGCAGTCGATAGATCGGGGTTAAAGAGGAGCAGATGAATTAGGCTAACAAAGTTAGGTCCAAACTCCTGATGCACAATAATTTCGTTGATTGTCCGTTTGTTTTACTTATCGCTGTTAATTTAATCAACAATTTAAATTAGTCAACGCAAGTTACGACAGATTTGAAGTGACCGATATTTTTTCTTGAGCTCATGTATTTCGCTTGATTTCATCAAATGGTGAAGATCATAACTCATCGTTTGTAAATCTGAGGTTGCAAACCTACGAAATTTTCTTTGCTGGTGTCAATCTGAATTTACTTATATGCATTATTTACTTATATGCATATAATTTACTTATATGCATGAAGTAAAATTGTCGATGAAGCTTTGAAGCTTCTCAAAAGCTTCAATCCGGAACTGTTTTTCGTTTGGTGCGTTTATGGAAAATGTAACAAAGAAAAGAAAAACTTAGAAGGATTTATTTGAGAAGTGGAGTTAAAAAGTCAATCAGATTTATTAAATGAAGTAGCTAAAACTCTAAAAGCTAGAACGCAAGCAGTTTAGCATGTCGCTAATTTGATCTGGTAATGAGTGTCCATTGTTATAACTTAACACGCTGTTCAGAGGAAAGGAGTCACTTCGATCTGCGGCTCTTGCTAGTCATCGTCTATCTAAGCTACAAATAAAACGCTGTTCCATTTTTTAGTGAATTTGTTTTTCATGCCGGAGAAAGTAGAAATGGGTTTCCCCGCTCCTCACAATGAGAAACTACAATAACCGGGACGAAATTAACCGGGATTCCTTACTTGAAGAAACTTCACTGGGCGAAAGTGTTTGTAAAAATTGGGTATTTTTGGGGGGTCGGGGGGGGGGGGTATTTGAGACTTATATGGCTATAAGCCTAGTCTGGGGTCTGTAGCTGGCCTACCTTACGACTATACCCTTCAGCAAGGATCAACTAAGTTTGGTCTCGGAGGATTATTATCGCTCTGGCTAATGACCAGGGTTTAGGGTAGCGAGAGGGTTTAGGGCATCTCGTTTCTGGGCTACGAAACAACTGAGTTATACCTCACTCCACCACTGCTCTCGTGAGTTACCGTGTGTGGTTCTTGACCGTAATGCCAGCAAAATCATTCGAGTGTCGCTGCAGGTTATTCATCAAAAGAGCCGGCAATAGAAAAGGGGGATCGTAAAATGTTCCCTAAGTTTGTACGAGTCTACAACATAGCCTAGTGAGTCGGGATTGGACTTGTGAAAGACGTCAAGACGTACATTGTAAAGACCAGTGGCCCGAAAAGTGTGTTCCTCCCAGTTTTGTAAAATCTTAACATCCAAGCCTTCGACCAAGTAGAGCTTTTCTTTGGGATCGACTAAAAAGAGGCACGGCACGGCACGGCATGGTGCAGGAGTCACGAGTAATAAAAGAGATCAGAAAGTAGTAGAAGTAGACAAGTATGCGAGAGTTCGTAACTTCAGAGCCTAAAAGAAAGCACGTTAGAACATTGTTCCTGCCACTCACTCTAAAGCTTGAAAGGGCCCTTTTAGTTTGTGTGCCTCTTTTCAGTATTCGTGCCTCCTACACTATGTCGTGCCGTACCTCTTTTTAGTCGACCCTCTTTTCTTTGAGTGAATGGACATAGCATCGCCCTAATTTACCGAAGTTCGCTTCAAAGCGAGAGTGTTTACGGCTCAGCTCAAGAACGAATTAATTCGATTACTCGAATTTTGTTGCAATTTGAGGCTCCCTGGTTGAATAAAGAAGAATAGCTCCGTTAGATAGAAAATCCACTAATAGAAGTTTTTTTTCAGATAATGTTTGCAACCGACCATGGACGTTCGAGAGGGTACCGAACAAGATGTTACGAGGGTTGGACAACGCGCTCATATTCACTCAGACAAAGGAAGCGTGTTTAGCGGCCTGTCTTAGTGAAGTAAGTAGTGTTATCCCACCTTCCTAATGAGCCTGAGTCTTCAGGAACATTTATATGGTTGATGTTTCCTTGAACATCGAAATACTTCATCTCGTTTACAATGCAACTTTTTACATTTCCTACTAGTGTTAGGACAAGTACTTCAAATGTTGTGCTTGACCTAACAACAAATGTACTTAAGTAGGACCAGAAATGGGCGAATCCCAATGCAGGCCGATTCGTCCTTTTGGCCGGATTTGAATCTTCTGCTTGTCAGGCTGGATTCGGATTCGGACTCGGATTCCAGTGCCTCAATCTTACGAATCCTCTCAAATTTCTAGTTTTCGTTTTCCTAATTTTTACACAGTGTGCTTAAGGCAATCCAACTTTTTGGTCTCCACCACACACCATCCTCAGTAATCTATCACGTTATCTGACTACCTTTAGATATCAGCGCTTTTTGTCACCTCCGATTTTTAACTATAACTTATGTACATGACTTGATTTATGTTAAGGTCGGATTCGAATCCGAATTCGATTCCGTATTTGAATCCTCAGCACGAAATGGTGGGTTCGGAATCGGATCCGTACCTAGCCCTGGATTCGGATTTGAATTCATTTCATGGTCGGATTCGCCCATCTCTGAGTAGGACTTGAGGTATAAGCACGTGACTTGTACTCAAGTAGTACATCAAGAACTGCAAGTTTTAAGTACGGCACGTTGAGAAAACAGCTTTGAATGGAGGATCCCGCCATCTTGTAGTGTGCTTACCAAGGTGCAATTTACTTCACAGACCGCCTAAGTATCATCAGGGTTTTTTGAAGGCTTTTTAGTGTTGGATAAATGCTGCCAAAGAAGCTTGAGACAGCACTTGAAAATTTATTGGTGCTTCTTCAAGTACATAGTTATTTTATTTAAGTAATAAGTATTAAGTACCCTAGGAAAGGTGTATTTCCTTCGGTTTTGTATTTGAGTATTACTTGAAGTTTGAAACTTATATTCAGCAATATGTCGTCCCCTTTTGGCTAATGTCCTGTTCAGGCCGATGCTGTTCTCTCCCTGGCTCTGTAACCGTTTCCCACCTTGACATTGCCGCAGAATTAGATTAAAGTCCCAACTCCGTGTTTAGATAGTGGGCTAAAATCTAAAAATGTCAGGCCTTCTTCAGTGGGGGGTAGGGATATCACTCGTTGGTGGTACCAGGGACCCATAAATTTTCTGTAATGCCTCGCCATTCAGGGGGCTTGTCAATAAGAGATTTATGATGCTATGTTGACCGAACGGAAGATAGTTCGAGAAATACCCACGGTCCAATCACGTCCAAGACCAGATAGACAAAATTTGGAATTGGCTGCTGGTGCCTTGAGGGAGGAGTCTCTTTGGCGCACACGTCCAATGAGGCAAACAAGAATGCCGATTCGACCCAAGTGGGATTTTTGGAAAATTTTGGGTTCGGTCAACATAGCAACATAGAAGCATAGGAAATGACAAGCCCCCTGTAAAGGAAATTTATGGGTCCCTGGTGGTACGGAGGTGGCTATATTCGGTAGTAGTAATAGGTAGCTATTGTCGAATACCACCTTAAACTTGTCTTTTTTAGCGACGATTCACCTGTCGTTCCGTAGAGTACAACTATGTCACTTTTCAATGCCAGATGAGTGAGAATGACCGGCGATCAGTTGACGAAAGTACAGAGCTTGTAGATGCCTCTGGAGTCGATTACTTTGAGAACACATGCTTAAAGGGTGAGTAAACATAAAAATAGAAACTGTTTGCGCAATTTTTTTTTTGAGCTGGGAGCGGAACTGCTTCCCTAGGTACATAAGGCGCATTCTCGCCGTTCCCCGAGGACTCCTCGGAGAATCGAAGGGAACGGCGAGAATAGAGGGAGTCACTCCACGCGGACTCCGCGTACAGAGAACAGCGAGAACACGGGGAATGCTTCTAAAATGGATTTTGTTCGAAAAAAATATGCAGTTGAAGAAATCTATCTCGATCCACTTTATTTTTGGTGTTGTTTATCCTGATTTGTTTTTAATTAGTTTTACTTGCACCAACACCAGCAAAAACTGATTCCCCTCCGAATCTGAAAGTGAGTCCTTTTTGATGATGGTGATGATAATCGGAGTATTCCCCGTCCGTGGGGACTCGCGAGAATACGGGGAGTGAGTCCCCGGGACAAAAAAAAACGCGGGGACTCCTCAAGTTCAGTCCTCGGGGAACGGCGAGAATACGCCTATAGTCTTTTTGGGATCCCAAAACGTTAGTGACGGATACCTATGACATCGCAAAAGTTGTCCGTCTGTCTGTCCGTCTGTCCGTCTGTCCGTCTGTCCGTCTGTCCGTCTGTCCGTCTGTCAGTCTGTCCGTCTGTCCGTCTGTGCGCACGATAACTCTCGAAGGGATTGAGATATTTTGATGAAACTTGGTGGGAGGATCCTTCGGGTCAAAGTACAAGTCAAGTTCGAAGATGGGCTCTGTAGCTCTATATTTGAGGGTGGGGGAGGGGTTTCAAATTAAGGGGCAAAAAAATATTTTTTGAAAGCTGTTTAGATAGTGGATTTAGGGGTAAGGAGACACGCTGAATCCGAATATGAAAGTTATTGTCTCGCCGGACAAGTAGTTCGCCCGGAATCTGGCCAAAACCGGAAAGTTTGTTAAAAGTAAAAGTTGTATTTGAAGTTGATTAGATGTTTGATTTAGGGGTAAGAAGACATGCAGAATACGATGGTGAAAACCATTTTCTTCCCTGACAAGTAGTTCGCCCGGAATCCGGCGAAAACCGGAAAATTTGATAAAAGCAAAATTTGTATTTGAAGTTGATTAGATATTCGATTTAAGGGTAAGTAAACGTGCTGAACACGATGGTGAAAACCATTAAATAGTTCGTCCGGAATCCGGCCAAAGCCGGAAAATTTGTTAAAAGCAAAATTTGTATTTGAAGTTGATTAGATGATAGATTTAAGGGTAAGAAAAAACGCTGAATCTATATATGACAATCATTTTTTAACCGGGCATATAGTTCGTCCGGAATCCGGTTGAAACCGGATTTTTTTTTTTAGAAGTTAAAGTTTTATTTGAAGTTGATTAGATGTTCTTTATAGGGATAAGGAGATACGCTGAACTCGTTTCTGAACTATTTTTTGTTTTTGCTGGGCAAGTAGTTTGCTCGGAATTCGGCCGAAACTGGAAATTTGGCAGAAGTACACCAGGAAGTTTCGATCAGTATCGTCAAATAGATATGGCTTATACAGGTATATCTGAAATTGGTTTTCTCAGATGATTAGCCTGGCGAAGACTGGATTTGGCGAAGACAAGACGTAGTTAATATTACATTTTTGGGATCCCATCGAAAACTTTGGTCTTGTTTGTGTTGCCTAAGCCCTCCCCGTCTCATTGACACGAGTGTCATTATTTAACTTTTTGTCGAAAATTGTGCCTGTTTTCAGTGCTTCCTGCTTAAATGTTCCGTCAGCTGAGTTTTACTTAAGGAAAAAAACAAATTTACCATCCACGTCTCTCCCTTATTTTTTGTGCTCAGTTTCTAGCGAGTACTTCAGTTTCAGCAGTCATTAGTTGCGTTTTTGATCGAAGTTTGAAGTTGCCTTCAAACTCAAAGGTATCAATTTAAATACCATTTTTTTTTTTAAGTGGAAGCGGAACTGCTTCCCGAGGTACATAAGGCGTATTCTCGCCGTTCCCCGAGGACTCCAATTGAGGAGTCCCCGCGTTTTTGTTTGTCCCGGGGATTCACTCACCGTATTCTTCCGAGTCCCCGTGGACGGGGAATGCTACGATTATCATCACCATCATAAAAAAGGACTCCCTTTCAGATTCGGAGGGGAATCAGTTTTTGCTGGTGTTGGTGCATGTAAAATTAATTAAAAATAAACAGAATAAAGAAAACTAAAAATAAAGTGGATCCAGACTACTTTCGTCTTCTGCATATTTTTTTTTCGAACAAAATCCATTTTGGAAGCATTCCCCGTGTTCTTGCTGTTTTCGTACGCGGAGTCCGCGTGAAGCGACTCCCTCTATTCTCGCCGTTCCCTTCGATTCCCCGAGGAGTCCTCGGGGAACGGCGAGAATACGCCTTTAGTCTTTTTTTGTTGCCTAAGCCCTCCCCGTCTCAGTGACACGAGTTATTTAACTTTTTGTCGAAAATTGCGCCTATTTTCAGGTCTTCGTGCATAAATGTTCCGTGAGCTGAGTTTTACTCAAGGAATAAAACAAATTTAACATCCACGTCTCTCCGTTATTTTTTGTGCTCGGTTTCTAGCGAGTACTTCAGTTTCAGCAGTCATTGCGTTTTTGATCGAAGTTTGAAGTTGCCTTCAAACTCAAAGGTCTCAATTTAAATACCATTTTTGGTCGCCGGTCACAATTCCTTTGTCCTTCAAACTCCGACCGTCGTCGTGAGCTAGCAAGTTCGAAGTTTGCTTGAATCGTCGAAAAAACGTCGACCGGGCAAGGATCACCGGAGTTGAAAAAACGCTAATTAAGCGACCGGCGAACTTCGACGGCGTTTGAAAACGGAAAATAAGCAACCGGCCAAGCCAACGGCGAACAAAACTTCGATCAAAAACGCAACTATTGTAAATTGCGGGTAATAGTCAACCACAACTGTAGATTGATTACCATGCTCTAAGCGTTCTGCGTGTTGAGCGGTGAAAATAAATCTTTCCGCAAGTTATCCGCTTCATCTCCACGCTTCACTACCTTTTGTAGAGTAATCCGTCTTACACATTTAGTCAACCAGAGGATTATGAGGACATCGAATAGCTTCGTCGGCCAGTCACGCTTTTAATCGCATACTTGGAATCCCAACTAGAGATTCCAAGAGCTTGCTGCTGCTGCAGCTACAAGCACTGTACTCTGTAGAAGAACGCTTGAGCAGTAGTTTAGGACGCCAGATTCAGAGAGGTTTAGCGGAAGTGGAACACCCTAGACCCTAGTTCCTCCTGTGCCTCCAGAGGCACCCAGGGCATCCAGAAAGAGCCGCCAGTCATCCCTCATATGTGCTGCTGCCCAGACGTCTTCCCATTGGGGTTGGACTGTCGAATTGATATACTTCAGGTCCCGCTGGTACGTGCGACGAAGTGTATATTTTGGCCTTCCTCTTCTTCGGGTTCCTTCTGGTTGCCACTCGAGTACCGTTCTGGGGAGTCTTCCGCCATGCGGATAACGTTTCCCAAGTAGCGCCATATGATATCTGTTACTAGGGGCTGACGCGGAAGTGGAAAAACAAAATACAGAAAACAGACTTTGCCTCTACATATCTCTATAAAGGCACGTTATGACGTGCCTGCTGACACACTTCTCAATTTTAACAAGAACGGTCGGGGTGGACAAAACATCAAGCTGACTGGTTGGCGATTTTCTAAAGACATTGGTAGATGGTCTTTCCAGAACAGAGTGGTGGACTGTTGGGGCGTCCTTCCGTCCTCCTCGTTGTTTTGAGTTACTCAAAACGCCAGCAATTCCCGGAACAACCTGTAGTCCTGTACGGTAAAAAAAAATTACGAAATTTTTATATTTAATAACGTTTATTTCCTGAATAGCTCATATAATTACTCGCTAGCATGGGATCGTCACACAATTATTAACTCGGCTAAAACTTAATAATCACTTCTCAATAATTGCCTTAAAATATTTATATGTATGTACAGTTAGTAACGAACATATCACAGTTCAGAATTAAAATAGTTCCCGAATGGTACAAATGACGAAAGATACCGGTCAGTAAGTGGATTTCGGGGCGAACAAGTCTGGTACAATTACGGGTTGCAGCGCGAAGCCTTGTTTCAGGTCGAGTCGCGTTTGGGGCTTCGTAATCCGGTAGGAGAGATCTATGAAGATCACAGGACAAGCATTTACGTCCGAAATCCATTGTCAAGTTGTTTTAGATGTACACTGTAGTGGCCAATGGCCTATTTTTGCATTATATTTATTATTATTGTGGAATGTACGATATTATTTCAGCATTCCGAGATTTTAGGGCAGAGAAATTTCAGACGGGTCACATTATTGCCTAAACCAGAAAGAGGAAGGGGTAGGAGTTGTCGATTTCCCTACTCTTGTTATCATTGTTTTTATGGCACTTGCAGCCTCTGGCTCAAGTGCCATATACCGATCGCAATTCCGTCTGTCGGTCGGTCGGTCGGTCGGTCCGAGTTTTTTTGTCACACTTTCTCGAGTTAGGGTACTTCCAGATGTGCTAGGACGATGAAACTTGGCAGGCATATCAGCGACCCGATATAACTAACCTGGAAATAATCAGTTTCCCGATCCGACCATCTGGGGGGGGGGAGTGGTGGGCCGGGGAATTCTAAAAATTAAGCAGTTTTTGTCACACTTTTTCGAGTTGGGGTACTTCCAGATGTGCTAGGACGATGAAATTTGGCAGGAGCATCAGGGACCTGACCGGACTAACCTGGAAATAATCAGTTTCCCAATCCGATCACCTGGGGGGGGGTGGAGGGCTGGGGAATCGGAAAATTGGAGTAGTGTAACTTTCGAACGGGTAATCGGATTGGAATGAAACTTAATAACTGAATAAATGGCATACCTCTGATGTCCCACTTGAAGTCCGGACCGGATTCGACAGCTATGGGGGAGTTGGAGGGGGGAGACCGAAAATCTCGAGAAACAGTTAGAATGGAGGGATCGGAGTGAAACTTTCTGGGAAGAACAAGCACTTGCTCCAGACGTATCGTTTATACATTTGGACTGGATCCGGACACTGGGAAGGGGGGGGGGGGTGGAGGGGAGTTTCCCGGAATTCCGGCGGTTTTGGGTATTTTCACGACGAAACTTGGGAGGCGTATCAGGGACCCGATCAAACTGACTTGTAAATAAAAATTTACTCGATCCGATAGTCCTGGGGGGGGGGTCGAGGGAGGAGGAATCCGGAATATCGAGTCATGCATAACTTTTGAACGGGTGATCGGATTCGAGTGAAATTTGATAATTGAACAGATTACATGTCTCTGGTAATCTTTCTTGTGTCCGGACCGGATCCGACCACAATTGGGGGGGGGGGGGGGAAATACGTGACCGGCTTAGAATGGAGAGATGGGGATGGAACTTTGTGGGAATAACAAACAGATGCTGTGGATAAATCATTTACGGAACCGGATTGGCTCCGGCGACTGTAAGGGGGGGTTGAGGGTGGGGGGGGTCCGGAATTCCGGTGATCGCGAGTTAAGGCACTTCCAGATGTGCTAGGACGATGAAACTTGGCTCGAATATTATAGATTTGACAAGATTGGCTTAGAAATCGCCACTTTTCAAATCCGACTATTCCTTAAAGTACCAATCTTGACCGCAATGTAAGAAAAATACTTTTAAGCAAAATATACATTTTCATGATCTCCATGAGCCCATTATCATTTTTGCCTCAAGGATTTGCTTACAAATGAAGTTCTAGTGCGCATCTTAACACATGAAACATCTTTACATATGAAGCATCTTAACCGCAAGGTCGAAAAGGACTTTTTTATCAAACGGATTTGTGAAACAAGGTTTCTGCTGAAAAATTTATTTGTAGCACCCTTAAAGTGCGCATTTTTATTGAAAAGTGAAAAAATACTTTTGACATCAATGATCCCTAAGGGCCTGTTATCGTTTTTGCCTCAAGGGTTTTGCTTACACATGAATTTCTAGCGCCTTTAAAGTGCGCATCGTAACAGCCAAGTTCAAAAATAAAATACTTTTTCTCTAGCTCCCTTAAAGCGTGCATCTTAACCGCAAAGTCGAAAAGTATGTTTGATCAAACAATACATCTTAACCCATGCAAGTGCCATATGAGCTTACAGCTCTTGTTATTTTCCTCAGAGCTTTGTCCTAAAATGGTTAAGTATATATTGAAACTAGGATAAGATATTAAGATCCTACCACTAAATTTGGTAACAATTTAAACACATCAGATCAAAGAAAGAAAGTTTACCCTGTACATGAATATGCTACCATGTCGAGCAATGAAAAAGAGAAACTGTAGAATAAAAAAAAAATTACATACATAGGTTATTCCAAAATTTATTCCTGTTACTCAACCACCAACAAGGCAATACAGATTATCAACAACAATAAGGGGGGACTCGGTCCCGGGGAATAAAAGAATATTTTTATTTTGTGTTGTTATTATTATAATAAAAGAACATTCCCCCGCAAAGCCGAAATCGGGAGAAGCAACTCTTCCCGGTTTTCAGTTTTATTTTCTATATTTAAACAAAAATATACAACTAATGTAGTTAACCTGCTAAGAAAGCACAAGAGGCAGGAAACTAACTAACAATACTTAATCAACAGATTAACTGAATTTATCAAGAACAAAAGATGACCAAAGAAAAAAAAATTACCTGTGGTTTCTACTATAATTATAAATCTAAATAATTGTAACTGTAAATGTGAATAGTCAGTGGCCTGTCTATCTGACCACGGTCGACAAGAATTGCTGCTTTCTAACTGTAATTTTCGTATCTTACTCGTGCGTGTACTATCTTCGATTAAGTACATGACTCAATTTTGCGCAAAACAGTGTCAAGTAGTGATCCCGAAAGTGAATTCCGACACAGTTTTCCTGTCGCGCTTTTTTGGTTTGAAATGACTTCTCCGGTCCAGATAACCATCCGTGCTTACATCAAAAATTGAGCATGCGAATGTTTGATGCAATTGGGAATTAATTGGTTCGTACTCGAGTGATTTACGACATGCCGTGAGTCAAAAACAAGAAAAAGTATAAAGAGCCCGACCATCTGCCTGACATTAAGTGATCCGTAATTTTGAATGTGTGATGGACCACGCGATGTACACGCAAATACAGCACTAGACTATGTCCCCTTTCCGGTATTCTGGAATGTCTTCATACGTTATTATCATTTCGTCCTTTCAAAAGCAAAAAAAAATAGAAAGAACCGATCATCTGATTTTTCTGAATCTGGAATGGACCCCTCATTGGGCCTTAAAGGACAAGTCGTACTTATGGTAGCAATTCGTTCTATAACAGTCGTTTCTAAATCAATTCTTGTTCCCGAGATTCTTCACTTCATAAGTGTGTCTTATCTTCTCTGTTAGAAATACGCTGATTATCACGCTTGCCATGTTTGTTCTGTTTACTCGACGCTTATCATGCACCCGATCATTGTTTCCGAGGAGCTTAGCAATACGCTGATTATCACACTTGCCATGTTTGTTCTCTTTACTCGACGCTTATCATGCACGATCGTTGTTTCCGAGGAGCTTGTTCGACCGGAGACCGGTTATGCAAATCTTACCAAGATTGTCATCCAAGGCAAGGGACATGGAAAGAGGGTAAAAACAGCCAAAGTCGTGTGTAATTTTCTAGAAGCAAAGCTTAGTTGTAAAGTGGTCAGCTATTTCAGAATATCGGAGCAGATGTAACGGGCATTCCGGAACACCTCCATAATTTTACCGTATTCATGTGTGTTTATTGTTATTGAATTGTAAATATTATAATTGTAGATAATATTTAGTTTTTGTTTGGGGTTATTTTTGACCAAATAAGAAAAAAGATGTTTGTTTGGTTGATGTTATATTTGATGTAAGGTTTATTGCGAGTTTTATTGTGCGACACATGTAATTTGACCAGATGAAGATTATTAGTAATGTGGCTGTTGTTTTTAATTGTTTAGTTATGTGATGAGACTGTAAACGACGGAAAAATTCAGTGTTCGGCTTTGTCCGTGAAGGAATTTTTGAAAATAAATTGAATTGAATTGAAAAACTGAATTGAATTGAAACACTATGCACTGCGACGTGTCCAATAGAAACTGTTTCTTCTCCAGTATTTGAAAAGTTTTCATCTGTTACTATCATCAAAAGCAACAAAAAAAAAAATAGAAAATGAGAAAAAGTCAATCATCTGCCTGACATTTTGATCCGTATTTCTCAACTGTTTATTAATAAAATAAGTACAAGTTATGTTATTTTAATAAACTAGATACATCACAAAGAGCCAGTTTGGCCGAGAGAGCTCGAGGTCAAAGGGCGTGATAAACCGCTCATTGGGACTTGAAAGAAATACAACACTAGCAACTGTTTCTTCTCCAGCATTTTGGAATGTTTTCGTCCGTCCGTTGTCATCATTCTGTCCTTTCAAAAAGTAAGACACCTTTTTAACCTTATTTTTCAACATCCAGATTTTTTGCCTCTCTCCGGTAACCTGCGCAAACCTATTTTTCCCAAGATCTGATTACGAAGATACGCCTGACGCAATAAAAGTTCTCGAGAGGTCATGGTTGTGGTAGAAGTAAAAATCTGTTGTTTCCTGTCTTAAAACAAGAGCTGAAAGCTCATATGGCACTTGCAAGCTTTTTAGCTTGTATTCAAGTTATCGTAGTACGATGTGAATGGATAGTAGTGCTCCCCTCCCTCCCCCCACGATGGTCGGATCGGGCAAGTGACTATTTCCAAGTTATAGAAAATCATCTGTAATCAAAACTCTTGAAGCAAAAAAGATGATCATCAGGAGCACGAAAATGTATTTTGCTCAAAAGTATTGTTTGTACTTTAAGGAATTTTGTTGTAAGCAAAACCCTTGAGGCAATAATGATCATGGGCTCATAGGGATCACGAAAATGTATATTTTCCTTAAAAGTATTTTTTTGCACTTTGCGGTTAGCATTAGTACTTTAAGGGATGGTCGGATCTGGAAACTAACTATTTCTAAGCCAATCATGTCAAGTCTTTAGTTTTCAAGCCAAGTTTCATCGTCCTAGCATGTCTGGAAGCACCTTAACTTGCGATCACCGGAATTCCGGACCCCCCCCCTAACTCCCCCACAATGCCCGAATCCGGTCCGGTTCTGTCACTGATCTACATAGGGCTTGCGCTTGTTCTTCCGACCATGTTTCATTCCGATTGCTCCTTTCCAAGCACGTCAAAAGGTTTCCGGACCCCCCTCCGACCCCCCAAGCTTCATCGGATCCGGTCCGGACTTGAAATGGGACATCCGAGACACGTTGTCTTTCTACATATCAAGTTTCGTTATGATCCGATCACCCGTTCGGAAGTTATACATACCTCAAGATTCAGGATTCCCCCTCCCTCCACTCCCCCCACGATGGTCGGATCGGGAAGCTGACTATTTCCACGTTAATCTGGTCGCGTCTCTGATTTACCTGCTGAGTTTCATTGTCCTAGTCCACCTGGAAGTAACTTAACTCCGTATCACCGGAATTCCGGAACCCCACTCAAACTCCCCCCACAGTGCACGAATCCGGTCCGGTTCTGTCAGTGATGTACCTAGGGGTTGTGCTTGTTCCTCCCACCAAGTTTCATCCCGATCGCTCCACTCTAAGCGTTTAACATGATTTCCGGTTCCCCCCTCCGACCCCCCCCCCCCCCCCCTCCAGCTTCATCGGATCCAGTCTGGACTTGAAATGGGACATCTGAGACGCGTTGTCTTTCTACATATCAAGTTTCATTATGATCCGATCACCCGTTCGGAAGTTATACATACCTCAAGATTCAGGGTCCCCCTCCCTCCACTCCCCCCACGATGGTCGGATCGGGAAGATGACTATTTCCAGGTTAATCTGGTCGCGTCCGTGATTTACCTGCCGAGTTTCATTGTCCTAGCCCACCTGGAAGTAACTTAACTCCGTATCACCGGAATTCCGGAACTCCACTCCAACTCCCCCCACAGTGCACGAATCCAGTCCGGTTCTGGCAATGAGGTACGTAGGGGTTGTGCTTGTTCCTCCCACCAACTTTCATCCCGATCACTCCACTCTAAGCGTTTAATATGATTTCCGGTTCCCCCCTCCGACTCCCCCCCCCGCATACATTGGATTCGGTCGGAACTTGACATGGGACATCTGAAGCATGACGTCTTTCCAAATATCAAGTTTCATTAAGATCCGATCACCCGTTCGAAAGTTATGCATGCCACTAAATTCCGGATTCCGGCTCCCCTCCCTCCCCCCACGATGGTCGGATCGAGCAAGTGACTATTTCCAAGTTAGTTTGGTCGGGTCCCTAATACGCCTGCCAAGTTTCATCGTCCTAGCACATCTGGAAGTACCCTAACTCGCAAACAGCGGACTGACCGACAGACCGACGGAAAAGTGATCGGTATATGGCACTTGGCCGTTAGGCAAGTGCCATAAAAATCGAGCTGATGTTCTTAGTTGTTTGTTTCTTTTTATTTTATTACTTTAGGCTAGCGTTTTAGTATTTTTTTTCATAAATCAGTTAGGATTAATGAAGCGTCATTTTGTATGCCACTGGCATGTTTGTCGCTTTTATGCTATTGCAGTTATACTAAAGTTGTCAATAAAATTGTAAATTGTACCTTACCTTATCTTACAATGATTCTGTATATCGTGTGAAATCCGGAGGCCCAGGGAGAAAATGGATCAATTCAATTCAATTCAATTCATTTTAATTTCATCAATCCTTAAACAAACAAAAAAACATACAGAACGCTCCCAAGAAGGGCACATTGACCTCTTATACCTAGAACAGACGATCATGGACGGGTGCTTGCCGATTCAGTATCTACCAGATTTTCGGAAGCCATCGTCGATTCAAAATTTTTCCTCTTAATGATGAATGTGCAGGAAATCCGTCCGGGAAAACACGATAACACGGAACATTAGTGAAGAGATTCGGAGCTAGTGGTAGCTTCCTAAATGTGAGCGGGAACTTCGAATCTTGGAAAGTAGAAAACCGAGCTGACTTGAATTTTTTTTTTTTTTATTTCCTGAAAATGGTGTTCTCGTAAATATCCTGATTGGTTGTTTTAGTAGGCTACAGGAATTCTTCTTGCATAAAAGTTGCAATCGCTGTTTTGACCTTATGTTGTTTTCGCGATCAACGACGGACGATCTTGGTATCCTGGTAGAATACTTGAACCCCCCAATATGGTGAGTTAGCGAACCACGCCCGTCCCTGGGCTCGAATTTGTAATAAACTGCGAGTTGAACTTGATGGCTCTCGGCCCTTTCCAAGCTAATGTGTGATCAATCTTTCTTAGGAACTGAGGCCTGCAAGGGACCTAGGACCCTAGAGGAGCCAAACCTGGGTGTCCCCAGTGACAGAGTGTCCCTGCACACAGCAGTTCACTTCTATGCTGACAAGGAGCTCGCTGCGAACTCCCTCCAGGCCTGCCAGAGGGCGTGCCAGGTCGAGGCAGAGTTCCTGTGTCGCTCCGGGCTATTTCGCGGCCCCTCGCAGAATGGAAAGGTAAGGGCATAGCTTTTTCATTTCCGTGGAATCGTGGCAGCACGTGGAAACGGCAGCCAGTTTTAGTTGATATGTTGTTTGTGATGTAAGGTTTATTGCGAATTTGTGAGACAGAATTTGACTAAATGAAGATTATTAGTAATGTCGCTGTTATTTTTAATTGCTTAGTTATGTGACCATAGTGTTCGGCTTTGTCCGTGAACGAATTTTCGAAAACAAATTGAATTGAAATTGAATTGAAACGGAAAAAAGGCGTCAAGTGACATTTTACGTAATTGAGTTGTTGATAGCTCTTTGTCGCTTTGTTGAAACATTATTATTTCAGTTTAATTTCGCTGCAGACTATTTTAATCTATTGAATCGATCACTTTGTCGTGCGAAAAGCAAAAGTAGTATTTTTGCAACCAGTTCGAGAAAACGACCTCGTCCGTCTCGTGTCGTGAAGCAACTGACTTGTTTGGGTCTCCGTGAGTCAGAATAGTATATTATTCCAACTCGCGGTCAACCCAACCAAAGGGTTAAGTATCGGAGGTAGTCTACGAGGATCTCATCTCCCTAATCCTCTTGTCGAAGACATGACTATTAACCAAATTACCCCCAATCTAAACTTCCAGTATACACTTGAAATATTCACATGCAGACCGGATTACCTGACGATTCGTCAACTCCATAATACCAGGAAATAGTATGGGTACCCCACCAAAAAAAAATTCTCTAGCTCGTATCGATAATTCCCGATCTGAGATTGCAATACGCTTCTCTTCGTTCCAGCCAAACTGCCGCTTGTATCATATCGACCACTGGGTCTTGCCCGATGGCGTTTCCAGCTACCTTGGTTCAGACCGACCACTTCTGGATGACGGGGCTCCACTTGGCACATACTTCGAGAACTCTTGCATCAGTAAGTACGCCCTTCGCTCCAATTACAGTTAGAGATTCGAAAGATAGAAAGCAATATAGGAAAAGCAAACTAGAGGCGTATTCTCGCCGTTCCCCGATGACTCCACTTGAGGAGTCCCCGCGTTTTTGTTTTTCCCGGGGACTCACTCCCCGTACTCTCGCGAGTCCCCACGGACGGGGAATGCTCCGACTATCATCACCATCATCAAAAAGGACTCCTTGTCAGATTCGGAGGGGAATCAGTTGTTGCTGGTGTTAATTAATTAAAAATGATCAGGTAAACAAAACCAAAAATAAAGTGGATCCAGATAAATTTCGTCAACTGCATGTATTTTTTTCGAACAAAATCCATTTAAGAAGCATTCCCCGTGTTCTCGCTGTTTTCCATACGCGGAGTCCGCGTGGAGTGACTCCCTCTATTCTCGCCGTTCCCTTCCATTCCCTGAGGAGTTTGGTAATAAATTAAGCCACCGCAATAAGGGCTTTCTAAACTGGAAGGACACCTTTAACGCGGCAGTTGCAGTTTTTTGTTTTGTGTTTTGTTTGTTCGGGTTAGCTTTTTTCCGAAATTAGCTGCTGTTAAAAAAATATTCCGTTTTTGTTTTGGATTTTTTTAATGAGTTTTTAAAAGAAGAAGTTCCTTAAATACCTGAAGAAGTTTTAAGAAAAGTTGATGTAATAGAAAGAAAATAACGGAAGGGCAGGGGCGTCGCAAGGGGCCCCGGGGGCAGCACCCTCCCACCTTTTGAGATTCGGTAAAATTTTTGGCCGGAGGCCCCAAATTTTACTAAAATTGTTCGGTATTTTTCGATAGAAGAACTATTCTGTATATTTCCGGGGATTCGGTAGTTATACCCCAGCAGGCTATCGGTACAAATCTATTTGGTATAATGTTCGGGATTCGGTATAATTACCAGTATTCGGTAATTCGGTAGTACGAATTCGGGGAAAGGATTTACTGAAATTATATGGTAATTTTTTGATGCCAGCGCTATTCGGTATATTTATGGAGATTCGGTAGTTACACAGAACCCCGAATAAGGTATCGGCCCAGAATCTTTCGCTATCATAATTGGGATTCGATGATTTATTTCGGGAACCCTTTTCAGGGTTCGGTAGTTCCCATGAAGCCCCGACTTTTGTTCCAGTTCCGACGAAATTATCGCACATCCTCTTTATTTATCACATGCTAGTCAAATAGCCAGTTCCGTAACTGTATTCAAAGGGCAGTTCAGTGGTTGGTAATCTAACTTAGTATTCCTTTTAATCATAAATGAATAAATACAAAAATGGGACGGAGCAGAGTACCAGTTATCGAGAATACCCGGTCGGGATGGGCTGGTAGCTGTCCGGCTGATAAACCGGCACTGGCTCATACGTGGTGGGTACCTGGTTTGACGCTTCTGCAACTGGTTCGTCCTCGTCATTTGTGGATGCTTCTGGTGTGTCCTCCTCGACCTCGGATGGTGGGTTTTGCTGAACTCGGTATGGTTGTGATGGTTGGTATGGCATCGGCTGGTACTGTGGTGGCTGGTACGGCATTTGCTGATATTGTGGGGGCTGGTACGGTATTTGCTGATATTGCGGTGGCTGGTATGGCATTGGTTGATAGTTTGGCGGCTGGTACGGCATATGTTGGTATTGCGGTGGCTGGTACATCATTTGCTGATATTGTGGTGGCTGGTACGGCATTTGCTGGTACTGTGGTGGCTGGTACAGCATTGATGGGGAATTTGCCAAAGCAGATCCTTGCAGCATGGGCGCAATCTTTTCGGCTGCCAGGTCAAGAGATTTCGGTGGTACCGGTATTGGTATCGCCTTTGGGTAGGGGCTTGTATGTTTTTCCAGAGCAATAGTAACCATTGGTAGAAATCTTCTCGGTCGGTATAGGATGGCAGTATTGGCTACGGGTAACATCATCTGAAAAAATAAGGTTATTAATTTATGTAAAACTAGTATCCACAGTACAAATATCTCATAAACATGGGAACATCATACTTAAACATCGCATAACTACGAATGGCACCGAAAAACATGATGAACTCGGACCCAACAAATATTTACGCACAGTAGTAAGTGCGAACGATAGGGTATTTAAGATAAACTCGTTGTGTTTCTTTTTTTATCTTTTGCTGTTTGTAGCTCAGGTTCTGTTGCGGCCTATAACGGCAAAATTACGAACCTCATTATTATTACAACAGTTTGCATACAATTACTATATTAGATTATTGTATTGCTAAATTACATAATAACCCATCATGATAGGTAACCGTAGTCTTCAGTTACCGGAGTTGAGATTTTAGTTCCTGGCTGATTAGTGTGTCTTTACCCGAACTGATTGGAAATAATGGGAACAAGACTGGAAATGAGGTTAAAAAAGTAGTCAAAGTAGGAGAAACAAAACAAGCATAAAAATCGTTGGTTGCAAACGACTACACGCTGACTGGTACGACGAACCTAGTAAGTCGCAACCGGACGTTATCTCTTACCATCAAAATTACTGGTCCTATTCTTGTTGCACTGAATGCCATAATTCAGGTACTGTGCCACTGGGTGACTTCGATTTGCACTAATCATAGTAAGGATCAGTCGTCAGTTTATACCCTCGCTCGCTAATTGCTAAGACGATTAACTGCATCATCCGGTCCCAACAGCTTGGAAGTTATAAGAGGATTAAAATTAAAGTGAAGCCCAATTTGCATTTTCGTCGAACTACAATTATTTCAGCGATCCTTGATCACTGGCAGTTGTGATTCCCTGACCGCCTCCCCCCCCCCTCGTTGTAACTGAAGGATGGTGCACTTTTATTTCCAACACTAGCCTAAGCAAACAGCATAAAGACCCAAATAAATAATATATTCTTCCACCTCACGGAACTCATTTATTCCGCGTCTCTCGCTCTGTCGAATGCTTTTGGTTGACCTGCCTGCCACAGGTGGTGCGGGAGTCAAACAGGTGCCCCCCCCCCCCTCCCCCGATAGATTATTATTGCGATTCACTGGCTCGGTCCCCTTGGTTCTGATGAGAGACCCAGAAACAATTTGCAGAGCCCATAATTCCGACCAATGACCATCTCGATAGCAATAAGCTCGAAAAGATGGTTAAACAGTGGAATTCCAGCAATCAACGTAGCACCGTTCAGTCATACAGAAATCCCCATTTCTTGGGCACAGTCATGCTCCAACTTTAGGACATATCCCAGCCAGTGTTCTTGCGCTGAGGCACCATGCCTTGGAGCAAGGGCACGGTGCCCCCATAATAAATTTTTAACAAAAAATATAAATATATATAATAAAACTGTCATAAAAAGTTCGAAATCATGGAAATAAGAATAGGTGGGCTATTTCTATTTTAATAAGATTCTACCTTATCTTACATAGGGTACCTCGATTTTTATTGCTAGTGGAAGGAATTTAAAGGACCCCTCTTGCTTATTCTGCGTTTTAGTTTATCCCTAGCTCCCTTATGGAGTTGTAAGCCTTTGAAATCCCCGCCTTACGCCATTGCTTCATTTTTTACCTACGGATTTTTAGCGCATTTTCCACCTAGCCGAGTTTTGCTAGGCACGCACCACAAACTTCGCCGGAAGCTTCAAGGTCCGCTGACAATACTCTGGATGACTATCTGTCCCTGCCGATGCAAAATCGCCGTGAACCTAGCGGAACAGCCGGAAGCGACATCACAACTGTCCCCAAAGATCGCCGTGATATTGACACAGGATTTGAGTTGTTGAGTTTGAGTCCTTAGGGATACATTATCTCGTTCTTCCTGAGGATCACTGGCGTGTTTTGGACTTAGTCATATGGAGTATTACCCTTTCACGCTTAAGGACGTGAAAAGCGTCAAAGTGTTGTTTTTCATTTTGGAAGACATGGTAGGCCGTCAGGTCTATCTTTTGTTTTGTACTTCTTTTGTTTTGCTTGGTTTTCCCACTTTTTATGGCACTTGCAGCTCCGCTCAAGTGCCATATACCGATCACTTTTCGGTCGGTCGGTCGGTCGGTCGGTCGGGCGGTCCACTGTTTTCGAGTTAGGGTACTTCCAGATGTGCTAGGACGATGAAACTTGGCAGGCATATCAGGGACCCGATATAACTAACCTGGAAATAATCAGTTTCACGATCCGACCATCTGGGGGGGAGTGGTGGGCCGGGGAATCCTGAAAATTAAGTAGTTTTTGTCACACTTTTTCGAGTTGGGGTACTTCCAGATGTGCTAGGACGATGAAACTTGGCAGGAATATCAGGGACCCGATATAACTAACCTGGAAATAATCAGTTTCACTATCTGACCATCTGGGGGGGAGTGGTGGGCCGGGGAATCCGGAAAATTAAGTAGTTTTTGTCAAACTTTTTCGAGTTGGGGTATTTCCAGATGTGCTAGGACGATGAAACTTGGCAGGAGCATCAGGGACCCGATTCGAATAAACTGGAAATAATCAGTTTCCCAATCCGACCACCTGGGGGGGAGTGGAGGGCTGGGGAATCCGGAAAATTGGAATAGTGTGTAACTTTCGAACAGGTGATCGGATTGGAATGAAACTTAATAACTGAATAAATGGCATACCTCTGATGTCCCATTTGAAGTCCGGACCGGACTCGACAGCTATGGGGGAGTTTGGGGGGGGGGAGACCGGAAATCTTGAGAAACGGTTAGAATGGAGTGATCGCGGTGAAACTTGCTGGGAATAACAAGCATCTGCTCTAGACAAATCGTTTATACATTTGGACTGGATCCGGACACTGGGGGGGGGGGGGGTGGAGGGGAGTTTCCCGGAATTCCGGTAATGGCGGTTTGGGGGATTTTCACGACGAAACTTGGGAGGCGTATCAGGGACCCGATCAAACTGACTTATAAATAAAAATTTACATGATCCGATAGTCGTGGGGGGAGTAGCGGGAGGGGGAATCCGGAATATTGAGTCATGCGTAACTTTGGAACGGTTGATCGGATTTGAGTGAAATTTGATAACTGAACAGAGGACATGTCTCTGGTGATCTTTGTCATGTCTTGATCTTTGTACACAACCGGATTGATTCCGGTGACTGTGGGGAGTTTGAGGGGGGGCCGGAATTCCGGCGATCGCGATTTAAGGTACTTCCATTAGTGTTAGGACGATGAAACTTGGCTGGAATATTAGAGATTCGGCAATATTAGCTTAGAAACCGCCACTTTCTAAATCCGACCTTTCCTTAAAGTACCAACCTTGACTGCAAATTCAGAAAGATACTTTTAAGCAAAATTTACATTTTCATGATCCCCATGAGCCCATTATCATTTTTGACTCAGGGTTTTTGCTTACAAATGAAGTTCTAGCTCCCTTAAAGTGCGCTATCACCGTCTATCACCGTTAAAGGGCGCATTTTAACCGAAAAGTGTAGAAAAATACTTTTGTGACCAAACGGTATATATCTATGGTCCCTAAGGGCCTGTGATCGTTTTTGTCTCAATAGTTTTTCTTACAGATGATTTTCTACGCCTTTAGAGTGCGCATCATTACAGCCAAGTTCACAAATAAAATACTTTTTATGGCACTTGCCTTGCGGCCAAGTGCCATATACCGATCACTTTTCCGTCGGTCGGTCGGTCGGTCGGTCGGTCGGTCGGTCCGCTGATCGCGAGTTAGGGTACTTGCAGATGTGCCAGGATGATGAAACTTGGCAGGTTTATCAGGGACCCGCCCAAACTAACTTGGAAACAGTCAGTTCCCCGATCCGACCACCGTGGGGGGAGTGGAGGAAGGGTGAATCCGGAATATTGACATATTTATAACTTCTGAACGGGGAATCGGATCTTGATGAAACTTGATATTGGAAAGACCTCGTGTCTCAGATGTCACACTTCAAGTCTGGAATGGATCCGGTGACTTTGGGGGGAGTTGGATGGGGGAACCGGAAAATGTGTGACATGCTCAGAATGGACGGATCGGTATGAAACTTGGTGGGAAGAACAAGCACAAGCCCTAGATCAATAGTTGACAAGACCAGACCGGAACCGAGTACTGTGGGGGGAGTTGGAGGGAGGCTTCCGGAATTCCGGTGATCCCGACTTCAGATGCTAGGACGACGAAACTTGGCTTGAACAGTAGAGACTTGACAAGATTGGCTTAGAAATTGTCACTTCTCTGATCCGATCATCCCTTAAAGTACCCATCTTAACCCCAAAGTACAAAAAATACTTTAAGCAAAACCTACATTTTCATGATCCCCATGAGCCCGTGATCATTTTTGCCTCAAGGGTTTTGCTTAGAAATGAGTCTCTAGCACCCTTAAAGTGCGCATCTTAACCGGAAAGTTAAATAAATACTTTTCACCAAACCATATAAATTCATGATCCTAAAGGGCCCAGGATCATTTTTACCAGTAGGGTTTTGATTACAAATGACATTCTAGCGGCCTGAAAGTGCACATCATCACAGCCAGGTGCAAAAAAAACTTTTTTGCATAACGATACATTCTATTGATTTCCAAGGGTCCGTCTTCGTTCGTATCTCAAGGGTTTTTCTTACAAATGTTCACAAAAAACCCACGAATTGGCGAATTCCTACTTTCATACTTTTACCAAGCCTTGCAAGTGCCATATGAGCTTACAGCTCTTGTTAACCAGGCGCGTTCAATTTTCAAATAATTTGCGTCCAGCCACCGCGTCGGAGAGCAGGTAGGCTGGATAGAGTCGACGAGCGCTGACAAGAAAATCGCTAATTTCACGTGGAAAGTAGGCTAATGATGTTTTCGAAAAACAAAATTTCTGAGCTATTTCGTAATGGGAAGATCGTTTCTAGTAAGAGTTGTGCCGACATCACTAAATCGTTCGAAATGAGTGACCAGCGCTGAGCAAGGGGGTTAAAGACCCTGCAAGTAACAACTGAAGGAAGTGAATGTATTCACGGTTTCGTCGTGATAGTATGATACTCTGGTCTAAGGAAAAGTTGCAGGTGCCAGGGAGATAAAGATTATCGAACTGGTTTTAAGCGGAAACAGCGTATTTTGAGACCATCTTTAAAGTTTAAAGGCATCTTATTTTTACATCTGATATTTGAACACACTGAATTATTTTGACCCACCTAAAGGATTTGTATTTTTTTCACTCGAGGCTCTAGTAATAACATACAGAATGTGCGCTGCTTGCATGACAACCCAAAATTCATCCGCACGCGGAGAATTTGAATTTTCAAAAGAAAACTTCGTTTCCAGGGTTAAAGACGCGCCCGGAAAAGTCACGGCTGAAGAAAGTAGTTAGTTTAGTTTATTTTTCGGCAATGGCTTACCTTTGTAGTTGAAATATTTTAAGCATAGAGGGCCAGGCCTGTAGAGGTACCACAGATCCGTAAGAATAAGTTCATTCGATGAAATCGATTTTCTGTTGATGGCGGACAAATGGAGTTGTGCATTTTTTCGTTTTTCGAACAAAATTTAAAATGTCCGTGGTTGTCCGCTATTCTTTAACTGAAGTACGATTCTGATGCAAAATGACATTCAGGCCTATTTAGGTGAATAAGTGTTGTGTAACTAGACTGTTGGATCTCAGCCCTATTCAGTTAAACTTTAACTATGTTTTTCATTTTGCAGGTCCTGAAAGTGTAAACTCTGGACCAGGTGTTCCCGGAACAGTTGGCAGCATTTTAGATGATCGGGTCAGCACATTCACCCTTCCAGACTCCAGTACGCCGGCATCCGCATTAGATGGCGTTGATATTAACTGTGACAGCAGAGGCATCTGTTACGACGGTAAGTAACTTGAACAAAAATATGAGTCTCCTGATATGAATTCAAGAGTTAAAAAAATGCTACACTGTCAGAAGTTACATAACGACAACAGAAGGATGCCCGGTTTCAACAGATAACACTCTGGGATGTTATCTGTTATGTTTCTTTCGTTCCCGTTATTATTTTTACCAATTGAAGTTGTTATTGGAGATCTAGGCACGAAAATAGGGTAAACTTAATTGGTCATAACACTTTATTTCTAAGTGAAAAGGTGTTATTCTTGAAAGTATTCTGCGCTATATGTTATGAAACTTCTGTCAGTGTAGGTATTGGCTCTGATGTATTATTGTTCTACGGTGGTGGTTATTCATGTGACATCATGATAGTTTATCGTTGTACTTCAACGAAGAATAATACCGAAAAGGTCTTTCAAAACTGTTGTTGCAAGAAAACCGAGAGAAACTTCTTTAGTGTGTGCTATCCCTTTCTAACATCCCTCTAAACTCGTTTAGCGCGTCTGAGACTCTCTTCAGTCGCATCTTTAGTTCTGATTTTACTGCTAGAATTCTTAAAGGTGGAATGCCCGCGTTCGCATGTGACTGGCACCCGAGCCTCGAAATTTGCTTTGTTCAGTATTTAGTTTAAGCGAGCTATGATTAGCTTTTATAGTAGTAGCTTTTATAGTTGTATTGTTGTCGTTTTATAGTCGGTGTAACCTGCCGCGACACGAAAATTGAAGTCTCAATCAAGACAACCAAACCGTTCAGCGGACGAATCTACGCTTTAGGCCGAAGTGAGACTTGCAACGTTGATGTAATAAACTCAGACTCCTTCAGGCTGGATCTGACGATGAACGGACAGGATTGCAATACTCAGTCAGTGGTGAGTTTCGAGCACAAGCAGCACGGCAAACTATTATTTTATGACCTGTTCCCAACCTCTTCGAAATGTAACCATTCCCAAACCGCCGAATGTTTTCTAGTCCTAAGGAAGTAAAGGGGGTCCGGTGAATTTTAGCCCCATCGTTCTTCGTCAGCCCGGTCATACACAAATCTTAACTTTTGGGCTCAGTGCCAGAGGCGTCAGTTGGGGTGGGGGTGGGAGTGGGCTTTCCAGAGACCAAACCTACCCATGAAAAATCATCGAATCTGCAAGAAACAAAGTAGTCAGAACTGTGACAGACCTCAGCGTGAAGTGGTTCTTTAGAAGGTCTGTCACCAAACTTTGGCCTTTTTGAGCTGAGCTAATGACCTGGAACGACGCTGTTGACGCCCCTGGATTTCGCGGAATGACGCCTGTGCACTGTGCTCCAACGTTAGGGCATGCCCTTACCCAACATATCAGCAGAGTAGCCTACTCAAACGTTGGGACTCGTACCCAGGAGCAAAAGCGCATCTCCGTTTTCTGCAGTCTCCGGTAACGTTTCGCGTGACTTCGTAGCCCTTCCTCCCTTATTAACCCCGACGGAATGTTAAACCCATTATTTCCTCTCTTTCAAACCCGCCTCCGAAGTATATCCTCTCAACTGTTCTCAGTTCCTATACGTCAACTACATCGTATAACATGTTTTCGAGAATTTGACCGAATCTTTTGTAGTTTGCTGGGCATCCTATCTTTTTTTTCTGATTTACCTCGTTGTGTGACATCTTCGTATGACGCAGAACTTAACCCGTAAAAATCGGTTGTAGTTTTCCGTGATTATTGTTTACTTGTTCTAAAGCCGCAACGTAATTGGGAGTCAAACTTCACACAAGGTCCAGGTTGATTTAATTTCACATAATGAAAACAAGTAATTTACAGTAATTAACAAGTAATTTACAGTAATTTGCAGCACAAGTCCTTAGGACTTTCTTTTTGCTGCAATAATTATTAGGCGTGTCATTTTTATTTATGTTTGTATTTTGGATAAAAATAAAACTTACCTACCTACCTACATAACTTCATGGCAGAGAGCAGGCTCGATGACCAGAAGATAAAATTAAAAAATGCAACTTAAAAAAAATACAAACAGAACAACACTTATGTTTTCACCGCAAAGTATTTCAGTTTTGTCTGAAGCAAGAAAACAGATTATAATCACCATCATAGGATTCGCCAGTTGCTTGGCAACCTCTCCTATTTCTGATTTCTTAACTTGTGTCTCATTTTATTCTGTGACAATCTCTATTTAGTTCAGAACTATTCCCGGTTTTGTTCGAAGCAAGAAAAAGTATAATCACCCTCAGTGGAGTCACCAGTTGCTTGGCCACTTCTCCTTTTTTCTGATTTCTTAGCTTGTGTCTAGCTTTCTTTGTTGACAATCCTCTATACAATTCAGAACCATTGCGGCTAACCACGAAAGTACACCGCAGATTGAAGTCGACCTTTGTAGATTCGCGAGTTTCCCCGTTTCTGTATTACTGAAATGCTCGAGAGCAATTCATTTATGCGCGGAATGCCGACCGTAACCTAATCGATGGTTTCACAACCGCGAAATAAGGAAATAGATCTGTGCAATCTAATTTTTATTTCCAAGTAAATTTTTCTGTAGGACATTTATTTTGTATTCAAAGTAGGGAGGGGAGGGTGACTGGTGCTTGTCGTAACGGCTGAGTCGTTGTAATAATAATAGTAAAGGGTTTTATTCCGCCAAAATGGAAGACAGGATAAGTAAGTAAAGACTTTATTTCTAGTAAATGAAATAAACGAAAGAAAAAGGATACTATTTTTATGCAGAATTAAAATTTCACAGGAATTCTTATCACTGCCGCTGATGTGTTACTATTAGCCCGGGGTAAGTTTTTTTTTTGTCTTTTAACAATTTTGTCGTATGTGCTAATGACATTTCCGAAGGCTCATCTTCGGTGATAGCGAGTAATCATTTACCATTCCTCGTGCTTAAAAGTTCATTATTTTAATTGTTCTTTGCTTGACCGTTTAAAGTTAAAAATACCAAAAATAAATTAGTGAACAAACAATTTGGATTAATCTATCTGTAAGTCGCTAAATGTAGTAAAAGATGTGGGTTAAACTCACTGTGCTGTGAACGGCTATCCGTTAGTTGGTCCCAATTAACTATGCACGAGACAATGATTTTTTCGCTTGTGGTTTGCAAAAAGGCGTAATCAACGGATCACGTTTAAGAGATTGGGTTACTTTTTTGTCTCAGTCTGTATTTGTGATGCATTTCGTTTAATTCGGTCGTGACAACTTTGTTGATATCCGGTGGTTGATCTGGAAATGGTGTCAGTTTTAAATTTGGGTGATTCTTTTATCTTCTGCATTTGACCAAATTCTGCCATGGGCTCCTTATTTAAAGTCTGCTAGTTGCTTTGTTCCTTGGGATCCCAAAACGTAAGAGGAGGGATACCTATGACTTCGTAAAAGTCGTCCCTCTGTCTCTCCGTCTGTTAGCACGATAACTCTCGAAGTGGAAGAGATACTTTCTTCAAACTTCAAACCATTGGGTCAAAGTACAGGTCAAGTTCGTAGATAAGCCCTGTAGCCCCATATTTGGGGGTGTGGGAGGAGTTTCAAATTAAGGGACGAACAGAATGTTCAAAAAGTCAATGAGATAGTCGATCTAGGGATAAGGAGACATCTGAATTCATATCTGAAACTTATTTTCTCGCCGGACAATTAGTCCGTCCAGAATCCGGCCAAAACCGGAATATTTTGTTAAAATTAAAAGTTTTATTTGAAGTTGATTAAATGTTCGATTCAGGGGTAAGCAGACATGCTGAATCCGTATATGACAATTGTTTTCTACCCGGACAAGTAGTTCGCCCGGAATCTGGCCAAAACCGGAAAGTTTGTTAAAAGTAAAAGTTTTATTTGAAGTTGATTAAATGTTCTATTGAGGGGTAAGAAGATACGCTGAATCCATATTTGACAGTTATTTTCTACCCGGACATATAGGTCGCCGGAATCCAGCCGAAACCCGCCGGAATCCAGCCGAAACCAAAAATTTTTAAAAAGTTTTATCTGAATGCGATAAAAGTTTCTATGTAGTAGTAAGGAAACATGCTGAATCCGTATACGCAAATTATGTTCTCGCCGGGCAAAGAGTTCGCCCGGAATCCGGCCAAAATCTGAAAAATTTTTAAAAGTAAAAGTTTATCTGAAGTTGATTAGACGTTGATATAGGGGTAAGGGGATATGCTTAATATGTTTTGAGCTTCAGTTTTTGCCGGACAAGTAGATCACCAGGAATCCGGCCGAAACCGGATATTTGGCAGAAGTAAGGCAGGAAGTTTTGATCAACTTCGTCAAAGTAGATTTGACGTATAGGGGTAAACACATATGCTGAATCCATACCTGAACATAAACAGTAAATAGTACGAGTTGTACTTTAAAGTCCCAACATCGGGTAAATTCTAATTGAAGCAGCAAAGCTTCCTTCGCACCTATAGACGTTGCTTTGTGTCAGGACCAATTTATGTACTGAAGTTTGTTTTAGCGGTAAATTGTGTAGAGGAAAAAGCTGCGAGGAATAAGTAACAGGAACAAATCACTGTAGTCGCTGAAGCTTTAACGGACACCTGATCAATGCAACCATACTTGAACACACCATGGAGAATGCATTTACAGACATGGCCACGGAGAGCATTCTCCTCCTGAGCGTGACGTTTTCAAAATAGGGATGTTCGTTTCTGGAGGTTTGCACATGTAGACTCCAAGACAAAAAGCGCAATTTACTCAAATCTTGTACAGCGCTGGCCGGATCGTATTGGAATTTCTTCTAGATATACGTTTGGGCTTAACTGGTTAAAACATATTCCAGAAGAAGGGTAGATTGCACTGTCAGAAGTTTCATAACAGATAGCGCATAACACTTTCAAGAATAACACCTTTTCAGTTAGAAATAAAGTGTATGACCAATTAAGTTTACACTTTTTCGTGCTTTTTCGTTCGTGCCTAGATCTCCAACAACACCTTCAATTGGTAAAAATACTAACAGGAACAAAATAAACATAAACAGATAACGTCCCAAAGTGTTATCTGTTGAAACCGGGCATCCCAAAGTGTTATCTGTTGAAACCGGGCATCCTTCTGTTGTCGTTATGTAACTTCTGACAGTGTTGTATTTTTACCGATTGAAGGTGTTGTTGGAGATCTAGGTACGAAATAGTGTAAACTTAACTGGTCATAACACTTTATTTCTAAGTGAAAAGGTGTTATTCTTGAAAGTGTTATGCGCAATCTGTTATGAAACTTCTGACAGTGTGGAGACATTTGTTCATTTATAAAATGGTTCTGCACTGAAATAAGGGCAGATGCAAAATAGAGCAAAAATCATAGCTTGGAGACACTATTTCGTATTTGGATTGGGATTCGGCAGGCAATGTTAACGGACGTCATACAGATAGGGATGATGCTTGGTACTCTTCATTCAGGTGTCCTCTAAGGGAAAAATGCGAATGACATAAGAAACGCACAAAAAGCGGAGAAACATTATTGCAGTAATACAAATTTAACAACCACTGATCTAAATTGTGAGTAATGTAGTTTACACACAAGAAATGAATACATTGTTATTGTAACCCGGAGATGCTCATCCTAACGTTAAATCAATAAAACTTCTGTCGTCATTGGCCTAGAAGAATGACGTTTTCAATAGTTGCGTTTTGTAGATACCATATGTTGTACCACGTCAAAAGTCGTTTCTGCAGTTATTGAATAGATAGATAGATTACCGTGGTATCTGATATTCAAACTTCACTGTCCCGACAGTAGTAACACAGTAGACAGTAGTTTTCTGTTCCAAGTGTTGATTCTGTTCGGTGGCTGGGTATTACCATTACTAAAAATATTCGTTCTTTCCGATCCCGGACGGTTTCCGATTGTAAAAATTCAATTGGGTTATTCGAAAATTGTTGCTAACAGGGGGAAATACAATCGGAAAGCTCTTGGCAAGCTATACTCTTCCTTCTGTGACCATTCTATTCTTTTTCTATCTGGTGTTTATCCTGTTTTAAAGAAAAAGGATATTAAAGCTATGTGATCATCTTACTTTCGTTTTTGTAAATTTCTTCTTTTTCTCCCTCCTTGGCAAAGAAATTCTAAAATTATCAGTAAGTATTCGGTACCGGATATTACGAAAAATTGTCTGTTCTCCCCAGAAAACTGTCCGAAACGGCGTACGCTTGTCTGTCGCCCTCTCAAGGGCTTATTCGTCTGTTTGACTCTTGAGTAGATTTTGTTTGTATGTGTTGTGTTTTCCTAATTATGTCTTCCTTTTTTCTTTTGTACTCCGCTGTTTTCGTCTTGTACGATTTGTGGGTTAAAAATAAATTATTATTAAACCGATACTCAGATAATAATAGTAATTGTTAAAATGGGATGCGTCCCTATACGTAGACAGCAAAAAAAAAAAAAAAAAAACTTTCGCATGCAAACCGATTAAGGTTCGCGTAGCGAAGGTGCCAATCTCCTGATTCTCTGCCCTCGGCCGGGGTGCAATGCGTGGTTGGGGGCAAGTCATCCGACGCTTTTCCCGTGCTTTTCCCTAGATTTCTCTAGGTACCCATTTGAAGCTGGGTGGACTTTTGGCTTGTCTTACAGGGAAACGCCACTAACCCTCGCCCTAGACCAAACGGTCGGCACAACCGTGACTCGAACCAGCGACCCTTCGCTCGTGAGTTCGGCGCGATAACCATTCGGCTACGGACGGACAGCGACTCTACGAAAAATGCAACCCTTAAAATTGTATTATAACGCTCGAAATCGTTCTCTGTTTCATGTTTCACGAAACTATAACACTTAAATCACACGTCGCTGTAAATGCAGTTTTTTTTAATATTACAATGTACCTGATTCGTTTTGAACTGTTCTGTGTTTTTCGAAAAAAGTGATATACCCATTCCGGCTGTTTTAGCCGCGCACGGAACCCTTAGCTTTGATGAGAAACACGGGGAAAATTGCATAACACATCTTTCTGACCAATTCGCTCCTAGGAACCAATAAGCGGGATGACTCATAAAAGAGGGATGTTCGTGTCAGTTAGAAGCAGAACATTGGACTATAGAGGACTAGTATGTCCAGGTCTTGATACGGACTTCGAATTGATTCTGTCGCTTTATCAGACTTCTTTTTTTTTCGTAGCATCTTTTCTAATTTAACTTATTTTTATATTATTTAAATAAAAACAAAAGAAAGATCTGTAAATGCTGCATTTAATGCTACATTTTTATTAATTTTTTCGTCCGAAAGCTCTTACCTTATATATAGCATTAAATGCAGCATTTACGGCACTAAAAGCTTTCGGACACGTTCTTTATTTCTTCTCTGACACTTCTAATTCCGAAATTTAGCCTTAATCGCCAGCTCCCCAGTTTCTTCTTGAAAATTCAGCGTAAAATTTAGCATCTTCGCTGAATTTCTCGATGAATGTTATGCTGAATTAATGCTGCAAAGTCCGAAAGCGAAATGCTGCATAAAATGCTGAATTAATTCAGCATTTTCGTTCGTTCCCGAGCTTTCGGACACGCTCAATATAATAATACATTATTTGTATTTTCAGAATGGCCAGTTCAGCAATACAATCGTCGTCCAGCACCACAGTGTGGTTATGACCAAAGCAGATAAGATCTACAAGGTTCGCTGCACTTACGACATGTCACCACGTAACATCACTTTCGGCATGATGCCCATCAGGTATTTATTAAATGCGTGTTTAATTATACCGTGGTACCACGATCAAAAGGCACTTGCCTTGCGTTTTGCGTTTTTAGTTTTTAGTGTTTTTTTTTGTGGTTTGCCCTATGTTTCGTTATTAGACTATAGTTTGACTGCTCAAAAGGTAAATTAAATTAAAGTTAAATTTGAGTAAAGGAAAAAGAAGTAAAGAATGTCATTGAGACGAGTGGAGGTGGGTTTAATACTAGTAGATTTGAATTATAAGTATTTTTTAAATATGAAAATTAAGTTTTAGTTTTAAAAGAAAAATTTAAAGGAAGGGAATTTTTAAGGTTGTGAAGATAGGATGGAAGTGTAAAGATTAGAAAGAATGGAAGGAAAAATAAAAAGAAGAAATTAAGAAAATAAACGTAGAGATAGAGGAAAGTGTAGGTGACGCTAAATAGATAGGCCGGTCACGCGTGATCACGTTTCAAAAATTTAAGATTGATAAGACCGTTGGCGTCACCGAGGGTAAGTGGAAGCGTAGTCACCTGGCCAATTCATATTGGACTGGAAGAACAGAAAAGATACTACGCGGCAAAAAAAAAAAGGCACTTGCCTTGCGTTTTGTGTCACTTGCCTTCCGGCCAAGTGCCATATACCGATCACTTTTCCGTCGGTCTGTCTGTCGGACGGTCAGTCCTGGTGATCGCGGGTTAGGGACAGAGGGTACTCCCAAATGTGCTAGGACGATGAAATTTGGCAGGCGTATTTGGGACCCGACCAAACTAAGTTGGGAATAGTAACTTCCCGATTCGACCACCGAGGAGGGGAAATGGAGGGAGGGGGAATTCGGAATATTGACGTATGTATAACTTTTGAACGGGGAATTCGGAATATTGACGTATGTATAACTTTTGGACGGGGAATCGGATCTCAATGAAACTTGATATTTGGAAAGACCTGGTGTCTCAGATGTCTCACTTCAAGTCCGGAATGGATCCATGGACTTTGGGGGGAGTTGGAGGGGGAACCGGAAATCATGTGACATGTTCAGAGTGGATGGATCGGGATGAAACTTGGTGGGAAGAGCAAGCACAAGCCCTAGATAGATATTTGAAAAGACAGGACCATCCGGGAACTGTGGGGGGAGTTGGAGGGAGGATTCCGAAATTCCTGTGATTCCAAGTTAAGATGCTTCCACATGCGTTAGGGCGATGAAACTTGGCAAGTGTATCAGGGACTCGACCATTTTAACGTAAAAACAGTCGTTTCTCCAATTTCACCATCGTAGTGGAGGAAGGGGGAATCCGGAATCTTCAGGCATGTCAAACTTTTTGAACGGGTGATCGGATCTTAATGGAACTTGATATTCGGAAAGATCTCGTGTCAGAGATGTCCCATATTCAAGTGTGGCCAAGATCCGCTCAATATTTGTGGAGTTGGGGGGGGGGGAACCGGAAATCTTGTGACACGCTTAGAGTGTAGCGATTGGGATGATACTAGGTGGGAAGAACAAGCATAAGCCCTAGATAGCATAAGCCCTTGTCTGTATGGTGTTGGCATGATCTCTTCACATACAGTTAAAGCCTTTTCTACAATACGTGTGTGTTACAATAATTCGTTCCGTCTCCTACATTCTTTGCCATCTTGGTGCAGCGCTACGGAAATGTTTACTGATGCTGCACTGCCTGATTTTGCGGAGGTAGTTCGTAGGAGCCGGAAATCCATTAGACTCCGAGTGGTAAATAATTATTGCGAAAACAGTCTTATCGAGGGAGTGAGTACCCCATTTATGCAGTTATCACTAACCATCTGGGATAAGATCAACTCCGACATTTTTGGTTTCCCAGGTGGATAGGTGACATTTGTTATGTTTATGTTATTAATAATAATAATAATATAATTGCAACGAAAAGGCTTTCGCCTCTACAAATTTGTCTAGACACTTCGAACACTGACTGTTATTGTGTTTGTTTGTTCTCTTGTTATTAGGCTAGTCAGTATGGAATTTCTTTTTCTGGATTAAAGAGTAATAATAAAGCCCTGGATACATCAGTGACATAACCGGACTGGATTCGGGCACTCTAGAGGGAGTTGGAGGGAGGGCCGGAATTCCGCTGATAGCGATTGAAGGTATATCCAGATGTGCTGGGACGATGAAACTTGGCTTTAACATTAGAGACTTGACAAGGTTGGCTTGGAAATTGTCACTTCCCAGGTCTGACCATTCCGTAATCTGGCAATCGTTTTAGGTCAAATTTTTTCATAAAACAAAACTAAAAGTAGTTTTTATATCTGATAAGACTTGCCACAGGGATGCGCTTCCTTTTGTTAAGCGTTATTTAGCTTCGGATAGTATTTACAGTCATCCCAGAGAGTATGTTTTTTGCAGGTCATAAATCTAGCCATGGCTTTTATTTGTTTACTCCACAGTTCTTAGTAAATAAATAAAAGTGATAGAAGACAGAGTAAGCGCAACGCCACAATAACGTTTCCCTTCAGTCACAGGCCCGTGCGCCGTAGGTCCAATAGGTGGCCTTTACAGTTTTTGTGGCCGACCGAATCGTAGGGCAGGAGGGGCCTGCTAATGGCTGCTTACGATTTATCACCACTGAACTCTTTCTTTGAGGCTACTCGGACCGGCCGAAACTAAGCCTGAATTTACTTTTAGGGATCCGGATATGATCAGCATCACTTCCGCTCCGGAGGCTCCTCCCCCACGCATCCGCATTGTTGACGCCAGTGGGAAGGACGTTGAGACCGTTCGAATTGGAGACCGGCTGACTTTCAGAGTTGAGATTCCGGAAGACAGTAAGTAGCCCCTCGTCCCTCTTTAAAGGACATCTGAACGATCCTACCATACTTCCATGAACCCCTCAGATCGTCCTTCACAGTACCGGTACAGAGAAGACGAATTTTTTCGCTCCGTGATTTCGGCGCTATCCACTCTTGAAGTTCTAAGTCTCCCTATGGTGATTCGTTACGACCTTCCAAGACAAATTTAGCGCCAATATTTAAACTGTCATTATCGCATGGATAAACGTACGTTGATAACGCATGGATGGATAAACAGCGCATGGATGGATAAACGCATGGACTGTTACGGCGTGGACTGTTACAACATGAACTGTTACGCATGGACTGTTACAACTGTTACGGCGAGCGTTACCATCAAGACAAGTCGGAAAAAAGGCTGAAAATTATAGCACGGTGAAACTTCATCCTATTTTAGTCCGGTTTTCGAAAGATAAATGGTAAGCAGTATGTAAAAGTGGCAATTTAGGGTGTTAGACTTCATTCAGATGACCTTTAAAGGCGTTTTTCCACGGCCCATTTGTGTGCAACACATTTCTGTCTGTTCTTCAGGGAAACACGATTGTGTGCTTGCGGAAGACGAGGCCCTGTCCATACTTATCCAACAGTGAGAGCTAGAAGCTCGACAAAACAGCATGAAGAAAGGATTCTTGCCTTTGAGATGGACTGCCTCCGCAGATTCCTCGGTACCTTGCAGTAGTGGTCGTCAAACCTGGAGGTTCGCCTTCTCACCTGTCCAACCAATGATAACTGACTTTTATCAGGACCAGAAAGTGGCCATACTTAGGCCACTTTCGCTGCACTGATGCATCTTCAAGAATCACAATAAACATTCGTACCAGCTGGGTAGTCTAATACAGTAGGCATATCCATCGGCGGAAAGACATCTGCGATGTGGTGTTTGCAAATCGATTTGGCAGTCAACTATGAGGACAGCCTGTTTCCCACGGTCCTGACAATAGCTTAGTGACGCCAGCTTGTCACAAAAATTGGGTAATGCGAGGACAAAAAAACGTTTTTCTTTTTTTTTCACGGACACGAATTCAAGCCTCGTGTCTTTCGCATCATGAAAGACATTGGAAGATGTTTCATTTCCAAAACTGACTGATGACCTGCTGGCATTCCCTTCCATCCAGAGTTGTAATGAGGGGTTCTGTCACTGCTCTGAAGATGTTTTAATCTGGCTTTGTAGACGCCCAAGGCCTATATTTATTAATTGTATTATCATAGTCTGATTGTCCATACCGTACTGACCCAATTTATTTTCTTTAGCTCCTTATGGCATCTTCGCACGAAGCTGCGTAGCGATGGCGAAAGATTCAAGAACGACCTTCCAGATTGTGGATGATGAAGGGTAATGCATAGGATATTTCTTTCTTCTTCTAACTTGTCTTGTTCTCTCTCAACCTCGGAGGTTGCAACTCATAGAGCGTGTTCCACCCCTCTACCAATAGTAACTATTAGTTACTATTTCCGTTCCAGCCTCACGAAAAGTTACTACGCTGACCGTTCCAACCTTCTCAAAATAGTAACTAATAGTAACTATTTGCTTACCACGCTCGAGAGCGTAGTTAGCGTAGTAACTACGCATCTCTGTAACGTGATTGGTCGGATCACCCCGCGGCCTGATATGTGACCGAAAAATTCAAAAAGCGTTCCAGCCTAGCGTAGTAACTACGGTAACTAGCGTAGTAACTACGGTAAGTAGGGTGGAACACGCTCATAGGAAAGGTTACTTAAAAGCTACCGCTGTCGTCCGTCCTGGCCGAAATGTTAGCGCGCTGGACTCGAAATTCTCCTGATCACATTGGGGCGCAGGTTCGAATCCCGGCGATGCCTGCCGATTGGTTTGGGGCGGGGGTTATTGGACCAAGCCAAAGTTGACCCAGCTTTAAATGGGGACCTATAGAAATCTGGGAAAGGTGACAGGAAGGGTGGGCGAAAGCACGAGGATGGATTGCCTCCAAGGGCGGAGAGTGGGAGATCAGTACCATCAGGAAGGCCGTTCAAGGCCGATGCTGATTGCTGATACTTTTACAGATAGATAGATATTTTATTGATCAAACTCGTAGCGCCGACATGGCACTAAATATGTCGACCATTACAGTTAACCTGATAAAATACTTGGAATACATACAATTTTTACATAAAAGAAAATAAATCACTTGGAATTCACTTATTTTTTGTTTCTCAGTAAAATATGGCACAAAAGAATTTGAATACCGGTTAGTACACTCTTTCTTTACCTCCTCTTTCTAGGCGGGGGCTCTACCCCTACAGTACCACTACAGGTTTATTTGTCACGCTACTTCCCTTGAATAACGTTCCATCTACGTAATATCTTCGATCGTTGTTTCGGTCATTGATAAGAAGCCCGTTTTATAAGATCTGTTGTCCCACATTTCCAAATTGGGGTGATTTAACATGTTTATTGGTTCCCATTCTTTATCGAATTTCGTAAATTGTCCAACTTTTGTTCGGTCCGCATCGATTTCACCGCATTCGGTCCGTCCCTTCGTAAATACGGTGATTTAAAGTGTTTATTGGTCTCATTCGTTACCGAATTCGGTAATTTACCGGACTTTTCTCAAGCCCGTGCTTCGTTTTCTTAGGAAGTCAGGGTGTCCCTGAGGGCTAAGACCTAAGATGGTATTCTTCTTTCAGAGCCAGCGAATATATTGTGTCTAAAAGACATCTTTGTCTTTGTAGGTGTCCAGTTGACCCGCTCATCTTCCCTCGATTTGTCCCCGATGGTAACAACCTGCAGTCCACCTACGAAGCCTTCAGGTTTACTGAGTCTTACGGAGTCATCTTCCAGTGCAACGTCCGTTATTGCATTGGCCAGTGCGAACCGGTAAGTTCAACCATAAAAAAGGCTTTAACCAATACCGGTTCCAGTTTTACTATCCAATTAGAGATCGGACCAGATGTTGATTTCGGACATCGAAACGTAAATATCGAAAACGATATTTGGACATTTTCTTTTATTGTCTAATTATTGTAAATAATTCTATAGATCTAACTCTTACGTATCCGAAGATGGAGCAATATCTTCTTCGCAATTCACTTTTTAGTTTATTCGAAGCTTTAAGCAAAAGATGGTGCAACATGCCATTTGACTACTATTTTCGTTTCTGGATTTTAGCGAAACGGATGTATAAAATGGTACCGACATATCAGAAACTCGAGATATCCCCAGTACTAAATCCAGTATTGTTAAATGTATAACAACTCTGTAATGTTAATAACAAATGTAACAGTTTACTTTCAGTTTTCAACGGTAAACCGCTTGTGTTGTGCGGATGATTTAAGTTGATACTCACTGAAACTTAGTTCACTCAAAAACACTAGATGGCACGGCGGTATGTATAAAGCGAGGAAATTTAACAATTTAACAACACTCTCATGCTTCTGTGTAAAACAGAAGTCGCGTTTTTGCAGATACCATGGTATCTGTTACCACGGTAACTGGATCTGCGATAAGTCGTTTTTGCAGTTACCGTGGTATCTGAATCCTTGAATCCTTGGTAATGATGAAAGTTAGATGACTTTTTGAGATACCACGATGACTGGTCAGATACCACGGTAACTGCGAAAACGACTTTAGACCGTGGTGTCAGATACCATGGTATCTGAAAAATGCAACTAGAATTTTTTTTCTGGCCTAATATCCTGAGATGTTTTTATGTGTTTTTTTTTTTTTTACTGTAGATGAAGTAGACTAATTTGTTTGAAGGCTTGGTCAGTTGCTTTATATTCATATAATTGTGTGTGAATTTGACTGATGTGCTGGTGTTTAAAATTTGAACCATTCACTGGTTATATTCACAAGAAACACTATCTAGCCAGATTTCGGAAAAATCTGGCTAGTGAGAAAAGGACCTCGGCCAGTAAGATAGAGTCTACCTTTGCGCCTACTTAGGGCGATAGAACTCGCTGTTTTGTTCATGTCCATCCCACATAGGCCTACCGGAATTTCACGAATGTTCATATTTCTAGGCCAAATGTCCTTGGGGTAACGACGCCTATGAAGCTTGGGGCAGAAAACGTCGTTCCATCACAGCTGCTCGTGTTCACGCTCACAACCCGAATTCTCTGAAGTCAGAAGAAGAATTAGATGTCACGCTAAGCCGCGAGGTTTTGGTTTTGGATCTCGGCGACGAAAGTAGTAGGCTCACACTAAACCCGCTACCCGAGGTGGATGAAAACATAGCACTTGGTAAGTCTAAGACTGTATTTGATTTCGTTTGGGTGAGGAAGCTAATGGAGGTCGAGCCTGACTTACCTATAGGCTATTACAGCTTGTCTCTACGTAGCTAATCGTTTTATCCATTCTCGTCTCCTTGATTTTGAACTTCCTTGTGTCATTTTAATCCACTTTTGCCTCTTTTTAAGGCAGGTCGGGCTCCCGCGAATTTATTCTGGCGATCTAATTGGTCAGGATAGGTTATGCCTGTTTTTGCGTGTTTCGCACCAAAACCAAGGGAGCCGCGAGAGGCTGCAAAGAGCCGTGACGGGTTTTCAATCTCCGAGAAACCCAGCAGGGTTTCAAAGATGTCGAAAATAATAAAAGCGATATCTATCTATCTACCTATCACATATGTTAGAATATTGGAATATAACTGTATCTATTGCCACTTGTGCTATAAGTATGGAAGTAGCGGCCGAAGTAGCTGGTTTTACAAACAGGGATTGAACAACGCCTGATATTTGCCATTATCTAACCTCGACCAAAATATGAGACTGAAAAATCACGTTTGGTCTTTAGTTGGAATTTTCGCAGGCGAATTGTGGACGGATTCCCCACGGGATCGAGTCCACTTTCTCAGCATCCCTACTGAAGGCTACTGTGGACAGATCGAAAATCCCCAATGGGTGTTGTAATAATTCAATGTATTTGAATCTAAGACCGTGTTTCACCCCTCTACCAGTAGTAACTATTAGTTACTATTTCTGTTCCAGCCTCACGAAAAATTACTACGCTGACCGTTCCAACCTTCTCAAAATAGTAACTAATAGTAACTATTTGCTTACCACGCTCGGGAGCGTAGTTAGCGTAGTAACTACGCATCTCTGTAACGTGATTGGTCGGATCACCCCGCGGCCTGATATTTGACCGAAAAATTCAAAAAGCGTTCCAGCCTAGCGTAGTAACCACGGCGGCCAGCGTAGTAACTACGGTGAGTAGGGTGGAACACGCTCTAAGATGTAAAAATAAGTTGCCTGGTCGGTTAAACTTTAAACATTACAGCAGCTCAGCGTAAGATTCTACTTCGGGACTCCTGCAATGGAATACCCGCGGTTTTGGTTGTCCCGCAGTTAAATTGGGAATTTCTGGACGCAAGCTGTTCAGCTCTCTCAGGCTGACGTTGACAGATATTCCTTCAGAGTTCAGCCCAAGCTGACTGCGAATCATATTTGACAAAGTAAAACGGATAAGTCAGCTATATTTTATTGGAGCTGTATTTCGGCCCTTCTTGGCAAGGGTCCTCTTCAGGCTCAGGCCGCTCAAGCTGGAAAGCGACGTTTTCTCAAATAAAATATAGCTGACTTATCCGTGTCGCTTTGTCAAGTATGACGGGTGACTTTAAGCCACGAATCCTGGGCTTCAGCGAACGGCATCGATATCTGGGTCCAAGATTAATTCTAATCCTCCCGTGGGACGGAAACCTCCTATCGGTTCGAGGTCCAGTTTTAGAGTCTTCAGCCTTGTCTTTTTTGGCCTCCGTGATGTTTTTTTTCAGTGAGGGAGGGGGCAGGAGCAAGCGCCTTCCTGGTCAGAGAGTCTTCACAACTGGTCCTTTGACCTATAGTCCACATAGACCTGGAAGATCAGATGGAACTTACATGCCCGTACCCGGTCGGGAGCTAATCTGTGGCATGTGCTCCTGATACCTATCAAGTTTAGTCCGAAGGCTCTGTGCTATGTTAGAATTCTTCTTATTGCTACACTGTTGCCTTAGTTTCATCACAAGTATCCAACAGAAACAATCACAAAGATGGTTTTTGAAAGGATTAAAAATTAAAGAAAAAGAAGGAAAAAGAAAAAAACAATTTGACAACTATAAGTAGAACTCTAAATTTTATTTTTAACTAATTATTCTAAAATGTGTGAGCTGAATCAAGAGTGCGTTTATAATACTCTCACCTTGGCAGGGCTTCAGGTGTGGACGAATGAAACACTGTAATTCAGCATAAGCCATACCTAATGTACAACAAACACAAATACAGAACAACAAAAAACGTTTTACCAGAACCGACTGGTACGTGATTTTCCACAATGGTAGCGGGGAAAACAGGACTTGCAAAAACAAGGCAACTTGGTCGCTTATGAAAATCCTTTTCAGAAAATCTCCCGGAACATAAGACAACTTTGAGTGACCGTTTCAGCACTAATACTACACATTTTCGGGAATCAAAACCTACGGCGAAAAACCGTAATGTAAGCAATCTTCCGACGGCCTGTTATTCTATCTGGACACAGGGAACTGGATAATCGATAAACTAATCTTGCCGTTTAATTTTTAGGAAATGGTTCTCATCTGCCGAGTCTTCGAATCAGCGAAACAACGGAAATCGTCAGTACCGCTTGTCCTACTCGCGCCTCGGTCTTGGCGCTAGCTGCCACGTGTGTTCTCCTCTTAATATTATACATTGCTACCATGACCTACATCCTTTTGCGAAAATGGTCGGGTAGCTCGAAAGATGTATAGAGATTTTATACTAGAGTGAGGCCTGTGACCGTTTGCTGCTTTAAGTTATGACAGTGTATCAGCGATATTGTTTTTTGTATAACTGCTAGGGAGCATTGTATCTCTAAAAATTTGTCCTCCGTAAAAGGATAGCGAGGGGTTAATACCTCTAGTTTGTACGTACACGCGGTTCCCGGTCAGTTTTTAGACGGTATCGGTCTGAGTGTCTCGTAATCGATCCATCCAGGGAGAGATCAGTGTCAAGAACACATAGCCCTCTGAGACACACCGTGTCTCGCCGTACTCTACGAAAGGGCGACTCCGGTGATCTCACGGATTCACTTTCCAAAAACCAAAGCGAGAATCCGCCTAGCGCCAGAACTAACGGAAAGTGGTTGCGCCTCTGTTGCTATTTACAACTCCTCGCTGTTTCGTCACTTCCCACTTACGGAGTGGATTCAATTTACAAGTCACTTTCCAAAATTAGCGGAGTGTAAAACAGCCTCGGAAAGCTGGAAGACTTTTAACCGAGTCTCAAGAACACACGGCGGATAAACCAGCGAAGCTTTCCAGACCGCCAGAATCGCCCAGAAGTTCACTCCCGTCCGCGACAAAAAAGCCTTGCGAGGATTTTTTTTTTTTGTTAGAAAAACCCGCCGCCGAGCCGGGTGCGCGATTGGCTCCCGATATTCGGCGCTCGTACCTCCCAGGGTTTGTTCTGGGGGGGGGGGTATTTCAACAAGAGAACACAGACCGTGGCTAAAGGCCAAATGGCGTGCTGATTTTGTCAATAATTAAGCAGTGCTATGGGCTCTACTGATTCCTTTAATAGACAAGTAAACCTTCCACATTTGTTCTATAATCTATTCCGAGTTCAGACGACAGAGGCGCTGCTCTGACGGCGAGTTGCACATTCCCAGGAGTTATGTATTCTTGATTAATTCATTATGATGAATTACTGATCCGCTGAAAAGCAACAGCAGTGACTACATCGGAATGAAGATGGGAGTTCGCCTAGACTTTATGTAGTTTTATACGTCTTAGCTACGCCTATGAATACCTGTTGTACGTTTCTGTCTTATGCTAAAATTGTTTACTTGAAATTTCTGGCCGAGTGATATTTTTGTATATGGGACGGTGATAGAAAGTGCAATGTTATCTATTTAATAAGCCTAGTCTTGTTTCGTTATATTTTATAGTTGGCAATCGAATCTCAGTTCAAAATTCAACTCCTGGAAATCCCCTGTGTTGTATGTCTGTTGGATTGCCGTGTTGCAATCCTCCATGGGGGTGAGAGGTATTTAATTATATTTATTTGTATTTGTTGTAAATAGCCATTTTCTGCACTGTATATTTCTCACCTGAATTAAACGTTGAAACGCACGCTTTCTTGAGAAAAGTCAAGGTTATTTGAAAAGGGATTAGATCTGAAGGTTGGTCAAGAACTTTTTCGGCCACCAAATTTCTAAGCCCCCCTCCCTTAAATGTCGAGTTACAACACCTATACGAACCCGACCTTGGGGGTCCACATACCAACTTACAACAAATTAGCTTAAGTCGTACTTGCTAGCGACAAAGCTGCGTTGCCTGTCTAGGTCGCTACTGCTTACGGTCTGGAAGTTGACACTGGGGTCGTGTTCCGCCCTACTTACCGTAGTAACCACGCTTGACTTCACTGCTTCTTGGCGTCAAGGCTAGAACGATCTTTTGTTAACTTTCGGCAGAATATCGCGCAATGCGCTAATGCCGAGAGATGGTAGGAAAATGGGCCCAACTGGCACACGGGTGGCGAGCCGCGAAATGTGACTGAAACTGACATCGAAGGGTCTAGGAAAGTATAAGCGTTGCCTTACTCCTTGCTGTAGCGCCGACGAGAATGTCATAAATATGCCGATTGCTGCCAAATACATTTTAATGACATGTTGATCAATGATTAATAGCATAAATTTGAAATATGAAGAAATTGAACCCAAAATCTAGTTAAAAAGGAAGAGCTTAATGAACTAAAGGTTAAAAAATGTAGGAGAATATGTAATAGCTTTATTTCAGACAAAGGCCGTATATACCACGAAAGAAAAACGCAACAAAGTCTAAACGAGCACTAAAACACGTCAAGGTCACATGTCGCTGAGAAGTTCCCTCTTCACGGGAAGGCAGCTGAAATAGGTGTTGTGCGTGTCTCATAGAGAGCGTGTTCCACCCTACTTGCCATAGTTACTGCGCATGACGTCACGGAATCTGGGTATATTTGGCGTCAAGGCCGGAACGAATTTTCTATTTACGGTAAATATCATGCCACGAGCTAATCTAGTCAATCACGTTACAGAGATCGTAGTTACCTTACCACGCTTACTATACGCTCGCGACCGTGGTAAGCAAATAGTTAGTTTAGTTTTAGTTGCTATTAACTTTTCACGGTGTTGGAACGAAAACAGCAACGGATAGTTAATATTGTTAGAGGTGTGGAACACTCTCAGAGAAGAGGGATTAAAGCTTGGTTCCCACAGAACGCGGATCTTTCCCGCGACTCGGAAAAAATTCGACTTAGAGTTAAATAAATTGCGAATCCGTGAAAATCCTAAAACTGAATTGACGGTGACTTGCAAGCGCTAATGCGAACAAATGAAATATAAGGGTCGGCGCGAACTTGACCTTTGTCGACGTGCATTGTTCGGGAGAGGGGGGGGGGCTTACTTTCTTCCCCGACCACGTCACGTTATCTCCCTTCTCCTTGCAGGCGCCATCAGCGTCATGACCTAAGGCGTATTCACGCCATTCCCCGAGGACTCCTCGGGGAATCAAAGGGAACTGCGAGAATAGATGGACTCACTCCATGCGGACTCCACGTACAAAACAGGGGGAACACGGGGAATGCTTCCAAAACGGATTTTGTTCGAAAAAAAATATGCAGTTGACAAAATAAGTCTGGATGGGGGGAAAAGGGAGTCCTTTTCGATGACGGTGATGATAATTCATTCCCCGTCCGTGGGGACTCGCGAGAATACGGGGAGTGAGTCCCCAGGGCACACAAAAACGCTGGGACTCCTCAAGTGGAGTCCTCGGAGAACGACGAGAATACGCCTCTAGCGGAAGATTTTGTCTCGAGTCGTTAGGCCGTTCCTGTGCAGAGGAAGGCGGAGAAAAGCCACAAGATGGTCCTGAAGAACGTTGTACAGAAAAACAACAACAACATTGAACAAAAATAAAATCTGAGAGGGGTAGGTCTGTGGGTGAATTGAATAGCCTGATCTAAGACTAAGGTAAGAATGTTGCAGCTTTTAGGATACATGCAGCTTCATTTCCAGGTTTATTGAGCTTCCTACACTGATTGGCTAATTTGCCCTGGGCCGGTAAGCTATCATCATGAAATTGAAGATCTAGGTTGTAGGGTAGGCCTACTAGCTGTAGCCTACATTCAACCACACATTGCCGATCTATTCTGATAAATTAGTCAATGCTAAATTCTAGTAGAGGTATGATAAATAGCCTAGGCCTAAGCCTAAATTGGGACCAGATTTGGACCTTATAATTGGGATTTGGGCTGTTCCAGGCCCAGGGGGGCCCAGGCTGGGCCCAGGGGCAGCCCAGGGGGGCCTAGGGCTGTTCTTGTCTGGTTCTTATCCTTTTCTTATCAAATTTTTTCACCAGGCTGTTTTTGTTTTCTTTTCTGCTTTTTTCTTTGTATTTTTGCCTCACTTTGTTGTTTTGTACTTTTGTTGCTTTTTTACTTGTTGCTTCTTTACTTGTTGCTACTGTTTTCCCCTTATTTGAGTTTCAGCGACTTACCTATTTTGTGTTGCCATTTCGCAGTCAAAGACCTGTTACACTCGTTACAGACTCACCCGCTGCAGAATACCAAGTTAAAAGGCAAGTTTCTGGAGTACTAATAGCCTAGGTACTCAGAGGCATTACTAGCCCAGTACTAGCCAAAATGTTTGGGGGGAACAAGGACAACAAGGTGTAGGTATACTGACTGGCTGGTCATTTTTACCGACTGTTTTTGCGAAATAAAAATTACTGTTAGTGAGAAAAAAAAACAACTGTGCTGACAAAAAATCGGCTGATTTTAAGAAAAAATGACTATTTTTAAGAAAAACATCTGTAAAAAAAAATTGTGGTGCTTAGCGCCGACTTGGCTCTTTTTTACCGAATGGCTGACTACATTGGGGGGGGGGGGCATCCCCACCCCCCCCATAAGGCCTCTGAGCCTACTGTAAAGGTTGAGTAGCGTATCTGAGCAGTATCTGAGCATTCTGTCAATCTTCGTCCCATACGAGGTTCTTAGTTTACCCACAAGAGCCAAGACTCTACTGCTGACCTAACCCACTGGAAAGGACTGATTTGTTTTTTTTCTGAACTTCACTTAAAGTCATCAACATTAATTTAGTTTTGTGTTTTATGGATTTAGTTAATGTGGATCTGTTTTTTTTTTTCTTTCCTTTTTCTTTTTATCATACTCCATTTAAGATGAATTTTTTGTCATACAAATGGGAAATAAATTTATAATCATCATTAGTTTATTGCTTTTATTTGAATGTTGCCTAATGGTGCATCCTTGCAGAAGAAAATACTTAAACCCATACCAGGCAACTTTTGCCATAAAATAGTTGCCCAGATGGATGGAGTTCAGTCTAAACATCTCAATGGAAGAAGAAGCGTATTTAAAAGTGAACAATCTGTAGCCTACAACCAATTAAATTCAGAAAAAACTGTTAGTGCCAGAAGAAAGCTGAAACAGTTGGCTGTTACCTGATATCAAGTTTGTTATTTTTCCTTTCCATCTGATTGTTCTGTAAGCAAGAAACAAAACCAAGGTAGTAAAACATTTAAAGAAGTCTCTAAATAAGCATGCCTCTACTGCAACAGTCTTGGATATACCACTACCAGCTCTGTACCAGCCTACATTGAACCACGAATTCCTGATATTTAGGTAACCTATGCCAAACTTTGGGTCTTACCCTTACCTTACACACAGTTTGGGGTAGCCCATGCCAAATGCTGGGTAGGCCTACCCTATCCCCTTAAAATATTGATGATTTGAGTGACATTTAGTAAACAAAAAACAAGATTTCTTCGTAGTGGTTTAGGTCTTGGTTCAGACTGGTTAAGTTGGGATTTGGGTGCCCAGCATTTGGCATATGATGGCCTATCCAAAATTCAGAGATTCTGGGTAGACTGGGGTATACCCACAGTTTGGCATAGTTTAGGCTATGCTTGCTTTGCTTAGGCCATGCCAAATGCAGGTTACCCTAGCCTAAGCCAAAAGCTTGCTAGACTACCTCAACCGGTCTAGTACTCCAAGCCCTTTTTTGATACCCATGCTGAAGAGCTGGGGCATGCTGGCAGTGGTGAGCATGGTACTCATACTTATGTGTAGGCTACCCTTTAGCCTAGGCTATTACCCAGAGGGGTAGTTGGGTACCAGTATACTACAATTTGAACTACAAAATGAAATCCTGGTTTGTTTAGTTATCAAAGCACTGCATACTGATACCCTCTGGGGCATAAGGAGCACACATACATATGAGTAGGCTGTCTTGCTCACCCCTGCCAGCATGCCACAGCTATTGAGTATTGTTATGAAAAAAGGGTTTAGTGTGCAAGACTGACTCTAACCCAGCCCTCACCCAATTAAATATGTTGATTTTAATGTATTGGGTAGCAAATGTTTTCTTATAGTCGATTTCCCAGTTCTTGGTATACCAATGTTTGCAGTAGGCCTACAGCTTATCCTAAAATCATAGATTTGTGGTAGTTTGCTACAGTTAAATTTCATTCCGCCAAAACTGCATCAGAAGGTGTAAATGGGGACCTCACAATAGGATGTTCCCACATGTTTCTTATCTAGTTTTGTCATCTGGCTAGTTGTGTTTCCTTTTTCTGCATTTTTATTTGTATTTTTACCTTTGGAAGCTACTCGTTTTCTGTTGTCTTTGTTCTTGTTACTTTTTTATTGTCTGCTTATTTTATGTTTACCTGTCTTTCTGTCCCTGTTTGCCTATTACAGACTCAGTTGCCACTAAATACAGAGCTAAAACACTGCCCAAATCTTAAGCAAGTTTCTGAAGTAGGCCTAGCCTAAAAGTCGCTAGGGAATGAGTCGAATATAGCCTATTAGTATGCTTCTACTGTAGCCTTTGGCAAACTTCGTTCCCTACTTGACAGTTTAATCAGAAGGGTCAAGATTATAATGCCAACTAGTCAGCAAACAATAGCCTGCTAATCAGTGCGTCATCAGATTCTCTAATTTTAGGGACTCTGCAGATGCTGCAATATTTAATAAATAGAGGAATTATTTATAAAGGGAATAGGCTACGCAGGTGAAATTGAAGCAAATTATTATTATTAGTGCCTGATTTTGGCTTTCTGAATTGAATATGGAATAAGCAGTCATTTGTCACCTCACTTTTTTGCAGAGATGGCCTCTGGACAAGATGTAAAAGACTTGGAGCACAACCAAGAATCAGAACCTTTAAAACGGAAGCGGAAAAGAGCTCCCAGCTCCTCTCAAGAGCCATCTGCAGATGCCCCAGAAAGTGAGGTGACCGAAGCATCTAGCAACAGTAAAAGAAAACGAAAAGTCTGGGAGTTGTGGTCCAAAGATGAAACAGGCTTCTTTTTTGAAGCCCTCTGTGAGTTTGGTAAAGATTTCCTTGCAATTCTGAAATACTTTGAAGTAAAAAAGAAGAGATTCACCAAAACTAAAGACCAGATCAAGGACTTCTACTACAGAACTTTCCACAAGCTGGTGAAGTTCGTTAGATTTCCGAAGGATACACCAAGGATTGCCATGGAGTTATACAGTATAATCAATTACAGTGAAATATGGAAAAAACTGGGAGTCAATAATATTGACAAAAGACTTGGCCCTGTGTTGAATGAACTAGTGCTTAAAGGGATCTCGAAGACCAAAGTGAGGGGAAAGTTCTTCAAGCTGAAGACCCCAAACTGCAAGGCCTTACGAAAGTTAAATGAGAAGGAAATAGACAACACAGCATCTGTGAGCTTGCCTGAAAAAGTGTGGATTGAACTAGAGCCACTGAACAATGAATCAAGCTGGAAAGTACAGAATGTGGCACACAACCCACTACTTAAGGTCTGTGTTCCTATCGATAGACCTATCAGGTCTGTCTTCAAGTTTTTGAGAAAGCGCTGGAATTCTGAGAAGACAGTCTTGAGAGATAAGCTGTCAAAGCAGCTTGGTCAACCGACTCGTTATGATGATATCCTCAGGTTGCTGCCTTCTAAAGATGTACAGATTGTGATACCCACTGTAAAAGAAGCTGATGTGGTGACCAGTGTGAATATCAGCTTTGAGCACTTTCACAAGCGTCAGAAATCAAACAAGGATTCTTGTGACCCAATCTCAAGCCCAGGGGATCAGCAAATCCTAAGTCCTGACGCTGACACAGAGATAGTGATAAGTGAACAGTTTTTTGACGTCCCAATATCATTCCTTAGTAATGGTTGGCCTGAGGGGCTTGACCAGAGCTTTTTTGAGAATGATGGAGGGGATGTTCCCCTTCTGGATCCTACCCCTGACCATGAAAGTCAAGATGAAGATCATCCGGAAAAAACAAAGAACTACTTTGAAGGGCTTTCAAGTGAAGAAATGATTAAGCGGATCCAAAGTGGTTGGAGTGAGACAGAGTGTGGGGATATCACAGTTGGCCATCTTTTTACCTACATAGGCCAGGGAAAAAGCATCACTCTAACCTACAGCTTTGAAAATCTGGTTGTAACCGAAGAAGAGAACCTTAATGCGATGCTCCGTGCATTACTTTCTGTGGGGAAGAGCTTGACTCAAAGAACTTCCAAAGGGAAAGTCAGCCTAGAGATTGGACAGTGTCAGTGTGGCCATATTTGTCCTGTTTCTTCCTCAGCAACCCTAGCTCGTGACCCTCAAAATTCTTTGCCCCAAGTGTTTCAAGATGACAGAACCCCCCCTAGAAAGCTTGGAAACATTCCACGGGCTAGAAAGAACTCGCCGTCTGTCGATGGTATGGATGGTGTTAAAGGTAACCGGGAAGATGGTATATTTAAGCGACCAGTGATACCATTTCGAAGACGGGTCCATAAGGTACTGATGGACTCCTCTGAGTTTACTGAAAATCAAGTGCCAAGCCCATCCCCTGTTCAAAACAAGACGATACGAACAGCCCGATCTCGAAAGCCTCTTCAAAAGCTTACCCCCTCCTTTGTGATTGGTTCGCAGTCTCCCTCCCCTTTGATCTCACTTCAGAATCTGGTTCCAATACAGATTACCGTTGGTGAACAGAGTAACTTTGCCAGTTCTTCACACGCTGCTAACCCTTCCACACCATTTGTAAACTTTGGCAGAGACCTGCTGGAAAGAATGCAAGTTACCTCTGTGCATAACCCGGGGGAGATGGTGATACAAAGTGAACTATCCAACATCAGTATTTCTGATCTTCTAACCTCCCCTATCAAAGTGCCCACTGAAGACCTTCTGTGCTCGACTTCTTTCTTCCAGACGCCACCACATACAAGCCCGGACGATCTTGAGACCCCTAGTTCCAGTCCCCTACGCGAAACCCCCTCTGAAAGCCCAAGGCGCAGCGTCATTAAGAATTTATGGGGTAATGCGAGAGATGGCTCTGGCGACTCTCTCAGCCAGGACTCCGTGAATCTTTTTTTGGGGTCAGCTGAGAACAGTCAAATAAAAGCCTCTGTATCAGACCTGAATGAACTGTTGCTCTACCTGAAGACACCTGTGAAGGAAGGCGGGCCTAAACCCCCTGCCAGTATATCAGAAGACTCGATAAACAATATTTTAAACCAACTGCAGACACCCATGAAAAATAACGAAGGACCGCCTCTGAATATCAATATCGCGGACTTGAGTGATATTCTAACACAGTTGAAAACGCCAGTGAAAGTCCAAGGTTCAAACTCATCTCCTTCAGAGAGTACATTCGATTCTGGAGCTCTTAACTACGTTCCTGATGTCCTTGGTATGAAAACCCCTACGAAAAGTCAGGTGGTGCCATCTTTACTAGGGATCGACTTCGGAGATCGGGGTAAACCAAGTCAAGGTGCTTCCGTGCTTGTCGGCAGTATCGACACCCTACCACGCCCTCAATGTGGTATCTTCGTAGAGGAAGGGGCTACCGTGGGAGCTGCGGTAGCTACAGACTATCTTATTCCCGGATTTACTAATCTGGACGCCCCTTCCACGCCTCCCGAAAGCGACATAGTTTCCGATGCAAGTCCTTTGTCGTTGGAACCTGAATCTCCCCTGAAGTCTCTTGAATTATTTGACTCAGAGCTAAGGAATCAAACGAATGGATTGGACGCTTGTGACCTGAATACGCCAGAAAAACATCCCCAAGCTCTGAATCGGGGGATTGTGTTACCTTTTCCTGAATTTTGATGTCGTGTTGTGATGTAGCTTCTTTAGGAGGCTAGTAGGTAAGGCTTTGACTAGGTTCTAGATTTGATTTTGTTACCATCGATTGAAACAGTGGAAAAAGTGGCTACGACTCCACTCCACTCAGTGAAGTTCAAATTTTTAAGATAAACAAAGAAAACCCTAATACCAAGAACAAATAATCAGATAGAACCTCCGTCTCCCTATCTCTGTAATAAAACTATGCGTAGCCGAATATTTTCCCATACCCTGTCCGCTATGAACGAGCGGAGGTTAGTAGCTTCGCGCCACTCACGTTTCGATACCTCTACAAATAGCTGAATCGTTGTGACCCCGCCGGTGAGGAAACGTAACAAGTCAAAGCTGATTGATTGATTGATTTATTTATTTGAAACACAAGCACAAATCGTGGCAGTGCCAAATAGCGTACTTAATTAGTCAATAAAACTTGCTTAGTCAATAGATAAATTTAAAAGATTGAACTAAAACACCAATATCAATATATCTACCACTAAGGGACGTACTTAAACATTGACATAATAACAAACTTTGATTTGTTATTATAGATTTGTTCTTATATATAGATATAGATTTGATATAGATTTGTTCTATGGAGGCGCTCTAGAGCGGGTCAGCGCGCGGAGTATGTCTCCTGCCAGCCTCCTGCATTATTTTTTCTGCGATTCGCAACGGCAAAGACGGAAGATGAGTAAACGGGTATCAACATCAGCACAAAGCTTGAGTAAATACCTCTAGGTCCGCTCAGTTTTGTCGGGGTATTCATAGTCCTTGCATGGGACTAAAGACAGAAGTTCTATCAAATTATTTGTTCTTGCTAACACCAATACACTGAAACAATTAAAGTCACTTCTGTATTTCTAAATTAAGATTGTAAATCTTGTCAAAAAATTTAACTATAACACGTCTCTCATACTTATCCTGAACTAATATCGTTGTATTTGATAGCGCAAAACGGATAAGTCAGCTACATTTTATTGGAGCTATATTTCGGTCCTTCTTCGCAAGGGTCCTCTTCAGGCCCAAGTCGCTCAAGCTGGAAAATGAGCTTGTAAAAAACTCTTAAAGATTTCTCCTTAAATATCTGACTTTGTGAACTACTAGCCGGAAAACTGCTTGGAGTTAAAGCTGGTGGTGTGATTTCATTTTGGACACGGCTGCTCCTTTTGCTGCTCGATTGGGTCTTCGAATGGGTAGAAACGGCCTAGAAGGGCCGAAATATAGCTCAAATAAAATGTAGCTGACTTAGGCCTATCCGTTTTGCGCCGTCAAATGTGATTGGCAGTCAGCTTCGGCTGAAAGAATATCTAGTATCGTTGTTTTTATCCCCATTTCGTTCCAGCCTTTTCGCGACAAGCTTTTTATTGTTTCTAGGCTCGATGTCTTTCCGCTAAATTTACGAAATCTTGTTACGTCTAAAGAGGTTTTTCGCGGTTTGTCAGAATCACTTTCAGCGTGCGAAGCTCATCGCGCACATATCAGGAAACCTTATTTCTGGAATTGCTTTTCATTGTCGTTCACCATGAAAACCTGTGGAAATTTAGGAAGGAAGAAACATAACACTTGTTCATCTGATTTTTGAAATTAATCCCGTTAAAAGAAAATAGAGAAATACAACAACCAAATTGCCAGCTTCCCAAACTTTTTAATCCTCGATTTGCAGAAACACAAGGATGTATTCTCTGTTTTTTTTACCCATTGACATTGCAACATGAGCTCTTGCAAGCTGGACGACTATGCTCAACTGCCGAAAGCCTGTCGTCAAAACAAACATCAGGAGTTTACAGCCGCGTAGCACGTACATTGCAGGTGACAGAGGGGGTGGCCGGGATTGCGAACGCTTGTGCTGCGACGTTACCACATTGAAAGAAAGTAGGAATTGAAAATACTTCTTGGGATTTTTTTTTTTAAATCGAGCATTCCAGTGCATTCATTTCATTTTATTCAGTACTGAAAAGCTAATAATGAAATATAGCCTACACCAACATAATAAAGAGAACACACAAAAAAATGCTGCGGCCGCAGAAGCTAAGATTGTACAGGCTTAATCACTATCATGGAAGGTATACAGTTTGGAGATGGAACGTAAAATATTAATAAGTAAAGTCAGTTTATTTCTAACCTTATCCTAAATGTTTCTGACAGAAAAATATTGGAGTCCAAAAAGCAGCCGGCTCTCCCTCTTCGCAATGCTGCCATTTTCTTGGTCAGACCCACACAGTACACAAAGTAAACGGTGTAGTTACAAAAAATAAAATAAAAAATAAACCAATCATAAGGAGCAACGTAATTTCAGTTCAGTTAAGTTTATTTATCAACGAAAAGCAAATCATACACTGTAAACTAACTACACCCTAAGTGAGCACTGCCGAGCACTGCCCTCAAGAAAATAAATACAAGAAAAAAGAAAAGAAGAAGGAAAAAGAAAACAAACGTAAATTAATAAACAAAACATAGAGAACCATCGGTAGAAAAAGTTAGGATCTAATTCAGTATTTTCCAGTAAGAAACTTTTAATCTTACTTTGAAGTCTGGTATACTATTAGCATTTTTCAAGGTATTTGGCAGATAATTCCATATTTTCGGTCCGGTAAATTTGATTGAAAATTTAATTTCCGACCTGGGGAGCGCCATGTGCCATCACTGCGCTGTAAACTTCTGCATTCCCATGCCTCCAACGCTTATGCCTTGGACACACGATCACGGTCGCGTGCTCCCGGGCTGGAATTCCTGCCTGGATTTTCGACACCATCATTACTTCCAAAGGAAAAAGTCGAGATTTTTTTCAACTTTATGACGAAACCTCAAAAAATCCGGCCTGAATCTTATTGTGTGTTCGCACTATACACTTAGAGTAGAGTAGAGTAGAGTTTTATTTCGAAAAAGTATCTTTCACCGCGTAGCCTAAACGCCGAATTTGACTTCTACGTCAAACATAAATACTAAAATTAAATATACATACACCCAACCGATTTGTCAATTCAATAATAAATTGTACACAATTCATAAAATCATGAATCCAAACAATTCATAAAATCACGGATTCAAAATCATGAATTCAAACAATTCATAAAATCATGAATTCATACAGTTCATGCCTGAATTCACAATACTTGACTGGTTCGGCTCTGCACGATAGGTAGGGTATATTATGATATGATATGGTATTTATTACGCCAAAAGCCCAAGGGCCATGGCAATACAAAGATAAACATAACCTACAACATAACTATATAACAAACACTTAAATCTACAAGAAAAATTCCCTATGAGTCATAGACAACTTGAGGAATCTGCCCACTTTCCTTATAGTGACAAAACATTAACTCCTCAACATTCGCTCCATCCATCCCTGATCACACTCATTCTGTCCAAATATTTATCTCCTTAAATTATTCAATTCCCTACATTCGCACATAATATGTCGCACGCGTTCATATCTCCACACATCGGGCAAAAGTAAGGAACAAGCCAGTGGGTAAAACGATCAGGGACAGGCGGTCTTGGATTGAGTTTCCTGCCAGGAGTTTCGGCATCATCGTAAATGATTTAGACAGATTTTTTGAATCTGGCGGCGGTGAACTAGAATTCGTGCTGGAATTTTCGTCACCATCGTCACCTTCCTTACGCAAAAGTTGAGAGGTGTTTATATTTATGGTGGAGGAACAGAGAATCCACCTAGGAAAACCAGATCACAATTCCGCACCTTTAAAAGCGACATGTTGAAATCTTAGCCCCGCGTACAATCGGTAGCCTACGGCGAATGGGAAAGACCTGAATTGACAAATCCACCAGTTGATCAGCCTGACGGTGGATCAGTCTGATCAGTGCCGTCTTTTACTTTTGGTGGACCCCCCCCCATCCATGTGTTTTTGGCCCCTTTTCATCAGTCAAAAATGTATAAACGCCAGCACACACTATTCTTGGTCTAGCCACACTGGTCAGTGGTCATATCTGAGCGTAATTTCGGTAACGTAAATGACAGTGCAACGTAGGTGGCAGTGGCGCCATTTGAAGGGGGCAGGGGGGGCCATGGCCCCCCTCTGAAATTTAAAGGGGCCCAAAATCCGAGCTTTATTTGTTTATATTCCTTGTTGTTTGACGTACTAACATAAATGCGTTTACCAAATCGTGAATTTCGACCTACAAGATACAATTTGTAATCTGATTTTGAACAAAAATCTTTGTATTTTGGCGAAAACAGGCTGATTTTTTTTTAATGTTGCCTGCGGCGCACAGTTTCAACATAATAATGGTGTTGAAGTCTATGCATCTTAGCGGTACACAGGTTGATTTTTTTTTAAACTGGTCCTGTAAAGCAAGATTTCAGCAATATAAGCGTTCAGAATTGCATCTTTTTATACAAATTTATTTTATTCGAGATGTGACCACCGCTTGTTTTGTAAAGGGCTGCGTGGAATAGCACAGACAGGGTCCGAAAAATCTTTCACTCTGTTTGAGAGTTATCGTGCAATGCGAGGTGCAATGGCCAGTTGGCCACAGGGGGGAGCCATTGCTTTCATTTAGGATCCCAAAAAAACGCTATGATCGTGAATGTTTGATGAAATTTTGCCTGCGGCGCCTTTGTTAGTCTTCTCCAGAGCAAACTAACTCTAGAGAGTACCGCGCAAACTTTGGAAAAGTGACACAGAGTCAATCGCAGCGACACTAGCTCCGCTAGCGGGACTGAACGTCCCTACTAAAACTCAATCATTCGTGCACCAGTGCTGGATTCAATAACCTAAAATTCTGAACACAGCAAAAAAAAGATACAACAATTTCTTCGATGTGTGCAGACCGCATCTTAGCTTTACGGGAAATTTCTGAGCCCGCAAGTTTGCCTCGCTTTAAATGCCCCAAGTGTGGTGGGCGACGCTACAAGTATGGCCCGGTTGCGAAGCATAGAAAGCATAGGTCTTGGCGTTACTCCTTAGTGTTATTTTGCTCTGGTCTTCTCTATACAGGCCTGGTCGAAGGAGCATGTCATTTGGGTGTGGTTTTGAAGCTGAAATTTTGTCTGCGAAGTGTTTCAAAGATATCTGGATAAAACTTTGATCGAGAGCCTCAGCTCAGAGGGTTGAAAGGAGCTTATTTTGTCATAAGGGCAGGCCTCAAACTAGCATCCTTCAGTAATTTTATACTAGCATCCTTCAGTAATTTTATTTTTATTTTTGAAGGATATTTGAACAACGCGTGACTCTTGCATTTTTGCTCCTTATGATATATTCGAAAACCACTTTGGTTTTACTCCAAAAGAGCAAATAAATTTTACGTCTGATAAAAAAAAAAAAAAAAAATTGGGATAGGGGCCCAAAATGGATTTTTTGGCCCCCCTCTGAGGTTTCCTGAAATGGCGCCACTGGTAGCTGGTCACACCTGGATTGTAATGAACAAGGCAACACGGCTAGCAACCGTAGCCTGATTTCTCGACAGTTTACACCGGCCGCTTGACCTCTCGTTTCCCCTGACCCCCCAGCACAGGCCTAACCGGCATAAGGGTAATGGCGGCACTGAGTCTGATAGGCTAGATACCATCCATAATAGAGTCCTGAGAATTACGTACTGTCGGGACAAGGCTCAAGGTTTTTTATTCTTAACTCTAACTGATACATAAACATTAAAAATACGACACTCTGCACTTACAGTTATTTCAGGGTTTGAACCGGAGAGAAGAAAAACATCGAATGGTTCAAACCCTGAACCAATGTGCCGTACATCCTCCTCTCAAGGAATTCCGCCTCCCAACCTTAGTAGCCCGACGTATAGCTGTTTGTATCTAGTTCGGGAATAATCTGCGTTTTGAATAATGTTTTCGACTCCTGTTTCCAGCCCAAAATTGCCCTCCAAAACCTCGGATCACCTCGAGCTAAAGCACAAAAAGTCTTGGTTTTATAACCCCATCAATGCAAGAACCGACCGCTATAGAACGAGCTTTGTGCCACCGTTCATTAGAATCTTGAATAAAGGACGAATATATTCCCTAGAATGTTTTAGAGTTTTAGTGTTTTACTATGACGCGTATTTGCATTTGATCAGTGTTTTACATTTGACTGACCATTCCCTCATAATATTATTTACAGCATACATGACAAAAACGACATGTTTGGCAGTCAGTGGTGTGGAAGTTGCTTTTCATATTAAATTGTCTTAAAGCTCACCAATCATCAACAAATCAAATTATCTCTTGAGAACGAAGGTGCATTTCTATTTCCCGGATAAAAGCTCCACGCAACTCTGTCAATACGCACGCGTAGCCTACTCGCTCCTCACATCCCGTTGAAAAAATCTTTGACTGTGTAGTTGTATGGTAGTTGTACGAAAAAGTTGCATGTATTGATCTGTAGCTAGTATGGAACACCTTGATTTAACATGCCTCCGACTGGGTTAATCTTTAAGTAGTATCCGATATCATCCACGCCTGCTGTAGTAGCATCCAGTTTGTTAGTAGTAGCATCCAGTGGCAACAGTTACGACTGCAAGCTACTTTTTCGTACAACTCCATGCGACTAATTCTCGAAAAATTTTCATCGGGATTACCCTGTTCGATTTCGGTCTTCTTCAGCATTCTGACTTACTGTGTTGTCTCTTTACAGGTAGCGTAGTTCAAGATGTCACGGTACGTGTCGAGAATAGCATCGAAATTATTACGGGTTCCTTCAGCTACTAGAGTAGAAATCCGAACTTGCCACGGCGAACCGAATGACAACTTAAAGTTATCTCCCGTTCAAACCCCCTTCAGTGCCCCTGTGCAAGCTACGTCACAGCCAACGATGGAGAAGGACCTCGAAAGGGATGAAGTGTATGACTCGGACCTCATCAGTGCTATGAAAATTGCTAAGGAGAAATATGGTGTTCGGGGCGACCCCTTCACAAAATATTTTGACATCGAGTACGAACCCACTTCCCCCAGTTACCCCGCGAGTTTCAACGCTGCCGGATTTGTGAATAAGTCTCCCCTGCTTCAGGAGTTCGTGAAAATGGGGGTCGATTTGACCGTCTGGGAGAGACAGGAAGGGGTGATGGAGCATGTGCTGAAGCTCGATTTTGAGACTGGTGTCGTTCCATATATCAGGTACGATTTCTACTGTAATGTAATAATGAAGGGCTTTTGTTGGCCAAAGGACGAGACAGCGACTAAAGATAGACAATAGAGGTTATCTGTCAGTTCAGATCGTTGGTTGGACCCAGGAACTTCACGTCTCTCCACTTTACCGTTTATCCATTTGCCATTTGCAGGGAGAAGGCCTGATTTCTTTTTTGCGCTACTAATCATTTTTCCTATTTTGCTTTTTAGATCTTCGAAAGCTCATATTTTGTTTCTTTTTTCCTTACTACACATTACATTTCCTTCCGTTGGTTCAGTACATGATAATAAATAATATGAAAAAAACTTCGTTTTCTTAAAGAGTTAAAGAGGCTGCGTCCCAAAGTCGAACCTTAAAACGTACAGGAATTAGGAGAGGCAGTTGGGGGGCTGCCGCCCCCCAAACCCCCCGCTTTTAAAGACTCTTTTGTACAGGTTTTTTGTTAAACCCCCCGCTCTTGGCTTCGGAAAGGCCCTCTTTTAATTAACAAAAAAGTTGAAATGAATGAATAATGGAATAACTTCGAAAAATGTTAAACACAAGAGGACAGGAGAACCATTGCGCCGAAACTAGTAATTAGTAACAATGAAGTTGACCACTCCATTTACATTTTAACATAATTATTGAAACTGTTTCCCAGACATAGAGCACACAAGCTAAGAGCTGGGGGTCGGGGTAGGGTAGCAAACAAAAACCTGTACAAAAGAGTCTTTAAAAGCGGGGGGTTTGGGGGGCGGCAGCCCCCCAACTGCCTCTCCTAATTCCTGTACGTTTTAAGGTTCGACTTTGGGACGCAGCCTCTTTAACTCTTTAAGAAAACGAAGTTTTTTTCATATTATTTCTGTACGTTTTTCTACAATCCATGGTGGATGTAAGTTAATAATTCCTGTACTCCTCGTACAGGAATTAGGAGAGGAAGTTGGGTGGCTGCCGCCCCCCAACCCCCCCGCTTTTAAAGACTCTTTTGTACAGGTTTTTTGTTGTGGGGGGCTGCCGCCCCCCTAACCCCCCGCTCTTGGCTTCGGAAAAATTTAAGGTCATTTTTCTCAAATAAAAATTTTACGGATTAAGACAGAATTTTTTGAAGCTTGCAGTCAGTCTCACCATGTCGAGCTGATCATTTTGATGTACTTGAATGTTGAAATTCGTAACTTTTAAGAATTTCAAAAATTAACATGGGCTCTTATGGGGAAATGGGGTTTTTCTAAGCTAGAAAATCGGGGGGTTAAGATTTTCCGACGAAACTTTCCAGGAAAATTACTCGGAGAATTCCGCGTCGAATGAGTCTTCGTACACCCAGATCCGATGTCGGCTGTGACCTGTAGGCGTGGCGAAAAAAAAACAAAAGGAGAACATGAATTTTAAGTGGCTATGCGTGGTTTCTGGAAAACAGGGAAGGAGTTATCGGATCGAGCTGAAATTTCGCGGATAAGCTCCTGGGCCCTAGGGGACCTTAACTTGTGAATTTCAGCCCGATCGGACAACGTTAAAGGGGGGGGGTGGGGTTGGGGGGTCGAAACTTTCGGCCAGATTTTCCCCATGAAGGAAAAGTCGGAGGGGGATGAAATTTGGCAGGTTTCTTAGTTGGAGCTCGGGCTACGAAATGCATCCCTCCCCATCCCTCTGCGACCACTGGAACCGAAGATCGCTTAACATTGTCGTGGTTCGCCTCTTTAAAGAGGCACGAGTGTGCCTCCTTGATTCATCATCATCATTAGATCTCGGCTTTCCCTTAGGCCTATCTTTAAACGACTCTGCCTGAGTGAGCTTTGAGTTTTTATGGCACTTGCCTTCCGGTCACGTGCCATATACCGATCAATTTCCTTCGGTCGGTCTGTCGGTCAGTCCGGTGGTCGCAATTTAGGGTACTTCCAGATGTGCTAGGACGATGGAACTTAGCAGGCATATTAGAGACCCGACAAAACTAAATTGGAAATAGTTACTTCCCCGATCCGACCATCGTGAGGGGAGTGGTGGCTCAGCGTCTCAATGAACACTGAACCCTTATTCCCTTTGCTTTCTTGTTTCCGTTGTTCCCCTTGTTTCCCTTATTCCCTTGGCTTTCTTATTCCCTTGGCTTACCTGGCTTCGCCTGGCTCTCAGGCATTCGTTTGCTAATCCGGCTGGGAGTGCATCAAAATAGAAAGCACATGAAAACCGGGAAAACGAAACGCAGTGGTGATAACAAAGATTTTCGCTATAGGACGAAAACTAACATAAACGATCAGATCTTTGACGTTTGACATTTTCAGGTTGCTTACCGATTATGGCCTAGAACCAGACAGACTGGGATGGTTCTTCACCAAGAACCCGCAGCTCCTCCAAGAGTCTCTTGAAGATCTTCAAGTCCGACTGAATTACCTGGAGAGTAAGAAGTTTAAGCCAGAGATGATTGCTCGTATCATCAGCAAAAACCCGAAGTGGCTATCGTTTAGGTAATTTGTATGTCTTTAGGAATATTGCCTTAGACCGTAGGTCCTTCTCAGCCACCGGTGGCGCATAGGGTGCGACGAAAACTCTGCATTTACTACAGAAGCTGTGCGGCTGCAGTGATGTCTTCCGACTGTATGGTGGTGTCGACTAAACAGACACTTTGGGCGAGACTAAATGCTCTGAAACGATGATGAGCATGTTGAGAAAGATTTCTGTGAAGTTTCGAAGTAACATTTGGGTTCAGAAACGATTAACAAGGTGTGGTTTCTGGTCAATGAGGGAAGGGATAGAAGATATTTGTAAAACTCAAAAATTCTTCCCCCTAACTCCCTGCCCGGATCCGATCTGAATTTATACAAAAAATGCCAAGGGCGTATGATCGTTCTGCCACACAAAATTCCGTTTCGGTCCCTCCACCGGCCCAAGCGTACCAAAAGATCCCTCCCCCCCGTCTAGCTCCCTCCACAGTGGCCGAATCCGTTTCGGACCTGAAAACGGAACGTCTTAAAGGAATCGTCGTACTTACGATAGTAATTTATCCAACTTCAGTAGTATTTCTATCCCTTCTCGTTCCCGAGAATCCCGAGATCCTACAATTCCTAATTTATCCTTTATCCTCTATTAGCTGGTTACCACTAATCTCTTATACTCTTATTACACTGGTTGTCACTCCTGTCGCATTTGTCCGCTTTGCGTGACGTATCAGGCTTACGATTATTTCCGAGAAGCTTGTTGGTCCGAAAACCGGTTGTGCAAATTTTGCCAAGTTAATCGTGGCAAATTTTGCCAAGTTTGTCGTGGCAAACTTGGAATGAGGCTAAAAGCATAAATTAGCCTTGTGCTAATTTATGCTACTACTTTATGCTAAAAGCATAAAGTACTCAACTATCCCAGAACATCTTAGCAGAAACATATCTAATGCGGGGTGTTCTTGAACGAATGGTTTTGCTGACTACCAAGTTCCATCTGTGTCCAATCGGTGATTCGAGAGTAAAGACGCCCCACAAGAGATATCCTGTACGCCCTCGACCCCCACCCACAGCTTATGTATCTAGGCAGTTAAGCAAGCTAATATCTTCCCCATTAGAAGCTTTTGGTACACAGCAGACAGCTCTGAACCTGGCGCTTTCTCCGAGCCGGTGCTTCCTACGCGAAGATATTACATCAACACCATAGGCGGGAACGCAATTTTGTTTGGCTGTTTCATTTTTCCGATCTATTCACGACGTCACTGCACTTGCTCTGACTACATCGAAGTTCTTCCTCCAGCCGCTCGTGTCGCATGGTTGTTGCTCCCGCGCCACTGTGTCCCAAAAATAAATCGAGCTTGCAGAAATCCTAGATGATTAAGCTGTGCCCCCACCCAAGCTAATGTGCATAGCAGGTTTCATCATCCTGACGCATCTGGAAGTACCCTAGCTCATGACCAGCGGACTGATGGACCGACAGACAGAAAGGCGATTGGTTCAGTTCAGTTCAGCATGGACAAAGCCGGACACTGGATTTTTTGTCTACCATAATAGTCACATAATTGAACAGTAATCTATAAAAAAAAAACTACGTCGTTTTCAGACAGCGTCGTGTATGGTAACCAATAGTAAATTAACTTGAATCAGTATAATATGATGTTTTTCAGCACGAAAAAAATCGACGAGCACCTCGGCTATTTCCAAAAACATTTCAAGCTTACTGGGAATGAAGTGCGCCATGTAGCGACGGTTAGTCCTAAAGTAATCACCCAAAGTCTTATGAAGATGGAGACACTGAAGTTCGCAGTTTGGGAACAAATGGGATTCACTAAAGAAGAAGTCAAGAACATGCTTCTCGCGGAACCAAAGATCTTCCTATCAGGTAAGGATTTGTGTGATAGATAAGTATTTTTACTGACCTCAAACCTTTCGTGGTTTACGCCAAATTTGTCCGGTAACGTCATAAATAACTAAAAAAAACATAATGAACATGTCAAAAATTTCAGCTTACGCGTCGTTGTACAAACTAAAGAAATAATGGACAAAACTCTGATTTTTCGTTCGGTCAAAGTGCCACAAGGTAGCTTCGTACTGTAGACTTGCCTTATAAAATGAAACATAACTGGGGAACAAAAAGTTTTGATACTGACCAAAACCATGTCATGGCTTACGCCAGATTTGTTTGGTAACGCCATAAATAAGATTGAAAGTGTAGCTTTAGCGGTGTCCATTGGAAAGGACATGGTCAGTTTCTTGTTCGTGTTCTGCGAGTCTTTTCCCGAACTCCTGTCATACCTTCCTTATGGTGCAGACCTGATAACAGCGACGTTTTTATGGCACTTGCCCTTCGGCCAAGTGCCATATAGCGATCGCAATTTCTGTCCGTCCGTCGGTCTGTCGGTCGGTCCGGGTTTTGCTAGTTCGGGCACTTCCACATAAGCTAGGACGATGAAACTTGGCATGCATATCAGGGACCGCAAATGATTAAGTTGGAAATAGTCATTTCCCCGATCCGAGCATCGTTGGGGGAGTGAAGGGAGGGGGAATCCGGAATCTTGAGGTATTTGTAACTTTTGAACGGTCAATCGGATCTTAATGAAACTTGATATTTGGAAAGACCTCGTGCCTCAGACGACCCGTTTAAAATCTGGACCGGATCCGGTGACTTTGGGGGGAACCGGAAATCTTGGGAAACGCTATGGGTGGAGGGATCGGGATGAAACTTGGTGGGAAGAACAAGTACAAGTCCGAGATTCAGCATTGACGTAACCGAACCGGATTCGGGCACTATGGTGGGAGTTGGGGGGGATCCGGAATTCTGGTGATCCCGCGAGTGCGGTACTTCCTGATGTACTAGGAAGTTGAAATTTGGCTGGCGTATCAAGAACTCGAACAAACTGACGTGAGAATAGTCGTTTGCATAATTTGGACATCGTGGGGGGAGTGGAGGGATTGGGAATCTGGAATTTTGAGGTATTTATAACTTTTGAACGGGTGATCGGATCTTAATGAAACTTCATATTTGGAAAGACCTCGTGGCTCAGACGATCCACTTAAAAACCGGACCGGATCCAGTGATTTTTGGGAGGAGCTGGGGGGGGGGAACCGGAAATCTTAGGAAACGCAATGAGGGAGGGATCGGGATGAAACTTGATGGGAAGAGTTAGCAAAACTCCTAGATTCAACAATGACATAACCGAAGCGGATTCGGGAACTGTGGGGGGAGCTGGGGGGGAGATCTGGAATTCTGGTGTTCCCGCGAGTGCGTTACTTCCTGATGTATTAGGACGATGAAACTGGGCAGGCGTATTAAGGACTCGAACAAACTGACTTGAGAATAGTGTTTGCATGATCTGACCATCGTGGGGGGAGTGGAGGGACGGAGAATCCGGAATCTAGTGGCATTCATAACTTTTGAACGGTGATCCGATTTGAATGAAACTTGGCAGGTGGAAAGAAGTGTCGTCTCAGATGTTCCGTGTAAAGTCCGAACCGGATCCGATACTTGTGGGGGGAGTTGAATGAGGGTACCGGAATTTTCGTGGAGCGCTTAGCGTTGAGGGATAGGGATGGAATTTAGTGGGAAGAACAAGCATAAGCCCTAGATACGTTCTTGACAGAACTATACTATATCGGGGCTCTTTGGGTAGAGTTGGAGGGGGTTTCCCAGAATTCCGGTGATTGCGAGTTAAGATACTTCCATATGTGCTAACGACAGGTATATTGGTGACCTAACCAAATAGACTTATGGACCTGACCATCTGGATCCGACCATTTGCGAGGGAGTTAAGTGAAGGGGAATTCGGAAATTATTGACTTCCGTAGGTTGCGAACTGGTGGTCAGATTCGAGTAAAGCTTTATGGGTGATAAGAACTAGTGACCTAACATGCAAAACATGTCTCCGAACCACATGCGGCAATGGTTGGAGGAGTTGGAGCGGGAGGTTCTCGAAACTTCGTGACATTTACAAAAACTATACGAATGGGCCGAATCGGAAGCAAGTTGGACAGTACCAGTTTTATGCGGCCTAGTTTTTTTTTAATCACGGTTCGGACCGGATCCGGCCAGGGTAGGAGGAGGATGAACCGGAAACCGAAAATTGGCAGATATGCTTCGGTTGGAGTCAAACTTGAAGGAGAAGAGGAGATTTCAGAGATACGACGTCTATGTGTCCTAGTCCTATCTGACCACAGTTGGGGAAGTTGGAAGGGGAGTCCAAGACATTTTTTGTCTCGGATAGGGGTCAAACGAGTGGAGTGATCTGAACGAAACTTAGAAATTAGAGAGACGATGTGCCCTAGATGACATATTTTAGTGTCCGGACCGGACACGGTGGGGGGGAGGGGTCGAAGTTTTGCGAAAAATGCTCAGACTCGAGCGAAACTTGATGTGTCTAAACCAGGTTCGGCCGAGGTAGGGGAAGCTTGAGGGGGAGGAGTACCGGAAATAGTGTGGCTCCTAGGGATCAAATTAGTGGGATGAACCCTTTGCCCTAGATGACCCGAGGTGATGTCAGACTCGAGTGAAACCAGATATCTTATTTCTAGGTCCGATCCTAGGGGGTTGAAGGGGGTGGGGTATTTTGTGACATTCTCGTCTGTTTTCTCGTTCCACCTACTCGTATCGAGTGCCATATGAGCTCGTAGCTCTTGTTGGTACTGGGGATATGTCGTTGTGTGAACTTTGCCAGGTCCCTTCATGGTCTTTGCTAGGTCTGGACCACTCCAAGACGATTTTTTGGTCAGGTAGTTCCGAGGCCCGGGGTTGGCCGTTGGATGAGTTGTCTCATCCTTGTGGGAGGATTCAACTAGTGACAAGTAACATGTTTCCCGCCTTTGAGGAGGACTCAAGTGGTAACAAGTTACTGCGTGCCCGCCTTGGAGACTTATACCTGGGACTGATCCTGGACCTGAATCTCCATTTTTATAATTAGCCACTTTATTTTCTAGCCCGCCTCAACATGACTGAGCGGTTCAACTACTTCCATAACGTTATGAAAATCCCACATGAGGCCATAGTTGAATTTCCCGCCATCTTCAGAACGAGGCAGAATCGACTGCGAGAGCGACACGAGTTCTTAAAGCACCTTGGACGGAACGAGTATGATAAGTCCAAAGAGGGGTATATATCACTGAAGAAACTAGTGAGTGGTACAGACGGAGATTTTGCGGTAGACGTAGCACTAAGTTCGATTGACGTGTTTAATAATTTTTTAAAGTCGATTTAGATTTTTTCCTTTTTTATATTGCATACTCAGTACAATATGATCGAATTTTAAGAAGAAGAAAAGTAGGTCCAACTGTTCACTATGGCTCAGTAGTAAAACTTCGAAGATCCATTTGTAGTCCCGTAGCCCACCCATATCTCTTTCAGATAGGTTCTGAGATTTTCCAGTTTTTTCTCAAGCATTTTTGTGTGTATTTACCAGGCAGAGATGTTGATTGTTTTTGAGCAGAGATGTTGATTGTTTTTTAAATCCGGGAGTTGGCGATGTAGAAATTTGTCGTAGATGTTCTTCTAAAGGATGAAGGCTATTCTGTGCGTTGTATTATGATTACTAACTTCCCTTTACAATTTCTCATACACCTCGCTCAGGCACCTGGTTGGGAAACTTCCGAAATTTTTGGCATGACCTTTCCGGGAAAATACGAATAGATATTGCAGAAACGGTGGAGAGACCATTCCCAGTCAATAGGAATTACTAGCCTATCTTTTTACATTACCGTAGCTTACCCAGAGGCGTTACTAGCCAAAATGTTTGGGGGGGGGGGGCAAGTTATTTACGGACTGGCTGGTAATTTTTACAGACTTTTTTTTGCGGAAAAACTGACTGTTTTTAAGAAAAAAACACTGTTTTGAGGAAAATTGACTGATTTTAAGAAAATCAGCTTCTAAGAAAAAATCGACTATTTTTAGGAAAAAAAAGTACTATTTTAAAGAAAAGCCGACTGTTACCAAGAAAAAAACCGATTGTTTCTACGAAAAATCGCGGCACTTCGCACCGACTCGTTTAATTTTTACCTATTTTTATAGGTAAATAAATTTTGAGCTCCAAGCAACTCTCACAAAGGAATTGAAAAAGTCAGATATTTAACGCTAAGCTAGTCACAAGTTCGTTTTTCCAACTTGAGCGGCTTTGAGCCTGAAGAGGACCCTTGCCAAGAAGGGCCGAAATATCGCTTCATAAGCAATACAGCTGACGAATCCGTTTTTGTATATTGTATGAACATATATTTCAGTAACTGATCCACTCCTTGCCCCTTAAAAAAACGATTTAACTAATCGGATCTGTTGTTTCCTAGGGACATATTTGATTCGATGCGAAGCAGCAGACTGATTGCTTTACAATGTCCGTCAGACGTCAGACAAGGTGCTTTCCCGCATTCAAATCAGCTTTATTGGGCTTCCATGGAATCGAAAATAGAGGGCGAAGTTCTTCTAGGAAATGTTTGCCTTGGTAAAAGAATTGATGTTTGTAAACCCTTAGAGACCACCCGACAAGATTCCAGGGATGAGATATTCACATACTAAATAGCAACCAATTTCGATCAAGAGAGAATACAAATGAAAGACGTTCAAAATATTCGTAAGCTAAGGATGATCTTTGTACAAGATGATACTTAAAATCACATAATATTTTTAATTATTCACTTATGATTCATTGTGCTTATGGAAGGAATTGAGGAATCCCGGCTTCGCAGAACAACAGAACATGGTGGCAGAACGGGTAAAAGACCGCAACAAACAGCCTGAAAGAAGTGAGTGACTGCATTTTGGGACAAACTGCCGCCAGTGAAGCGTGTTTCGTTTGCTCTTTAAACCCGAGCCCTTAGGCTGTCTAGTAGTGTTTAGTTTTGGTTTTGTCGAGCGGTAGGGAAATATGGAACTCTCGGGGGACACACGGGGATTGTAGTCTTTGCGTTTGGATTCGAACGGACTTATTAACACCAAGAACAAATAATCTGACAACACCTCCGTCTCCCTATCTCTGTAGTATGACTATGCGGGGTCGAGTATTTCCCCATATCCTGTCCGCTACGAACGAGCGGAGGTTACTAGCTTCGCTCCTCATCACGTTTCTTTACCTCTACAAATAGCTAAATCGCTGTTAAGTCGTTGAAGAGGAAAAGTAGGACTCAAAGCTGATTGGTTCTATGGACGCGCTCCAGAGCGGGTCAGCGCGCGGAGTACGTGTCCTGCCAGCCTCCTTCACTATTTCTTGTGCGATAAGCAACGGCAAAGACGGAAGAGGAGTAAATGGGTATCAACGTCAGCTCAAAGCTAGAGTAAATACCTCCAGGTCCGCTCAGTTTTGTCGGGGTTTTCATAGTCGCTGCATGCGACTAAAGACAGAAGTTCTATCTGATTATTTGTTCTTGTTAACACTTACTTATATTCTGGATACAGGTACAACATAAGGCGTATTCTCGCCGTTCCCCGAGGACTCCCTCGGGGAATCGAAGGGAACGGCGAGAATAGAGGGAGTCACTACACGCGGACTCCGCATACGGAAAACAGCGAGAACACGGGGAATGCTTCTAAAGTGGATTTGGTTCGAAAAAAAATATATGATGACGAAATTTATCTAGATCCACTTTATTTTTGGTTTCGTTATCTTGGTTGTTTTTAATTGATTTTACATTGCACCAACAGCAGCAAAAATTGATTCCCCTCCGAATCTGAAAGGGAGTCCTTTTTGATGATGGTGACGATAATCGGAGCATTCCCCGTCCATGGGGACTCGCGAGAATACGGGGAGTGAGTCCCCGGGACAAACAAAAACGCGGGGACTCCTCAAGTGGAGTCCGCGGGGAACGGCGAAAGAGAATACGCCTATAGGTAAACTTTACTTGCTATGCAACTTTATAATCCTGTCTTGGCCTCAAGCTAACCCGCAATCTGTTGTAAACATCGCATCGCAGATCATATGTTATTTCTGCTTCTCAGCGGGACACATTATAGGTCAGAAACACCCGGGATGTGGAATCAGATAATAGGTTTCTTATATTCATATAATATATACAAAAACGGATTCGTCAGCTGTGATGCTTATAAAGCGATATTTCGCGATATCATCGCGTTATCGATATTTTAGCGATATCAGGTTTCTTAGCGAGCGTGTAGTGCTATACAGCACTGGCAGCCTTTGGCTTAATAAAGGCGTATTCTCGCCGTTCCCTGTGGACTCCACTTTTTGAACCCCGCGTTTTTGTTTGTCCCGGGGACTCACTCCCCGTATTCTCGCGAGTCCCCACGGACGGGGAATGCTCCGATCATCATCAAAAAGGGCTCCCTTTCAGATTCGGAGGGTAATAAATTTTTGCTGGTGCGGTGCAATGTAAAATTAATTAAAAACAATCAGAATAAACAAAACCAAAAATAAAGTGGATCGAGACTAATTTCGTCAACTGCATACTTTTTTTCGAACAAAGACCATTTATAAACTTTCCCCGTTTCTCGCTGTTTTCCGTCCGCGTGGAGTGACTCCCACTATTCTCGATTCCCCGAGGAGTCTTCGGGGAACGTCGAGAATACGCCTTAAGTACCATTACCAACTGCTTCTCCGTCGGTAGCAGCACATTGCAAAAATACACCAAACCAAACGATACATTTTCGTGTTCTCAAGGGCCTTGGATCATTTGTACCTCAAGGGTTTTGCTTACGTATTAATTCCTAACACCCTTAACTGTGTACATCTTAAAAACACGTTGGAAAAATACCGTTTGCCAATCAGTAGGCCTATAGGAGGGTTTTCGCGAGTTGGAAAGCAAAGTCGGAATCACTTTCCAGTGGTATTCGCGCTACGTCGGAAAGTTGCCGAGCTTTCCACCCGGTTTTCGCGCTTTGGAAACCGAAGCAGCTTTCCTGGAAAGTGATTCCACGAAGTTAGTGGAAAGCTCCGCGGAAAGTTGACTTTTTCGGCGGGAATTTCAAAAGTATGGAAAAAAACAGTGGAAGTATCACTAATAAATAAAGAAAAATTGCAAGCGTTGTTAGGATGACTTCGGTGAATTGTATGAGATTCAAAGAAGTACTAAAGTGAATCATGTTTATTCGAAAGAGCTTGTAATTCAATATTTTACCGGCGACGTCAGCTTTCCATGCGTTTTCGCGATCAGTCCAGCGGGAAAGTGGAAAGTGATTCCAGGAATCGCTTTCCCGCAGTTTTCACGATGCACTTCGCTCGCCGGAAAGTGATTCCGAGATTTCGCGAAAACCCTCCTTATATCTTCATGTTCTCGAAGGGCCCGTAATCATTTGTATCTCAAGGGTCATTCATAACTGGATGTAAAAAAACATCCACCATTTGGTCCCAATAACTTCTTCACAAATAAACTAAACAGACGGGACGACCGACAGACCATTGTTTAAAGGACCCGTCGTACCTATGATGTCCATGCAACCTACTTCCGAACCTAGAAACCCAAATTTCATATGTTACATTCTAAACCCGCTAACGACACCACACTAATCCTATCACTTGCCACGATTCACGATTTTCCATGCGCATAATGGTCCCGACAAGTGTTCGCGTATCATGCTACTGATGCTGTAAAATCGGTTATCTGAATCATGCCGAGTTTTGCTAGAAATTCAATGGGTCTGGGAAGAGGCTTAAAACAGCCAAAGTCGTTGTTAATTTGTTCAAAGCACAGTAAGTAAGTAAGTAATTTATTTTTCACCCGCCATTTTGGAAAGCGGAGTATAAAAAAATTAAATAAACAAATAAAAACAAATACAAAACACATAAGTAACACAAATCTAATCTTCGGCCATGAGACAGGAGAAAAGGTCATGGGCTGGTTGGGTCCAGTTGTCGATGATTTTGAGTAGAGACGAGGAGACTTTGGAAAGGGCAACACTTGCATCCTGAACTTGAAACTTGTCCTTTAGGGCGTGGTTGTGGCATAATTTTGAAAGATGTACCAGGTGGTTCGCATATTTGAAGTAGCATGATCTTATCGTTTTAGTGCCTTCTTTTGCAGAACATGCGTTACGCCAGAACGAATAAAAGTGAAGGAGCGCAGAAAGTGCTGTATAATTTTCCTAAGGCTTTTCGACTGTAGCGCCCTCGGTTAGGGACGATGCGCCCATAAGCAGTACGGATACATTGACATGCGTCTTGAACAACTGAAGAGCAAGCTGATGATGGATGAACCATAAGAAATCGAGGCATTGGAAGTATTTGTTTTACAGTTTAGTTTTACAGTATTCAAATATTTTTGAATATTGGAACATAAACAGTAAATAGTGCGAGGTGTGCTTTAAAATTAAAGTATTTGACTGTGCAAAACGGATACGTCGGCTAAATTTTTATCAGAGCTATATTTCGGCCCTTCTTGGTAAGGGTCCTCTTCAGGCTCAAAACCGCTCAAATTGGAAAAACGAACTTGTGGACAAAAGTTTTGTCCAAATATGATGTCAATATGAAATATGATTTCAAATATGATTCGCAGTCACCTTGGGCTGAAGGAATACTCAATGTTAAAATAATGTAGGTCTGAATTAGATTGATGTGTACGCTTCTCATGATTATGATGTGGATTTGTGACGTCGATATTTGCTCTTACTTTTAAACGTCGGAGGCCGAACTGAGAACGCTTTTCTAATCATATCGGTGGTAAGAATCCATAATCGATTATGATGGGTCATTAGTCAAGACTGTTGAGAAAGTCATCGATGCAATTTTGAAAGTTTGATCGCAATTTTGCTTTCATTGTTCTGAAATGGCTGATAGCGGGAATAGGAATGTCGAAGGGAATTACAAAGATGGAGGAGGGAGGGGGATAAATACTCCTTGAGCCCAATCTGACTGGTAACGTATTTAAAATATTGCTAAAAACGGATACGTCAGCCACAAGTCAGCTACGATGCTTTGGCAGCGAAATTTCGGTCCTTCTTGGCAAGGGTCCTCGTCAGGCTGTTTAACTTCGGGGACGATGTCGCGGACTGTAAATCGGGAGACGTGTCAATTTTTATCAGTCATTTCAATTAATGGGGGGTGGAGGTATTCTGCTGGGAGTTATTCCTTGTATGATTCGGCCCTTCTTGGCAAGGGTCCTCGTCAGGCTGTTGAACTTCGGGGACGATGTCGCGGACTATAAATCGGGAGACGTATCCATTTTTATCAGTCATTTGAATATATTAGGGGGGAGGTATCCTGTTGGAAGTTATTCCTGTATTATAGGCTATGATTTCCCCACCCGATAAGCACTGAGGCGAGCGACAATATGCATCACTTCTCTCCTGAGCAGCCCACCGAGGGAAGAGTGGCTGGCGCCTATTCGTGGATGCCCTTGGTGCCTCTGGTAGCACAGGAGGATCTAAGGTCTTAAGGTTCCCTCCGTTCCTGTGTTGAACCGACTGACATAAATTGCGTTCGGTGACTCCCCGGAACTACGAGGGAGGTGATCGGGATGGATGTCTTTTCAGCTGCCGAACACAATATTTTCATCGCTGAGATATTTTGATTTGGAACTGGGACCTATAAGCTATCGCACCAACTTCTGCGCTATCCCCAATCCTCCTCGCCTGCAGCTTGTTTTCTCTGGAAGTGAAAAATACGACCTCGATTGCCCTCTTCGAAAACATGCCATAAATTAAATTGAGGTGCTGATTGATAGCTTTTGCGAACTTGTAGGCTACTGATTAAAGAAGTTTCGGAAACCATTAATAATGTTTTGGACCTTTCATTTTCGTTCTCGTCACTCTTTTCCTTTCACGTTGCGAGATAAGACCGCGAAAACATAAATCAATCACCTTTCAGTTCCTACGATATTTGCTGCCTTGTGGGGTTTTTGCTGTTTCGTATCACTTTTTTCTTTATCTTTAAATTATCTTTTCTTTTGTTCCCAGAAATTAGTTAGTGTTGGACATGTATTGGAAGTAGTTAAATGGGAGATGTGGAAAAGATTGTAGCCTAGCCTACACAGTAAATGATAAAATAAAAACTGAATAAGTTTATATAAAAAAATCATATTCAAATTTAACAAGTTTTAATTTGTATTTGCTTAAAATAAAATATATGTGTACTCCGAGAGAAATTGAAAGAAGGTAAATGGTAATGAAGATTAAGATTAAAAGACTAGAAATAGTTACTGAAATAAAATTTGATTTATCTGAAAAAATGATAAAAGAAATAGTCCGAATTTTAGTTTGAAATAATCAGTGAATTTTTGCGAAGAGAATTTCGGTTTTGTTTGGAAAGAATAGGTGACGTTAAGTGGTTAAACAATCTTACCGTCACCGACAGGAGGAGTCATAGTACCAAGGTAAGAAATATGAGAATAAGTAAGAAAAAATGACTTTCTATTTTTCTATATTTTTCTATATTTTCCAACGCCGCCATAGGAATCCCAAATGGCGTTATGTTTTCTCCAGACTAAACTGCTGCGATTGACTAGCTAGTGGGCGGAAAATAATCTCAGATTTCCGGCTCAGTTATGTGGTCGACTGGTTCGGCTAGTGCGAAATCGTAAGAGAACCGATCGAACCTGTATTTTTGTCCATCTGTTCTCATAGACAATTAAGCAAGTTTTTTTTGTCTCTGCATTATTCGTCAGATCAGAAAACAACTCGCAGAGTTAAAAGCTAACGTTCTCGATCGACAATCTAATTTGGACTTTTTACTTGGCAGAAGTTACTGCCCTTCCGAGGGAGCATAATGTAGATTATCACATCCGACTATCGACTATCCCAACACCTACCCATTGCTACTCAAACAGTTTGCGATCGTCAGTTTCCGATTTCTCTGTCTTTCCGGTTAAGAAATTAGTATTATTTTTGCTAGTATAGCTCCTCCCAACAACTGGATTTCAACTTTTAGCACCACCAGGTTTTTCCGGTAAAAGTCCTAGACCAAAGATATATCTAACAAACAAGCATTTGTGTTATCACGATATCGAAACTCTAACCAACTTGACCAACGCCTGGCCATAATGCTAGAAGTAATAGCTGTGCCGCCCTCACTAAAGCAAATATCTGCACTTTACATGTTGCACATGTAATCAGTTTCAGTTTCATTTGACGATATTTAAAGAAAAAACACGTAACTAACAAAATATTCCTGTCAGGAAAGCCCAAAAGGAGTTCTTGGCTAGGGCAGGGCACAGAATCAACTAATGAGTACTCTATATAAAGAAAAAGGGAGGAGAGGAAAAAATAACCTATGGTTTCAACTTCAAACAAAAAAAGAGAGAAAACTAAGGGAAACAAAGAATGAGAAAGAAGGAAAACAAAAACGGGGGAGGGTCTGGAGAAGGACAACACTAAACAGTTTTCTGTAATGACCTTTCGCTGCTCGCTTAAGTGAAATAAAGTTATTCGGGTTACGGATATCTAACGGTTATAGTAGATTCCAAATAGTCGGCGCAAAAAAAATAGAACTAAAAAATAATCTCTTTTTGTTGAGACAAATTCTGAAGACTAATTTCTTGGACTATCACTTGAATCTCGAAAATAAAATAAACACAACGAAGAGATATTAAAAAAAAATGCCATGATATAGGCTAATAGTTGTGGCCTTCCACAGCGTAAACTCAGTAGTCTGCAAAGATCTGCTACTGGGATTAATCTTGTCTCTACTTAGATAATCTTATTTCTACTTCGGATTCTTATCTCAGTAGAGATACGATTAATCCCAGTAGCAAGTACTGCAGTTAACTTTAATCCTTATTCGGAGATACTTTTTACAGTGTAGTTCTTGATGTCTTGGCTGTTATTTTCCCCTTTTACCACAAATTGGATTCCCTTAGTCAACAGGTTTCTGCGCTTACAGTTCATTCCTCCGGGGAGTTTTCTCGGCGGAAAGCAAATGACCTTACATTCTCGGAATTAGTCAGGAAGTGCCAGTGCTAGGTGCGCCATTATTGGACATAGAAAAGCTCAAGCATTGTAGCCTACGGTAAGTCGTCCTTTTAGATCGGTAGGGGGCTCTGGAATGAGGGATCATACCCTTCGTCTGCGTGCCGTCTAGTACACTTTAGTATGTAAATAGTTAATCATTTATTCTTTAATCCACTAGAAAAACAAGTGGCGTAAAAAAAAGTACCCCAAAATAATCGTACATAGAAAAACACGAGTAGAGGAGCAAGACAGTGTTAAGGGGTAAGGCGCTGTATCAGCGGCTGAGTTAAATTTTTCTTTCAAACAGCAACCTCTCTGTAACACTTTTCGGAGAGCAGCGCGTTATGTTGCTCTATTTTTCTAAGAAATTTTTCTTTACCGACACCGAGGCGTGAAAACGACTCAAAATAAGAAAAAGAAACCCTTAAGTTTTCGTTAAAGGACCTGTCGTAGCCATCGGCCATCATACTAGTCTACTGTACTTCGTTAACATTTTCATCCGTTCCTAATCCCGACATTCTGCATTTAATGCATAGCATTTAATCCCATTATTGACACTATGCTGATTTTCACACTGGCCGTATTTGCCTTTTTTCGAGACGTACAATGCTCTCATGCAGGCCCGTCGGATCCCGCCACGGGTCGGACCAAAAAGTACAATAAAATTGAAACCTACAAGAAACTATTACTTTTGTGGGTTTCGGGGAGGGGGTCGAACCCCCTACCCCCCTGGATACGGCCTTGCTCTCGTGCGTTATAACCGGAACGCTTATTGGTCAGAAAGACCGGTTACTCAAATTTTGCCGAGTTTTTTTTTATTTCACCCGAGTAAAGTGGCCTGGAAGCTATGAGCAGCCACAGCCGTGTAAAAGTTGTCTCAGGCGGAGCAGAATTTAAAAGTAGTCAATTATTTAGAATGTAGGAGTGGAAACAGTACGCTATTTGGTTCAAGGTTTAATTACACTTCATTATAAAAGTTATCATACATAGGGTTAAGCCGGAGACACAAGGTCGATTGACCAAAACCGGTTACATTTCTACATTTGGTGCAGGAAATCCTTCAGCGTAGATTTAAACTGCAAAGAGATACCGAATCGGAGTGACTCTTGATCTTATTTGTTAAATATTCCGTCAGCCCAAGCTGACTGCGAATCATATTTGACACAAAGTTTTTTTTCCACAAGTTCGTACTTCCAGCTTGAGCGGTTTTGAGCCTGAAGAGGACCCTTGCCAAGAAGGGCCGAAATATAGCTCGAATAAAATTTAGCTGACGTATCCGTTTTTGCACTGTCAAATATAATTTTATTTGTTGTTACAGTTCCCTGTTCTGACTGAATTACGTTTTATCTTTTTTTTTTTTTCGTGCTCCGTCCTTCAGCGTCGGCTTTAACAAGACCAAAGGTTTCGATGGGATCACAAAAATTTAATATCTGATCCAGACAACTAGGTCTTGTCTTCGCCAGATCCATTCTTCGCCAGGCTGATCCGAGGGCTAATCATCTGAGAAAATTCAGATATACCTGTATAAGACATATCTATTTTGACGATACTGATCGAAACTTCCTGCTTTACTTCTGCCAAATTTCCGGTTTCGCCCGAATTCCAAGCGAACTACTTGTCCAGCATAAAAAGATAGCTCAGAAACGAATTCAGCGTATCTCCTTTTCCCTATAAAGAACATCTAATCAACTTCAAATAAAACTTTAACTTATAAAAAAAATCCAGTTTCAACCGGATTCCGGACGAACTGTATGTTCAGGTAAAAAATGAACGTCATATACAGATTCAGCGTCTCTTTTTACCCTTAAATCTGCCATCTATTCAACTTCAAATACAAAATTTGCTTTTTACAAATTTTCCAGTTTCGGCCGGATTCCGGGCGAACTACTTGTCCGGCGAGAAAATGATTTTCTTCATCGTGTTCAGCATGTCTTCTTACCCCTAAATCGAACATCTAATCAACTTCAAGTAAAACTTTTAATTTCGACAAACTTTCCGGTTTTGGCCAGATTCCGGGAGAACTACTTGTTCGGCGACAAAATGGTTTTCACCATCGTGTTCAGCATGTCTTCTTACCCCATAATCGACTATCACATTGGCTGTTTCAAAATATTTTGTTTGCCCCTTAATTTAAACCCCCTCCCCCACACCTAAATATAGGGATACAGAGCCCATCTACGAACTCGACCTTACTCTTGACCCAAAGAATCCTCACACCAAGTTACATCAAAACGTCTCTTTCCCTTCGAGAGTTATCGTGCTGACAGACGGACGGACGGACAGACGGACAACTTTTGCGATGTCATAGGTATCCGTCACTAACGTTTTGGGATCCAAAAAACGGGTCACAAATAGACTTCAGTTTCCCGCTTTTGTCGATGGAGTAGCCGTTAAGGCGTAGGACTTCCAACTACGACAGAACTCCTAATACCAACCGAGACGTTTAGTTTGTCGGCGAAAATAGTTCGGGTTCAAGACGAGGAGCAGAAGACCCAGCAACTGTAAAACGGCTACCTAGAGCAGTGGTTCCCAACCGGGGGTACGCGTACCCAAAGGGGTACGCGAGACCCTTGCAAGGGGTACGCGAAGGAACCAAAATCGTTTTAATTCGTAACTTCAAAATCTCGCCTTACTCATTTTTGATTGCCGAATATTACCAGCAGAGGCATCACTAGACAGAACGTTTTGAGGGGCAAGGTATTTTTACCGACTGTTTTTAAAACAAAAATAACTGTTTTTACGAAAAATCGCGGCGCGAGCGCCGAATCGTTTCTTTTTAACCGTCTGGACGACCACTTTGGGGAAAGGGTTTTGCCAACAAGTGCGTGACGCCCCTGAATACAGCTAGTTACTGCCGTAAAATCTGTTCATGTGTGTAACAATATTGTTTCAAGAAGAATCGAAGACATAACCAGTGATATTGTCATTCAGCTTACGAATTAAGCTAACGAAAACGTTTGCGATGCAGTTTGATGAAAGCACGGAGAACATCAAGACCAAACACATAAACAGGCTCACTGTAAACAAAATATTGCCGTAAATGACGTCGATCCGAGTATTCCATACAATTTTAGCTAAAAAGCAGCCTCAAGTGTCTCATTGATTTTGTATAAATTTCTAAATATGTATGCCTTATCATTTATGATAGTAAATATCGTCTTTTTAACGTTCTGGAAAAGGGGGTACGCAACAGTTTCCAATCTTTTTTAGGGGTACGCGGTACGGAAAAGGTTGGGAACCACTGACCTAGAGGAAACTAGAGAAAAGCAAGGGAAGCGTCGGACGACTTTCCCTCAAAGGGGCTTTTGTCTGGAAATAATCATGAAATTTAATTTCAAATTTAAAGATAGGTTGACAAACTATTTTTTGAAAGATCAGGTAAATTTTGAATATTTTCATGGTGTTTTACTTAAGGTGTATATATTGATGGTTAAGACGAGAAATGTACGTGAATGTACTTAATTGATTAGTTAAGACGAGAAAAGTTATGCACTCGCGCCCAGGCACGGAGGTATCCTTCATGAGATCGAGCGTTCTGTATGCTGTTTTACCGAATGAGGGATAAAAATAAAACGAATTGAAGTGAACTGAAATTCCTCTCGAACCCAATTTCTAGCAAGGGAATACAAAAGAAAGAAAAACAATGAATAGGCTATGAGTATGCAAAACAAAAATGTGAGGTACAACAAAGCTGCCCATGACATCTTCATGTTCGTTAGCATTAACTTCTCAAAAAATGTTGGGTAAATAGATCAAGTCCTACGGGTGATTATACTGGTAATCGGTTAACAACATACAGGGTTTCGTTGCCGTTCAATGTCCGTGGACCGTTTGAAGGCATTACTGTCTTGGATGTGACTGACTCCTCAGACAGATCGTGCAAAGTAAAAAGAGTCGGTCCCGGAAGATTGCGAATTCTTGTTTTCGAGAATGATCTCGAGGGGGACCCGTCTATACGCCCACTCGTCATTTCACACAAAATCCGTCACATCTCCCACTTTATCCGACAGTTTGCCCACCCGTCACAAGACCCAAAATATCCGTCGATTCGCCCACCCGTCGATGCCCCTACCCGTCGATTCGCCCACTCGTAAAATTCGACGATTTGCCCACTGTTGAAATCCGTCGATTCGACCACCCGTCACAATCCCCAATGAATCCGTCATTCATCGCCCAACGAATCCGTCACAATCCCCACTTTTCGAGACCGACCTCTGATCCAGCGCGGTTCTTATCATTGAAGTCGGTAGAAGAAAGCGACTGAGTCCCAGGGGAGTAATTAAGAAGGACTGTCCCATATATATCAGGGTGAAAACTAGTCAATACAGCTTGAGCCAGAATGATCAGAAGCATGATGTCAGGAAGCGGATGTCCCAACGCCACCTTGTTCCAGCGCCACCGTATGTTTTCCGCCACCCAGGAAATATTGCATCATCAAGAGGATTAGTTGGGTCAGACGAAAGGGTCAAATGTTTTGGTAGGTCCGTCGCCGGACCGGTTGGCTCTCGACACTCCATCAGAATATTAAGTCTGACAAGATTTGACCCTACCCTCTGGAGGAACTAATCCTCTTGGAGACATGATTTCCTAGGTGGCGGTAAACACCCTTTTAACATTTAAAAATTTGAACCTGAAACTACCTGCACGGGCTACCTGAGCTACCTGAATTAAAAGGTGGCGGAGAACATATGGTGGCGGAAAACCGCGGTGGCGGTGGAACATTGTTACCGATGTCAGACCTTGTTCCTGATAACGAAAGAGGAAATGGAGAAGATGATTACAAGAGTAAAATATCAGAAGAAGAGCTACCATTTTTTAAGTACAAGATGTACCGAAAGAGGTAGGCTACTTGTTGCGAATATGTGGTCGGACAAAAGAATTATGATATCACACGATCAATTGTCTCAGTAGAGTCTAAGCATTTCCTACAGTTGTCTTCCCACTCTAGTTCTCTCCGCAAATGAGCTTTTAAATTTCCAAGTTTCGTCTCAATTCATAACATCTATATTGACATAATAATTTCAATAAAATGGTCATAAATTAATCCGCTTTGAAAGAATGTCGGTTCTGACTTCTGATGTAATCATTGAAATCCAACTGGAAAAAACTACTATCTTGGTTTTGTTATTGGTATTTTAGCCGGGGACGCTTCTCATCGGGCGCTTCCCCATTCAGAGGCGGACGGTAGGCTAGGAGGTTAGAGATTTCAGTAGCAATAAACAACTGATATAAGTGAATGCATGCGCATATCGTACTGTTCTGAGACTTGAAAAAGTTACAGGTGTCAGGAAATAGAAAGGAGAATACTGATTTTAGTAAGAAAAAGTGTATCTTATAACCGTCTTTAATCTTCAACCTCAGCTTTCTCAGAGAACACGGTTGCAAACTAAGTCGTGAGAAATTGGGTCGTGTTCCACCCTAGTTACTGTAGTGCATGATGTCGCGGCTTCTGACTTCTTGGCGTCAAGGCTGAAACGCATTTTTCTACTTTCGGCAAAATATCACGCCACGGGTTGATCGCACCACAGAGATCGTAGTTTATAGAATAGAATAGAATATGATTTATTCGCTCACACTTTCACGGTAACAAAACCAAAATTGGTGAGTACTGTCATGCATAAATTCATCAACATAACATATACATTTAAAAATACGTACAATGGTCAAAGGCTATTCAAAATATCTACAATCTTGGGTATAAAACTATTTTGGTAACGGTTGTGTTTGGCCGCTACTGGTTGGAATATTGGGACCTTCGTAGAGACCGCTCGCTCTCGCCTTTCCCTAACATTGTTGTATGGGGGAGGGAGGAACTCGTTGTAGATGGGGTGCGAAATGAGTTTTTTACCGATCTCGAGGCATAGGTTCAGTCTCCGTTTCTCCAGGGTATCAATTTTGTACGTGCTTAGAAGAAGGGAGTAGGGTACTTTTGGGCCTTTATGGATAATATGAAGAGCACGTTTTTGTATTCTTTCAATACGAGAGTTTTGATCTGTAGTTAGGCTAAAATGCCACACCGCGCATGCATACTCCATTAATGGTCTTATGAAAGAAGTATAAATCCTGAGGATGTGAAGACTTGGGACATTATGCTTTGATAAAAGCTTCAACATGTACAGGCTTGAGTTTGCCTTACGGAGTATTTCTGCTGTATTATCTTCCCAGTCTAAAGTTTCAGTGATAATTACTCCAAGAAGTTTTAGTTTTTTTACAGCCAAATTCTCAATGATCTTTGGCTCAAATTGCATGGGTGATTTTAAAAAAGAAATAGTTAAAACAGCGCTTTTTTCTTGGTTAACTTGCATATCGGACAAAGACGCTTCATTTTGTATGTCTTCAATGATTGATGCTGCGGAACTTTTAATATGACGGTAGCGTACTTCAGTAATACTCAAATCGTCAACATAATTCCCCCGATCCGGCATATCCTGTGCAATTTCATTAATCATAACCAAGAATAGCAGAGGTCCTAACAGAGTACCTTGAGGTACACCACAAAAAATGGGAACCGGGTCAGAAAAAACACTTTTGTATTTAGTCATTTGTTGTCTTTCGTAAAGAAAACTTGCAATTATTCTAATTATATGAGGGCTTACATTGAATTGACTAGAAAGCTTACCAATTAAAATCCTATGGTTAATGAGATCGAAACCTTTACGAAAATCAATCGCTATCAAATTTATCCATTTTCCTGGTTCTTCAAGATTTTTCAGAATAAAGTCAATTAGTTGTATTAGGTAATGGGAGGTAGAGGATTTAGGTATGTTACCAAATTGACGTGGATCTATTTTTGACAAAATCTCATTTTTCAGCCACGTTGCAACGAAACTTTCGTATATTTTGCTAAACACGGGTGTTAAGGTGATTGGTCGAAGCCCGTTGAAGTCGATTTTGCAATCTTTCGTAGGGATTGGAGTAATATATCCAACTTTCCAAATTTTTGGGTACGAACCAGATTTAGTAATAAGGTTAAGAACCTCTGTTAGCGGCGCTGTAAGTTTATCAGGAAAAGCTCTTATCAAATCAATTGGAATGTCTATTGGGGTTATACTAGTATTTTTCAGGTGTTTAAGTTTAAGATATACATCCCTCTCTGAGATGAGCGGAATTTGGTTTTCAAGGGTTTCTGTGATCACTAAATTCTCTTTTTTTAGAGGTGGAAAGGACTGAGTTATTTTTGCAAAATGGTTATTTAATTCATTCGCTGTTACTGACTCATTTTCATCCAGCCCAAAATCCACTGTCGCACATTTTTTCCCACATAGTTTCTTAATACTATTGTACCACTGTTTGGGCTTAGTTACGAATAACTGAGTCACCTTTTCGGAATAAAATTTTGAAGCAGCTTTTCTTGTCATTTTCCGGATTTTGTTTTTTAACTTCGAAGCTTCTTCTCTTTTCCCTTGTTTGAATAGTTTGAGTTTAAGGCGTATCATCGTCTTTATTTCTTGCGTTATATACGGTCTGTCAGTGGAACAACGCTTCATTGTTTTAATTGGAAAACATTTTTCATATTCGTTTCTCAGTTTTTTCTGGAGAATTTCTGCTTTTTCACCTGAAGTTGGAGCTGCATATAAATCTTCCCACTTTTCTTCGGTTATCCAAGAACCGAACGCTACGAGACCGTTATCCGTGATGGGGCGGTATTGTATCTCTTGGACTGTGTACATTATTTTGTGTGAATTTAAGGGGTTGAGGCTTAACATAAAATGGTAACTACCTTCCAACGGAGGCAACACAGCTGGGGTATTGTAGAAATCTGACATATTAGTGCAAATTACATCTAAATTAGAATTGCCTTTTGTCGTTGGTTGATTGACGATTTATTTCAGACCATGATGGCTTAAAAGATGTTTAATATTCAGTTCGTTTTTATCACCCAGTAAACAGATTCCAATTTGTGGGTATTTCGTCGTAATATAGTCGAGACTCAGCTGGAGCTTTTCGATGAATTTGCTTTTTTCTGCCGCCGACTGTCCGGGAGAATAATAAAAAGTCCCAACTGCAATATTAGCGAAATTTCTCGGGAGCCGCTTCGGTCGAACCATGATCCAAATTATTTCATCATTTTCATCCAGACTTGGTACCTGAATTTCCGAAGACGCAAGTTGGTCATTACACAGTAACATCACTCCACCACCTTTTTTCCCGAGATGGTAACTATCGGGTCGTAACTTAATTATTTCTTTGTAGCCGTTTATTTTTAACTGGTCTTTTGACTGGCGATGTACTTCGGTTACTGCGATGATTTCCGCTTTTAAAATGGATGATGTCGTTTCAAGCTCAGCCATCTTGTCCGAATTTAAGCTTTCCGCATTGGTATACAAAAAAGAAGGGAATTGATACCAATTACTTGGGAGTTCTTTTATTACCGTCTTGATTTTACTCTTTGGTAGTCCATGGCTAATAACAAAATTGCTATTTGAAAGTCCAGGAACTGGGGGGAGATTTTTAGAAGTTTGGGAAAGCATTTCCTTATCATGGGTATTACATATAGGGGAAGGAGTATCAGTTGGTTGAACTATATTATTATTTACTTGGGGACAAAGGACTGAAAATCTATTTGAAAGTGGGACACTGCGTGTCCTTAGAGAAACGGGAACCGAAACCGTCCTCGAGGCCATTAAGCTACCATCGAAAGAAATCTGGGGGGAAGGGGCGGAGGGGGTACTGTCGAAAAGAAATCGAGTGCTACTGGATGAAGGGGAGATGGGCGAACTGGTGCTTCTTGTGACAGCGCAAGTTTCCATCGTGACGTCGTTTCTTGTACATTCAATAAAAAACGGTCGTTAAATTGACGTCGCGAAATAACCTGCCGGGCGCTTATGGAGGGAGCGAAGAACGAAGTACGAGTGGTTTTGAGTGAACCCGCTCGACTGATCTTTGGAGCGTGAGCAAATTTACAATTACTTTTAAAACACGCCAGGTCTACACATAACTGTACATGGTCAAAATTACACTTTTCATTTTTACAATTTCCAACGATAGACTATTGGCAAATGTGCAAGAAACGGCACTTCTTCCCGAATTTGCAACATCCCTCGACGAAGAATTTGCAAATTATATTTGCTTTGTCGGATAGCTTCACTTTTGCAGCGTGGGATGGCAACTGGTTTAACGAGTTGTCACCACCTTGTTCCTGTGCGGGAATGGGGATAACTTTAACACTATGGGAGCTACTCAAGTCAAGCAACCTTGGGCATGCCAACGATTTTGCCGGGCTAACAGGAGAGATAGCTAAATTTGCAAGTGGCGCATCGTTCCTATTTTCGACCGCACTCGAACTGGAAGCGTCATCACGTGTTTGTATAATGCGGTGGAATGATCGCGAATCGCTTAGTTGTGTGCCCTCGGGGCTGGTCAAAACAGTCACTGCATTAGGTAGAGAATTTGCCGGAGTGGTCGTTAAAATTACCCGGCTCAGTACGCTCCTGAGCGTGGTAAGCAAATACCGTATATAGTTACTATTTCAAGAAGGTTGGAACGGTCAGCGCAGCAACTTTTCACGAAGTTGGATCGAAAAGAGTAACTAGTAGTTACTATTGTAAGAAGGGTGGAAAACGCTCTTGGAAAAACATCAGAGGGTCTTCGTCTTCCCGTGAACAGAGAAACCATCAATCAATATGAACCAGGTGTGGACCGGTGATAACCTTCGCTGAATTTCATTTTAGTTTGACCTTTATTTTGGTTTTGAATTTTCCAGTGGTTAAGCCTGTTTAATGCATCTATGTTATTGTTATTGATATTACATGTTTGTTATGTTTCTTATTGTTTTGAAATTTTTCAGTTCAAGCCTGCTTCGGTGTATTGAAGAGACACAGATACCATCCAAGAGGAGATAATTCATGACAAGAACCGACACTTGGAAAATAAAGCATTTTACTCAGCACCCACTTCATCTCGGGTCGAACACGGCTAGGTAATTTACATGAACGCCTCCGATCATTTCCAGCTGACCAATGCGGTAACGGACAAAATTCCCTTTGTGGGCTCCACGCGAACTACCGAGCGAACTTATCATGTGGACATCATCGCAGCTGTTCGAATTACGTCATTGACCTTTTGCTTCCTCCTAAACATATCACTGATCGCTTGGATTCGACACTCAAAGAAAAGACGAATTCGAGTTCGATACACCTTCTGGTCTGGCATTCTCATTGCTGACATCATTATGGGAATCAAGGAAACAGGCGATTACGCTTACCATATCACGTTGAACGAAGAGCTGTGCAAAGTGACTATCGCTTTAACGGGACATGGTTATGTTTGGATGTTTACGAATATGTTAGTAGCTGCGTCGTACTGTCTACAGTCCGTACGGTACCCCTTTCAATACGTTCATAAGGTGCCAGTAAATAGAATCATATCGAAACTCATATATTTGTGTATTGCCGAGTCGGCTTTTTTATTGGCACCATATTGGATGGGGCTGTTAAAGCTTGAATGCAAATTCAAGAAATGGCATTCAGTACTGATTATGCTCAGTCTTGTATTGGTGTCGGTTGCAACCATGTCTGTTCATATCGCCGTGGTCTATTTAGCAAAAAAAAGAGAACATTTTTTGGAGACGGTTCAAGTGCATTACCACGCTTCGCGTGGTTCAAATAGCCCGCCAAATCAAGTGTCGCCGAATCGCTGTTTCCCTCTATTGGTCAATATGAGACTGATTCTACGTGAGCATGTGCATTTCTCACAAACGGTGATTTTGAGTTTAGTTCCACTGTGGATTTTTGTCCTGCCAGTTATAGTACCGGGGGTGATCCAGTCGATCCTATCAGTTGGGGTAGACCAAAGACTGCCATCTTTCGCAAGGGAATTGAATCTGTTCCACACAATTTACAACCCTTTGGTTTTGATGTTTCGAGACAAAGCTTTTAAGAGTGAATCGCGAAAGTTTCTTATGCGTTTGTGCGGGAATAGGCGTGAGCATTTGGTGAGAGGGAACTGCCCGGGCAATCTGGGGCAGTTGCCAGCCAGTCTACAGAAGTAACGCCGTCGTTCAGCCATACATTCACTGTCAGAAGTTTCAAAACAGATAGCGCATAACACTTTCAAGAATAACACCTTTTCATTTAGAAATAAAGTGTTATGACCAATTAAGTTTACACAATTTCGTGCCTCATCTCCAACAACACCTTCAATTGGTAAAAATACTAACGGGTACGAAAGAAACATAACAGATAATATCCCAAAGTGTTATCTGTTGAAACCGGGCATCCTTCTGTTGTTGTTATGTAACTGCTGACAGTGTAGTATTTTTACCAGCTGAAGGTGTTGTTGGAGATCTAGGCACGAAATAGTGTAAACTTAAATAGTCATAACACTTTATTTCTAAGTGAAAAGGTGTTATTCTTGAAAGTGTCATGCGCAATCTGTTATAAAACTTCTGACAGTGTTGTTAGCAGCCCCATAAAATCAGAACGGAAGTACAAACGAAATAGGAACAATAGGAAACCAACATGAATAAATGATTTTTGCTGTTCTTGCCTACTAATTCTTTGGATTCTCCCGCTTTGTGAAAAAAGTTCAAAAAGTCGGAGCCCTGTTCGTTAGTGCCGAAACACGGATCCGAACGTCGAGATTTTTCAAGGAAGGAAGAGAATTGCCCCAAAACAGGGATTCCGTCTCGGAATGCCCTATATGATACTCTATATCCAAAACACGCCACCGATCCCCAGGAAGAGCGAGAAAACGTCTCATTAACGACCCAAACTCTACAGTCAAATCCTGTATCAACCAATCACGGCGATCGTTGGGCGCAGCTGGTGCCGCTTGCGGCTCTTACGTTAGGTACCCGGCGATTTTGCATCGGCAAGGAGAGTTAGTCATCAAGAGTATTCTTAAAGCACAGCTCATGGCTCTTTCGGTCATCCCGAAAACGGGACCCCGGGATCCCGGACCCCTTACCACCTAACCCTTCTGGCAAACGAAAACAGGGCCCCCAGGAAAAGAAAACGGAACCCATCTGGTTAACCGAAAAGAGGACCCCTTGAAAACGAAAAGGACCAACCTCCATAATACGCATAATGAAAAGGGACCCGTGATTTTCGAAAAAGGGGCCCTTTTTCTTTGTAGAAAAAATAGTAGGACAGACTAAAAAAAATTGTTATTTAGTTGTGCCTTTTGATGATCCGAAACCTGTGGGGGTTCCCAAAATTGAGTCAACAGCACACCAGGATCCCCAAAGCGGCTGGAACGGGTTAAGAACATCGAAATGGAGTTTGGTTGAAATCCGGCAACTATTTCTGGTAGATATCCTGTAGAATAGAATTTATAGACCCCATCCACATAGTTGGATCGGATAACTCCCTACAGTGGTCGGTTTGGGTGTGAACCATCAAAAAGGCATAACTAGTGCCCTAGCTCTAACTTCCCACCAAGTTGGGTGAGATCCAGCAACTCCACCTGGTAGATGTGCTGTTGACACAAACTTGGGACCCCTCCCACCAACACACACACAGGGTTCGGATCTTCAAAAGCACAACCAGGAAAGCATTTTTTTTCATTCTCGCCTACTATTTTTTCTACAAAGAAAAAGGGTCCTTTTTTCGAAAATTATTAGTCGTCCGTATTATGGAGGTAGATCCCTTTATTTCGGTTAGCCAGATGGGTCCCGTTTTCGTTTTCCAAGGGTCCTGTTTTCGTTTGCCAGAAGGGTTCCGTATAGTAAGGGGTCCAAGGTCACGTTTTCGGGAGGACCATTGCACTTTTTCACAACAAAATGGCTCGAAATATTATTTTTCAAAAACACTCGCACTTACCTCTTAAAATTTGGGATTCCCCAGGGTAATTAATGCGCGCCGCGGAAAATGCTGAGAAATAGTTATCCGAGAGTGGAGATCTCTTCCTGGACATATAAAAACAGTTAAAACCTCGGCGAAAAGCGAAAAATTCAAATAAAGTGATTCATAGGGATTTTGTAAAGAGTATATTCATATAATATATAGAAAAACGGATTCGTCAGCTGTGATGCTTATGAAGCGATATTTCGGCTCTTCTTGGCAAGGGTCCTCTTCAGGCTGTTATTGTTCTGGGTCAACGCTGGGGAAAGAAACAAACCTGCAATCCAGTTTTGTTTGCAGGTTTGTTTCTTTCCCCAGCGTTGGCCCAGAAGAATAACAGCCTGAAGAGGACCCTAGAAGGGCCAAAATATAGCTTCATAAGCATCACAGCTGACGAATCCGTTTGTGTATATATTATATGAATATATGAGTCTAAGTCAGCTTGGGCTCAAGGAATATTTACTTTGTAAAGAGATTCAAGCGCTTCAGTTTGATTTGACAGAGGTGGCACCGACGCCGGCGACGCCGACTATGAGTGTGTTCCACCCTACTTACCATGGTTACTACGCATGACGTCACAAATTTTGGCTTCTTGGAGTCAAGGCTGGAAATATTCTTGAATTTCTGGTAAAATATCACTGTACGGGGACATCTATCCAATTACGTTAGATTCGGAGTTACCACGCTTACTATGCTCACGAGCATGGTAAGCAAATAGCATTAGCAAGAACAAATAATCAGACAGAACTTACGTTTTTAGTCGCATACAGCGACTATGAAAACCCCGACAAAACTAAGCGAACCTAGAAATATTTACTCTAACTTTGAGCTGATATTGATACCCGTTTACTCTTCTTCCGTCTTCACCGTTGCTTATCGCAGAAAAAAATTTGAAGAAGGCTGGGAGGAGGCGTACTCCGGGCGCTGACCCGCTCCGGAGCGCGTCCATAGAACCAATCTGCTTTGACTCCTACATTTCCTCACTAGCGCCTTCAAAGCGATTTCGCTATTTGTAGAGGTAACGAAACGTGATGAGGCGCGAAGCTACTAACCTCCGCTCGTTCGTAGTGGACAGGGTATGGGGAAATATTCGATTCCGCTTAGTCAAATTGCAGAGATAGGGAGACGGAAATACTGTTAGATTGTTTGTTCTTTCTATTAGTTACTATTTCGAGAAGGTTGGAACGGTCAGCGTAGTAACTTTTCGTGAGGTTGGAACAGAAATAGTAACTAATAGTTACTATTGTTAGAAGGGTGGAACACGCTCTATTTTTTCTACTTTTACCATTTGTGAGAAAAGGGATCTCGAAAAGCCTCCATTGACGAAAACGAATATAGGGTGTGTTCTTAGATGATTGGAGATGAACTTAGTGACTTTTCCGATCGGCTATTATTCTTTCTGACTTTATTTTCCACAAAATAAATTTGTGCATCCATAACGCATCACTATTTTGCAACCGAAATTTCAAGTAGTCATCTTCATGTTTTGCGGCCTGCTATAAAGTCTTTTTAATGTTTTTCTTGCTCAAGCACTTAGACATGATTGGAAATGAATAACAGCAGAGCGGAGACGCCAAATGGTTGATGGTCCTTAGAGTAATTGTTCCGACTTTTCGCAAATTGGAAATCTTGACTGGTTTCGTTCCTGAGGCGCCACTTCTGTAAACCTTGAAGGGGGGGGGGGGGAAAGTCACGTAGTTGACTGTCACCAGTGGCAGTGATTGCCCCAACCAAGCAAAACCTTAAACCTTAAAAAACAAAACAAAAGAAAGTTTGATTTCAAACTCTAGTGTATGCTAATTTTCATGGCTCTGGATCGGATCTAAGTGCAACCCTCGACTCTTTACTTGTTAGCTCCGTTCTAACCAGATGTAGAGCTCTACTGAAAGGCTTCCAATGTCTTTGACCGAATATTTTGTATCTTAAAAATTGTTGGCGTATTTCTGCACTGAAATAAACGAACTATGACGTATTTTTGTGAAATTACATGTATCCCGTTGTATGCCCGGCTCTGGATGTTAAGAAGTCAGGAAAAGGTACAGATGAAGAGGTTATTATTTATTATTATTATTACTACTTTATTTCAGTCCATTTTGAAGTACTAGTAACACTCGAGGCGAAAAGACAATTCGCTACGTTCCAGTTTAGCGCTTCAGAGCAGACTAGTTTCTGTCCCTCAGTCCCTCATAGACACTCGATTTGGTGAGGAGAGCATCAGTAAAAAATAGCTTTCTGCTGTGTTCAAAAATAGCTCCTGCTGTGGTATTTGTTGGATAATTTTCCACCAGCAAAAATAAGACGCGAAGTTTTGCATTGTCTGTGGTGTAAAACGTGAAAGCGCTCATTTAATCTGTGGATCCACATTTTCCTTTTCCCCAAACCCCGACCAAAAATACCCCGAATCCAAATATGTGAATAATTTATAAGATTGACCAAATCTGAAAGTCTTATTGAAACAAGACCAAAGGCCATATGCGTCTGGACCGCGTAGGCTACTGTACCTTGACCAAATGGATCCTCCCACCACTTTGAAGACAACTATTCCAACCTGATTCCAACCATTTCGAGAGTTATTGTGCTGAAAAGATAGACGGACAGACATACAGAGGGATGGACATCGAAGTCATATGTAGCCTATCTCGTCACTTACCTTTTGGTATCCCCCCCCCCAAAAAAAAATACGTTTCCACTTCTCTGACTGGGGGAGGTAATCGGGATTGGCGATCACAACCAGGAGTGTTTTTGCGTCGAAGGGGTTCGGAAAGGTATGTGCGACGTTGGGATAACGACAGTCTTTCTCTTTTCTTAAAAAGCGTACCATGAAATATTTTTTTTTCTTTCTTTTGTATTTGATTTTTGACTAGGTAGGCTATTGTGTTTGTTTTGTCAGTCAGCTGCTTTATATTCGTTTAATTGTGTTTGGATTTGACTATGTGTTGTTGTTTACAATTTTTATACCGTACTCACACTTTAGTTTTGAAGGAATAAAAAATAATAATAATAAGATGGCAACGTAAGTAAAAAACACTTAAAGGACCCCTCTTGCTTATTCTGCTTTTTATAATATATCTAGCTCCCATACAGAGTTATAAGCTTCTAAAATCCCCACCTTTCTCCATTGTTTCGTTTTGTGCCTACGACATTTTAGCGCTTTTTTGGTCTTGCCGAGTTTTGCCCGTCACACAACGAAACGTTTGCCGGGATCATCAACGCCTGCTGACAACTTTCACACATAAGGATCTGAGAAGCTTTTGTTTATTACTTCTTTTATTTGCTTAGTTTTCACACTTTTGAACCACGGCACGATCAGTTTTCAAATGTTTTGCGCCCAGCCGCCGCGTCGGAGAGCAGGAAGGCTGGACATAGTCGACAGGCGCTAACAAGAAAATCGCTAATTTCAGATGGAAAGTAATGGTATTTTCGAAAATGTTTTTTTCTGATCCATCTCATAGGGAAAATATTATTTCTAGTAAGAGTTGTGCTTTAAGGCTACGCCAATGCGAATCCATCTCATCTCAGAAACCTGAGCACTTAATTATAAATCATATTATCTCTCTTTGTCCAGGTATGTTGCCGAGTCCTCGGAGCAATCCTAAGCTTATTAGAGGACAAAGATCCCAAACAAACGTGGGAGAGAAGGAGTGGTTCCCACGATGATCGCTTTTTCTAAGCTATACAGTCACCTCTGCGGATTTTCGAAAATCACAAATGTGTTTTATGGAGGTTTGTAGTCAACTCAACATCATTATCGTTAGTGCTGCCTGGGTTTCCTTGCTTGACGTGACAACCGCTCGTCATCGTCAGATATGACACTACAGCAACCGGGCAGTTGACGAAAGCAGCGCAGGGTAAACGGACTTACGCCAACCTCAAAGAAAGAAAAGTTTCTTAAAGTTTAACTGAAAAGCCAACTTATTTGTGTGTCATTTAATTGGATACACTGAATTATTTGGATTCTGCGAAGGGATTTTTTGATTTTCCACCATTTGTGAGGCTCAGAATATCTCCGGCCGTCCCCACAGCGTAAATTCTACTATGACGCGGAAAATTTTAATCTCAACACAAATGCGGCTTTTCAGTGGGCAGTGGTGAGATTGGTGACGATTGCTTAGTGCCTGAACAAAAAAAAAAATGATAAACCTTTCTCGTAAGGCATACAACAAAAATACAAGCGCATAGAGGCACCACAAATCACAAGGAAATTCCACTATTTGAAAATCGATTATTCGTGAATAGCGGAACAACGAAGTAACTCATTTTCAGCGGGTCTTCAGGCCAATTTAAGTGAATAAGCGATGGGTAACTAGATTATCCTATCCTTGCCCTTTTCGGTTAAACTTTAAAGATTCTGAAGTTTACTTACTGAAGTTCAGCTGACGTATCCGTTTGTCACTATCAACTATGATTCGCAGTCAGCCTGGGCTGAAAGAATATTTAAAGATGAGGAAGTTTCAAAGAATACCCTTAAACAAATCGTGTTCTAAAAATATTTAATTTCAAGCTCATAACAATCCTTGACTACACCACAGTCAAAACTCGTCAAAAATAAGTAAAACAGTACACTGTGCAGTTCCATGATAACAGTCCTATCCTACCCAGTGCCAAAATATTCTGGTATTACCCTGATGTTGAAAGAAAAAACTTCCAACCGTGCGATATCATTTGATATCGCACAGCCAGCCGTGCGATATCAAGTGATATCGCACGTCTGGTCCGTTCATCAAGTTCATCGAGCATTTTCCCGTAAGTACTGAAAAATAGAACGTGATCTCCAAAAAATGAATAAAAGACGTCACTTTCAGGAGGAAAAAAAAAACACTAAAAAATAATACAGTAAACAAAAATGTTTGAAAACGTTGTAGAAAAGTCTTTAAAAACTGAAAAAAAAATGTTGCTTTCCTAGCCAGCCAACCTGGGTTATACCTTGTTACAGTCACATTCCCACTGGAAATGGAACTTGTCAACTGAAACAACATTACTTCCAACTTACTCTAACTTGTTTTCCTCTAGTCTCCAGAAGGCAGCTATTGATCAATTCCAACAGTATAATTTCTTAATTTTTCTCTGATAAACAGTCCAATAAAAACTCCAGTGTTGCCACTTTTTCTGACGGAACCTATGACTTTTGGCCAGAAAAAACAATGATATTTTGGCACCTACGAAAATACGTCTTTTTCACAAACTATTAACAAGAAATCTCGCTATATCATCTTCACAATTACGCCTCAACTATGCCTCAACTTTTATACTTAATTTTTGCATTTACTGCTAAGGAACCAGTCGCAGAGTTCTTGCTCACTCTGTCGAAGAAACGAAAATGTATGACACATTGCAGAATTCTGCAACCAGCGGCAACACCGGGTTGAGCTTTATCAATTCTATCTACCCTGAGAACTCCGCCGCTAGATGGCATCTATTTTGCCACAAATGAAAAAAGACGTCGTTAAATAAGGACTTTTATATGCCTGGGTCACAACAGTAGTCGATTTCACATTTCAACAGTAAGCTAGGGTTGCCATTTCACTAATCAGAAATACAGAAAAAGACGCTGCTCAGCCAACCCTTCAGCGACAACCTTGCGAAGGTTAGAGATAGTTGATAATGACAACGGATATATATTTCCTGAAACCAGGGGCGGTTCGAGGGGGGGGGGCGTGGGGGGGTGACTCACCCCCCCATGCTTCAGAGAATCGTATTCTCAGTCGTATGTTTTGAGCTTGTCTGAATGACAGTCGTATGTTTGAGCTTGCCAGAATCATATAAAGGCAGTTACAAAACGTGAATTTTGCCCGCAGATGACATTTCTAGTTGGATGGCTACGAAGATCTTTCCTAGTCGTATGTTTTAGGTCTGTCAGATTCACAGTAGTTGTATAATCTGAGTTTGTCAGAATGATAGTCGTATATTCTAGCGTGCCAGAATAACACCAGATCGTGAATTTCACCAGACGCAAATCACCTGTTCCTTGTCGCATTTACGAACAGATTTTCTAGTCGTATATTAGAGACAGTCATAAGTTTTGAGCTTGCCAGATAAGGCACCTAATCCTGAATTTTAGTCGCAGATGACCTGGTTCTAGTCGTATGGTTACGTATAGATTTTCTATAACTCATATGTCACGAGTCAATCGTCTGTTTTGACTGAGCTTGTTAGAATGACAGTCGTGTGTTTCGAGCCTGTCAGAATGACATAAATACAGTTACCGAATCTGATTTTCACCCGGTGGTGCACAGTTTGAACACAACTGGTTTTGTACCAAAACCTCTGTATTTTAGCAGAAAACAACAGTAGCCTATCTGGTTTTGTGCGGAGTGGAGTAAGGTTTGACCATAAACCGGAGATGTACGCATTGCAAGGACGGGCCTGATGATCGCACCATACTGTTAATTCAAAACTAATCTACTTCGTGCCTATTTTATTATGGATGGCTACTCCCTTTTTTCGGAAGGGGTCAAGTATGGAAGCACTGCTGTGTACCAACTTCGGGCAAGATATCCTACTCCGTTCTCGAGTTGACGGGATTACGGACAGATCTGTACCACTTACTTTTGTTTCGGTTCCGTCCGAAAAAGACCCATAAATGTTTCCAAAAATTCGCCTGCGGCGCTTTTCATGGTAGTCTATTCTCTATCTAGTGGCAGGGCGCGTCATTTAGGTGCCGTTTTAGGCATAAGATTTTAGGCATAAGATTGCCGTTTTAGGCATAAGATTGTGCTGGAAGTAGTTGAACTTTTCCCAGAAAAAAGGCGGATTTAAAAAGTTCCGCCTGCGGCGCCTTTCGTGGAAACCCTTTCACTATTTACTTGAAGCGTTCGTCATTCAGGTGGGTTTAAAGCTTGAGATTTTGGGGTTTGAGCAACATTAAAAACTATAAACTGGATGGGAAGTAGTTGAATTTTGCCAGAAAAAAGGCTGATTTAAAAAAAATCGCCTGCGGCGCCTTTCGTAGTAAGCCTATCCTATTAGATTTTTTTTTCAAGGGTGCGTCAATTAGGTGGAGTTTTAAGCTTGAGATTTTGGGATCTGAGATACATGAAAAACTAGAATTTGTAGGGGAAGCAGTTGAATTTTGCTCGGATTAAAAAAAATTTCGCCTGCGGCGCTCAGTTTCAGTTGTCTTGAGCACATCCGTCAGAAGCTGGTACCGAAGATTGGCGTTTTCCTCAAATGAACGTCATGCTGAAACTCATAACCTTTTAAAACTCTATGTTTATATTTCTTGAGCCTGTGGTACTGTGCTTTCTATTTCAATTTTTTTTAATCGACATAATTGCCATGGCACTTGCCTACCGGCCAAGTGCCATATACCGATCACTTTTCCGTCGGTCAGTCTGTCGGTCAGTCCGGTGTTTGCGAGTTAGGGTAATTCCAGATGTGCTAGGACGTTGAAACTTGGCAGGCGTATTAGGAACCCGACCAAACTAACTTGGAAATAGTCACTTGCTCGATCCGACCATCGTGGGGGGAGGGAGGGGAGCCGGAATCCGGAATTTAGTGGCATGCATAACTTTCGAACGGGTGATCAGATCTTAATGAAACTTGATATTTGGAAAGACGTCATGCTTCAGATGTCCCACATCACGTTCGGACCGAATTCGATGTATGAGGGGGGGGAGTCGGAGGGGGGAACCGGAAATCATATTAAACGCTTAGAGTGGAGTGATCGGGATGAAAATTGGTGGGATGTACAAGCACAAATCCTACGTACATCATTGACAGAACCGGACCGGATTCGTGCACTGTGGGGGGAGTTGGAGTGGGGTTCCGGAATTCCGGTGATACGGAGTTAAGTTACTTCCAGGTGGGCTAGGACAATGAAAATCGGCAGGTAAATCGGGGACGCGACCACATTAACCTGGAAATAGTCAGCTTCCCGATCCGACCATCGTGGGGGGAGTGGAGGGAGGGGGAATCCGGAATCTTGAGGTATGTATAACTTCCGAACGGGTGATCGGATCATAATGAAACTTGATATGTAGAAAGAAAACGGGTCTCGGATGTCCCATTTCAAGTTCGGACTGGATCCGATGAAGCTGGGGGGGTTGGAGAGGGGAATCGGAAATCATGTTAAACGCTTAGAGTGGAGCCATCGGGATGAAACTTGGTGGGAGGAACAAGCACAACCCCTAGGTACATCATTGACAGAACCGGACCGGATTCGTGCACTGTGGGGGGAGTTGGAGTGGGGTTCCGGAATTCCGGTGATACGGAGTTAAGTTACTTCCAGGTGGGCTAGGACAATGAAACTCGGCAGGTAAATCAGGGACGCGACCAGATTAACCTGGAAATAGTCGGCTTCCCAATCCGATCATCGTAGGGGGAGTGGAGGGAGGGGGAATCCTGAATCTTGAGGTATGTGTAACTTCCGAACGGGTGATCGGATCATAATGAAACTTGATATGTAGAAAGACAACATGTCTCGGATGCCCCATTGCAAGTCGGGACCGGATCCGATGAAGCTGGGGGGGGGGTTGGAGGGGGATCCGGAAACCTTTTGACGTGCTTGGAGTGGAGCGATCGCAATGAAAGTTGGTGGGAAGAACAAGCACAAGCCCTATGTAGATCAGTGACAGAACCGGACCGGATTCGAGCATTGTGGGGGAGTTAGGGGGGGGGGTCCGGAATTCCGGTGATCGCAAGTTAAGGTACTTCCAGACATGCTAGGACGATGAAACTTGGCTTGAAAATTAAAGACTTGACATGATTGGCTTAGAAATAGTTAGTTCCCGGATACGACCATCCCTTAAAGTACTAATGCTAACCGCAAAGTGCAAAAAAATACTTTTAAGCAAAATATACATTTTCGTGATCCCTATGAGCCCATGATCATTTTTGCCTCAAGGGTTTTGCTTACAATAAAATTCCTTAAACTACAAACAATACTTTTGAGGAAACAACGATTCACAGAATCAAAATTTGAAAAGGAGATAACCTACTCTTCTAGAACCTCCCGAACGTCACCGTCGAAAAGGAAGTGCTTGAAAATTTCTCTGATTTTTCCATAGGATGTCAAAATATTTAAAACAAATTGATCAAATATATTATACAACAGCAAATATAACTAAGTGATAATTTCTTTTGCACGTAACTGTAGTACCAAACAACCCATCACACTGACAAATCTACTATCCATTCACATCCAACTACGATAACTTGAATACAAGGTAAAAATATTGCAAGTGCCATATGAGCTTTCAGCTCTTGTTTAAAAAAGATTGAAATCAAACAGTTGCTTTTTTACCGAATTTCCGCCAGGAGGTATCATGGGTGTGCACAGTGTACTAGTGTTATAATCAATATCGCCCTTGCTCTTCTTCGGGCGATTGCGGAAAATAAATTCGTTGTGTGGGATTTGAACCCACAACCTTCGGCTCGAATTGCCGTTGCTATTGATGGACTTGTAAATATAGTAAGCAACAAAAATCGCCATACGGATCGGTGACCACGGTCGAGACGAGTTCTTCCAAACAATTCACTTCCCCGCATCGCGAGATTGAACACTTTTAAGTAAATAGGGAATTTAACGGAGGAGGGGCTTTAAACGTTCCCTTGCATACATCCCATATTTACCTAGAAAGCTTACAGAGAGTCCATAAATATAAATACAAAATAAAACAAATAAATAAACCTAAATATACAACGGTGTTTTTTTTTTCACTGGAACATTTTTTTAAATGTGGTTAAAAATTAAATATACAATGGAAGACGGACAAAATCGCAATTTCCGCAGAACCTATAAGCTTCCATTCGCCCCCCAGGCAGGATCCAGGTTCGTTGACTGAATTTTGACTAATTAAAAAAGTGGAGGCAGGAACCGGGTTTGTTGTCGATGTAGGATCCGGGTTTGTGGTCGAGGTAGGATCCGGGTTCGTTGTCGAGGCAGAACCCGGGTTCGTGGACTCAATTTTGACTAAGTCCAGTGTGGAGGTAGGGTCCGGGTTCGATGTCGAGGTAGGATCCGCGTTCGTTGTCGAGGTAGGATCAGGGTTCGTTGTTGAGGTAGGATCCGGGTTGGTTGTCGAGGTAGGATCTCGGTTCGTTGTCGAGGCCGGATCCGGGTTCGTTGTCGAGGCAGGATCCGGGTTCATTGACTGAATTTTGACTAATTCCAGAGTGGAGGCAGGATCCGGGTTCGTTGTCGAGGTAGGATCCGGGTTCGTTGTCGAGGCAGGATCCGGGCTCGTTGACTGAATTTTGACTAATTCCATAGTGGATCACGAGGCAGGATCTGGGTTCGTTGTCGAGGTACGATCTGGGTTCGTTGTCAAGGCAGGATCCGGGTTCATTGTCGAGGTAGGATCCGGGTTCGTGGTCGAGGTAGGATCCGGTTTCGTTGTCGAGGCAGAACCCGGTTTCGTTGTCGTGGCTGGATCCGGGTTCATTGTCGAGGTAGGATCCGGGTTCGTTGTCGAGGCAGGATCCGGGTTCGTTGACTGAATTTTGACTAGGTCCAAAGTGGTGGCAGGTTCCAGGTTTGTTGTCGAGGTAGGATCCGGGTTCGTTTTCGAGGTAGAATCCGGGTTCGTTGTCGAGGTAGGATCCGGGTTCGTTGTCGAGGCAGAACCCTGGTTCATTGACTCCAATTTGACTAAGTCCAATGTGGAGGCAGGATCCCGGTTCGTTGTCAAGGCAGAACCCGGGTTCGTTGTCGTGGCTGGATCCGGGTTCATTGTCGAGGTAGGATCCGGGTTCGTTGTCGAGGCAGAACCCGGGTTCGTTGACTGAATTTTGACTAGGTCCAAAGTGGTGGCAGGTTCCAGGTTTGTTGTCGAGGCAGGATCCGGGTTCGTTGTCGAGGTAGGATCCGGGTTAGTTGTCGAGGCAGGATCCGGGTTCGTTGTCAAGGCAGGATCCGGGTTCGTTGACTGAATTTCGACTAATTCCATAGTGGAGGCAGGATCCGGGTTCGTTGTCGAGGCAGAACCCGGGTTCGTTGACTCAATTTTCACTAAGTCCAATGTGGAGGCAAGATCAGGGTTCGTTGTCGAGGTAGAATCCGGGTTCGTTGTCGAGGCAGGATCCGGGTTCGTTGACTGAATTTTGACTAATTCCATGGTGGAGGCAGGATCTGGGTTCGTTGTCGAGGCAGGATCCGGGTTCGGTGACTGAATTTTGACTAATTCCACAGTGGAGGCAGGATCCGGGTTCGTTTTCGAGTCTGACTTCGGGTTCGTTGTCGAGGTAGGATCCGGGTTCGTTGTCAGGCAGGATCCGGGTTCGTTGACTGAAAAGTGGACCAAAGTGGAGGCAGGATCCGGGTTTGTTGTCGAGATAGGATCCGGGTTCGTTGTCGAGGCAGAACCCAGGTTCGTTGACTCAAATTTGACTAAGTCCAATGTGGAGGCAGGATCCGGGTTCGTTGTCGAGGTAGGATCCGGGTTCGTTGTCGAGATAGGATCCCGGTTCGTTGTCAAGGCAGAACCCGGGTTCGTTGTCGTGGCTGGATCCAGGTTCATTGTCGAGGTAGGATCCGGGTTCGTTGTCAAGGCAGGATTCGGGTTCGTTGACTGAATTTTGACTAGGTCCAAAGTGGTGGCAGGTTCCAGGTTTGTTGTCGAGGTATGATCCGGGTTCGTTGTCGAGGCAGGATCCGGGTTCGTTGTCGAAACAGGATCCGGGTTCTTTGTCGAGGCAGGATCTGGGTTCGTTGACGAGGCAGGACCCGGGTTCGTTGACGAGGCAGGATCCGGGTTCGTTGACTGAATTTTGACTAAGTCTAAAGTGGAGGCAGGATCCGGGTTCGATAACGAGGCAGGATCCGGGTTCGTTGACTGAATTTTAACTAAGTCCAAAGTGGAAGCAGGATCCGAGTTCGTTGACGAGGCAGGATCCGGGTTTGTTGACGAAGCAGGATCCGGGTTCTTTGTTGAGGCAGGATCCGGGTTCGTTGACGATTCAGAATCCGGGTTCGTTGACTGAAATTTGACTAAGTCCAAAGTGGAGGAAAAGTGGAGGAAGGATCCGGGTTCTTTGACGAGGCAGGATCCGGGTTCGGTGACGAGGCAGGATCCGGGTTCTTTGTCGAGGCAGGATCCGGGTTCTTTGACTGAATTTTGACTAAGTCCAAAGTGGAAGCAGGATCCGGGTTCGTTGACGAGGCAGGATCCGGGTTTGTTGACGAGGCAGGATCCGGGTTTGTTGACGAGGCAGGATCCGGGTTTGTTGACGAGGCAGGATCCGGGTTCGTTGTCGAGGCAGGATCCGGGCTCGTTGACTGAATTTTGACTAATTCCATAGTGGATCACGAGGCAGGATCTGGGTTCGTTGTCGAGGTACGATCTTGGTTCGTTGTCAAGGCAGGATCCGGGTTCATTGTCGAGGTAGGATCCGGGTTCGTGGTCGAGGTAGGATCCGGTTTCGTTGTCGAGGCAGAACCCGGGTTCGTTGTCGTGGCTGGATCCGGGTTCATTGTCGAGGTAGGATCCGGGTTCGTTGTCGAGGCAGGATCCGGGTTCGTTGACTGAATTTTGACTAGGTCCAAAGTGGTGGCAGGTTCCAGGTTTGTTGTCGAGGTAGGATCCGGGTTCGTTTTCGAGGTAGAATCCGGGTTCGTTGTCGAAACAGGATCCGGGTTCTTTGTCGAGGCAGGATCCGGGTTCGTTGACGAGGCAGGACCCGGGTTCGTTGACGAGGCAGAATCCGAGTTCGTTGACTGAATTTTGACTAAGTCCAAAGTGGAGGCAGGATCCGGGTTCGATAACGAGGCAGGATCCGGGTTCGTTGACTGAATTTTAACTAAGTCCAAAGTGGAAGCAGGATCCGAGTTCGTTGACGAGGCAGGATCCGGGTTTGTTGACGAAGCAGGATCCGGGTTCTTTGTTGAGGCAGGATCCGGGTTCGTTGACGAGGCAGAATCCGGGTTCGTTGACTGAAATTTGACTAAGTCCAAAGTGGAGGAAAAGTGGAGGAAGGATCCGGGTTCTTTGACGAGGCAGGATCCGGGTTCGGTGACGAGGCAGGATCCGGGTTCTTTGTCGAGGCAGGATCCGGGTTCTTTGACTGAATTTTGACTAAGTCCAAAGTGGAAGCAGGATCCGGGTTCGTTGACGAGGCAGGATCCGGGTTTGTTGACGAGGCAGGATCCGGGTTTGTTGACGAGGCAGGATCCGGGTTTGTTGACGAGGCAGGATCCGGGTTCGTTGTCGAGGCAGGATCCGGGCTCGTTGACTGAATTTTGACTAATTCCATAGTGGATCACGAGGCAGGATCTGGGTTCGTTGTCGAGGTACGATCTGGGTTCGTTGTCAAGGCAGGATCCGGGTTCATTGTCGAGGTAGGATCCGGGTTCGTGGTCGAGGTAGGATCCGGTTTCGTTGTCGAGGCAGAACCCGGGTTCGTTGTCGAGGCAGGATCCGGGTTCGTTGACTGAATTTTGACTAGGTCCAAAGTGGTGGCAGGTTCCAGGTTTGTTGTCGAGGTAGGATCCGGGTTCGTTTTCGAGGTAGAATCCGGGTTCGTTGTCGAGGTAGGATCCGGGTTCGTTGTCGAGGCAGAACCCGGGTTCGTTGACTCATATTTGACTAAGTCCAATGTGGAGGCGGGATCCCGGTTCGTTGTCAAGGCAGAACCCGGGTTCGTTGTCGTGGCTGGATCCGGGTTCATTGTCGAGGTAGGATCCGGGTTCGTTGTCGAGGCAGAACCCGGGTTCTTTGACTGAATTTTGACTAGGTCCAAAGTGGTGGCAGGTTCCAGGTTTGTTGTCGAGGCAGGATCCGGGTTCGTTGTCGAGGTAGGATCCGGGTTAGTTGTCGAGGCAGGATCCGGGTTCGTTGTCAAGGCAGGATCCGGGTTTGAGTGAATTTTGAGTAATTCCATAGTGGAGGCAGGATCCGGGTTCATTGTCAAGGCAGAACCCGGGTTCATTGATTGAATTTCGACTAATTCCATAGTGGAGGCAGGATCCGGGTTCGTTGTCGAGGCAGAACCCGGGTTCGTGGACTCAATTTTGACTAAGTCCAGTGTGGAGGTAGGGTCCGGGTTCGATGTCGAGGTAGGATCCGCGTTCGTTGTCGAGGTAGGATCAGGGTTCGTTGTTGAGGTAGGATCCGGGTTGGTTGTCGAGGTAGGATCTCGGTTCGTTGTCGAGGCCGGATCCGGGTTCGTTGTCGAGGCAGGATCCGGGTTCATTGACTGAATTTTGACTAATTCCAGAGTGGAGGCAGGATCCGGGTTCGTTGTCGAGGTAGGATCCGGGTTCGTCGTCGAGGCAGGATCCGGGCTCGTTGACTGAATTTTGACTAATTCCATAGTGGATCACGAGGCAGGATCTGGGTTCGTTGTCGAGGTACGATCTGGGTTCGTTGTCAAGGCAGGATCCGGGTTCATTGTCGAGGTAGGATCCGGGTTCGTGGTCGAGGTAGGATCCGGTTTCGTTGTCGAGGCAGAACCCGGTTTCGTTGTCATGGCTGGATCCGGGTTCATTGTCGAGGTAGGATCCGGGTTCGTTGTCGAGGCAGGATCCGGGTTCGTTGACTGAATTTTGACTAGGTCCAAAGTGGTGGCAGGTTCCAGGTTTGTTGTCGAGGTAGGATCCGGGTTCGTTTTCGAGGTAGAATCCGGGTTCGTTGTCGAGGTAGGATCCGGGTTCGTTGTCGAGGCAGAACCCGGGTTCGTTGACTCCAATTTGACTAAGTCCAATGTGGAGGCAGGATCCCGGTTCGTTGTCAAGGCAGAACCCGGGTTCGTTGTCGTGGCTGGATCCGGGTTCATTGTCGAGGTAGGATCCGGGTTCGTTGTCGAGGCAGAACCCGGGTTCGTTGACTGAATTTTGACTAGGTCCAAAGTGGTGGCAGGTTCCAGGTTTGTTGTCGAGGCAGGATCCGGGTTCGTTGTCGAGGTAGGATCCGGGTTAGTTGTCGAGGCAGGATCCGGGTTCGTTGTCGAAACAGGATCCGGGTTCTTTGTCGAGGCAGGATCCGGGTTCGTTGACGAGGCAGGACCCGGGTTCGTTGACGAGGCAGAATCCGAGTTCGTTGACTGAATTTTGACTAAGTCCAAAGTGGAGGCAGGATCCGGGTTCGATAACGAGGCAGGATCCGGGTTCGTTGACTGAATTTTAACTAAGTCCAAAGTGGAAGCAGGATCCGAGTTCGTTGACGAGGCAGGATCCGGGTTTGTTGACGAAGCAGGATCCGGGTTCTTTGTTGAGGCAGGATCCGGGTTCGTTGACGAGGCAGAATCCGGGTTCGTTGACTGAAATTTGACTAAGTCCAAAGTGGAGGAAAAGTGGAGGAAGGATCCGGGTTCTTTGACGAGGCAGGATCCGGGTTCGGTGACGAGGCAGGATCCGGGTTCTTTGTCGAGGCAGGATCCGGGTTCTTTGACTGAATTTTGACTAAGTCCAAAGTGGAAGCAGGATCCGGGTTCGTTGACGAGGCAGGATCCGGGTTTGTTGACGAGGCAGGATCCGGGTTTGTTGACGAGGCAGGATCCGGGTTTGTTGACGAGGCAGGATCCGGGTTCGTTGTCGAGGCAGGATCCGGGCTCGTTGACTGAATTTTGACTAATTCCATAGTGGATCACGAGGCAGGATCTGGGTTCGTTGTCGAGGTACGATCTGGGTTCGTTGTCAAGGCAGGATCCGGGTTCATTGTCGAGGTAGGATCCGGGTTCGTGGTCGAGGTAGGATCCGGTTTCGTTGTCGAGGCAGAACCCGGGTTCGTTGTCGAGGCAGGATCCGGGTTCGTTGACTGAATTTTGACTAGGTCCAAAGTGGTGGCAGGTTCCAGGTTTGTTGTCGAGGTAGGATCCGGGTTCGTTTTCGAGGTAGAATCCGGGTTCGTTGTCGAGGTAGGATCCGGGTTCGTTGTCGAGGCAGAACCCGGGTTCGTTGACTCATATTTGACTAAGTCCAATGTGGAGGCGGGATCCCGGTTCGTTGTCAAGGCAGAACCCGGGTTCGTTGTCGTGGCTGGATCCGGGTTCATTGTCGAGGTAGGATCCGGGTTCGTTGTCGAGGCAGAACCCGGGTTCTTTGACTGAATTTTGACTAGGTCCAAAGTGGTGGCAGGTTCCAGGTTTGTTGTCGAGGCAGGATCCGGGTTCGTTGTCGAGGTAGGATCCGGGTTAGTTGTCGAGGCAGGATCCGGGTTCGTTGTCAAGGCAGGATCCGGGTTTGAGTGAATTTTGAGTAATTCCATAGTGGAGGCAGGATCCGGGTTCATTGTCAAGGCAGAACCCGGGTTCATTGATTGAATTTCGACTAATTCCATAGTGGAGGCAGGATCCGGGTTCGTTGTCGAGGCAGAACCCGGGTTCGTGGACTCAATTTTGACTAAGTCCAGTGTGGAGGTAGGGTCCGGGTTCGATGTCGAGGTAGGATCCGCGTTCGTTGTCGAGGTAGGATCAGGGTTCGTTGTTGAGGTAGGATCCGGGTTGGTTGTCGAGGTAGGATCTCGGTTCGTTGTCGAGGCCGGATCCGGGTTCGTTGTCGAGGCAGGATCCGGGTTCATTGACTGAATTTTGACTAATTCCAGAGTGGAGGCAGGATCCGGGTTCGTTGTCGAGGTAGGATCCGGGTTCGTCGTCGAGGCAGGATCCGGGCTCGTTGACTGAATTTTGACTAATTCCATAGTGGATCACGAGGCAGGATCTGGGTTCGTTGTCGAGGTACGATCTGGGTTCGTTGTCAAGGCAGGATCCGGGTTCATTGTCGAGGTAGGATCCGGGTTCGTGGTCGAGGTAGGATCCGGTTTCGTTGTCGAGGCAGAACCCGGTTTCGTTGTCATGGCTGGATCCGGGTTCATTGTCGAGGTAGGATCCGGGTTCGTTGTCGAGGCAGGATCCGGGTTCGTTGACTGAATTTTGACTAGGTCCAAAGTGGTGGCAGGTTCCAGGTTTGTTGTCGAGGTAGGATCCGGGTTCGTTTTCGAGGTAGAATCCGGGTTCGTTGTCGAGGTAGGATCCGGGTTCGTTGTCGAGGCAGAACCCGGGTTCGTTGACTCCAATTTGACTAAGTCCAATGTGGAGGCAGGATCCCGGTTCGTTGTCAAGGCAGAACCCGGGTTCGTTGTCGTGGCTGGATCCGGGTTCATTGTCGAGGTAGGATCCGGGTTCGTTGTCGAGGCAGAACCCGGGTTCGTTGACTGAATTTTGACTAGGTCCAAAGTGGTGGCAGGTTCCAGGTTTGTTGTCGAGGCAGGATCCGGGTTCGTTGTCGAGGTAGGATCCGGGTTAGTTGTCGAGGCAGGATCCGGGTTCGTTGTCAAGGCAGGATCCGGGTTCGTTGACTGAATTTCGACTAATTCCATAGTGGAGGCAGGATCCGGGTTCGTTGTCGAGGCAGAACCCGGGTTCGTTGACTCAATTTTCACTAAGTCCAATGTGGAGGCAAGATCAGGGTTCGTTGTCGAGGTAGAATCCGGGTTCGTTGTCGAGGCAGGATCCGGGTTCGTTGACTGAATTTTGACTAATTCCATGGTGGAGGCAGGATCTGGGTTCGTTGTCGAGGCAGGATCCGGGTTCGGTGACTGAATTTTGACTAATTCCACAGTGGAGGCAGGATCCGGGTTCGTTTTCGAGTCTGACTTCGGGTTCGTTGTCGAGGTAGGATCCGGGTTCGTTGTCAGGCAGGATCCGGGTTCGTTGACTGAAAAGTGGACCAAAGTGGAGGCAGGATCCGGGTTTGTTGTCGAGATAGGATCCGGGTTCGTTGTCGAGGCAGAACCCAGGTTCGTTGACTCAAATTTGACTAAGTCCAATGTGGAGGCAGGATCCGGGTTCGTTGTCGAGGTAGGATCCGGGTTCGTTGTCGAGATAGGATCCCGGTTCGTTGTCAAGGCAGAACCCGGGTTCGTTGTCGTGGCTGGATCCAGGTTCATTGTCGAGGTAGGATCCGGGTTCGTTGTCAAGGCAGGATTCGGGTTCGTTGACTGAATTTTGACTAGGTCCAAAGTGGTGGCAGGTTCCAGGTTTGTTGTCGAGGTAGGATCCGGGTTCGTTTTCGAGGTAGAATCCGGGTTCGTTGTCGAGGTAGGATCCGGGTTCGTTGTCGAGGCAGAATCCGGGTTCGTTGACTGAAATTTGACTAAGTCCAAAGTGGAGGAAAAGTGGAGGAAGGATCCGGGTTCTTTGACGAGGCAGGATCCGGGTTCGGTGACGAGGCAGGATCCGGGTTCGTTGTCGAGGCAGAACCCGGGTTCGTTGACTGAATTTTGACTAGGTCCAAAGTGGTGGCAGGTTCCAGGTTTGTTGTCGAGGCAGGATCCGGGTTCGTTGTCGAGGTAGGATCCGGGTTAGTTGTCGAGGCAGGATCCGGGTTCGTTGTCAAGGCAGGATCCGGGTTCGTTGACTGAATTTCGACTAATTCCATAGTGGAGGCAGGATCCGGGTTCGTTGTCGAGGCAGAACCCGGGTTCGTTGACTCAATTTTCACTAAGTCCAATGTGGAGGCAAGATCAGGGTTCGTTGTCGAGGTAGAATCCGGGTTCGTTGTCGAGGCAGGATCCGGGTTCGTTGACTGAATTTTGACTAATTCCATGGTGGAGGCAGGATCTGGGTTCGTTGTCGAGGCAGGATCCGGGTTCGGTGACTGAATTTTGACTAATTCCACAGTGGAGGCAGGATCCGGGTTCGTTTTCGAGTCTGACTTCGGGTTCGTTGTCGAGGTAGGATCCGGGTTCGTTGTCAGGCAGGATCCGGGTTCGTTGACTGAAAAGTGGACCAAAGTGGAGGCAGGATCCGGGTTTGTTGTCGAGATAGGATCCGGGTTCGTTGTCGAGGCAGAACCCAGGTTCGTTGACTCAAATTTGACTAAGTCCAATGTGGAGGCAGGATCCGGGTTCGTTGTCGAGGTAGGATCCGGGTTCGTTGTCGAGATAGGATCCCGGTTCGTTGTCAAGGCAGAACCCGGGTTCGTTGTCGTGGCTGGATCCAGGTTCATTGTCGAGGTAGGATCCGGGTTCGTTGTCAAGGCAGGATTCGGGTTCGTTGACTGAATTTTGACTAGGTCCAAAGTGGTGGCAGGTTCCAGGTTTGTTGTCGAGGTATGATCCGGGTTCGTTGTCGAGGCAGGATCCGGGTTCGTTGTCGAAACAGGATCCGGGTTCTTTGTCGAGGCAGGATCTGGGTTCGTTGACGAGGCAGGACCCGGGTTCGTTGACGAGGCAGGATCCGGGTTCGTTGACTGAATTTTGACTAAGTCTAAAGTGGAGGCAGGATCCGGGTTCGATAACGAGGCAGGATCCGGGTTCGTTGACTGAATTTTAACTAAGTCCAAAGTGGAAGCAGGATCCGAGTTCGTTGACGAGGCAGGATCCGGGTTTGTTGACGAAGCAGGATCCGGGTTCTTTGTTGAGGCAGGATCCGGGTTCGTTGACGATTCAGAATCCGGGTTCGTTGACTGAAATTTGACTAAGTCCAAAGTGGAGGAAAAGTGGAGGAAGGATCCGGGTTCTTTGACGAGGCAGGATCCGGGTTCGGTGACGAGGCAGGATCCGGGTTCTTTGTCGAGGCAGGATCCGGGTTCTTTGACTGAATTTTGACTAAGTCCAAAGTGGAAGCAGGATCCGGGTTCGTTGACGAGGCAGGATCCGGGTTTGTTGACGAGGCAGGATCCGGGTTTGTTGACGAGGCAGGATCCGGGTTTGTTGACGAGGCAGGATCCGGGTTCGTTGTCGAGGCAGGATCCGGGCTCGTTGACTGAATTTTGACTAATTCCATAGTGGATCACGAGGCAGGATCTGGGTTCGTTGTCGAGGTACGATCTTGGTTCGTTGTCAAGGCAGGATCCGGGTTCATTGTCGAGGTAGGATCCGGGTTCGTGGTCGAGGTAGGATCCGGTTTCGTTGTCGAGGCAGAACCCGGGTTCGTTGTCGTGGCTGGATCCGGGTTCATTGTCGAGGTAGGATCCGGGTTCGTTGTCGAGGCAGGATCCGGGTTCGTTGACTGAATTTTGACTAGGTCCAAAGTGGTGGCAGGTTCCAGGTTTGTTGTCGAGGTAGGATCCGGGTTCGTTTTCGAGGTAGAATCCGGGTTCGTTGTCGAAACAGGATCCGGGTTCTTTGTCGAGGCAGGATCCGGGTTCGTTGACGAGGCAGGACCCGGGTTCGTTGACGAGGCAGAATCCGAGTTCGTTGACTGAATTTTGACTAAGTCCAAAGTGGAGGCAGGATCCGGGTTCGATAACGAGGCAGGATCCGGGTTCGTTGACTGAATTTTAACTAAGTCCAAAGTGGAAGCAGGATCCGAGTTCGTTGACGAGGCAGGATCCGGGTTTGTTGACGAAGCAGGATCCGGGTTCTTTGTTGAGGCAGGATCCGGGTTCGTTGACGAGGCAGAATCCGGGTTCGTTGACTGAAATTTGACTAAGTCCAAAGTGGAGGAAAAGTGGAGGAAGGATCCGGGTTCTTTGACGAGGCAGGATCCGGGTTCGGTGACGAGGCAGGATCCGGGTTCTTTGTCGAGGCAGGATCCGGGTTCTTTGACTGAATTTTGACTAAGTCCAAAGTGGAAGCAGGATCCGGGTTCGTTGACGAGGCAGGATCCGGGTTTGTTGACGAGGCAGGATCCGGGTTTGTTGACGAGGCAGGATCCGGGTTTGTTGACGAGGCAGGATCCGGGTTCGTTGTCGAGGCAGGATCCGGGCTCGTTGACTGAATTTTGACTAATTCCATAGTGGATCACGAGGCAGGATCTGGGTTCGTTGTCGAGGTACGATCTGGGTTCGTTGTCAAGGCAGGATCCGGGTTCATTGTCGAGGTAGGATCCGGGTTCGTGGTCGAGGTAGGATCCGGTTTCGTTGTCGAGGCAGAACCCGGGTTCGTTGTCGTGGCTGGATCCGGGTTCATTGTCGAGGTAGGATCCGGGTTCGTTGTCGAGGCAGGATCCGGGTTCGTTGACTGAATTTTGACTAGGTCCAAAGTGGTGGCAGGTTCCAGGTTTGTTGTCGAGGTAGGATCCGGGTTCGTTTTCGAGGTAGAATCCGGGTTCGTTGTCGAGGTAGGATCCGGGTTCGTTGTCGAGGCAGAACCCGGGTTCGTTGACTCATATTTGACTAAGTCCAATGTGGAGGCGGGATCCCGGTTCGTTGTCAAGGCAGAACCCGGGTTCGTTGTCGTGGCTGGATCCGGGTTCATTGTCGAGGTAGGATCCGGGTTCGTTGTCGAGGCAGAACCCGGGTTCTTTGACTGAATTTTGACTAGGTCCAAAGTGGTGGCAGGTTCCAGGTTTGTTGTCGAGGCAGGATCCGGGTTCGTTGTCGAGGTAGGATCCGGGTTAGTTGTCGAGGCAGGATCCGGGTTCGTTGTCAAGGCAGGATCCGGGTTTGAGTGAATTTTGAGTAATTCCATAGTGGAGGCAGGATCCGGGTTCATTGTCAAGGCAGAACCCGGGTTCATTGATTGAATTTCGACTAATTCCATAGTGGAGGCAGGATCCGGGTTCGTTGTCGAGGCAGAACCCGGGTTCGTGGACTCAATTTTGACTAAGTCCAGTGTGGAGGTAGGGTCCGGGTTCGATGTCGAGGTAGGATCCGCGTTCGTTGTCGAGGTAGGATCAGGGTTCGTTGTTGAGGTAGGATCCGGGTTGGTTGTCGAGGTAGGATCTCGGTTCGTTGTCGAGGCCGGATCCGGGTTCGTTGTCGAGGCAGGATCCGGGTTCATTGACTGAATTTTGACTAATTCCAGAGTGGAGGCAGGATCCGGGTTCGTTGTCGAGGTAGGATCCGGGTTCGTCGTCGAGGCAGGATCCGGGCTCGTTGACTGAATTTTGACTAATTCCATAGTGGATCACGAGGCAGGATCTGGGTTCGTTGTCGAGGTACGATCTGGGTTCGTTGTCAAGGCAGGATCCGGGTTCATTGTCGAGGTAGGATCCGGGTTCGTGGTCGAGCTAGGATCCGGTTTCGTTGTCGAGGCAGAACCCGGTTTCGTTGTCATGGCTGGATCCGGGTTCATTGTCGAGGTAGGATCCGGGTTCGTTGTCGAGGCAGGATCCGGGTTCGTTGACTGAATTTTGACTAGGTCCAAAGTGGTGGCAGGTTCCAGGTTTGTTGTCGAGGTAGGATCCGGGTTCGTTTTCGAGGTAGAATCCGGGTTCGTTGTCGAGGTAGGATCCGGGTTCGTTGTCGAGGCAGAACCCGGGTTCGTTGACTCCAATTTGACTAAGTCCAATGTGGAGGCAGGATCCCGGTTCGTTGTCAAGGCAGAACCTGGGTTCGTTGTCGTGGCTGGATCCGGGTTCATTGTCGAGGTAGGATCCGGGTTCGTTGTCGAGGCAGAACCCGGGTTCGTTGACTGAATTTTGACTAGGTCCAAAGTGGTGGCAGGTTCCAGGTTTGTTGTCGAGGCAGGATCCGGGTTCGTTGTCGAGGTAGGATCCGGGTTAGTTGTCGAGGCAGGATCCGGGTTCGTTGTCAAGGCAGGATCCGGGTTCGTTGACTGAATTTCGACTAATTCCATAGTGGAGGCAGGATCCGGGTTCGTTGTCGAGGCAGAACCCGGGTTCGTTGACTCAATTTTCACTAAGTCCAATGTGGAGGCAAGATCAGGGTTCGTTGTCGAGGTAGAATCCGGGTTCGTTGTCGAGGCAGGATCCGGGTTCGTTGACTGAATTTTGACTAATTCCATGGTGGAGGCAGGATCTGGGTTCGTTGTCGAGGCAGGATCCGGGTTCGGTGACTGAATTTTGACTAATTCCACAGTGGAGGCAGGATCCGGGTTCGTTTTCGAGTCTGACTTCGGGTTCGTTGTCGAGGTAGGATCCGGGTTCGTTGTCAGGCAGGATCCGGGTTCGTTGACTGAAAAGTGGACCAAAGTGGAGGCAGGATCCGGGTTTGTTGTCGAGATAGGATCCGGGTTCGTTGTCGAGGCAGAACCCAGGTTCGTTGACTCAAATTTGACTAAGTCCAATGTGGAGGCAGGATCCGGGTTCGTTGTCGAGGTAGGATCCGGGTTCGTTGTCGAGATAGGATCCCGGTTCGTTGTCAAGGCAGAACCCGGGTTCGTTGTCGTGGCTGGATCCAGGTTCATTGTCGAGGTAGGATCCGGGTTCGTTGTCAAGGCAGGATTCGGGTTCGTTGACTGAATTTTGACTAGGTCCAAAGTGGTGGCAGGTTCCAGGTTTGTTGTCGAGGTATGATCCGGGTTCGTTGTCGAGGCAGGATCCGGGTTCGTTGTCGAAACAGGATCCGGGTTCTTTGTCGAGGCAGGATCTGGGTTCGTTGACGAGGCAGGACCCGGGTTCGTTGACGAGGCAGGATCCGGGTTCGTTGACTGAATTTTGACTAAGTCTAAAGTGGAGGCAGGATCCGGGTTCGATAACGAGGCAGGATCCGGGTTCGTTGACTGAATTTTAACTAAGTCCAAAGTGGAAGCAGGATCCGAGTTCGTTGACGAGGCAGGATCCGGGTTTGTTGACGAAGCAGGATCCGGGTTCTTTGTTGAGGCAGGATCCGGGTTCGTTGACGAGGCAGAATCCGGGTTCGTTGACTGAAATTTGACTAAGTCCAAAGTGGAGGAAGGATCCGGGTTCTTTGACAAGGCAGGATCCGGGTTCGGTGACGAGGCAGGATCCGGGTTCTTTGTCGAGGCAGGATCCGGGTTCTTTGACTGAATTTTGACTAAGTCCAAAGTGGAAGCAGGATCCGGGTTCGTTGACGAGGCAGGATCCGGGTTTGTTGACGAGGCAGGATCCGGGTTTGTTGACGAGGCAGGATCCGGGTTTGTTGACGAGGCAGGATCCGGGTTCGTTGTCGAGGCAGGATCCGGGCTCGTTGACTGAATTTTGACTAATTCCATAGTGGATCACGAGGCAGGATCTGGGTTCGTTGTCGAGGTACGATCTGGGTTCGTTGTCAAGGCAGGATCCGGGTTCATTGTCGAGGTAGGATCCGGGTTCGTGGTCGAGGTAGGATCCGGTTTCGTTGTCGAGGCAGAACCCGGGTTCGTTGTCGTGGCTGGATCCGGGTTCATTGTCGAGGTAGGATCCGGGTTCGTTGTCGAGGCAGGATCCGGGTTCGTTGACTGAATTTTGACTAGGTCCAAAGTGGTGGCAGGTTCCAGGTTTGTTGTCGAGGTAGGATCCGGGTTCGTTTTCGAGGTAGAATCCGGGTTCGTTGTCGAGGTAGGATCCGGGTTCGTTGTCGAGGCAGAACCCGGGTTGGTTGACTCATATTTGACTAAGTCCAATGTGGAGGCGGGATCCCGGTTCGTTGTCAAGGCAGAACCCGGGTTCGTTGTCGTGGCTGGATCCGGGTTCATTGTCGAGGTAGGATCCGGGTTCGTTGTCGAGGCAGAACCCGGGTTCTTTGACTGAATTTTGACTAGGTCCAAAGTGGTGGCAGGTTCCAGGTTTGTTGTCGAGGCAGGATCCGGGTTCGTTGTCGAGGTAGGATCCGGGTTAGTTGTCGAGGCAGGATCCGGGTTCGTTGTCAAGGCAGGATCCGGGTTTGAGTGAATTTTGAGTAATTCCATAGTGGAGGCAGGATCCGGGTTCATTGTCAAGGCAGAACCCGGGTTCATTGACTGAATTTCGACTAATTCCATAGTGGAGGCAGGATCCGGGTTCGTTGTTGAGGCAGAACCCGGGTTCGTTGACTCAATTTTCCTGTAGAGGCAGGATCCGGGTTCGTTGTCGAGGTAGGATCCGGGTTCGTTGTCGAGGTGGGATCCCGGTTCGTTGTCAAGGCAGAACCCGGGTTCGTTGTCGTGGCTGGATCCAGGTTCATTGTCGAGGTAGGATCCGGGTTCGTTTGCAAGGCAGGATCCGGGTTCGTTGACTGAATTTTGACTAGGTCCAAAGTGGTGGCAGGTTCCAGTGTT